>CAJQUN010000042.1:2795102-3402455 GCA_907163345.1 Haberlea rhodopensis | reverse complement strand
TCAAGTAATTTCAGGATTCTCATCTTATTTACTCAAACTGGAAATAGATCTTTGCTTAGTTTTGTCATCACCAAAAAGGGGGAAATTGTTGGGAAACGATTTCTAAAGTTTTGGTAATTACAAACTGGATGAAGTCATCAACCGAACAAGACATCAACTGGATGGACATCAACCGGATGAAGTCATCAACCGGACAAGACACCAACTGGATGGACATCAACCGGATGAAGTCATCAACCGGACAAGACACCAACTGGATGGACATCAACTGGATGGACATCAACCGGATGAAGTCATCAACCGGACAAGACACCAACTGGATGGACATCAACCGGATGAAGTCATCAACTGGTTAAGACATCAACTGGATAGACATCAACCGGATGAAGTCATCAACTGGTTAAGTTATCAACAGTACAAGCTATCAACCGGATGAAGTCATCAACCGGACAAGACACCAACTGGATGGACATCAACTGGATGGACATCAACCGGATGAAGTCATCAACAAGACACCAACTGGATGGACATCAACCGGATGAAGTCATCAACTGGTTAAGACATTACCGGATGAAGTCATCAACTGGTTAAGTTATCAACAGTACAAGCTATCAACCGGATAAACTTAAATTGGATGGACATCAACCGGATGAAGTCATCAACCGGATAAGGACATCAACTGGTCATAAGAGGATGGACGACCAGTTGAACAAAGAGAACCAGCAGAAGTCTGAGCTTCCAGTTAGAGCACTAAGCAACGAGACAAAATCAGTACAACATTCTCTGACAAAGGTACAACAGAGCGGCGCACCCTGCTATATCTCCGCCACCATTACCGTCAGAGTGAAAAGAGCCGTTGCTTTACAAAATAGGAAAGAAGACAATATGAAATCGGAAAGTTAATCTCTTCCATATACAGAAAAAGCTACCGTTGGACATCCAAACCTATAAATACATCCAAGCAGAGAATGAAGATGTGCTGAGCGATTTTCAACTAAGAGATATATTTCAAAGCAAACATTAAAGTCATCCGACTGATATTCCAAACGTTCAGCAAAGAGCAGACAAACAGCAACACTGAATCTGTGACAGATTATCTTCAATTGAAGTCTGCTGCTCAAAAACTCTCAAAGCTAGAAAGTGTATTCTGTAAAGAGTGTCATAGAATCCATTGTAATCAAAGTAAAGAAGTGTGTGATTGCTAGGAGTTTAGGCCAAGTGTGTTAGTGCCTAAGAAGGTTGTATACTGTAAAAGTGTAAACCAAGTCTTCTAGTGAATCCTTCCTGCAAAGGAAGAAGGGGAGACGTAGAAGCGTTGTGCTTCGAACTTCCAGAAACAATTCTCGTGTTATTTGTTTATTGCTTTATTACTTCAGTTTTATTCCTCACAAGTTTTGTAGACGTCTTCCGCACTACAACAAGTGTCTACTAACTTGCCTGATATTGAGAAGCAACTGTAATACTTAACAGTTTACAGTTAACCAGAAAAAGAAATCTAAATTGTATCTAGTGTTTATTCAACCCCCCCCCCCCCCTTCTAAACACTACCCCGATCCTAACACAAAGTTTCTTGATCATTATTTCTCTGTTGCTGCAAGGCAGAGGAAAGAGGATGAATTTACAAATTTGAGACAGGGATCAATGACAATGTCTGATTATGCTGTGCAATATTCTTCATTGCTACGGTATGTACCACATATCGCTGCAAACACAAAGGCAAAGATCAGGCAGTTTGTGAAGGGCTTGAGTCCTGAGTTGTTTGATAGGGTAATTTCCAATAACCCTACATCATATGAAGAAGCATTGACTCGAGCCAAGATGGCTGAGATTGCAGTTGGAGTATACAAGGATGTCGGACAATCCCAACCACCTACATCAGAAAGTATGAGACCTAGAGGGGAACCATTTAAATCATTACGAGCTGGTGCATCTTCCCCTAGATTTAGTGGGAAACGGTTTACTATGCGAAAGGGTGGTGAACGAGGTCCAAAAGGACAGTCCCAAGGAAGTAGTAGTAGCAGTGGTCGAGGGTTACAATGTTTTAAATGTGTAGGGCCACATTTTAAAAGAGATTGTCCACAACTTGATACTCCAGTTTGTTATCGTTGTGGGAGGACCGGACATATGATTAGAGATTGTCCTCAAGCTGGGGGACCACAGATGAGAGGGAATATATCAGAGAGTACAGTGCAACAGAAACCACAGGGTATTCCACGGACTGGTGGAGGACATAGGACAGGACCACCTCAGGCTTAGGTGTATGCACTGAACAAGGAGCAAGCAGAGGCAGCTCCTGATGATGTGATTGCGGGTAAGTGTAATTTATTTACTTATCCTGCTTTACTTTTGATTGATACTGGTGCATCACATTCCTTTATTGCACAAACTTTTATTGACCGGTATCATATATGCTCGTCTCCACTATTGATGCCTCTGTATGTCTCGACACCCATGGGAACTACTTAATGTCTTGTCAGAGTGTGTCTGACTGTGTTATTCAGTTTGATGCTGAGTATGAAATACAGGCTGATTTGATTGTGTTGGATATGATGGATTTTGATTGTATCTTGGGTATTGATGTGTTGAGAAGTTATAAAACTATTGTTGATTGTTGTCAAAAGACAGTGAGATTTCAGTCTGATACTGGAAATCAATGGATATTCTATGGACAAGGATCACATGCCAAGATTCCATTGATATCTGCTCTTAGAATGTCCTGTTTGTTAGAACATGGACATACGTGATATGTGATCTATGCTGTGGATGTCACAGATAAGAAAGTAGAAAGAAGAGTGAAGGATATACCAGTGGTTGCAGAGTATGCAGATGTATTTCCAGATGAGATTCCTAGTTTTCCCACCAAGTCGAGAAGTAGACTTTGGTATTGAGTTAGTGCCTGGTACTTCTGCAATTTCACGAGCACCATATCGAATGGCACCATCGGAATTGAAAGAGTTGAAAACTCAATTGCAAGATCTATTGGACAAGGGGTACATACGTCCTAGTGTGTCGCCTTGGGGTGCTCCGGTATTATTTGTTAAGAAGAAGGATGGTTCAATGCGACTTTGCATTGACTACAGACAATTGAACAATGTAACTATAAAGAATAAATATCCTCTTCCTCGTATTGATGATTTGTTTGATCAGTTACAGGGATCTATGATCTATTCTAAGATTGATTTGAGATCAGGTTATCATCAGATACATGTGAGGGAATGAGATGTACAGAAGACAACATTTAGAACTCGCTAAGGACATTATGAGTTTCTAGTAATGCCATTTCGTGTGACGAATGCTCCAGCTGTCTTAATGAGCTTAATGAATCGAGTTTTCCAGGACTACCTTGATCAATTTGTCATTGTATTCATTGATGATATATTAATCTATTCTTGGAGTGAAACTGACCATGTCCAACATTTGTATTTGGTGTTACAGTTATTGAGAACACATCAGCTATATGCCAAACTCAGTAAGTGTGAGTTTTGGTTGACCAGTGTAGGATTTTTGGGACATGTGATCTCTAAAGATGGTATATCAGTAGATCCGAGAAAGATAGAAGCAGTGTTGAATTGGTCATCCCCTACTTCTGTACCAGAGATTCGTAGTTTCTTGGGTTTGGCGGGATATTATAGACGGTTTGTTGAAGGATTTTCAGTGATTGCCAAACCACTCACACAGCTGATACAGAAGGGAGTACCATTTCGATGGTCAGGCGCATGTGAGCATAGTTTTCAGGAATTGAAACATCGGTTAACTACTGCTCCAGTGTTGATCATTCCATCAGAGCATGACAGGTTTGCTCTTTACACTGATGCATCATTACTTGGTTTGGGTTGTGTTTTGATGCAGGATAAACATGTAGTGGCTTATGCATCACGACAGTTGAAGCCACATGAAATGAAATATCCAGTACATGATCTAGAATTGGCTGCCATTGTCTTTGCCTTGAAGATATGGCGACACTATTTATATGGTACGTCGTTTACCATATATACTGATCATAAAAGTTTAAAGTTTTTATTCACTCAAGTAGAGTTGAATATGAGGCAAAGGAGATGGATGGATCTCTTAAAGGATTATGATTGTGAGATCGAATATCATCCAGGAAAGGCGAATCTCACAGCAGATGCCTTAAGTCGAAAAGTTCATAATACTGCTGATGAGATGATGCATTTATCAGCCTTGATGACTGTTTGTTGTGCCTTGGGTTATGACTATGATATTGAAACAGTGCCAGTACGGGTATCAACATTGTTGGTTGAACCTGACATTTTTGAGAAAATCAGAATGACACAAGGTACTGATGATGAGGTACATCACTGGAAGGAAATGATATGTCAAGGACAAACATCTCAATTTGTACTTGCAAGTGATGGAACTTTGAAGTACAGAAACTGTTGGGTAGTACCTGCTGCTTTAGGACTACGCCAAGAAATACTACAACGCGCACATTGTAGTCGCTACAGTATACATCCTGGAGGAAAGAAAATGTATAAGGATTTACGTACTCAATTCTGGTGGAAACGCATGAAACAGGATGTGCTGAACTTTTTGTGAAACGATGTATGATCTGTCAACAAGTAAAAGCAGAACGACAAAGACCAGGAGGTGAAGTGATGAGTTTGGAGATTCCTCAATGGAAATGAGAGCATGTTACAATGGATTTTGTTACCCATTTGCCACGGACTTCCTCTGGTTTTGATGCGATTTGGGTCATTGTTGATAGATTGACAAAAGTAGACCACTTTATACCTTACAGTATGACATTTACCTATTTGAAGATGGCTCAATTATATATTCAAAATGTAGTGAGACTACATGGTATACCAGTTTCCATTGTATCGGATAGAGATCCGAGATTTGCTTCTCATTTTTGGGAAGGATTACAGTCAGCGCTAGGGACTGAAGTGAGATTGAGTACAGCGTATCATCCTCAGACAGATGGACAAACAGAGCGTACGATACAGACGCTTGAGAATATGTTACGAGCCTGTGTATTAGAGTTTGATAACTCATGGCAAGAGTCATTACCATTAGTGGAATTTTCATACAATAATAGTTATCAAACTAGTATACAGATGGCACCATTTGAGGCATTGTATGTGCGACGTTGTAGATCGCCATTATATTGGGATGATGTTGATCAGACTGCACTCCATGGACCAAAAATGTTACGTGAAATGGAGGAGAAAGTAAAACTGATCAGGTTGAAATTACAAGCTGCTCAGGATAGACAGGCTGCTTATGCCAATAAACGACGTAGACCACTTGAATTCCACGTTGGTGATCGAGTATTCTTGAAAATCTCACCTTTTAAAGGTGTGGTACGATTTGGTAAGCGTGAAAAGTTGTCTCCATGATACGTTGGTCCGTATGAGGTGTTGCAACGTATTGGTACGTTGGCATATCGCCAGCATTGAGTAGTGTTGAGCCTTAAACGCATGGTTGCGTTTAATGCGTTAAATTATCCCCGGTCAATCTTTGAGTTTTGATGATCAACAAAACTTGTTCTGTTATACTAATGCATCTACTTAGTGTGCAGATTAAGTGATGAAAAGTGGTTTGGATTGAAGAAAATCAAGTGTGCATATTCTGGCCTGGATCGCCCCAGGCGATGGTGATCATCGCCCCAGGCGATGGGTGCCAGGCCAGGCATCGCCACGCACATCGACAGAGGCGATGGCTAGGCGAGCATGCGAGGAGGATCGCCTGAGGCGATGGTGAACAACGCCTGAGGCGATGGCAACCTTCTGGCACTTCGCCCCGCACATCGACTGGAGCGACGCCGAAGCATGGCGCGGGCATGCGCGCAGGGAGATCGCCCGAGGCGATGGGCTGAACGCCCGAGGCGATGGCACGAACACCTGAGGCGATCTGAAGTTCGTTTGAGGCGATGCAAGATTTGAAGGAGCTGAGGCTACGGCCTTGATTTTGGCATTGGATCGCCTGAGGCGATCCAGCGATCGCCTGAGGCGATGCGTGATTTTTGGTGACCGTTGGGGCGCGGCGATGGTGATCGCCTGAGGCGATGTCCGAGGCGATCGAGGAGTGATTTCAGCCTTATGAGTAGCAACGGCTAGTAGGAGCCTTGGAGGCCTTCTACACTATAAATATGGATGCTTTGGAGCATTTTGAAGCTAAGGAACAAGCCTACAACTCATACAAAGTCTTGATCAATTAGTGTTTCAAATTATATTACAATCTCCATACATTGTTGTTGTATTGGAGTTTGTAATTCTCTTCTTTGTTAGAGCTTGTGTTTCTTCGTGTGAGTACACCGTGAAGGTGTTTGTTGGTTTAATTCATTGTAAAGGTCCTCCAACACCAAAGCAAGTTGGATAATTGTAAAGTCATCAACTAGTCTAGTTGGTGCAAGTGTGTGGCTATCCTTGGAGCCCTTAAGGCCAAGAAGACTCGTGAAGAGTGTTGGTAGCTCGGGAAGAGCTTTGTATACTCGGGAAGAGTATTGTGCTCGGGAAGAGATTGTGTTCTCGGGAAGAGTAGTGTGCTCGGGAAGAGCGTTGTAAACTCGGGAAGAGTTGTTGTGTGGCTAACTTGGAGCCCTCAAGGCCAAGACCAATTGTTCTAGTGGAACCTCGGTTGGAGGTTATCTAACCGTGAAGAGGAGACGTAGGCGATTCATCGCCGAACTTCTATAACAAATCCTCTTGTTCTTTATTGCTTTATTTCATTTACGCATTTATTTATTTTATTCTTTGCATTTATCGATTGACTAAAGGCTTCCGCAAGCGCAAAATAATTTATTTTTACAAACTCATTTTAAAACGCTAAAGTAGCCAAGGAATCTCATTCACCCCACCTCTTCGATTCCAACAAGTGGTATCAGAGCCATTTGATTTTTGTTTTTAAATCAAATTTTTTATATGGCTAATCTAGCAAATGAGTTTGCTCAAGGTCAATCGACAAATCGTCCTCCGCTTTTCACGGGTGATAACTACGGTTATTGGAAGAATAGAATTTCTCTATACATCCAATCCGTAGATTATGATCTTTGGAAAATCATAGTGAAAGGTCCACATATTCCTTTAAAGGAAATTGGGGGAATTAGTGTTCCCAAAGAGATGGACGATTTCACTAGAGCGGATATGATTTTAATATCTCAAAATGCTAAAGCTATTAACATTTTGCATTGTGCTTTAGATATGAAGGAGTACAACCGGATCTCGATGTGCTCAACCGCTAAGGAGATATGGGACAAATTACAAATTTGTCATTAAGGAAACAACCAAGTAAAGGAGACAAAGATAGACCTCCTTCAACTCAAATATGAGACATTTGAGATGGATTCCGGAGAAGAAGTGGATTCAATGTTTAGGAGGCTCACCCTTATCATAAATGAGCTTGCCCAACTTGGAGAGAAGTACCCTCCAAAGCAAATATGGAGGAGAGCACTAAGGGCCTTACCTAAAGAATGGGATGCAAATAGGACGGCCATTATCGAGTCCAACAAAGGAGAAAGTGCTTCCTATGATCTTGATGAGCTCCATGGCACATTGGTGACTCATGAGCTTGAAGTTGCCACAAGGAGAGAAGTAAAGGAGGAGGATAGATCCAAGAGAAATGGGATTTCCTTGGTTGGAAGGAAAGACCACTCCGATGATGAAGAAGATGATGATGATGAGGAGATGATCCTATTCACAAAGAAGTTCAAGAAGCTCTTCACCAAACACAGCAAGTCAAAGACCTCAAGTGCAACCAAAAATGAATCCAAAAATGAGGTAACTTGTTATAATTGTAATGATAAAGGTCATTATGCTAACAAATGCCCTAGGAAGAAGAATGAGGACAAAGGGAAGAAGAAGGCGTTTATAGCCACATGGAGTGATAGCGACTCCGATGAAGAAGAAGCCACCAATCTATGTCTAATGGCTCTTGGAGATGAAGGAGATGAAAGTGACAATGAGGTACCTTCATTTGATGAACTTTTAGAGTCTTATAATGATCTTATTGATGCTCTTGGCAAAACCAAGATGAGTAACAAATTTCTCAAACTTGAGATTGCTAAGAAAGATGAAGAAAATAATTCATTGAAAAATGAATTAAATTCTTTAAAGATATCATTTTGCAAATTTAGTGAAAGTAGTAAAAAGATGAATGAATTGCTTGGCTTGCAACGTTGTAGCTTTGACAAAGCCGGGTTAGGTTTTTCAAGCAAATCAAAAACTTTTTCTAGCTTGTTGGCCAATGCAAAGCATGATTCTCCTACTTGTAATTATTGTTGCAAAATGGCCACACTAAAAATAAGTGTAGGTTTGCTAGAATCCAATACCAACCTAATAAGAGGTGGAAATGGATTCCAAAAGTGCCATTGAAAGTTAACCCCCTAGGACCCAAAAATCAAATGGGTACCAAAGTTCCTCCAATTGTAAATTTGTCTTGTAGGGACAAGAATGGAATGAAGGATGAAGGGCCAAGCAACTCAAAGGAGGAGTTTGTATTATTCACAACTATAGAAGAGGCTCGAGGCGTTGGACCTATGACAAGAACGAACTCTTGTCATTGAGGGTAAAATTTATTTTTTACATGTTAAAAGAGCAATTTCAAAATTCATTGGCACAAATTAATTGTGATCAATAAATATTGAAGCTCAATATTCATTGAAGTAAAATGCATAACCCCTTAGCATAATTGTTGAAATGCATGATGTATGCTTATCTTTTTATAGTAAGTAGCTTGATATGCTTTGCATTCAAATTTGAATATGCTATGTGAAAATGTGCAAGTATATGATTTGTTATAATGCCTTGATATTTCTATTATTTTGTTTTTGGCATGAATGCATGAACATATGCACACATTGCAACTTTTAGAATTAATTGTTGAGTGCCTTAAACACATGGTTGTGATTCACCTCTATATGATTTAATCTTGTTTGATGAGGAACATGTGTAATTTGAAGCTATATGTCAACATATAAATTATGCCATGTTTATTTGAATTTTATGCTTTTTGATTATCACAAAAAGGGGGAGAATTTTGTGATAAACTTGAACCTTAATACATGCATAGTTTAAGGGGGAGAGCTTATGTATGCATGGTTTGAGGGGGAGAGTTATTTGTTTAATGATTTACTTGATAACTTGTATGTGTTATGCAATTGTTAAGGGGGAGTTATTTTTACTCACATTTCATGCATATTACTTATTCAAGTTTATCAAGTTTTGTGATCATCAAAAAGGGGGAGATTGTTGAGCCTTAAACGCATGGTTACGTTTAATGCGTTAAATTATCCCCGGTCAATCTTTGAGTTTTGATGATCATCAAACTTGTGTCTGTTATACTAATGCATCTACTTAGTGTGCAGATTAAGTGATGAAAAGTGGATTGGATTGAAGAAAATCAAGTGTGCATATTCTGGCCTGGATCGCCCCAGGCTATGGTGATCATCGCCCCAGGCGATGGTGATCATTGCCAGGCCAGGCATCGCCACGCACATCGACAGAGGCGATGGCTAGGCGAGCATGCGAGGAGGATCGCCTGAGGAGATGGTGAACAACGCCTGAGGCGATGGCAACCTTCTGGCACTTCGCCCGGCACATCGACTGGAGCGACGCCGAAGCATGGCGCGGGCATGCGCGCAGGGAGATCGCCCGAGGCGATGGGCTGAACGCCCAAGGCGATGGCACGAACGCCTGAGGCGATCTGAAGTTCGTTTGAGGCGATGCAAGATTTGAAGGAGCTGAGGCTACGGCCTTGATTTTGGCATTGGATCGCCTGAGGCGATGCGTGATTTTTGGTGACCGTTGGGGCACGGCGATGGTGATCGCCTGAGGCGATGTCCGAGGCGATCGAGGAGTGATTTCAGCCTTATGAGTAGCAACGGCTAGTAGGAGCCTTGGAGGCCTTCTACACTATAAATATGGATGCTTTGGAGCATTTTGAAGCTAAGGAACAAGCCTACAACTCATACAAAGTCTTGATCAATTATTGTTTCAAATTATATTACAATCTCCATACATTGTTGTTGTATTGGAGTTTGTAATTCTCTTCTTTGTTAGAGCTTGTGTTTCTTCGTGTGAGTACACCGTGAAGGTGTTTGTTGGTTTAATTCATTGTAAAGGTCCTCCAACACCAAAGCAAGTTGGATAATTGTAAAGTCATCAACTAGTCTAGTTGGTGCAAGTGTGTGGCTATCCTTGGAGCCCTTAAGGCCAAGAAGACTCGTGAAGAGTGTTGGTAGCTCGGGAAGAGCTTTGTATACTCGGGAAGAGTATTGTGCTCGGGAAGAGCTTGTGTACTCGGGAAGAGTAGTGTGCTCGGGAAGAGCATTGTAAACTCGGGAAGAGTTGTTGTGTGGCTAACTTGGAGCCCTCAAGGCCAAGACCAATTGTTCTAGTGGAACCTCGGTTGGAGGTTATCTAACCGGGAAGAGGAGACGTAGGCGATTCATCGCCGAACTTCTATAACAAATCCTCTTGTTCTTTATTGCTTTATTTCCTTTACGCATTTATTTATTTTATTCTTTGCATTTATCGATTGACTAAAGGCTTCCGCAAGCGCAAAATATTTTATTTTTACAAACTCATTTTAAAACGCTAAAGTAGCCAAGGAATCTCATTCACCCCCCTCTTCGATTCCAACAAGTAGTATCCACGATGTGTTTCATGTTTCACTGTTGAGGTCATGTATTGCCACCATCTGAAGTAAAGTTGGATACAGACGTGTCGTATGTGGAACGACCAGTACAGATTCTGGATAGAGTTGAGCGAACATAGTTGGAATCCATACTTGTTATCATTCAATGAATTGAGTTGTAATGATATAAAAACATGTTTAAATGAAGGTATAACATACAAATATCATGTTTGAATGTTGATTTTCGAGTTGTAGGAGATACACCATGAGGATAAGCTCAAAATCGCCATGTTCTGATTTTTCTGGACATCGGCGATCGATCGCCTAGTAC
Source organism: Haberlea rhodopensis (assembly GCA_907163345.1). Taxonomy (NCBI): domain Eukaryota; kingdom Viridiplantae; phylum Streptophyta; class Magnoliopsida; order Lamiales; family Gesneriaceae; genus Haberlea; species Haberlea rhodopensis. Next base: position 3,391,528 of record CAJQUN010000042.1, on the reverse strand, counting down.
AGAGCAAAAATATAAGGTGGTGAAATCATGTGGCGATCGATCGCGAGCAACAGAACATTTTAGCGATCGATCGCGAGGTAGTGGCGATCGATCGCGAGGAAACAGAACATTATGGCGATCGATCGGTGAGATGTAGCGATCGATCGCAGAGGCAGAATTTTGAAAAAAATGTTATATTTTTGTAGAATTTGATTTTAATGCCTATGATAACATGATACGTTGTTGGTATTGTTGTAGCATCATCACAGGGGACGGGACAACGAGGCGATTAGACAGTGACGCCTAATTTATATCGTTTTTGTTGCAGAACAGGTACGTATTGACGTACGAGTATATGATATGGTTTTGATGATGATTTGAGCATGTTATCATATGATTAGTGGTATCATATGCATGTGCATTCATGATATTACATTGTTGAGATAGATATCACGATAGATGTGTAGTATATGCTTTGGCTGAGATCGGTGCCATGATAGATATGCCAGTGTTGGGTATATGCTTTGGCTGTGATTGTTGCCACGATAGATATACTACATATGCTTTGGCATGAGAGATATACGCCGGTTGGGTATATACTCTGGCTGTTATAACATGTGAGGACAATACTATGACATGGGCTGCTAATATGAAGATGTGAGGAGGTTCCACTGACATATTGAGCTGAGATAGGCATATCATATTGGTCTGGTTATAACAGGATGAGGAGTGAGACATGTCATGACATATTTGCATTTGATGATGCATGATACAGGACAATCACATTGTTGTTTATCGTGTTTTATCGTTTATGTTTTTATTGATATCGCACTAAGATGGTTGTGTATCTATACTCATGTTGTGTGATTGTTTCTGTAGGGAGTCATAGACGGGGGAGGACAGGATTGTGAGTCTATTCCGCTGCGAGCTGAACCACTGCTTAGGAGTTTCGAGTTTAGGTTGTTGTATTGATGTATATATGATGTGTAGTTTAGACATAGTTTTTGTCAACTTGTAACAAACTACAATACTAAACTCTTAATCAGTGTATGTTTTACTTAATTCTTACTCACATATGTATAATGAACTGATACATGATGGATTAAGTAACGAGGACCCCACAATACCCGTCATTTTCCTTCATTATTCTACTTTGCTGCATTTTGCTTCCGAGCTAGCATCAGACGATCAAACAACTTTCCTCAGTGATCTTCATTTTTCAATCACCAAGTATGGTTTCTTCCTCAGCCGACTCTTCATTACAGGCGATAGATATGTTCAATGAGGGAGATGCTCTTAGCCCCTCTCCTCAACCCTCTTCCTCTTCTTTTGATAGCGACAAAACTCTGAGCTCTTCTGCTGAGTCAGCTGCTCGTATACAAGAGCAGAGACTTGCTACAAAGCGAGATTTAGTGAAAGCCCGTGTTCCCTGGTTCGAGATCTTTGAGTCTGAGGTCAAATTGACTCAGCATCTAAGTAATATTCGAACTAAATGGGGGATTTCCAAGGGGACTTCTATTATTGTTCCCCCTTCCGGATCTCGTCCCCACTTACCCCCTAAGGGGTATTTTCTTTTTTACATAGACCAGCTCCGAGGAGGCCTCCGTTTTTCTATCCATCCTTTCTTTAGCCTCCTACTTCTCTGTTTCTCTTAGCCAATTATTTCCCAATAGTTATCGGTTATTAGTGGGCTTTTTCATAGTTCTTTCTTTTCTTGGTTTTACCCCCACTCCTGAACTTTTCCATTGTTTTTTTCAATCAAACAAGAAAGAGATCGGGCTCTTTTACCCCTCGTCCATAAAAAAATGGAAAAAGTCCTACTTTTTTGCTCGTTCGCTCCAACCTTGGGATTGCCCTATGGAGTGGAGGAAAATCTCCCGAGGGGCAAGTCAATCAAGGGTCACCTTGAGGAGGAACCGTATTTGTCGGTTCGTCGTGCACTTGGCGATCAGTGTTTTAATTTGATGGAGCTGATTGACGACGGACTGCTATACTTGTTCTAGCTGAGCCCGAAGGGTGCATCCTTGAAAATGCCCCTCGGTGAGTGCTTTTCAAGCAGTCTAATTCGTTTTACTTTCGACTTGTTACGTTCGGACTAATATTTCTCTACTCTTTTCAGAAACGAAGATGATGAAAGCTAGGAACCGGAACACGATGTCCTCTTATCGTGGCTTAACTGCTTGTTCTTATCCAAGCTTGTGGCATGCACATTTCTCACCAAAATGAATGTGCAGCTCCTGAAACATCTTTTGGCGGTGGACAACTTTAAAGGTGCAGTTGACAATGTGAAATAGAAAGAAGTTGTATGGGACATCAGGTCCTCGGCCTCTATCTCATCGTTGCCAAGCTCATGACCTATCCAACCTAACAGTTGACTTTGACTTCGGTGCTCACTCTACATGCCCGGTTTACGGTTATTTATTCCAATTGTTACTTTAAAATTCTATATATGCATTTTGTGTTGCACTATTGCAGGTCTACCTCAGTGCAATTGAGATCGGGCATGCAATCTTGCAATAAGGCCCTCATATTCTATTGTGGGTGCTCGGGATGTTTGAGTACGTGTTATTGGTGCTCGGGATGTTCGAGTACGTTTTATTGATGCTCGGAATGTTTGAGATGTGTCCGTTGTTGGCGGGTTAAATACATGATCGGGATGTTTGGTCTGTATTTGAACCTAAAACGTGACTAAGTGATTGGTGCTCGGGGTTGCGAGCTTGTTTTATTTATTGTCCGTTGTTGGCGGGTTAAATACAGGATCGGGATATTTGGTATGTATTTGAACCTAAAACGTGACTAAGTGATTGGTGCTCGGGGTTGCGAGCTTGTTTTATTTATTGTCCGTTGTTGGCGGGTTAAATACAGGATCGTGATGTTTGGTCTGTATTTGAACCTAAAACGTGACTGTGTGATTATTGCTCGGGTAGCGAGCTTGTTAAGTTTACTCGTGGGATCGGGATGTTTGGTCCACGTTTAAACATAAAATTACCATCGTTTACTCGTAGGATCGAGATGTTTGGTCCATGATTAAATCTAAAATTGCATAAGTTGTTCGGGATCTTTTCACTTGAGCCCCGACCATATTTTATCTGCTCGGTATATTTTCCCTTGAGCTCGGGCATATTTTATCTGCTCGGGATTTCTTTTCCCCGAGCTCAGTTATATTCATTATTTCGGGATATTTCTTGTTTCAACCTGAGCTTTATTTGCTCGTGATAACTATTATATCTCAAAAATTAGTTGAGCTTTATTTGCTCGGGGTGTGTTTTATTGGATAAATTCAACCCTCAAAATTCACAAGTTCCGAAAATACATCAAAACGACAACTGCCCGATGTATATAAACCAAGATCTCGACTTCGCTCATCTTGCTTTACTTCAGGGGGGTGATGTGATGTGGTGGGAAAATTATACCACATCGGGTAAAATCACTGCCATAACAAGAAAGTACCCGAACAAGAAATACCCGAAGAGGATGATATTTTGCTCGGTCCCACGTGGTCAAACAACGGCATAAGATCCAGTCATATCGGTTAATCAACCCGCATTTCCCGGACACGATGGGGCAGTAGAGCAATTAGGGGAGAATTATGCTAGAGTGGAGGGGTTTGTGGCCGAGAGTTAGGGGGTTAGTGGCATAATTAGTGGGAGATTAGTGGGCTGAAATCGTGGCTTGATTGGAGTAGATGATGGCTTAAAAAAGGACTTTTGGCAAGCAACAGAAAGGGAGGCTCTCGGCTCTGGACTGGACTTGAAGAATAAAGTTCATCTTCATTTTCATTTTTGGCTGGTTCCTTTCATTTTCTTTGTCTATCTCTTGTACAAAAATACAATGTAAACCATCAATATTTATAGTGAAATTTTATACTGGACTAGGTCCCGTGGTTTTTCTCTCCGTGGAGGGGGTTTTTCACTTAAAAATCGTGATGTCCTATTTATTTTTTCTATTTGCGTTTACTCTACCGAATAGCGAAAATAACGGATAACATCATTGGCGCCGTCTGTGGGAAAATCGATCTAAGGCGTAGAAGAAGAAGAGAAAACAGAACGATTCGAGGCATGAATGATGGTTTTCAGAATTCCCGAGAAGCCGGATCCGAAGAAGAATAGAACAAAGATTAAAAAAAAGCAGCGATGCGATGTAGAGATCGAGGGAAATTCTCTCCATCTCCATGGCGGCAATTTAATGACGCTGCCAAAATCATGAATTATACGTTTCAGCTTGCAGTCAAAGATAAGTGTCATTCGTCTTTTTCTTTGGACAATTTTTTATCATTTTCTTTGTTTAATTGTTGCTAACCTCATGAAACCTGAGAAAGAGCGAGGGATGGCTCCTTGGAATTAATCACCCAGCACATTTTCTTGTGTCATGGTGTCTTTCAAAGAATGATTGAAAAAATAGCAACAAAAATGGTTTCATTCATGCCACTCTACCATGATTACAACCACATTGTTCCTTACTTTGAGGTACTCTCTCGAATGCCTAAATTGAAATTGAAGGTGACATTGGCGATGGTTTTACCTGGGTAATTCAGTTCCTTAATTGTGATAAATCGACACTGGTGTAATTATGTGTTATATAACAGTGATTATTGGTGTTCCACTCGGTGCATTTTTAGTTGGTTTATGGCTGTTTTCTTTATCTATCCGTTACAAAAATAAGATATTTACAGGTATATGCGTATCATGTGTTCAGTGAATTGTCAGAATTTACCATTTTCATCTCCAGCTGCAAGCTTAAAGTGATGGGTCCAAATCATTGAAGAAAAGAGAAGTTCCTAATGCTGCTTATTCCACGAAAATTGTGGATTTCTTGAGGAAAGTAGTTGTATCATATTATTGATAGGGTTGTAGCCGAGCCCATTGTGCGGAGAATAGCTTCTGGATCTTTGAGATTTGTTTCAAGGATCTATATATATTTGGGGAAGATGATACACCTCTGTTTTCTTTTGGTCCTTTGGTGCCTACTTCATACTTTCCAAAGCGGGGAAGCCGTTGAAAAGCATGAAATCTCGAAATCAAAGAGTGGAGGATACTTTGGTGCTCGGGATACTATTTGGACTTTAATACTTGTTTAATATCAAAATTTTGAGTCACACTGGGGAGTTATGGACTGAGTTGCTACTGAAAAGTTTGTGGTTTAATTGAAATATGGAGGTGAGTCGAACCTCTTGAGTTCGAAATTCTTGGTTTCTGCACGAGGAAATCTGCCCATGCCGACTGTGGGTGGTGAAATTGAGGAGTGAAAAAGAAATTTGGAGATGTTCTTGGTCAGCAATAGAAATTCGAGATAATTGATGGAGTTATGGATTCCAAGGACGGTAGTTTTGTTGCAATAATTTATTTGAGCTATGGAAGTGGCAATATGTAGGGACACATGCATCCTGCTTGTTCTTATCCAAGCTTGTGGCATGCATATTTCTCACCAAAATGAATGTGCAGCTCCTGAAACATCTTTTGGCGGTGGACAACTTTAAAGGTGCAGTTGACAATGTGAAATAGAAAGAAGTTGTATAGGACATCAGGTCCTCGGCCTCTATCTCATCGTTGCCAAGCTCATGACCTATCCAACCTAACAGTTGACCTTGACTTCGGTGCTCACTCTACATGCCCGGTTTACGGTTATTTATTCCAATTGTTACTTTAAAATTCTATATATGCATTTTGTGTTGCACTATTGCAGGTCTACCTCAGTGCAATTGAGATCGGGCATGCAATCTTGCAATAAGGCCCTCATATTCTATTGTGGGTGCTCGGGATGTTTGAGTACGTGTTATTGGTGATCGGGATGTTCAAGTACGTTTTATTGATGTACGGAATGTTTGAGATGTGTCCGTTGTTGGTGGGTTAAATACATGTTCGGGATGTTTGGTCTGTATTTGAACCTAAAACGTGACTAAGTGTTTGGTGCTTGGGGTTGCGAGCTTGTTTTATTTATTATCCGTTGTTGGCGGGTTACATACAAGATCGAGATGTTTGGTCTGTATTTGAAGCTAAAACGTGACTAAGTGATTGGTGCTCGGGGTTGCGACCTTGTTTTATTTATTGTCCGTTGTTGGCGGGTTAAATACAGGATCGGGATGTTTGGTCTGTATTTGAACCTAAAACGTGAATGTGTGATTATTGCTCGGGGTAGCGAGCTTGTTCGGTTTACTCGTGGGTTCGGGAGGGCGACGAGTCAAGGCATTGGTGCATACGGGAGCCACACACAATTTCATCCGAGAGGAAGCGGCGAAGAAGCTGGGGCTTGCCATCACTCCGACCGGAGGATCAATCAAATCAGTAAATGCTAAGGCCAAACCAATTTCCGGAGCGGCCAAGGGAGTGAAGACCACGATAGGAGAATGGCAGGGATATGTCTCCTACACAGTGGTGCTCATGGATGACTACGACATGGTACTTGGGCTAGAGTGGCTCGATGATGTACGAGCTTGCATTCTACCCTTTTCGGACTCTTTATATATTCTTGATGCAAACACTCCATGTACTATACCGGCCAAGAGGGAGGCCAAGGGGCCGAGCATGTTGTCGGCTATTCAACTTGCAAAGGGACTTAGGCGTAGTGAGGAGACCTATACCATAGTTCCTAAGATGGACGAAGGGCCAAAGACTGAGGGTGTGGGGGAGTTGCCCATGGAAGTCAAGGTCGTGCTTGAGGACTTCAAGGACATTATGCCAAAGGAGCTCCCAAAGAAGCTACCACCAAGGAGGGACGTGGACCACAAGATCGAGCTAGTAGAGGATGCTAGCCCGCCCTCACGCACACCCTATCGGATGGCACCCCCTGAATTGCAAGAGTTGAGGAAACAACCCAAGGAACTACTTGAGGCGGGGATGATCCAGCCATCCAAGTCCCCATATGGTGCACTAGTGCTCTTTCAAAAGAAGCATGACGGATCTCTACGCATGTGCGTGAACTATCGGGCCTTGAACAAATTGACGTCCGGAACAAGTACCCTATACCACTCATTGGAGAGTTATTCGACCAACTTGGAGGGGCCAAGTGGTTTTCAAAGATAGACTTGCGTTCCGGATATTGGCAAGTGCGGATTGCCGTAGGGGACGAGCCAAAGACCGCCATGGTGACGAGGTACGGGTCTTATGAATTTCTAGTTATGCCTTTTGGTCTCACCAATGCCCCGGCAACATTTTGCACCCTCATGAACAAGGTATTCCACGCTTACTTGGATAAATTTGTGGTTGTTTACCTTGATGATATTGTTATCTACTCATCCACGTTGGAGGAACACGTGGAGCATTTGAGAAAGGTATTTCAGGCACTTCGGGAGAGTGAACTTTATATCAAGTTGGAGAAGTGCTCTTTTGCCCGAGATGAGGTGTCATTCTTGGGCCACAACATCAAGACCGGGAGTATCATGATGGAAGAGGTCAAGGTGAAGGCCATACGAGATTGGGAGGCTCCAACAAATGTACCCCAACTCCGATCTTTTTTGGGGCTAGCCAACTATTACCGTCGCTTCATACAGGGGTATTCTAACATTGCCACACCCCTCACTAATCTCTTGAAGAAGAACAAGAAGTGGAAGTGGGATCCAAAGTGCCGGGAAGCATTTGTAGAGCTAAAGAGCATGGTGACGGAGCAACCAGTCTTAGCCCTGCCGGATCACACAAAGCCATATGAGGTGCACACTGATGCCTCAGACTATGACATTGGGGGCGTTCTTATGAAAAATGGGCACCCCATTGCTTTTGAGAGCCGCAAGTTGAATGATGCCGAGCGGCGCTACACAGTTCATGAGAAGGAGGTGACTGCAGTGGTCCATTGTCTATGAGTATGGAGGCATTACTTGCTTGGGAGCAAGTTTATTGTGCGGACGGACAATGTTGCCACAAGCTACTTCCAAACTCAAAAGAAGCTCACTCCGAAACAAGCCAGGTGGCAGGAGTTTCTTGTGGAGTTCGACTACACATTGGAGTACAAGCCGGGGACAACCAATCGTGTAGCCGATGCCTTAAGCCGGAAGGCGGAGCTCGCAGCCATAAGCCAACCCGCAAGCATGTTGAAGGATCGCATACGGGAGGGACTAGGTCAAGACCCGATGGCGAGGAACATCATGGACTTTGCTAGGGAAGGCAAAACCCGACGCTTTTGGATTCAAGATGGCTTGCTATTCACTAAGGGAGACTGCCTCTTCGTGCCCAAGTGGGGAAATTTGCGCCGGGAAATACTCAAGGAGTGTCATGATACAAAGTGGGCTGGCCACCCGGGAATGCATCGCACTCTGTCACTCATGGAGGATTCTTATTATTGGCCAAGGATGCGGGAGGATGTGGAGGCCTATGTGAGGACTTGTCTTGTGTGCCAACAAGACAAGGTGGAACAACAGCAGCCAGCCGGTCTCCTACAACCACTTCCCATTCCTGAGCACCCGTTCGAGTGCATATCAATGAACTTCATTACGACACTACCCAAGTCAGAAGACTATCATTGTTGTGGTGGACAGGTTTTCTAAGTATGCTATATTTATTGCTGCACCGCCAGACATCACTGCCGTTGACACAGCCAAGCTTTTCACTAAGCACGTGGTCAAGCATTGGGGCATTCCGAAGACCATTGTGTGTGATCGCGACCCTCGCTTCACGGGGAAGTTTTGGTCCGAGCTATTCAAGCTTTTGGGGTCCGATCTTGCATTCTCAACAAGTTTCCACCCGCAAATGGATGGGCAGACCGAGCGGGTCAATGCGCTACTAGAATTATACTTACGGCACTATGTAAGTGCCAACCAGCGAGATTGGGAAAAACTCTTTGACACTGCCCAGTTCTCTTATAATTTGCAGCGAAGCGAATCTACTGGGCGTAGTCCATTTGAGTTAGCCACAGGCAGACAGCTGATGACACCGCATAACATTGCCACAGGCTACACCGGGAGAGCCCGACACATTCACCAAGTCCATACAGGAGGAGACTGACTTGGCTCGGGCATCCTTGAACAAAGCCGCCAAAAAGATGAAGAAGTGGGCAGATCTTAAGCGACGAGCGGTCGAGTTCAAGGAAGGGGACCTTGTAATGGTGAAGCTACTACCTCAACAATTCAAATCATTGCGGCCAGTACACAAGGGGTTGATACGTAGATATGAAGGCCCCTTTCCCATCGATCGACGTATAGGCACAGTGTCTTATCGACTACAATTACCGCCAAAGTTAAAGATCCATCCAGTGTTTCATGTGAGTCAGCTGAAGCCATATCATGCGGACATGGAGGATCCAAGCAGTGGGACATCACGTCGGGCGCCAACTGCTGTGGTCACTTCATATGACAAAGGCGTGGAGGAGATTCTGGCGGACCGAGTGATACGTAAAAGAGGAGTTCCCCCATACACAGAGTACTTCGTGCAATGGAAGAGTCTACCTGAGGCAGAGTCTAGCTGGGAGCACGAAGACCACTTGTGGCAATTTGCACACAAGATCAAGGAGTTCCGTGATATGCAGGGGACAAGGGCGTCGCCAACTTAGGTGGGGGAGAATGTCACACTCCGGAACTTTCTAGCGGATTCCGGCATATTAAGAGGCTTTGGGACATCCCGGAAGCTCCCAGAAGTTTGAAGAACACTTTAGAGCACCCCGGAAGATTCTAGGTCTCACTTGTATATTCTTTTTTAATATAGAGTTTTCTAGAATCTTGTAGGAGATATCCATGGAACCTTATAGAAACATGTAGAAGTGTAGAAGATCCTAGAAGGTCATTCTCCACCGTTAGATCAAATCGATCACAACCATCCATTGATGAGGTGGACTTGTATATATAGGGGGTAGGAGTTCATTTGTAACCATCAAGTTTTCAATCAAAGTATTCAAGCAATACAAAGCATTCTCTCAATCTCTTTGTGTTCTCTCTTTCTAGCACTTTAGCAACCAACTCGGGAGGAAGGCTGACTTGCTAGCGACGCGGGGTTACTAGTCAAGTGTCGCACGGGTTCGAGAAAGTTTGGGTCTTCTCCAGTATAAATTTCATTATCACACTTTTTTCTTGATTACAGGACTCCTGTGACACAATTTACAATAGCCCAGAGACTTATAGAAATATCCCAGAAAAATAATGAAAATAACCGAACAGATCTAAATTTGCTCTCTTCGGAGTCTTTTTGTATAGAAAAATTCAACCCTTTACTATGAGACCATCTGCGGTTATTTATAGGGTTGTTCCCAGTGATTGGTTCGCGGGAGATCCGGAACACGATGTCCTCTGATCGTGGCTTAACTGGAGCCAAGCGTGTCCGAGAAATCCGCGCCCCATTACTGCACGTTTATCCACGCCGGTTGATTTGTTGGTTATCTCCGGGTCTTCCGTTAACCTTTGACCTGGGAACCGAGGAGGGTTTAGCAGCTGCTCGGTAAAACCCTGCTCGGTGTCCTCCTGTTCGGTATATGACTTGTTCGGTTCTTGGGGATTTTAGCCGAGGAAATCAATATGTCATATGACATCAACGTCTATTAAAAACATAGAGGAGTGTGTAATGGTAATGTGAAACACTGCCAAAGCATAATATATTGACCAAGCGAGTGCATGAACTACCAAAGCCAAATCAGATCCTTCATATCATAGATTTCAGGATGTGTTCGAACAAGAGAACTGTCTTCCAAGATATCTTAAGGTACAAAGGAAGATATACAAGAAGCATAAACTGATAAAAATCCAACAAAAGATCAATATCTCGTATCCAAATCCCTCAACTGAAGCCATCGACCAAGGACACCACTGGATTGACGCACGAAATATCAATGCGCAATAGTCATAGCCAAGCATAGCCAAGGTAGAAAAGTAGAGCAAAATAACTATCATCAAAGAGGCACCATAGCAACACATATACTTATAGTTACATACACGACAGAACAACTGCAAAAATAAACATGATTACTAAAAAACATAGAAACAAAATAAAGAAAGACTATGTGCACCAAAATATTTTTCTTTCAACTAGGTCCATTTCAGAAGGCAATTACAAGAATAACATTCATCTACAGTTGCACCAGTAGACTCAAATATTGCATTTATATTACATGCACCTATTGGTTTCTTGGGTGCACTCTAGGGGTGTAAACGAACCGAATCGAGCCGAATATGCAGAAAATTTAAAGTTCGAATTCAGCTCGAAATAGTTATATTCGAGCTCGAGTTCGATTCGAAGTTCGAACAGTTTCAAAAATTTGGCTCGAGTTCGGCTCGAATTTGAGTTCGAGTTCGGCTCGAATTAGAGTTCGAGTTTGGCTCGAAAAGGTTCGAACATGTTCGCGAGCTATCCGAATTAGTGCTCGAAAATAAATACCCGAAAGGTTTGAAATATATTTATTTAATATATAATTATATTATATTAATAAAATATTAAAGTTCGCGAGCGGCTCGAGAACTATCGAACAAAGTAATTTGGGCTCGAGTTCGGCTCAAAAAAAAGTTCGAACATGTTCGAGTTCGGCTCGAATTCGAGAATTTTGAATTCGAATCAAATATTTATCGAGCCGGCTCGAAAAGTTCGTGAACATGTTCGATTCGTTTACACCCCTAGTGCACTCTCATGCGCCACTAGACTCAAATAGTGCATTTATATTACATGCACCTATTGGTTTCTTGGGTGCACTCTCATGCACAGAATGAGTGTAGCGCTAAGGCAATGCATTTATATTACTTGTACACTAATGATGACCGGTGCAAACAAACAAATGTGCACCACCTGTGTGGCACAAGTAATATTCGTGCATCTTACTGTATGATACTTATTTATTATGTAATTTGAGAACCAATGCAAATGTTGGTGATGCATGTCATTTACATGCACTGCTATGTGTTGCTTGCTTGTTTAAGATTGTTAGTTCTTCAACTTTGATTTAGAAATATAAGATAGCCATTTTCACTTGTTTACTTACTGTTTTCATTTCTAAACTTTCAGATATCATGCCACTACATTAGTGGAATGATCTATAATAAAATAAACGATGCATATATCAAATTCCTGACAATATATCAGTGAGGTAGCATTATCTTATCTTCCCAAATCAAAGTTGAAGAATTAACAATATTAAACAAGCAAGCAACATATAGCAGTGCATGTAAATTACATGCACACCAGTCTACCGGTACATGTAATTTACATGCACCACTAGTCTATCGGTGCATGTAAATTACATGCATCGGTAGACTTAACATTTGCATTGGTTCTCAAATTACATAATAAATAAGTATCATACAATAAGTGTTAAAGACGATCACAAATAACACATAAAAATTAAGACATGTATGTGTAATATATTATCATTTGAAAAATAATATACTTTTGTTATGAGCTTATTCAATAATTTATCATATATTATATACTCATCCATAATAAAATTTAATTTCTAAAATAATATATTGTATCTTTAATTTGTTATAAGATCAGCAAGCAAGCAACACATAGCGGTGCATGTAAATTACATGACCGTTAGTCTACGGTGCATGTAAATTACATGCACCGATAGACTCAACATTTGCATTGGTTCTGAAATTACATAATAAATAAGTATCATACAGTTAGTGTTAAAGACGATCACAAATAACACTTAAAAATTAAGACACGTATGTGTAATTTATTATCATTTGAAAAATAATATACTTTTTGTTATGAGATTATTCAATAATTTATCATATAGTACATACTCATCCATGATAAAAATTTAATTATCATGGATGAGTATGTATTATATGATAAATTATTGAATAATCTCATAACAAAAGTATATTATTTTTCAAATGATAATATATTACATATCCGTGTCTATCGGTGCATGCAAATTACATGCACCGGTAGACTCAACATTTGCATTAGTTCTCAAATTACATAATAAATAAGTATCATAGAGTAAGTGTTAAAGACGATCACAAATAAAACATAAAAATTAAGACACGTATATGTAATATATCATATAGTACATACTCATCCATGATAAAAAAAATTAATAATGTATCATATAGTACATACTCATCCATGATAAAAATTTAATTTTTATCATTTTTATGATTTGATCATTGTTATTTAGTAATTAGATAAAAAACATAGTATATTAGTGTATCACCGTCTATCAGTGCATATAAATTATATGCATCGATAGATTTTAGCAAGTCGGTGCATGTGAATTACATACAGCGTTGAGTCTATTGGTGCATGTAAATTACATACATCGATAGACTTATACTATATTTAACAAAAAAATAGTCTTCTTACATATAATTTTGAATATGTAACATTTTTTCCTCATTAATTTTTTTTAAAAATTAATAGCAAACTGAAATAGAAGGCTCGTGATGTAGAATAACAAACTGAATAAGAAAGCAATACCTAAGTCTAAAGGTGCATGTAAGTTACATGCACCACTGAGTCTATCGGTGCATGTAAATTACATGCACCGATAGACTCATGAGTTGCCGGTGCATGTAATGGTTTCGATATCATTACATTCTCAAAATTTTCATTCAAAGAATTGATCGAATATCTTAAAAACATTATAGTTTTGAGTTTTACATTAAAAATCTACAAATAAATATTACAATAAAATTGAAATTCATATTAAATATAAAATTTTCATTAAAATAATTGATCAACATCTCAAATACATTATATTTTTTACGTTTCACATTAAAAATCTACAAACATTCATTACAAAAAAATTGAAATTCATAAGAAATATAAAACAAAATCAACACAATCGGTAAATAGATAATAAACAGAAAAAGGAGATGATTTTGTCTTCTTGCACAACCTTTTTGTTTTCGTTTCTTCGCGACCAGTGCGTTCAGCTCTGACGCCATGGGAGGAATGACAACTTCAGACGACTGGCTGATGTGAGGGTTGAGACATGTGGCTGATGTGAGGGTTGGAGATTAGGGTTTTGAGGTTGAAGGAGGTAATCCAAGGAAGACGGAAGACTGTTTTGGTCCTTTTGACCAAAATTGGACCTAGTTGAAAGAATTTGTTTAGGATGTCTCGGCCGAAAAATCATTTACCAAATGATACCGACCCGAAATTTTCCCGATATTATGCACAACTTAATTAGGTCAGCGCAAGTAGAGCTCAGGGAACGAGTTAACCCGTGTCCAATGGAGATGTCTTTTGCGAAGTAGATTTTTATTTTTTGGCGCAGATCCCTCTCGTCTTCGCCAAACTCTCAGGTATTTGCTCGTGATTATTATCTTCAATTACCACTCGATCTATTCTATTATGCAAATAGAGCTGCATCATTTTCTCATATCTGTTAGTAATTGTGAGTTCACTTAATTTTTTGGATGGATTCCAAGCACGAAATTGTGTTTGATTTCATAACCAGATTGTAAGTTATGATATTCATCGTGGGTTGCGTGAAATTACATGGAATCTCGTAAATGCATGTGTCTTTGGGTTGCAGAAGAGTTTTATGTGATTGCTGCATTATTTGTTTTTGTAGGTTTTTGAATGTGGTATTTAAGTATTTAAATTACACTATCACATTAATCTCCGTTACATTGTCCGAACTATGTTCCATGCTATTTTATTTCGGTGGTTTATTTAATCTCAAAGGTCTTATGATGGGGTATTGAGTTGTCTCTTTTACTTGATTGGTAGGCACTCGTGTTGAGTTGTAATGATTAATTTTTAACTCTGATTTCTCTACCTTAACTTCAGAAGGGTTGTAAAAATCAGATGTAAGAGAAGTTCACTGCAATACAGGAAGATACAACCGCAGACGGAAAGAAATTGATCGAAGCCATGGATGAGTTACCGACGGTTAATGTTGAAAATATGCAAAACAACACAAGAGTTGTTAATTACTGGTTATTTTCTACCTAGTTATCATGTGGTTCTGCATAATGGCCACCGTTTAATAAAAAATCATGCTTTTGAATATTGACATGTTATGTTTAATCACGTGAAACATCAATAAGCTTCCAAGTTTATGCCATTTTGAAAGAATTGGAAACAATATATAAATCGTACTGAACCTTGGTATTTTTGTTTTATTCAGCCGCACCTTTATGTCGATCATAGGTGGAGTGATTGCAGGAATATTAGGATTTACTGGCTTGACAGGATTTGTCTTCTATTTCCTAGTCATGGCTATCACTTCAGCTGGACTTGCTGCCAAGGCTGAGTTTTCTGTTCATTCTTACTTTGATAGTTGGAACCGGATTATGCTCGATGGAGTTCTTGGTGGGCTTATGGTATATTTTTTGTTGTGTTATTGGCATCATTTTTGGAACTTCTGATTCTTAACATCATACAAATTTATCCGTATGCTTATTGGAGGCTTGTGGAATGTGTTATGTTCATACCGGTTCCATTAGGCCACATATATTATGCTTTTTTTTTATTTGGGCCCTTATAACGATTATCCAGCTGTTGTTAAAGGTCATTTGATTATGTCTAGATTTTTATTTTCTTGCATGGTCTATAATGAGATGTTCTTCTTTCAAAAGCAAATATGCATGTTGCTTACGTTTGGTAAATATAACTTACCTGTGGTGAATGCTATTTTTATCTTGTTATGTTTTAAGTGTAATTTGATTTCAATTGTTATTGTGATGTTATCTGATCTTGAGTATTTTGGTTTCTTGCAGTCGTTCGTGTTATTCTGGACGTATCCTTGTACTTCCTAAATTTATTCATATTTATAGGTGATCGAGTTTGGTTTTTTTCCTTCTGCTGGGGTTTTTAACTGATATTCAAGATATGCATACTTGCCTTAGATCATTTTATATTTGTGGTAGCTTGTGCCTGTGAATTGTGATTCAGGGTCATGCACAGCCTCCTTTTGAAACTAATCCCTATTTCTATATTTCTGTAATGACCTTTGGTTTCGCCATGATTTACATAAGCTTTCGTCTATTACATTTATTCTTTTTATTAAGTGGGAGAACTAGGTGATATACTCGATGATCATGTTACGTACATGCCTACTGTTGCCTTCTTTCCTTGACCTGGAAAAGATTCGCTTACGACTTTGTGCATATTTTCTGAGGAATCCAGAATGAAGGCTGTTCAGGAGGAAGCGGAAGGCACTCATTAAAAAATTATAATGCTAAATTTTGTATGAAGTTTTGTTAATGTAAACCTGGCCTTGGAGAAACAGTAGGAGTCGAGCTTACTATGGGATGGATTGTTTTTACAATGTTGAATGTTTGATTGCTTCTATTTTCTGGATCCAACAAATAATAGATTATCTCTGTTTATTTTCACCAACAATTGTCCAAGACAACTAAGCCATCATCTAGTTTCAGTGCTTCGTCCGTCCTGAAGCACAGCATCCCGATGCCAGGCTTAAAAAATGGGCATCAGGCATTTTGCCCGGGTATATGTAAAGGTGGATTATTCGTTCTTCCAGCATGATTTGCCTAGGAATTTCCAGAAATTTTTTGAGGGGGAGGCTGATACATGTTTCTTGAATTACTCTTCAATCAAGTATTGCGTGGTTAGATTGCTTCGGTATTTGACGTTTTTGATGTATGAGTTTCAGTTTGATATGTTTACTCCAGTTGATTTTAACCAATTATTGTGGGCATTGTTGAATTAGACGACGGAATCAGTTGCATTTTTATGATTTGAAATTGTGTTCAGAGTGATGAATCGGTTAATACCAATTTATATGAAAGTGCGATCGCCCCCTCGAACAAAAAAACTTAAATTTGTGTCATTTCATAAAATTCGGGTTTTGTCATTCTGAATTAATTCGGGTTTTGTCATTCTGAATTAATTGACAAACACACTCTCGTTGTGTTTGATATTGCGATATTGCCCTTAAGAGTAGTCAGACCAAACCATTGAAATGTAATATTGTCGATCAAAAGTGAATGCACCATAAGACACTATCTCTAAGAGTATCATAATAAATTCAGTTTCTCCCTCACCAAAATTTTGGGTATACCCCTAGTAATGAAATTATAAATTCCACAATTTAGAATTTAGATAGTTAAGAAATAGAGGAAATTACACATAGGTACCACTTTTCAAAACTTGTTTCAACTAAATCTAGCAATATATTTTCTTTTCAACTAAATATATCTTTTAAAAAACATATTTCACATAAGTCCAATTTATTAAACCCTAATCTAACTGGTCTATTTTTATTACTACATTACCCCTGTTGCAAGCAATAAAAACCATCATAAAAAATTTGATATTTCTAACAGAACGTTTATCGTTGTCCCAAACTTTTTTCATCTAATTCATTGAGCAGCTGATTTCGATCTTGTTTTAATTAGCTTTCTGATTTTAGATTGTTCGATCTGTCAAATATTCAATTAACTGTTAATTGATCAAATTTTCCTGAGATTTTTATCGTTAATTCTGATGGATAATGAAATCATGATTCTTTTTAAATTTAGAGAGGAAACACTGGTTTTGAATGTTAATCCCGGTTTCGAATTCAGTGATTTAATAGGCTGTGCATCTGCTAAGTGGTGTGATATGAATGCCGATGAATTTTGTTTCAAATACTCAATCGATGGGCATCCTAATTGTTGTTTGAGTAATGCGATTGATATGAGAAATATGTTTTTGTTGTGTAAGATGATCAATCTTTGCTTGTTGACAGTGCATGTTGTTGATTGTAATGCTTCATTGTTGAGGTCTGTTGATGAATGTGGTGGTAGTTTACCGATTGTGTCTAGAGGTGCATGTGACATACATGCACCGGTAGACAGAATTGCTTGTGGTATAAACTTTTTGACAGAGTCAAGCGGTATACGCAATATACATGAACCTATAGAGTCTATTTCTGCCCGTGATTTACACCCATCAATAGAATCAGGTGGTGCACATATATCGACAAAACAAATTTGCAGTTCACCATCAGGTCTAGGACTTGATTCAGAATATCGAAGATGCAATATTAAAGGCAATGAGAAGTTGTTGTTATGTTCTGGATGGTCATCAATTATTAGTAGGGTGGGTCAAGTATTTAGAGGTGGTGTTGAAGAGTTTCGAAGTGAGTTGAGTAAATATTCCATGGAGGTTGGGTTTGATTACAACTATGTGAAAAATAATAAAGATAGAGTAGTTGCTGAAGCTGCATATCAATGTCTTCTTTACCATCTCTTATTCCAAAGAGTATACGCACATCATTTGTCCTGATTTTCATTGTATATGATCCGAATGTGAAATCTTGAGTATTTCTGTTGAAGCAGCCAATGATGTCTTTTACTAATATGTCACGCTTTTTGCAATGATCGAGGACAATTGTGTTGGAAAAAATGGAGTTCAGTAAAGGCCAGAACGGTGTCTTCATTAGCACTCTGATGTGAACTTGACTGAGTTCAAGTGCATTTATCTCTGTTATAACTGCATGTAGGTTGGCCCGATATGTGGTTTGTTTATTCCATCTTTTTGTAATTTCTTCTGAGCTTGGTGATGATGTAGGTGTAACTGAGAGAAAATTAAATGTTAGTTAAAAAACTAAAACAATGAATTTAATAAATTGACTTCTTCGGTGCATGTAGATAGCCCGTAGGTGCATGTATGTACAATTGGTGCATGTAAAGAACTTCCGGTGCATGTATATCACATGCACCGATAGAAACAAATGTCAAATATTTACATGTTGGATAAATGCAATGTTTTATAACAGTGCATGTCGGTGCATGTATGTACAATTGGTGCATGTAAAGAACTATCGGTGCATGTATATGACATGCACCGATAGAAACAAATGTATAAAATATTTACATGTTATATATGAATGCAATGTTTTATATCGGTGCATGTATAATACACATGCACCGATAGACTCATGTTAATTAAGAATACAAAAACTACAAACATTTCTAAATGCGGTGGTGTTCATAAGGTATTCAATAGTACTCATGCATTATAGACACAAGAACTTACAGTAGCAAACAAATAGTTTAAAATGTGGAAACCCTAGATTAATGATTAAGAAATAGTTTAATATGTGAAAACCCTAGATTTGATTACCAGATTTTGGAGCACCTTTTTTCTTTCCCTTGATGTTTGTTGGTGGTTTGGTTTGAGGAATCTTCTTTGATTTTGGAGCCATTTTAGGTTTTCGCCTCAGAAGGTTTGGCAAAATTACAGTAATTTACTTGTACGATTTCGATTAAATTTTTGAAAACTTATAGGATTCTTTGAACGATATCGATGAAAATGTTGGAGGAATGACTGAAATTTTTTTTAGCGTTGAAGAAGAAGAAGAGGCGCGATGATAGTAAATATGCAGAAAGTTTTCGACGTTGAATGTAAGGGAAGAAGACGAGGGTAATTTAGTAATTTGCGATCAATCGGACTTAAATGAAAGGCAAATAATTTGGTGGACTGGGCCGAAAAAACTTTTATGTTCTGATACCGGCCCGAAATTTTCCCTAAGAAATAAATTGTCTTAGGGCCCGTTTGGATGGATGGATTTGGGCTGATTTGGATTTCAAATCTACAGCCCAAATCCATTCAATCTGTTTGGTTGCAAAACTAGATTGGGTTGATTCAAATTTCAAATCCAAGCCCATATATTTCAACTGGATATGAAATACACTCTACTCACCCGTCATTTGAAATCCCCAATCTGACCTTCATTCGGCCTCTTCTTCACTAATCACACCCTCGTGTTCTCTTGCGTTCCATTTAATTTTACTCCATAGCTTCGGCTTCTCTTCTGAAATCTCCGGCGCTGTCTTGGGCCCACATTCCACCCGTCGTTTCGTTCGCTAGAGGTACATGTGTTTCGTCTGACTTCATTTATTTACACTGAAATCTCTGGAAACTAGTAAATTTGCGCTTACCTTGCAAAGTACCCAAAAGTACAAGTTCAATGGTTCAGCATTTAATCTGCTGTTTGGAGAAGTTCTTAATAGTTTGTATTTTAGTAATCTATTATACTTTGTGCAGTGTGTTGTTTGGGTCTACTACATCTTGTGTTTCTGTTCGCTGATGTCTTGCATTTGGTTATGTTGTTGATAATCGACTTCAGGAAATTTTTCCTCTTTTGTTTTTAGAATTTTTGAAATCATTGACTTTTCATTTTTGTCTGAAGGAAAGTTGGATCTTATTCCATTATAGTGTTACTGCGCTTACAATTATGTTGTTTTTTTTTGTTTCTTTGATTGTCAAGAAATAAAGTTTTTTTGTTTTGTTTGTATAACTCAGCAATGTACCAGAAATTCATATTCAAACAGCCAAACACCTCGGGTTTGTCTTCTGATACTTTATATGTTCTTCAGAAAAAAAAAATGAATCTAATTTCACACAAAGCAGATCGTACTTATGTTAAAATTTAATTGTGCATATGTAAGGCTTGTACGCATAATGATTTAGTTTTTGTATGATATTTGGCTCTGTATGGTTGCTTCACTGTAACTTTATAACATCTATGATGCATTTTTTGCCTCTCTTACTGAAACGATACTTCAAACCAGTTTGTTCTCTTATATAACAATTCAACAAGCCACGCACTTCTGCTTAAATCAAATATGTTTCAATGACAGAAAAAAGATGAGTATGTTTGTTGTGGTTTGAATAAATAAGGGGTAAATGGATATCATTGAAAAAGATATACATATTGGAAGAAAACGTTCAAGAGATGGACTTGAAAAGAATGACGAAGAGACATAAATAATTATGTTATTATTAAATCTTCTTATTGGAACTATTGGAGCTTTGTATCATCGAAAAAACATAATCAAAGATTTGTCAGTAAATGATAATGATATAAGTGCTCAACAGAGGTCAGTCTGGATGAGATGTTTAAGTCACGATCCCACTTGTATAACCCAACTACGAGTAACTGTTAGAGGATTTATTAGATTGTGCGATATATTGCGTTGCGAAGGAGATTTGATTGGTACAAAAAATGTAACATTAGAAGAAATTGTGGCATATTTCTTGCATATTGTTGGACATGACCAAAAAAATAGTACTATTAGAGCTATATTTGGACACTCTGGAGAAACCATCTGTAGGCAATTTCATACAGTTTTGCGGGTAGTGTTGAAAATAGGAAAGCTTTACATCAATCAACAATCTAGTGGAATACGCCTAGAAATAGACTTTGAGAAGTGGAAATGGTTCCCGGTAAATTTCAAATTTCAAATTAATTGCGTATGTTATGTCTCTACATTTACTTCATTGAACTAACTGATGGTAAAATTATAGAATGCAGTGGGGGCTTTAGATGGAACATTTGTTAAACTCACAGTCCCAGCTTAAGATCGAAGTCGATATAGGAGTAGAAAAAGTGATCTATGTAAGAATGTGCTAGGGCATGTGATGCTAATTTGAAATCTCTATGTGTTACCTGGATGGGAGGGATCTACTTCAGATGCTCGAGTACTACGTGATGCTTTACATAGACATAATGGCTTAAAAGTTAATAAGGGTAGGTTGAAAATACTCTGAGTTGATGTAATATTTTTTTGGTAAGTTTTTAATGTCTAATTGTATATTTTTGTAAACTTTGTATAGATGAATATTACCTTGTTGATGATGGATACAAGAATGGTCCTGGTTTTCTTGCCCCTTTCAGAGCAACTCGTTATCATCTCAACGATTGGAGAGGAAACACTCCAAGAAATTATAAAGAATTGTCCAATATTCGACACCCTTCTGCACGAAATGTAATTGAACGGAGTTTTGGTTTGTTAAAAAAAAAAGATGGGCAATTTTACGCATTGCTAGCTTTTATAGTCTAAAGACTCAAATTAGAATTATCAATGCTTGTTGCATTATGCATAACTTTATGCGTGATGAGATGCCACAAGATCCATTGCTGGATGAAGTAGACCAAGAATTAGAAAACAGAGTTGTCACTTACAATGATTCGGATGATGTAGAACAAATAACGACTGTCTGAAGAACAACAGAATGGACATTGTTTCGAGAAGCTTTGGCAATGCAAATGGTTGAGGAATATCGGGCTCGACGTGGAACTTAGTTGTGTTTGAATTTGCTCATTTAATTTGTTGTCTAAAACTATTGTTTGAAATTTGCAAGTAAAAGTGTTATAACAATCTTATTGTTAGTCTCTTGCTTTATGTTTATTTTTATTTTTTATTACGCTGATATATTTTATTAATGCTTGTCGGATGTTGGAACTTTGTTATTTCTTATTTGATTCTATAAAAAAATTTATTATTGGAGAAGTTTGACACATTAGAAAAAAGATACAAGTATGAATTTAAAATTCAAAACTTGATTACTCAATTACTATAATACTTCGATACATGTCACCGCTTATATTTTGTTGATTCAAAAATGATTACTCAATTACTATAATACTTGTTTTAATTTTATAATATGTGTATAAAAATAGGATAGTGTTTTTTTATATTTGAAATCCTATAATTTTTTAGGCAAACAATGAATTTTAAATCAAAGTATTTAAAATCCATTTTGAAAATTCATGTTCAACCAAATAATGAATTTTATAAAATTAGAATTTCAAAACTATAGATTTCAAATGTTTTGATTTGGTATCCCTTCCCAAATCCAAACCCATCCATCCAAACGCACCCTTAAAGTATAATTGATAATTATAAATTGATTTAAGGGTGATTTAGTCATAGTTCCAATTTGTATTCGCAGTCGGTGGAATTTTATGGTCTGTATACGTAAAGGACATTCACAAAAGGCAACAATTTATGTCCATTACATCTGTAGATTTGCAAACTAATTAGAATCACACCCAATGTCTTTAAATTATGAGTTTTAAATAATGTTTTCAAAACCTGACCGGCATTAAACAGATGCCCTTAATTGTTACAAGTTCAAGCGGATCAGCCGGTTGAACCAATTTTAAATAGTGTTTTCAAAACTTGACCGGCATGAAACCGGTGCCCTTACTGGTTACAGGTTCAGCGGATCGGCCGATTGAATCATTGGTTCAACCAGTCATGATGTCAGCATTATGTAACATCTATTTAATTTTTGTAAAATATATATATACCATATATTTGCTATAGTTTCTAGTTTTTCACAATAATATTACACCAATATAACATGTCTAACTTTAGAAATCAGATCAAACCAAATGTCCAACATAAAAAAAATTAATGAAACATCTAAAAAAACAAGAAATGCCCAAAAAGAACAATAACCCAAAATTATAAGAAAATATTTAAAAAAATTTAAATGATTCACATCTTTTATAATTTACGATAAACTAAACATTTGTTAGGATCAATTGGGGGATGTACGACAAATCAACATCCGAGTTCAACCAACTTGAGCTTCAATAGCTCGTGTTTTTGAAATAGTTGCATCGAGAGATTATATCGAGTTTGGTTACAAAACCGAGCAGAAGACACTCGACATAACCCGCTCTATAACTGATTCACCATTTGAGAATCATTTTAAAGATATGCAAGTAAAATATGTAAAAATATTTTGGTTGAAGTATTTTATCAAACACTTAGTTAGCTAAACTTTGGTGTTTTATCAAGCGCATAAATGCTTCAACAATGCTAACCAAAACAATAAGGTAAATAAATGCAATAAAATAAGTACACAAGTATTTGTTTATGCAAGTTCAAATGTGGTGTAATTCTTCCACGTCTCCCATTATCCATCGAATGGAAGGATACACTAGAAGACTTTGAGTATATACCATAAAGACAGCCTAAACTTCTAGCCCACACAGATCACAAAGAACATGTGTTAGAGTCTTGCATGACCATATCACTCAGTTGTGATAAATCACCAACTGTTACAATCATATTCGTTCTTCTATTTAAGCTCTCGAATACAAAGAATATAGTGAATATAAGGATACAAATGATCTCGTTGCAGATCTGATATAAACTTGAAAGAGGTGCCAAGAGGTTTGTGGAGTGCTCTTCATTTAACAAACTTTGTCTTTGAAGTTCACCATTTGAATCTCAAGTGGGTTTGCTTTGGAATGTTTGGATTGATCTTCAATTAACTGTTTTTGAGCTTCCAACACGTATATATAGCCGCAAATAATGATATATACGTTAGATACAGGATATAACCATTGGGAGAGTTTTGGTAAATTTCCCGAGCTTTCAACGGTCATATTCTTGTTTCTTGGCTATTTCTGGAAGTTTGTTGTTTTGCTCCGTAGGTCTACTTGCAAGTGTACTGGTCGAGTCCGCTGACCTCTACTAGTTCGAAGTCCACTGACCTCGTTTGTTTCAAAGTCCGCTGACCTCTACTGGTTCGAAGTCCGCTGGTCGATGTCTACTGGTTGAGTATTGCTCAAGTTGAGAAGTCTGGTGCCAACCTTGCTATCCAAAGTCTGTTGTTCTGTTCTCTTGGTTATGGCTCTTGATTTGTTGATTTATGGGCAAAATGATCAATATGAAAGTTGTAGCACTTTCTCTTAGCTTTTCGTGGAATCAATAATCTCTCTATTTCAAGTTTATATGAGAGAGTTATGCACGAATACAAGACAATACTCATGCTGTAAGTCTACTGATTTCGTCTGCACAATATGAGATTTGTAGAAGCTTTTTGGCCATCTTAACGTCGATTCAGTCTTCGACTTCTGAATATGATTTGTAGATCTTTGTCTTATCTTTTAACACATACAGAATCGTCTCGTTTTGATAAGCGAGCTGAGAGTTATGGCCAATATACCACAGTTGCTACAATTTGTTCGCTGTTGTTTCATCTTTGCACTAGCAGACTCTTGCAAACATGTTTTAGTCATATAAACCTTCGAATCAGGTCTGCTTGTATGATATGACTTGTAGAGAATTGAGTTGGCAATCCAACCCATTGAAATCGGGTTGTTTCGATGTCCGAGTTATGATATATGATCAATTTAGTCAGCAGCGCTCGGAGTCCAACAGAAGTTGAAATCTCATTTCAGCAACCAAACACAAAGTCATTCCTTAGCACACCATCAAGCTCTAAAATATTATCTATAAACTGCACACTTGATGAAATATGTTACCAACACAATAACAAGTTTTGTTAACATCAAAATCAAGATTATTCGGGTTCCCAAAGCAAACAATCTTCCAATTTTTTATGATCACAAAACTTGAATAAAAATATGAATATTAAACCACAATGTTGCATAACAAGAAACCAAATTTTTAGGATCGATTCGGGAGTGGATGATCAATCCACATCCGAGTTCAACCAACTTGAGCTTCAATAGCTCGTGTTCTTGAAATAATTACACGAGAGATTATATCGAGTTCGGTTTCAAAATCGAGCGGAAGATACTCGATTAACTACTCTATATTAACCATTTGAGAATCATTTTAAAGATATGCAAGTAAAATATGTAAAAATAGTTTGGTTGAAATATTTTATCAAACACTTAGTGAGCTACACTTTGGTAATTTATCAAACACAAAAATGCTTCAAGTGCTAATCAAAACAGTAAGTTAAATAAATGCAATAAAGTAAATGCACAAGTATTTGTTTATGGAAGTTTGAAGGTGGTGTAATCCTTCTATGTCTCCCCATTATTCTATCTCATGAAAGGATACACTAGAAGACTTTGAGTGATACAATCCCGTTGAAAACCCCACTTATACTAATACTACAAAGATAGCATATACTCCTAGCTTACACAGAACACACAAAGCATGTTCTTTAATGTCTCGCATGGAAAGACATCACCCAGTTGTGATAAATCACCAAATGTTACACTGATATCCACTCTTCTATTTAGCTCACAAATTCAATGAATAGAGTGAATACAAAAGCACAAATCATCTCGTAGCAGATCTGATAGAAACTTGAAAGAGGTGCCAAAAGGTTTGGGGAGTGTTCTATATTTAGCGAACTTTTTCTTTGAAGTTCCCCATTTGAATCCCAAGTGGGTTTGCTTTGGAATGCTCGTATTGACATTCATTCAGTTGTTTTTGAGATTTCAAGACTTGTATATATAGCTCCAAATAATGATATATAAGTTAGATACAAGATATAGTCGTTGGGAGAGTTTTGGTAAGTTTCCCGAGCTTGCAACGGTCATATTCTGATTTTTGGGCTATGTCTGGAAATTTATTGTTTTGCTCCGGTAGGGTATGTCTACTTGCAAGTCTACTAGTTGAGTCCAATGACCTCTACTGGTTTGAAGTCCGCATGCCGATGTCTACTGGTTGAGTCTACTGCTCAAGTTGAGAAGTTTGCTGCCAACCTTGCTGTCCAAAGTCTGATGTTATGTTCTCTTGGTTATGGCTCTTGATTCATTGATTCCTGAGCAAAGTGATCAACATGAAATTGTATCCCTTTCTCTTAGATTTCCATGGAATCAAGAATTGCTTGATTTTGAGTTTTTATGAGAGAGTTATGCTCAAAATACGAGGCGGTACTCTTGCTGTAAATGTACTGATTTTGTTTGCACAATACGAGACTTGGAGAAGCTTTTTTGCCATCTTAACGTCCGATTCAGTCTTTGACTTCTGAATATGATTTGTAAGTCTTGTCTTATCTTTTCAACCCATATTAAATCGTAATTTCGAGAAGCGAGCTGCAAGTTATGACCAATATACCACAGCTGCTACAATCTATCCGCTGTTGTTTCAGTTTTGCACCACCATACTTTTGTAGACATGTTTTCCTCATGTAAACCTTCTAATCAGGTCTGCTGGTATGAAATAAGACTTGTATAAAATTGAGTTGGCTATCCAACCCCTTTGGAATTAGGTCATTTTGATAACCGAGCTATGAGATATGATCAATTTAGTCACCAGCACTCAGGGTCCAGCGGAGGTTGAATGCTCATTTCAGCAACCAAACACAAAGTCATTCCTTAGCACATCATCAAGCTCTAAAATATCATCTATAAACTGCACACTTGATGAAATATGTTAGCAACACAATAACATGTTTTGTTAATATCAAAATCAAGATTAGTCCGGTTCCTAAAACCCAACAATCTCCACATTTTTGATGATCACAAAACATGAATAAAAATATGAACATTAAACCATAATGTTTCATAACAAGAAATTATATTTTTATTTTAACATATTGAAAACCCTTTTTTGTGTGAATAAAAAAGGAATACGCATAAAAGTTTCCCCCCCTTAAAGATTGAATTAAATCTCCGATAACTTTAAAAAGTTTGAAAATTGAGCAAGTGATGGGCAAATAGAGTAGCCTAAAACAAAGTTTAAAAAAAAATGCAATGTACATTCATTTTTGAAAAAAAAAACATCTTTTGATGATGGGTGCAACATATTTGACATCACACTTGAATTTCTTGACAAAACCCAACAATATCCATTTCATCTTTTCTGTGACAGCACACATTAGTCGACTTTGCAGAATAACCTGTTTTTCCTTATGAAAAATTAGGTTGCAAGACCTATGTCGGTGCGATCCTCTTCAAGTCTAGTTTGCAACGCAAGAAATGGTTTGTCATTTAGACATCCAAGCAAGAGGTTATGCAAATTTCCCAAAGTCGCTGCAAGCTGCCATAAAACTCAATATTTCAAAAATTGTTAGAAAAATCTCAAAATAACAATTTTAAAATTAAAAACAAGTTTAGAATAGATTTAAAATATTTTTCGTGCATAATGAATACAATGAAAATGAGGTTCATGATCAAAATAATTTTACAATAAAATCTTGAAAAATATGCAATGAAAATATTTCATGCTCATGAAAAATTTTCTTTATTTCGCTTAAATCGGTTAAAATGATTTCCAAGAACAACATGTTTGTGATACTATTTGTTAGGATCGATTCGGGGTGGGTGGTCAATCCACATCCGAGTTCAACCAACTTGAGCTTCAATAGCTCGTATTCTTGAAATAATTGCACCGAGAGATTATATCGAGTTTGGTTATAAAATCGAGCGGAAGACACTCGACCTAAACCGCTCTTAACCGATTAACCATTTGAGAATCATTTTAAAGATATGCAACTAAATATTTAAAAACAGTTTGGTTGAAACATTTTTATCAAACACTTAGTGAACTACACTTTGGTGTTTTATCAAGCACATAAATGCTTCAATGCTAATAAAAAACAATAAGACAAATAAATGCAATAAAGAAATACACAAGTATTTGTTTATGGAAGTTCAAAGTGGTGTAATTCTTTTACGTCTCCCGTTCTTCCATCAAATGGAAGGATACATTAGAAGACTTTGAGTAATACAATCCCGTTGTACAACCCCACTTAGGATAATACTACAAAGATAGCCTAAAGTCCTAGTACATACAGATCACAAAGAACATGTTCTTTAAAGTCTCACATGCAAAGACTATCCCACTCTGTTGTGATAAATCACAAACTGTTACAATGATATTCACTTTTCTATTTAAGCTCTCTAATACAAAAAATAGAGTGAATATAATGGCAAAATTGATCTTGTTGCAGATCTGATATAAACTTGAAAGAGGTGCCAAGAAGTTTCGGGAGTGCTGTTCATTTAGCAAACTTTGTCTTTGAAGTCCCCATTTGAATCACAAGTGGATTTTGCTTTAGAATGCTTGGATTGATCTTCAATCAGTTGTTTTTGAGTTTCCAAGGCTTGTATATATAGCCTCAAATTAGGGATGGCAATGGGGCGGGTCCAAACCCGGACCCGTATTGAACCCTACCCGCCGGGGCGGGTCCAAACCCGCTTCAACCGGGTTTGGAAGCGGGGCGGGGCGGGTCCTGGGATTGGCCGAACCCGCCCCGCACCCGCCCCGCTATGCATTTTTAAATTTTTTTTTTAAAAAAATTAATATTGAATATACATTTCACTTCTTTGATTATACAATAATGTGTTATTGTTTAATTTCATATCAAAATTCATGTGTTTATGGTAAAGAAGTTGAACATTTTGAATGGAATAAAAACTAAATAATAAATATTTGATAGTTTAAAGATAGTTTTACGATGCTTATTATAAATATTTACTAGAGGAAAACATTAAATTCAATCTCAAAACTCAATTTTTGTGTTTCAAAATTAATTTCTACCAAATTGTTTTTTTTTATAAAAAAAAAAAAATTGTTTGCGGGGCGGGGTGGGTAAACCCGCGAACCCGGCGGGTCTAAGCGGGGCGGGGCGGGTATGGGTTTTATGTGTAGCGGGGCGGGTCCTGGGATTGGCCAAACCCGTCCCAAACCCGCCCCGTTGCCATCCCTACCTCAAATGATGATATATACGTTAGATACAAGAATATAGCCGTTGGGAGAATTTTGGTAAGTTTGCCGAGCTTCCAACAGTCATATTACGGTTTCTGGGCTATTTCTGAAAATTTGTTGCTTTGCTATAGTAGGGTAGGTATACTTGCAAGTCTACTGGTTGAGTCCGCGGGCCTCTACTGGTTCGAAGTCCGCTGGTCGACGTCTACTGGTTGAGTCTACTGCTCAAGTTGGGAAGTCTGCTGTCAACTTTGATATCCAAAGTATGCTCTTCTGTTATCTTGGTTATGGCTTTTGATTCGTTGATTTCTGGGAATCAAGAATCGCTTGATTCAGGTTTGTATGAGAGAGTTATGCTTGAAATACCAGGCGATACTCCTGCTATAAGTCTACTGATTTTGTCTGCACATTACGAGACTTGCAGAAGCTTTTTTGATACTTTAATGTCCGACTCAGTCTTCAACTTCTGAATATAATTTGAAGATCTTTATCTTATCTTTCCAACAAATACTGAATCGTC
Source organism: Haberlea rhodopensis (assembly GCA_907163345.1). Lineage (NCBI taxonomy): Eukaryota > Viridiplantae > Streptophyta > Magnoliopsida > Lamiales > Gesneriaceae > Haberlea > Haberlea rhodopensis. Next base: position 3,362,000 of record CAJQUN010000042.1, on the reverse strand, counting down.
CCGTTTCAATAGACGAGCTGAGAGTTATGACCAATATACCATAGTTGCTACAATCTGTCTACTGTTGTTTCAGTTTTGCACCAGCAGACTCATGCAGACATGTTTTTGTCATGTAAAGCTTCGAATCAGGTCTGCTGGTATGAGATACGATTTGTAGAGAATTGAGTTGGCTATCCAACCCCTTTAATCAGATCATTTTGATATCCGAGCAATGTGATATGATTAATTTAATCAGCAGCGCTCGGGATCCAACGGATGTTGAATTCTCATTTTAGCAATCAAAGACAAAGTCATTCCTTAACACATCATCAAGCTGTAAAATATCCTATAAACTGCACACTTGATGAAATATGTTAGCAACACAATAACAAGTTTTATTAACATCAAAATCAAATTATCAGGGTTATCAAAACCCAACACATGTTTATATATAATATACAAGACAACTTTATAGAATTATATGTATTTTTTTGATAGACATATATAAAATATTAGTTTATAACTATTTCAATAACAATAAATTGTATATAATATATTTTCCTTCAAAAATCAAAATATATTTTCCTTCAAAAAATTTGATTAATAATTTTAACAAAAATAAAAAAAAATTAAAATTTTAAAAAAGAAAGAAATATGAAGGAACCGGTCGCTTCAACTATCGACAGGTTTACTGGTTGAATCGGTTTTGTATCGATTTAATTTGGTTCCCATTGATTTTTTAGCAGGGAGTTTTTAGAGGATCAACCGAACTAAGCATCAATTTCCGATTGAAACGACATCCAATCCTATTTTCAAAATATTGATTTTAGTCTTATAATACCTTTTGTTCTTGTACTTTCTATATTGTATACTATATTATTATTATTATATAAAAAAACACTTAAACGAACAAAAGAATTGATATTATTTAATGTGGATCAACATACCCATTTACTTCTACTTCTACAACAAAATTATGTTAAAATCTAAAATTAATTATTTGAATTTATTAATTTATTTAACAGATTTCAACTAAATAATTTGTAAAGTATATTTTTCTCCTTCATTTCATTATTATCCACCACTCATGTAAATTTAACCTCATGTATGAACTTTTGGGTCTAGCTCAACTGGTAAGGGTCCACCATCACTTTGAAAAGACTCGAGTTCGAGTCCTATAATTTACGAAAAAAATATTTAGCCTCCCCTCTAAAAAAAAGATCTCATATATTACCAGTTACCTCATTCAAATAGTAGTTTGGAATCCCTCATTTTTTGTTCTAATCATAAAGTTAGAATGTCGAAAGAATAATTTTTAAATTCTTTAGGAAAATAATCTCAATTCCAATAACAAATAAAAATGGCAGTTAAAACTTATTATTTCAAAAAAACTTATTAATACAAAAACAGGATACATTTGCAGATTTTTTTTTAAAAAAAGCTATTATATTATTTTAAATAAATAAATAAATAAATAAATAAATAAATAAATTATGCGGCAAGGAAAGAACAAAGGAGCCTTGGAACATTTGGCTTTGGCCGACTAGTTTTTGTGGACTTGCATTTGTTTCCCTTGCCACAACTTCCGGCACACTCACACAGATTACGATTGCTGTATCCACAAATTATTTTGATTTCCTCTCGATTGATCGCACAAAGGTACCCTCTGCCCTGATTATGTATTTCATTTTTTTAAACATTTCTGAATTTTTTATACATATGCTGATTTCCACTCAGATTGAAAAGAATTTTTTGGGATTTGGGTTCTAAAATTTTGACCCAGTTGAGTTTCTAGAAAACGTGTGATTTGTTTCTGTTTTTTTGTCATTTTTCTGTTTCGGGTCTCGTTATCTTTTGCGAGCAATATGTTTTAATTTGAATTTGATATTTCAAAGATCTGTGAACTTGTTGGGAACATAATCAGGATCAATAAAAGAAACAGCTTTGAAGGATACCTTTGTGCTGCAGGTGTGCGTGTCGTATTGTGGCTTAAAGACTGAAGAGCGAGTGAGTTATTTAACCGCGGCTTGTCGGTAGATATTGAGTGATCCTTTTCGAAAGGGCTTATTGATGTCTCTGAGGATAAAAGTGGTGGTAGATAAGTTTGTGCAGGAGCTGAAAGAGGCTCTGGATGCAGACATACAGGATAGGATTATGAAGGAAAGGGAGATGCAGAGTTACATCGAGGAACGGGAACGCGAAGTTGCCGAGCGTGAAGCTGCCTGGAAAGCAGAACTTTCGTGTCGGGAGGTACCTGCTTAATCATTGTGTCTGTAATGTGGAGATTTAGTTTTATCTGCCTGACAAAGTTCATAGTCTTTTGCTTGTTAAGGAGACTCCTTTTTGCTGGTATCCTGATGTATTAGCCATTAGGCCTATATCTGATGATACAAGAAGTTGTTTCTTCTTTTCCTTCTGGAGACTTTTCAACCCTTTCAAAGTATCATCCCAAGTTGTTATGTTACGTAATATGTGAGAAAGGTGCTATATGTGTAATGCTGGGACAAAAGATAGTGGCTATTTGTGTGTTTCATCTCCCTATTGTTTGAGTTCTTTGCTTTCTGATAGTCTATCATTTTCTTGGTTGTATGCGCATATGACAGTTCTCATACAGTTAGTAATATTCCATGCTCATAGATTTCGATAATATAGACTTGCATTCTGAGTCGAGCTTTTAACATCTCGTACCAAATTTTATTTGTAGGTAGTTATAAGTTGGGCGTAGAGTCCTATAAGAGTTTGAGTTATCATGTGCTTATATGGAGTTGGTATTTGTGGACTGGCAGAGAGCTGCTCTAAGATGAAAATGAGCAGAAATTATCCGTCCTACATGAGAAAATGTATTGAGAACACTTGAATGTTACGTAACATCTGAATTTTCCAGCCACGGACCATTAGTCACCCTCTTTGGACATTTGGCTGTTTTCAAGTGTATGCGTTGAAGATGTATCATAATTAAGAATTTGCATATATAAATGTACTTCTGTTGTCGTTCTAAATTTTTCTCCTAACCAAGACATTATTAGAACTTAGTTTAAAATGTTGGTGCAAAAAAGAATTCTTTGGTGCACACAATGTTGCTTATCTGAGCTGCACTTACTTACAACTTGTAAGTTCATATTAACCCCCTCACAGTTATATAGTGTATTCGAACTTCTTAAAATTTTCGTACCATCAGCAAGATCCACAGCCATGTCTTTTTCTCCGAATTTTCAGCCTACACAAGAATCATATGAATAATATCCTGACTATTTCAGTACCTCAATGATTTCTTATATTGAGGTTACTTGTATTGATTCAGGCAGAGATTGCCAGGCAAGAAGCAAGGCTAAAGATTGAAAGAGAGAATCTTGAGAAAGAGAAGAGCGTATTGATGGGGACCGCATCAAGTCAAGATAATCAAGATGGAGCTCTCGAGATAACTGTAAGTGGCGAGAAGTATCGCTGTCTCAGATTTGCAAAGGCAAAGAAATGAGACATTGACATTACAGAAATATCGACTCCATATCATATATTCTCTAGTTGCTACTAATCTAGAAACCAATCGGTTGCTCTAGATTCCTACATTACCACACACGATTACCGATTAGACCGGCCTCCCATCGTGTTATATCATGATTGTTGATCGAAGAACCACAACAAAAGATAGGCATTGTGTTCTGTCGCGTTTGTTGATTGTTGTGGTGTGGCATCTATGAGAAAATAAAGTGGAGAGATTGGTGAGGAGGGTTGTGCAAGAAATAGTCATATTTTTAACTCAATGTTTGTTTACTCTATTAATTTGAAAGTTTTATACTCTTTTTGTATTTGTAGTACTAATGATCCTAAAGATTTAGATAGCGAAATGAAAAAAAAAATTAATAAGATTAATATTACCTCTTCATCTCCTTGAACAATATCTCATGCTGATGCCTACTTAATTCCTTATACTTTTTTTTAGAAGGGGACGAGCTAAATATTATTTGGCACACTATTAGACTCGAAATCCAGTTTTTCCAAAATGGAGGTGAGCTCTTACTAGCTCGGCTAGGCCCATGATAGGCCCATGAGCTCACTCCTTGTACTTGTAATTGCATCATTTTCCTTCTTAAGCTATATAAATTCATAGTTAACCCCGTCAATTGCATCAATTAATTTTCTTAACTTATTTAATTGCATCGATTTTAAAATATTAAGTTAATTAACAATTTTTTTTTAAACATACTTTAAATAAAATAAGGAGAATAAATGCCCTTGATACTATGACCGGAAAAATATAATTAAGTCAATTTATTGTGAAATCTAAGTGTCTTCACAGTAATTTAATTACACAACTACAAGCAGTCATATTTTTATAATTACAACTAGTAAAGTAATGGAAAGTGTAGGAAAATATATAGCATAAATTTATGACGAATAACACAAGAAGTTTAATAGGCACGATAATATTATTATTTATACAGGAAGAAAGACTAGGGGTGAGCAAAATAATCGAATTAACTGATTTTTTTAAAATTGGTCTCGATTATGGGTTTTATTTTAAAAATATTTAACCGAATTTTTAAATTTTTATTTAATATTTAAAAAATAATAATTTCCCAAATACTCTATACTAAAGTATCTATTGTGGGGTCGACTGAAAATGTGATACTATTTATCATGGACAGTATCCTGGGTATATCCACAAAGATAATTTTCAGTTGAAATATTTTATATCAATGTTGATATTTTTAAGAGCAATATACTTAAGAATAACTTCAAATATATTCGCTACGTCGTATGCTAAATAACATTGAAGAACTAGGAAGGAAGAACATTTAAAGTTTTTTGGTGATTTAACATGTATGTTTGAGATATAGAATTGGAATCCAAAGATAGCTTTAGCAAGGTATTTCTTATAATGGACGAAATTGAAAATTTATCAATGTGAGCTGATATCAAATGCTTTTCGAAAACCCACAAACAATAATTCGATAACTATCGCTGGAGTAATTATAAAGTCATAAAATGTAAATAACATAACAATAATCCGATGAAAAAAATCAATTTTTGGAATAATGACATATACTAGTAATCAACTTTTAACCTTCTCTTATCTACTGCCGCTCAACAAAGTATTGTAGAAAATTCGATTCCATGGCACTAAATTCTCCGCAATTCACGCTCGGAGGCAAGAATCGTCTTTGGGTACCTGCCAGTGGACGTGAATACCCTTCTTCTTGCTGGTTTCCATTCTTTTCCCAGGGGTTGAGGCTCATGACGAATTCAACTACTGTTGCGGCAGCCAAGAAAGAGAATAAAAACAGTAGTAGAAGGAAAAAAGATGATACCCATAGCTTTGTTCCAAAGCCTGATGAAGCCACGGGGCCATTTCCTGAAGCCGTACTCCTTAAAGAGGTTAGCTTTTATGCGCACATACTCGCAGTGTATTTACTTGTATTGCTTTAGAGAATGATTTGTATTTGGTTTGTTTGCAAGTTTATGCCTTTCATGGTTTTTTTTTTTTTTCATTTTTCAATGGAAGTTCATTTTACATTTAAATATTAAACGGTGATTGTGTGTGTGTTGCAAGAAGTTTTTATGTTTGCGAAAAATAGTAATCAAAAAGGGTTTTTCCATTTTCCGCCAATTGAACTTTGCTGAGAGGTGTCGATTATTTTGGCAGAGAAAGATTGAGGAAGATGGTAGGCTTATGCCGGAGTTTGCTGATATAGAAGAGCGTGAGTGCTATCCATCATCTTTTTCATCTCATTTTCTGTTTGAACTAACAATATCTGTTAAGCAGAGAACAAGAACCTCTACTGGATAAATGGAAAGTGAAGTGATGAGTCTAAATTTTGATTTACAGGTGAACTCTTTGAGTTTCTGAACCTGCAGCTTGAAAGCGATATGGAAGTAGGTCAAAGTAAGCACTGTCTACTGCTTTTCCCTACATGCCAGTCTTAATCAACGATTGATTGATTGTTGTGTGATGATTGGGATGGGCAGAAAGTTTCTTATGTTGGAGCATTTTCCTCCTCAATTCAAAACATAGTTGAATGCCATTATGGTAATAACAATCCATTTTCTTTGTCAATCATTGTGTAGTCTTGCCAGAAAGGTTTAATAAGGAATGAGGACGTTCACTCTGATTGTTGAAATATTTTAATGGTCTCATGTAATGAAGTTTTGCTATAAAGTGAGTTTCCTTGCTCCGCTTTCGACTACATCTTTTATATGCTGGAGAAGTATAATGTGGAATTCGGTTAGGACTCATCCTGAAGCTGTTGGCTTCAGTGTTGTGGTTTTCTTATGTTCATCTTGATTTACATATTACATTTGATTTTGCTTTTTGGTTATGATGTGATAATTTGTATTCTATTTCGGCAGTGCGTCACTATGAAGTGGTGTATCTAATTCATGAGAAACACAAGGAAGAGGTTGAGAATGTCAACATTAAGGTTCAAGGTGATTTTTTGCTTTCCAGACATTACTAATTACTTGTTCTTATTCTTGGATCATTGAGTGTTAGCAATTAGTTGTGCTTCTCAAAATTGTCAAGCTCTTTCATGTCCGATGTGTAAAAACTCTGTGATTCCGTCTTGTGAACTAGCTAGACTTGTGTGGCCCTGGATGACATTCTTGATCTTCTGATTAAACCGTATTGTTTGTCTTTCGGATTTCTTCTCCCTCTTCGTGCTTCTAATTCTCTCTTTTTTCTACATGCTCTATCACATCATCATGCGGCGCAATAATTCTGTCATTTTCTGGGGTCTCATATGTTCGTTCTTTTTGTGAAACACTTGAACAGATTTCTTGAAAGAAAAGAAGGGCAGGATATGGAGATTCAGTGACTGGGGTATGCGGAGACTGGCATACAAAATACAGAAAGCAAAAAATGCTCATTATATCCTAATGAACTTCGAGCTGGAAGCCCAGTGGATCAACGACTTTAAAAGCTTGCTTGACAGAGATGAGAGGATCATCCGGCACCTTGTGATGAAGAGAGATAAGGCAGAGACACGGGATTGTCCACCGCCACCAGAGTTTCAATCTTTACATTCAGATATGAACGACAATGAGGATGTCGTAGATTATGATGATCAGGATTTCGATGAAGAAGAAGAAGATGATGATGAAGAAGTCATTATCTATGTGGATGATGAAGATGATGGCAGAGAAACAAGTGGTTCTGTGAGAAATAACCAAAAAACACAGAAAGTAGGCCGATAGTTTATTGTTTATGAATTCCTTTCAAATACAATCGTATTCCAGGAGATGAAGCAATGTGATAGATCACATTGAGGAATTATTTTGTTTATACTCATTGTTGTACCCTTTCTATGTTCTTGTTTTGGGATTTCTAGTTTACTTTTTTACACTGATAGACATTCCGGTTGGCTTCCGGTTGGCCTGTAAGGATTCGCGCTTCACCTCCAATTTGTTTCTCCAACTTCAGAAAGGTTCGAAATTTAATCAGACGAAGAGAAAGATACAAGCACAGCCAGAAGGAAATTGTTTAATTCTGTGTAATGTCCAGTTTATTGGTAATATATCTAAGACTGGCTAGTTTTGGTTCTTGCAGTTGTTACACTGGACGTATCCTTGGGCTTTCTAAAATTTTTCTTCATATTTATGCTGTAATTGAGTCTTGTTCATTAGCTGGTTCTAATTGATGTTCAAGATCCATGCGTTCAAGTTCTGTATATGGAGACAATAGTCTGGACTCGTTACGACGTCGCTGCATCGGGAGAACTATTCCTTTCAGCATTGATCATGAGATATATAGGTCTCAGAACCTATACATAGTGCATCTAAGATAACCACGAGCACAGATGGCAGCACCACTCGAAGGCTTGGATGTGAAAATGTAGAGCCCCAGATCATTCTTGTTGATCGCCCCTTTATCAATTCTTGATTGATAAAATTGGTCCCGACAAATACATCCATATTCGTTGATGTTCAATGGCTATTTTAGCACATTCAAAGAGAGAGGAAGAGAGAAACTGACCTTCAAGTTAAGGATAAACTGTGGAACAATGTTCTCCTTCACTAAAGCTACTGCACAATCACCCCATCCGGCCCGTAAGTCCATCTTTCCCCGAGAACACCATTGTCCCGACAAATCTCCACAAGCTCTTTCAACTCAGTGCAGCTGATGATTATACAAGGTGAGAACAAACCTAGGAATGAGTAAATGCAACCATACAAACCCGTGCCCTTAACCCACAATTAGTGCATTAAGCCATGCATTTGGTGCATTCAATCACGTGTAAAGGGAAACTACATGTAAACGTGGCACACAATACCACCTATAAAATTTTCTTGCTTCATCTATCCCATTTCCATGCAATATCCGATTTCCAAATTAAGACTATTCAACACATCATGCACCCATGTAATACACTAATCACAATCTCAATTCATCTAGCAATTCCCTAGTTAATTGCTCACACATATGAATGAAAAGAGAAAAGGTCCATGCCTTTTTATACAACCCGTATACACATAATTATTGCTCACACACGAGCATCGAATAAATCTATGTGTACGTAATGTATAAGAAAGGGCTACACAATATCCAGCTCCGCATGAGCTCCGGTGTCTCGATCTTGGAATCACCTCCAATTCATAGCTCGATCACAGCTCCAGAGCTACCATTGTACCTGTTTCACCTGCCCCAACAGAGACAACCCCCACATGGGGTGAGCATACCAATACCATCAAACCAATAATCACAATTATATAGTTCGTAAATTACAACAATGTAATTTCTAAGAATTTAAAGATACTCCCTGGATGGCATCATCCTCATCCAGGATCCCACTGTATTGTCCCTGTTCTCAAAACAACCAAAATCATAAAATTCCAAATATCCAGTTAATCATTACACTGATTAACTATATCTCAAATCCAAATCAATATCGATAGAGGAATAAAATACAGATATCCTAGATATCTAGCCAGAGGTCACATTTCCTCGCCCACTCAAAAGTAGCGGCATCACTTACCGATGTTCGCTCCATAGCGACCACATCCCGACAATTGCTCGCTCCAAAGCGGCACCAAACAATACATAAGACCGACCAACATCACACACCCAGTCCTGTTTCCATTAACCAATTATTGCAAGACACCATATATTATGTATCGACTACTAACCCTTACCAATCATCTATCTCATGCACAACAATTGCAATAATATAATTAAGGGCATGCTCGTACGTTACACGTACCTTAAGTTTCCGAAGTCCAAGCCAAACCTTGCTTGAGTTCCATGCCTCGAGAAATATATGCTAAAACACATAAACAATTCACAATCAAGTATAAGCATGTAATCACGTGCCCACGCACGTTCTCAACCTCAAAACCCATCGTCAATCCATGACGATTACCAAAATAAAAACCCCCGGCTAGGCATGCATAAAACCCAAAAGTATTCCATTTAAAACATTTAAAAGATAGCCAAAAACTCAACCGAGAGTTCCGTTTAATTTAACTTGGCTCCAACCAAACCATTTTAAAAGTCTAGCATTCCCATTGGAACGTGAACATTGCCCTGGAAGCCGACCATTTAAGTTGCAAATCCAAAATCGCACGAAAAAGCCAAGAAAAACCAAATTTCACCTGCTGGCGATCGATCGCTATACCGGGCAATCGATCGCTAGCCCCTTGGCGATCGATCGCTCGATATAGCGATCGATCGCCAGACCTTACTGGCGCGAGGCGATCGATCACTCAAAAGTGGCGATTGATCGCTACCTCGAAGAAAAGCCTACTGTTCGCATGCGATCGATCGCCATGCCCTGCAACTCGAAAAATCTCCATTTTTGAAAGCTTAAAACCTCCACAAATCACACCCCAACTTCTCCCAACTCAAAACCACAACAAAACCACACACAAGAACCTCCAGCAAGGGTGTTAAACTCAAATTAAACAAACCCAAAAGATTTATGATTTCCACCAAAATCACCCAAACCAACCCAAACCCAAAACTCAACCAAAATCAACCAAAACACAATCAAAACGAAGATAAAAGCGAGGGGGAGGAGATTACCAACTTATCTTCGAAGAATCCGGCTCCTAAACCGAGCCTCCGGTCATTTTTCTCCAAAGAGAAAGGATGAGGGTTGGGGAAAGAAGGGGTTGGGCGATAAGGGAGGGAGAAGAGAGGGAGAGAAGTGATTCCGTGCCAAAATGACGGAAATCTCGAGTCCAACTGATATATATAGCAAAAATGCTCCAAAATACCAATACCTCCACAAATACATCATGATTCATTAAAAATCATCTGTTTTCAAAAACTCTCTCTCCAACATCAAATCCCCATACTAGCCCCAACATAAAGCACCCCGGACTCCAAGTCCCATTAAAAACCCATCTCATTGGTTTTCCACCAAAATGAGAATACAATCTCAACCTTTGGATCCAACGATCCCAAATGCCCGATTTAACAACCTCGGGAGACCCAAAACCGCAATTAATTCCTAATTGCCACAATTAAAAAAAATCCATTAAGGATTATTACAACACCGGAATTAACACCATAAATCCCCGGGCATCACAATTATCCCCCACTAATAAAATTTCGTCCTCGAAATTTGCATGGCGTACGTACTCCACGTATTGCCGCGATTACAAAATCCAAACGGATTTACATCGCTGAATCATGAACATATCATGAACGACACGCCAACCGCGAGGACACCAATCTCGCACCAAAACCTGGAATGGGATAACCTCCCAAACCGTTACGATACCAACAGAACGTCAGCACTTCCCAATGCCAACCGTTTCAAAGCAGTCAGCCAACCATAACTGCTAACCAAATGAATCATTGCGATTCCAAAGTAGATATCGTCCCGATGATATCTCCACGATTTAGCCTACGATGTTATACGTACATCGTTACTAAGGAAACCATTAGCACACAATGGTGTACCTAAACTACATTCGGCTTCCACTTTCCAGATCCATCTCCTTCAAAGGAGTAGTTGCATCACTTTGCAACACGGATTGGGCAACAACAAGGCCCCAATCAACACGAAACACATCTCCAAAGATGTCTACATCCGTGTGTTCCAAGAAATCACATCTTGGTCCAAACACACTATCGAGACTCCACAAGGTCTCAAGTTCCACAGAGGTCATGCAAGACAATCCATTGCATTCCCGCCACATGTGCCAACCATGACACTAAACAAATCCGAATCCTGGCCATCCCTCGCTTACCCTAGGATTCAACAATTTTAACACAGGGAGGCTATCGAACTATCCAACAAGAACTACCATGGTTCCAAGACACGACAATCCCTCCACATGGGAGGTCAACCGGACCTCACGATTTTTCCTCAGAAGACATCGTGCCATCGAGATCAACAATCTCAAGGTGCCACAATCTCTCACAGAGATTCACCAAACCAAGCGTACTAATCCGTTACTCAACAAGTACCGAAACGCGGGCATTCATATACACATACATGCCCAAGTACCTACACAACATGCATACTCAATGCAATAGGCTTGGGTATCTCCAATCATACCCGAAGTCCCAAAATCAACTGTCAAACCTCGATTATTCTCACCCCACGGAGGATGATGGTTGACAAACCAAAACCAAAGGGTGTGATTTCAACATCAACACCACACGACCAACCCATCGAATCTCTCAAAGATTCTCAATAGGTATACCAATACCTCTTTCCTCACAAGGAAAGTGTCACCCATGACCCACCAACCTCGAACCACCGTTCGAAAAAAACATGGATACACCTACATCGACATGCATCCCGGAACTAGCAAACACACAATGGTTCAGAATTGGGCGCCAATGCCACTATTGCTGAAACAAAATCGTAAACACAACGATTACCCATACCAACGACGCTAGGCATTAACACCATAGAATTTCACATATCCAAGCGTCTCCCAAGAGTCGTCTCTTCGTGCGTCACACAGAAATGTAAAGCAATTACCTAGTCCAACACTAGTAATGCTCACCATGGCTGATCTGCGATCAACCTCCAAACAACATTAACTGTCTCCATGACAGTAAACACCACATCTCGCCGAGAGATACGAGCAACAAAGTAGTGCCAAACTACTTACTATAATCCACAATTCGATCATGTCTCCCAATGCATCCCAAAATTCATGGATTCCCAGACCGAGTCGACAATGACTTGGTGACACTCTTGTTGGTACCCCAACAAATTTGAGCTGTCCCCAGACAAGTCCCACAACAAAAGCGTACAACCAACTTGTGAGGTATTCCCAACCTCAACCTCATATACAGTGGTGACTGCTAGAGTCCACCATAAACATCATCGTATCACCGTACGATTTACCAAACTCGACCCCAACGAGCAACATAACGGCTACAACAAGTCCATCATGGCACTGCGCAACACATGGCAAGCAAAATCGCTGCCTCCTTAGGTTTTAACCAAACCTACCAACGCATCACACGTTCCATCCGGTATACCATACCGTCACATCCATTAGAGTAGTGGGTCATCACCCAATATTTCTCTAATACCAATGCACAAAGGACATCCCGGTGTCCTTGCTCAACCACGATGCAATCCTAATCCATTAGGACTTATTCCACACCCTCAAGGGTGGGCGTGACCATGTCTACCACGAGTCACAACCACAAGCGAGTAGTTTCCTCAATGACTACTCTTACCACCAATCGCTTGGCCTTAGCCAATCCAGCGAGTATACCCAAAGGATATCATTACCCAAAAAACATATACCTATAATACATGATGCGGTACCCTCACCTGTACAAAGCATTCAATAATCCATCCAGCAATCTGCTCGGCATAATGGTCTCGTCAACTAGTGATCCCGACACCATCCTGTGCTCGCCATCATCACTCAAACCATATGGCTAAATACGTACACTCAGACGTATTATTCATCAAAACGACACTACATGTCTACATAGAATATCCACTATGTCATCGTCATCCCGTGACGGTATATGCCAACACATGACATCCAAAATCTCATCGTCAACTCGTGACGGTATATGTCGATACACGACATCCATATCTCATCGTCAAACATATGACATTATATAACCACGTATGGCATTCACAATAATGCTAACAAAGCAGTAATATAACATACCTCATCGCTATCAAGATAGCGGTATACCTGTATCCCTCATCCACCAGCGGTACACCAGCAGCACCCGTCGCTCGTAGGCGGCATAATCCAGTGCTACGCACATAGCGGTATAACCCATTGCTATTGAATCAACGGCATGATCCCTCGCCATAGAGTCAGTGGCATAAAAAATCGCTATAGATATCCGGCGGTACGAACCATCGCCATATATGTAGCGGAATGTACCATCGATGTATGATACCTGGCGGCATAAACCATCGCCATAGACGTAGCGGAATGACCCATCGCTATGTAATACCCGGCGGTATGAACCATCGCCAATAGAATACCCGGCGGCATGAACCCTCGCCAATAGAATACCTAGGCATGAACCATCGCCAATAGAATACCCGGCGGCATGAACCATCGCCAATAGAATACCCGGCGGCATGAACCATCGCTAATAGAATACCCGGCGGCATGAACCATCTCCAATAGAATACCCGGCGGCATGAACCATCGCCAATAGAATACCCGGCGGCATGAACCATCGCCAATGACATAGCGTAAAGAGATATCACTATCAATATACCTGGCGGCATGAACCATCGCCAATTGAATCAGCGGAACAGATCAAGGACTCAAGAGGTACTCACATGCATGTAGCACTTTGTTCCTTTCGGACCCAAGAGGTGGCTCCCATTACACGCAGCACTTTGTTCCCGATCGCGTCGCTCAAATATCGATAATGTGGTTGTTCCGGTCTTGATATAACAGCGGAATTTTAGGACCCCTCGCTTCGACATATAGCGGCATCATATGATATCCCTCGCTTTGACAATGACTGCGGCATGTACATCGCTTCGACATGACAGCGGCAATATCATATTACCATCGCTTCATATGACAACGGCAAGTACCTCCCTCGCTCGTATATAACAACCACCGGAACCTTACACTAGCTCCATATACCTGCATCCAGGTTAATACAACAGTTCACAAATCCTACTACGTCATATCGGCGGCTCAATAATATCCCTCGCTTCGACATGACATCGGCAAATATTATGATCCATCGCTGGTGATATACCCGTAGTAGGACGATGAAAACAACACATTGTATATTCAATAACAATTGAAATCATACCACAATATCCCACTGTCTGTTGTCAACCATCCCTGTCCTTAGACGGCATATCACATTTCCCATCTCCTGATTTTCCTACAAAATCAGATCCCTTAGCACATAATACATGGAGTGCCAGACATTACCATTAATGTCATCCCATCGTATTCTACATGATTCCTGCAACCACAATGATCAGTAATACCACTTTCCATATCGTAAAAGCACATAAGCAATTAGTTGTGTCACACAACACTAATATCATCATGTATAAATATGTGCTACCAATTCCTATCAACAAGTTCATAGGCCCTTAACAGCCCCAAAGAGCAACCACTGCTCCGATACCACTAATGTAAGGACCCCCGTGCCCTTAACCCACAATTAGTGCATTAAGCCATACATTTGGTGCATTCAATCACGTGTAAAGGGAAACTACATGTAAACGTGGCACACAATACCACCTATAAAATCTTCTTGCTTCATCTATCCCATTTCCATGCAATATCCGATTTCCAAATTAAGACCATTCAACACATCATGCACCCATGTAATACACTAATCACAATCGCAATTCATCTAGCAATTCCCTAGTTAATTGCTCACACATATGAATGAAAAGAGAAAAGGTCCATGCCTTTTTATACAACCCGTATACACATAATTATTGCTCACACACGAGCATCGAATAAATCTATGTGCACATAATGTATAAGAAAGCGCATACACAATATCCAGCTCCGCATGAGCTCCGGTGTCTCGATCCTGGAATCACCTCCAATTCATAGCTCGATCACAGCTCCAGAGCTACCATTGTACCTGTTTCACCTGCCCCAACAGAGACAGCCCCCACACGGGGTGAGCATACCAATACCACCAAACCAATAATCACAATTATATAGTTCGTAAATTACAACAATGTAATTTCTAAGAATTTAAATGATACTCCCTGGATAGCATCATCCTCATCCGGATCCCATTGTATTGTCCCTGTTATCAAAACAACCAAAATCATAAAATTCAAAATATCCAGTTAATCATTACACTGATTAACTATATCTCAAATCCAAATCAATATCGATAGAGGAATAAAATACAGATATCCTAGATATCTAGCCAGAGGTCACATTTCCTCGCCCACTCAAAAGTAGCGGCATCACTTACCGATGTTCGCTCCATAGCGACCACATCCCGACAATTGCTCGCTCCAAAGCGGCACCAAACAATACATAAGACCGACCAACATCACACACCCAGTCCCGTTTCCATTAACCAATTATTGCAAGACACCATATATTATGTATCGACTACTAACCCTTACCAATCATCTATCTCATGCACAACAATTGCAATAATATAATTAAGGTCATGCTCGTACGTTACACGTACCTTAAGTTTCCGAAGCAAAAGCCAAACCTTGCTTGAGTTCCATGCCTGGAGAAATATGTGCTAAAACACATAAACAACTCACAATCAAGTATAAGCATGCAATCACGTGCCCACACACGTTCTCAACCTCAAAACCCATCGTCAATCCATGACGATTACCAAAATAAAAGCCCCCGGCTAGGCATGCATAAAACCCAAAAGTATTCCATTTAAAACGTTTAAAAGATAGCCAAAAACTCAACTGAGAGTTCCGTTTAATTTAACTTGGCTCCAACCAAACCATTTTAAAAGTCTAGCATTCCCATTGGAACGTGAACATTACCCCGGAAGCCGACCATTTAAGTCGCAAATCCAAAATCCCACAAAAAAGCCAAGAAAAACAAAATTTCACCTGCTGGCGATCGATCGCTAGCCCCTTGGCGATCGATCGCTCGATATAGCGATCGATCGCCAGACCTTACTGGCGCGAGGCGATCGATCGCTCAAAAGTGGCGATCGATCGCTACCTCGAAGAAAAGCCTACTGCTCGCATGCGATCGATCGCCTGCTTCGGGTGATCGATTGCCATGCCCTGCAACTCGAAAAATCTCCATTTTTGAAAGCTTAAAACCTCCACAAATCACACCCCAACTTCTTCCAACTCAAATCCACAACAAAACCACACACAAGAACCTCCAACAAGGGTGTTAAACTCAAATTAAACAAACCCAAAAGATTTATGATTTCCACCAAAATCACCCAAACCAACCCAAACCCAAAACTCAACCAAAATCAACCAAAACACAATCAAAACGAAGATAAAAGCGAGGGGGAGGAGATTACCAACTTATCTTCGAAGAATCCGGCTCCTAAACCGAGCCTCCGGTCATTTTTCTCCAAAGAGAAAGGATGAGGGTTAGGGAAAGAAGGGGTTGGGCGATAAGGGAGGGAGAAGAGCGGGAGAGAAGTGATTCCGTGCCAAAATGACGGAAATCTCGAGTCCAACTGGTATATATAGCAAAAAAGCTCCAAAATACCAATACCTCCACAAATACATCATGATTCATTAAAAATCATCTGTTTTCAAAAACTCTCTCTCCAACTTCAAATCCCCATACTAGCCCGAACATAAAGCACCCCGGACTCCAAGTCCCATTAAAAACCCATCTCATAGGTTTTCCACCAAAATGAGAATACAATCTCAACCTTTGGATCCAACGATCCCAAATGCCCGATTTAACAACATCGGGAGACCCAAAACCACAATTAATTCCTAATTGCCACAATTAAAAAAAAATCCATTAAGGATTATTACCACACCGGGATTAACACCATAAATCCCCAGGCATCACATTATCATTCTTACCTGCATTCATAATACACACTGCAGCTATGAAATTCATCATAAAATGCAAATGAACCATCCCCACCTGCCATTATTTTATTGCAGTGGTCATTTCGATCACCATGAGATGGGCAGAGAAAAACTTTGGGATCTAACCTTATTAACACATTCTTTTTTGGCCTTTTACTTTACTTGCCATATGCCCCTAATCATCGTCGTCTCCTTAGTGACGTGAGAAAAGATAAGAATATACGCCATGGCTGTCAAAGCTCTATATCGTGACCAAATGATAGAATAAAAATCATTTATTAATATAATGTTTTATAGAGTTGGTTTAACTTGGAATAAGTAGCAACCCGAACTTTGCGTATAGCAGGAGCTTTGTGCACCGAGTTATCATCCACCTAGTACTACAATTGCATGATTCGGGAAGCATAATTGTATTTTCCTTTTCTCATCATTTTCTGGATTGCGTGATATTATTTATCTCTTGCATAAAGTTAGATTATACTGTTTGGTTTCCGTCCCATGTTGTCAGATTAAACGCAGCGAAAATAAAACACTAAATAGATTTAGATCACGGGATGGACGATCGCTTGCGCATGATTCATATATAACATGCATCTATCAAAATATAATGCACGAAAAAAAATTACCGTTCAAAGTCGTGAATCTGATTGCGGTGACCCTCGAGTCCAATCAACCTGACCAGATCTACAAGTCCAGCACCAGTGCTAGTGTGGTGTCGGCATTTCTATGAGAAATAGTGTATTTTGTGGAATGATTGAGAGTCACTTAACCCTTAGAGATGATTGCCATATTTATAGTTGTAAGGTTAGCTAAGTAGGCGCTCATCGGCCAACGTTTGGCTTGCTGGACATTTATGCTAACAATCTCTCACTTGCCCAAAAGCCAAAACAAAACTATAAGCTCATAATCCAAGTAACTCAGTCTAATTGAACAACTTGATGTACTATCAATACACATAATTATGAGACATAAATATCAAATGTTTTAATTTTAGAAAATTTCTATAAATGAAACATTTTCAAATATAGAAACTCCACTAAATTGAGGAGCTTTCAAAAATTAAATTCATCTCTTCTAAATCACTCAATTTGAGCACTTAATATTTAAGTCTCAATTCTCATCAATAGATCGGCGGCCGGTTGATTGTGACCTAGCGATGCTCAAGTGTATTATAGCAGTAGGATCACAACCTTTGTGATTTTAGAAGTCAAACAACTTCTTTGGGCTTACCCTGAATGCCCATTGTCAATTAAACTCATTTAATAGACAATGACTGAAATAAATTCCAGCAAAAACCTACCGGTCGTGGGTAGTGCCTAGCATCTGCGCTTCACGAAAACCTAGATACAAATGACTAGCACCTTACGAGAATCTGCCAGCCATAGTTAGCGTGCAGTACATTCATTTCACTCATATGCCCCGGATTGAATCTAGGGCATTGGTTGGTCAAGGCCCTTATGATTTCAATAACTATGTATTTGTTTCACGTTATATGATTCACTGCGTGCGTATATGATGAACTCTTTTTTTCACAAGCACTATCCACTCTGGCCAGATATTCCTTGAATCATATACAGAAAAACACATATGACATCCTGGTTCATCAAGATCAGTGGTGAATCCCAAACGACAATCATAGGCCTCTGACAGCATCACTAAATACCCAAAATAACAACTTTGTGACCCGCATGCGAGCAGTCAATAAATCAAAGAATACAACTATATGTCAAGACATCAATGATGCCTCAGGTTATGAGGAGTAATGGTCCACAACTATGACTAGGAATTCTATACTCGACAAATGGTAACCACTTATAGAATTTTGAGTAGGGTCGTTCAGTGAACTCATTCCTAATGAGCACATATTCATGTGTGCTGACTTCTCCAAGCCAACGTCGATGAAATGCGGCGCAGTATACTAGACGTATCATGAATACCAGTCTCTAACGAGCATATATCGATATCCCATTCCCGAAGGCTCGTCGACTAGGAGCATTTAGAAATCACAGCCGAGAATGTATTTCATGATCACCATCATTTGCGCAACCAATTCTATGAACTATTGCAATCTCAAGGACTTCATCAATGCATCAAGACGCATGGTAAATAGATGAAGAAGTGCCATATATATTAATATTCAAACAAAGATTTGTCGTAATAAGATTATAAGTACAATCAATCAACTATTGATTTACTTAATCAATATGACAACAATATCTTTCACTTTTTCCAAAGCCAACTACTCATGTGTCTCGAGACATCTTCCCAAGATGTCTGACAGACACCAATAGTTGTAAAGGCTTTGTCAATGGATTCACTATATTTTCTGTTGAAGCAATTCTCTCGATAATAATGCCGCATCTACCATATCTCTCATTAGATGGTATTTTCTCAATATATGTTTGGATACTGATGAGATCTTGGCTATTCATAATAGCTCAACTGTTGTCACAGTACACAAGGACTGTGTCAAACACACTAGAAATTACACCCAACTCTTGGATGATATTTCATATCCAAACTGCCTCTTTGTTGCATCATATGCTGCAATGTATTCAGCTTCAGTGGTGGAATCAGATGTGGTGTCTTGTTTGGAACGTTTCCAAGAGACAACACCATCATTAAGCTTAAATACAAATCTGAACATCGATTTGGAATTATCTATATCCGACTGAAAACTAACATCAGCTTTGCTTTCAACTTTTATATCTCCATTTACAGGTCCAAAAATCATGAAAATATCCGAAGTTCTTCAGAAGTACTTGAGGATCATTTTCACAGTTTTCCAGTGACCTTTGATAAGTGTATTTTATACACTTATATTTCCTCTTATTTTGCATGGTTTAGTGTTAGTTTTCGATCAGAATTACACTTTTGGTCTTGTTTTGTGTTGTTTTGCAGGAATCCAAGGAATTAAGCATTTTATTACTAAAAGATGATGAGAAATACATAAATGTGACAATAATTCAAATTGGGACTCAACGGTGAAATAAGCATGCACTGGGACATGTCAAATGGCAAGATTATATTATATTATATTATATTATATTATATTATAATATAATATAATATATATACATGAGAAAGAAGGAAAGAAAAGAAGAAAAAGGAAGGAGATTTTATGCAGGGAAGGAGGAGAATTATAAAAGGAAGATTTTACGTAAAATAAAAGAAAAGAAAGAATAGAAGGATTTGGAACTTCACGTACATAAAAAGAGAGATTATCGGCTGATATTGGAGGGAAGAGAGACGCACGTACAGAAGGGAGCTAAACGTAAGGAAGAATTCAAACGTGAACAAGGCGGCAGTAGACTAAAGTGAAGGGGAGGAGATCGATCGAGGCGGTGCGCGTACAACGAAGGGTAGAGATTTTGACAACGGAGAAGACGACGGCGACTACCGGGGACGGAGGGCCATCATCCAATTCGTTTGATTATCTATTCCCTTATGTTTATGATGATTAAAGACATGTCTATGTGTTTATTTAATGTATTCATGAACTAATTTATTATTCTAGGGTTAGACGGATCTTGACTTGAAACTATGTCATTGGTTTTTCATATGGTTTATTTATGTGTTCCTGTTCTTAATGCTTTTAATCTACTGGCCATGGATTGAATGATTCCATATTCGTGATCTATCACTCGGGAGAGGGGGTTGTGAATAGGAAAGAAGGAATTTGTATCGTGGTAGTTAATTGTTCGGAAGGCCTATAACTCCATAGAAGTCGTCATAGGAATTACTGTGCTTTTACAATTGTTTGATGATTAATCTTAGATAGGGATATCAAGATTAATGTTAGATAATTACTTCTGCTTAACACCCGGGAGGGGGAGTGGAAACAAATAAGAATTCTCGGCTAGTAAACTAGGAAAACACGACATAGTGGATAGTTGAGTGAAGTCGAACCTCTAGAATCCGTTCTCATTGATTTTCTCCACTTAAATTCTTCATCTTGCTAATTTATCTTATTTTAGTAGATTAATATAATAATTATGCTATCGATTGTCTAAATAAAGTCGAGACTATTCTAATTACAGTACTTGGTGTAACTTAATTTTCAATCCCTGTGGGTTCGACATCCGTATTTTAAAATTCTATACTAAAACTTGACACCGTACACTTGCGGTACGTTTCACAATCAACAAGTTTTTGGCGCCGTTGCCGGGGATTGATATAATTTTGTTTACTGATACTGTTACCAAGTAGTCTTGATTTTAATTTAGAATTTTATTTTTTGTTTTAATTTTATTCTTTTTTTGATGTTTTTCTTGTGAGGTACTTGGAGATGTTTCATCAGCAAGTTTCCACAAGCTTTGCCCAACAACCGTATGAACCATTCTATGCAGCTTGGGACAGATTCAACCACGACTTTTCAAACTACGCTCCTCTTCAATCTTTCTACAGTGGATTGGATGCAGACACACAAGAATGGGTATTTAATGGAGCTTTGGCAGCTGGTAGTCCCATATATTGTAGAGATGATGACATGGTGCACCTGTTTAACCATATGGCGAATTTCGACTATCAGTGGCACTTTGATCCTTCAATGCTGGGTTGGAGTCACCAATATCCACCAGAGAATCATTACCCTCATTTATCTGATGAATTCCCGTGTCAAGATGAGCCTAGATATGCTCCACAAAAGAATGAAGGTAAACCTTCACTTGAAGATTTGGTGAATACTTTTATTCAAAGTTCGACATTGAGGCTTGACAAGAATGAGTCGAGGCTTGATACGATTGAGGATCACATGAACAACATGGGTGCTACAATGAAGTCTCTTGAGGTGCAAATTGGGCAGCTTGCTAATGCCATGAACAACCAACAAAGAGGATCATTTCCTAGCAACACCGAAGTGAACCCAACCAACCAAGTTTGGGAGAGTGATCCTACTCATGCGGAAGATTCAAGGGAATATGAGCATTTTCAAGTGGTTGAGCCTACTGTGGAAGAGTTATCTGATGAATTCCCGTGTCAAGATGAGCCTAGCGTGACGTTGGAAGATGAGCATATTTTTGAAAATAGTGAGGAGCACTCATCGATGGTGATGTCCTATATGCCATATATGGATCCGTTCTTCCCATTGATGCCAACTTCACCATATTACGTCCTCCACGAGATGAAGCCAAGCTTAGAATCTTTCTCCCATGCTTATCAATTTTCG
The DNA here is from genome assembly GCA_907163345.1 of Haberlea rhodopensis. Taxonomy (NCBI): domain Eukaryota; kingdom Viridiplantae; phylum Streptophyta; class Magnoliopsida; order Lamiales; family Gesneriaceae; genus Haberlea; species Haberlea rhodopensis. Next base: position 3,339,911 of record CAJQUN010000042.1, on the reverse strand, counting down.
AAAGACGTTGTTGGAGCGACGAGCGTTAATTGTCAGTATCTTGCCAAGCTAGAGGGCATACACAACCAAGACCCACATGTAGTGTCATATGATACTTACTATGGGCGGAAGCCGCTATTTGATGGTTGCTTCACATAGTCTGGCTAACGACTTTAAACAAAGCGCTTTTCAGGAGGCAACCCGAATCCTGTATCCTTATTTTATTTTATTTAAAAAAAAAAAATTGAGATGCCGTAGGACAGACGTAACTACGCCTCCTTCAAGGCGTAATTACGCCTGTCAAATTTCAGAAACAAAAAAAATTGTCGTAGCGTAGGCGTAACTACGCCTGTTTTCGGCGTAGTTACGCCTACCATTTTTTTAAAAAAGTTTTAAAAGCCGTAGGCGAGGCGTAATTACGCCTCTCCAGCGGCGTAATTACGCCTCGCGTATTTTTACGCCTCTTCCCCTCAATTTTTCAATTTCGATTTTTTCTCCTCAATCTCTCTTAATTATGCTATCCCACCTCTAAAGTCCATATTTTTGTCGATTAATTGCAGGTTTTTGGAGTCTATTGGTGCAAGGAAGCAAGTTTAGGGGTGTTGCATCAAAGTGGTCTAGCTTAGCCAACCAAATCGAAAATTCTTCATCTAAGGGTTGGGTCTATATTGATGCGGAGGTCCCTCTCATCATCTTCTCACCATACCCATGAGCATGAGATGGGCGACGATTACTGACGATCGTCGTCGCAGGTTGGTGTGTTGTCCCTTATTTTATACGTTGTATGGTACATTGAGGACAATGCACGATTTTAAGTTTGGGGGGGTGTTTAAACATTGAAGATGTTTTGTTTCCTGGATTCCTATGTGTGTTTTGTTGTTTTTTTTAGTCATTTTTTTTGTTCTTTTTGTGTCATAAGTCATGATTTGAAGTAATTGTGAAGGCCGATGATGAAGAATTGAGCTTATTTGTAAAAATTTTAAAAAAATTTTTTGTTCACTTTGCTCTTGAGTTTCTCACATTCATGCACTAGAGACCATGACCATTTGACTATTTAAAGTTGATTTGAATGAACACAAATATGATATAGGCAATTCTTGATAATATTTTGGGCCTTTATTCATTGATATATATTTGCCATAGTAGCCCCTTTGAGCTTAAATGTAAAACAATGAGGATTGAATCGTTGCAATATATTTTTAGAATCTCATTCAAATTTCTTTCTTATATTACCTTGGTTTTGAGATACTATTTGAGCACATTGGTCATACCATATAAGTTATTTGTGAATTGAGAATAATCTAGAACTTGCTTTAGTACCCTTTGAGGCGAAATACGGATGTTATGTGGCTTAGGAATGATTTAGGCAAATTTTTGATTCGTTTGAGCCTTTGAAGCCACCAAATGACATCATTTTTATCCCTAGCTACCCTTTTGAGCTTATTGAAAATCGAATGGCATGTGCTTAGGCACATAATAACCTCCATTCGGCATCATTTCAAAATCCCACATAGACCACCTTGTTGAAAGCTTATACACTATTTCCTACCCTCAAGTGAGTAAGACCCATATTGCACTTTAAAATTTCAAATATCCCCCCATGTTCCTAATTGAAAAAAAAAATAGAAGGGGGATAATAATGAAAAAATGGCGTGGATGCATAGAAAAAAAAAAAAACTTTTGTTGAAGAGGTGAAGAAAATAGTGATGAAAAGAATGAGAAAATAATGAGGTGAATGATGAGGCGGATGAGAAAAGAGGGTGAATTGAAAAAAAAAATGATGAATCATCAATAGAAGGAATCGAAATTGAGATGAGAGTGCGCAACATGGTTATATATGACTTACTCTCTTGCTTTGAATATCCAATCTTTTTATTGAAGCCATGAGCCGAAGCCTAACGTTACAAGCCTATTAAGACCTATTAACCAAGCCACATTCGTCTAATATACTAGTGGAGAAGGTTACGAATAGTAAGCTTATGGACACTCGAGAAACACTTGTAATGCATATGGTTTTGACATTCACACACGCACATCTCATTACTTTGATTTGATGCATTGTTCACTGTTTGTCAAGGTTATACTCTTTTTTATGAACAATGCAAATAAACCAATACACCTTGCAAAGTCCTATTGATTTGTGTGAGTAAAGATTGCTTTAATGGTTAAATGGAAGTGGTGACACACACACTTGAGAACTCTTGAGTAGACTGATATGCATACTTGACTTAAAATTTTTAGACAATTGATCTTCGAGGCCAATTTGCAATTATAACATTTTATGACTTGCGTTAGTAGTGTGTTTTCTTTTTCTCTTTTATTTCTTAGTCTTTTTCCATTTTTTATTTTGCTCGGGACTAGCAAAAGTTTAAGTTTAGGGGGTTTGATAAGTGTATTTTATACACTTATATTTCCTCTTATTTTGCATGGTTTAGTGTTAGTTTTCGATCAGAATTACACTTTTGGTCTTGTTTTGTGTTGTTTTGCAGGAATCCAAGGAATTAAGCATTTTATTACTAAAAGATGATGAGAAATACATAAATGTGACAATAATTCAAATTGGGACTCAACGGTGAAATAAGCATGCACTGAGACATGTCAAATGACAAGATTATATTATATTATATTATATTATATTATATTATATTATAATATAATATATATACATGAGAAAGAAGGAAAGAAAAGAAGAAAAAGGAAGGAGATTTTATGCAGGGAAGGAGGAGAATTATAAAAGGAAGATTTTACGTAAAATAAAAGAAAAGAAAGAAATAGAAGGATTTGGAACTTCACGTACATAAAAAGAGAGATTATCGGCTGATATTGGAGGGAAGAGAGACGCACGTACAGAAGGGAGCTAAACGTAAGGAAGAATTCAAACGTGAACAAGGCGGCAGTAGACTAAAGTGAAGGGGAGGAGATCGATCGAGGCGGTACGCGTACAACGAAGAGTAGAGATTTTGACAACGGAGAAGACGACGGCGACTACCGGGGACGGAGGGCCATCATCCAATTCGTTTGATTATCTATTCCCTTATGTTTATGATGATTAAAGACACGTCTATGTGTTTATTTAATGTATTCATGAACTAATTTATTATTCTAGGGTTAGACGGATCTTGACTTGAAACTATGTCATTGGTTTTTCATATGGTTTATTTATGTTTTCCTGTTCTTAATGCTTTTAATCTACTGGCCATGGATTGAATGATTCCATATTCGTGATCTATCACTCGGGAGAGGGGGTTGTGAATAGGAAAGAAGGAATTCGTATCGTGGTAGTTATATTGTTCGGAAGGCCTATAACTCCATAGAAGTCGTCATAGGAATTACTGTGCTTTTACAATTGTTTGATGATTAATCTTAGATAGGGATATCAAGATTAATGTTAGATAATTACTTCTGCTTAACACCCGGGAGGGGGAGTAGAAACAAATAAGAATTCTCGGCTAGTAAACTAGGAAAACACGACATAGTGGATAGTTGAGTGAAGTCGAACCTCTAGAATCCGTTCTCATTGATTTTCTCCACTTAAATTCTTCATTCTTCACCGGGAGCTACCTGGTGTCTGCTCATTACACTAAGAACATACTTCACATCAGGCCGAGTACATAAAATATCATACATTATGCTACCAATAGTCGAAGCATAAGGTACCAATGTCATCTTTTCTCTATCCTCATCAATCTTAAGACCAATTGACTCGAGAGATTAATACTATGACATATTGGGAAGTAACTCATTTTTCGACTATTTCATGCTAAACCCTTTTAGCACAGTGTTTATGTACGTAGATTGAGAGATCTCAAATATTCTTTAGATCTATCCCTATAGATCCTTATGCCAAGCACGTATGACGTTGCTCCCAAATCATTCATAGAGAAATTAGTAGATAATCAAGTTTTAATTGATTACTCCAATATCATTCATAATGAGTAGGATATCACCGACTTGAAGCATTACAAATGTAACCACGCTCCCACTAACCTTTTTGCACACACATGTCACTTTCAGATTTCTAACAAAACAATACATTTTGCTAATGTTATCAACCGGATATTCTTGCTTCGGAACACCTTCTTAGGCCTATAAATGGACCTCTAGAGTTTGCAAATATTTTGCTCACGCCCATAAGTTGTGAACACTTTTGGCTGCTACATTTCTACCTCAATGTCACCATTGAGAAATGTTGTATTCACATCCATCTGTTATATCTCATATTCATAATATGCAGATATAACTAATAAAATCCAAATAGAATATAGCATCACAACTGATGAAAAGTTCCTCACAGACAACTCTTTGCCTATGAGAATAAACTCTTCCCATCAGTTAAGCTTTGAAGGTCGCTACCATTCACTTGTAGATCCATTCGCATCCAATGTGAACAGTTTCCTCAAGATGATCTACTAAGGTCCATACTTTATCAGAGTACATGAAGCCTATTTCAAATCTCATGGCATGTTGCCCATGTCCCGAATCGATGTCCAACATCGTCTCCTCGAAAGTTCTAGGATCACATCCATGGTCAATTTTATCTTGACTACTTTCTAGGAGAATATCTATGATGAGGTTTTGAAACGCTTTCAAATCTCATTGATGTGTGTATTTCAAAGGTCATGATTGACTCAAGTAAGTTCTCCGTTTTCACGTTTCCAGTGGTTTGTGGTTCTTGAACCCTTTCAAGATATATTATCATATCATTCATTTCTAATAGAAACATTTTCTCTAGAAAGTACACTCGTGGAAACAAACACTTTGTCTCCAATTGATAATATAAATTTCCACAAAATAACATAAGATGGACAACTATCCAACTCCTCTCTCACTGGTTGCTTTATATAAGCAGAACAGTATCAAATCTATATTCGGATTATTTTGCAGCCCATATCGTATATGGAGTTTTGGTCACTGTATTGATATGAATTATGTTCAACAAATATGTAACTTTAGAGAGCTACTCAGAGAGAATCACATTCTCTTTAAGATAACTCAGCATCCTCTTGCATTAACATTTAGTTCTCCACATACGTCCAAATGAATCAAATTCAATGGACATTCAACACATGCTAAAGATATGTGGATTTAAGTTACCATTCTTTTTATATTCTTTGAACATAATCATACTAATCGTTCATAAGTTCACCAGATTCAATAAAACATGCATTCTTTAAAATACTGCAAATCACATTCGCAAATTTAAAAAAAAATATCATTCTTTATCAAAATAGGAACAATGTTCATGAATAAATCTAGAACAAATAAATAATTGCTCAAACCAGTTCAAGATTTTATATTAAATAAATGTTTCAACAGCATTTGCAACAACTTTGCTAAAATTCTTAGCCTCAGGTAGGTTTCACCTTCCTATGGCTCTCTACTTCTTCTCAACATCTGCAATTCTTTGCAAAGATGTGAGCACAATTGGTATCATATACCAAAGAAGTATAAACAATAGAAACATTATTTTTATAAAATACACCATTTCCAGAACGCTTATGGTCTAGGTATTCCTTGCAGTTTTGCTACAGTGACCAGCAGTGAAAACATATATGCCTCTCATTTCTTAGTTGCTACTATATCCATTTTCGTCTTTTGAGGTTGGGAACCATTTTCCTTCCACTTCTTTATCCTTGAACTCTTCGTACTATTGGTAGAAGATTCGACAAGAAGAACACGTTTCTCCTTTTGAATCAAAGAATCATGAGTTTCCAACATTTTGACTATAAGATCAAAATCTACAGTCAGTTAATGAGGTATTGCCACATTCAGATTTTCCAATTTCTCAACAAGAGATATTTTTCTTACACCATGCTCACCATGTTCATAGACCGAAGCCCCATCTTGCATGTGAAATGAAAATAGCTCTTTTGAAGTCGCGAGTCTCAGTAATCGCGTCCATTCACCAAACAACATTTGTAGTGTTGGAAAATATCAGCAATGTGAGCGAGTTTCTTATATTTGTGTTGAAACTCATTGGTGACATTGATGCTATCATATAGCACCTAGCTGAGAGATCATCGTCCCACCACTTCTCAAGTGTGGCGATCTTTTCAAGAGACGAACCGGGAGACACTTCAACAAGAGGCTCCCACCAAGGGTATGTAGTAACTTTAGAAGCAATCACTATTTTAAAATTAATAGCCAATCACAAAAATGTAGTGGTTAATTTGTTTATATCAAGACTTGATGTAATCGGATTCACGACGATCACAATACTGAGAATAAACATAAATATATGTAAACTGTTTGATTATTAATTAATTCAAAAACTGTGGACTCTAGTTATTAAATGCTCCTACTAAATTTTTCGAATTCATCACCCTCAACAAAAATCATATTTTCTTAGTGGGCTTGGAGTCCAACTAGCTCATGATAGCCCCGAGCAAGGGTCCGGCCGACCTCATGATACTAAGGTAGCTCACAATTGCATCATATGCAACCCCCAATATATTCGTCTCGTGATTGGCATAACCCTACAGAGGCAGACCAATTATGCATTCTCACGTCAAATTAACACATCCCACGGATGGTAGTGTCCGTCAATAAGACTCCACGAGGGTGAGCAATCTTAAAGGTTAACAGAAACCTATCAATAATTAAGTGGCGGTTAAACACACAGCTTTCCCATGTCAGATGCCCCCCACGAGGGTGAGACAAGACACCTGGCACGAGTAGCGTCTCATCGCTTAACTGTTGATGGAAGACAGGAAGCAACAATCTTCTTTGAGCTTCCCTTCATAGTTTGATATTAAATTTTTTGAATCATATTCAAAAGAGGAAATTAATAATTTTAAAATCTCATCAAGTGCTTGTTTGTTTGTTTGCCGGATTCATGCAACTATGTTTTGTTCATGCAATCATATGTACTAATAAAACGTACGAACAAACACTTATCATACATCACATGCATAATAAAAATAAATATGGACGATTACGACATTTTCCTAATTGATCCACGTGAGCCACACGTGGATCACAAGTCTGTCTAAGGTGATGCAGATATGCAATGCAATCCTATTATATTTATGCTTCTATTATACAAGTTTTGATTCTTGGTGCTCCGTTTTCAATCTCGATCTCCCATTAACTCTAATATTTTTACATTTAAATCGTGCAAACAAGAGAATAGGGGGTGTGATACATCAGAAAATACAGAGAGCAGGCTCTCATGCCCGATAACCGAAAATCACAATTATAATGAAACATTAAAAACCTAAACACTCACCTAAACACATTGGTCAAGACCCGAAATCGTCCGTCATGCAATCACATCATATGTAATTAAACATTAAATTAAACAATTACATCATATGTAATTTTACTAATCACATCACGTGTAATTAGATCACAATAATTAATTTATTATATCTTTCCCACTAATCGTATAATTAATTGAAAATAAAATTAACAAATTATATAAAACAATTTTATTTAATTTCTAATTAATTAATTTTCAATTAATTGGTAAAATCACTATTTTAACTTTTAATCATCATTTAATAGAAAATATAATTAAAAAATTAAATAAAACATTTTCATTTAATTTCTAATTAATTAAATTTTTATTTACTTTATAAAATCACTATTTTACCTTCAAATCATAATATTAATCAAAAATAAAACTAACAAACTAAATGAAATATTTTCATTTAATTTTCAATTAATTACATTTTAAATTAATTTGAAAATCTCCATTTTACACTTAATAAATTAAAAATCATATTTTTAATAAATTAAGTTTATGATTTGTTGTTTCAAAAATAATATTCGAATAAAACATCTAAAATGACCCAAAATAAATTTTATGGACTCCAAACCCAATCCAAAATTAAAGAAATTGAGAACATATTTTCGAATTTTCGGACAATCTAATTTTTTGAAAAATCGGAATTGTACTGTTCATCATCTTCCCAGATTTTGACATTAGGGTTTCAAGCAATTCTCGCCCATGTAAACAATTTCCCAAAATTAAATTAGGGTTTCTGGAGATCATCATGTCGCCGCCTAACCTTGAACTTTTGGAGCGACTTTGGCCTTTCCTGAGCGTCGCATACGGAGTTATCTTCGCCGGGCTGCTGCAACTTTTGCAGCGGCTTTGGGCGTCACCCTCCGAGAGTCGCCCGATCTCGATGATTCCATGAACAGATCCAGAAACCGGCTGTTGAATCTTGCTTCCTCTCCACCTCTCCTGCTGCTGCGCAGAAATCTGATCGCTAAAATCAGAAGCTGCGCCGCCCGCTGGATTCATGTGGGCTGTTGCTCGCGCAGGCCTCCTACCGTGAACCGCCAGCCACGGAGGTGACGACCAGACGTGGGAAGCATATTCCGGCAAGGTCGATTTTAGGTCTCGATTAAAACTCTTTTTAATCTATTTTCTATATTTTTTCGGAGTCCAAAATTTCAAAATTTCAAACACGATTAAAATTGATAGGAAACGATCTAATAAAATTAATTATTGAATATACAAATCAAAACGCAACATGTCTCTTTTAACACTGTTGGGTTTCCGTCCACCGGCGTCAGATCAAACCCAGCGAAAATAAACCACTAAACATATCTAGATCCGAGGACGGACGATCGCTTGTGCATGATTCATATATAACATGCATCTATCAAAATATAATGCACGAAAACGAATTACCGTTCACCGTCGTGAATCTGATGGCGGTGACTATAGTGTCCAATCAACCTGACCAGATCTACAAGCCGCACTAGTGCTAGTGTGGTGTCGGTGTTTCTACGAGAAATAGTGTATTGTGTGGAATGTTGAGAGTCACTTAACCCTTAGAGATGATTGTCATGTTTATAGTTGGAAGGTTAGCTAATTGGGCTATGGTTCATAAAACTCATTGAGTCAATGTTTGGCTTGCTGGACATTTATGCTAACATACACATCATTCACTCTGTGAAAGAAATGCATTGTTTCTAACCAAACAACTATTAAAATTTCAAAACCGATAGCTTTGTTACAATTTATTGCAATAGGAAATTCAAACTACGTGGAGCAAATAGCTTCTTGAAAGCTTAATTATATAGAATTACTTAACTAGCAAAGCCTTAGTTCTACTTATATATAGTGAGGATTCATTAGTTGAATTGATTAACAGCCCTACAGTTTCTACGGATTTCTCCATCATCTTCTGATGCCAAGCTTCCCATTTTCAGCATTGCCCTTTTGAAATCCTCGAAAAATGCCCCCATATCAACCACGTAAGATTCGACAAGTTGTCGTGTCTCGTCGCTTCCGGTGACTAGAGCCTGGTCGGAGCCAAGCAAGCCCTCGCCAGAAAGAAGGTTTGCGTAGTATTGGTTGTCGAATGATGATGGGGTGATATGATCAAGATCGACAAGCGTTGCATTGACATCCGAAGCCGAACAAAGTTGCTGAAGTGACTGCAAGAATTCCAGGTTAACATCGGGGCCATTGCCATTGGAATCGTTGCTGCTTATACGACCGTTGAACGTAAAACATCGAGCTTTACCCATGGTGTGTGCACCTGCCCATGCAGACATGCATACATGAAGAAACATATACATACACAGTTGATACACTTGCGGATGTACATTGAGGTAAGAGGACAAATGCCCCGAAAAAATTTGGGAACTAATCTTAAATTATTATTTTTTTAAATATGACCCTCCCTAACACTGGGAGGTCATGCTTTTTAAAAAGAATTTTGGGGGCGTTTAGTTTCTTAACTACCCCAATGCTGCACGAGCCCCTCGTGCGAAATTGTTTTTATTTTTATTTTATCCTATTTTTTTTTATAAAAAAATGTTCCAAAAATTCTATTTTGCTCCTTAAAAAGTTTTTTGGCTCCTGGGTAAAAATTCTACGTCCGCCCTTATATACATACATACACATATACATATAATGATGATTAAATATATTTGAGCAATTACCAGAAAGTGCAACCATGTCTTGAAGTGAGCCCAATATTTTGAAATTTGGATAGCAATGTCGGAACATCAGAATTCGGAGCAGGTATATTGTTGTTGGCTGCTGTTAAGCTGGCACTTAAACTATCCTTCCTACCCATTTCCACATCCCATCCAGGTCCACCTGACTAAAAATTTCAACAAATATAAAGTTTGTCAATATCAATGATCAAAATATTACTCTTTTGGCAATCCTTTTCCACAATACATGGTTTCAAAGTTTATAACTAATTTTCTCTGCTGGAAAAACTCGTAATCCAAGCTACTGGAAAACGCAAAGGCTAGCATCATCAAATCTATGAAGAATCTGATCCCAGATAAGGATCTCATGGTGGAGAGATTGATTGATACCATGAAGCTCAAAGCTTGGACGTGCTTAAATGCAAAGCATCAAATATGTTTCCGATTTCCGTGTTGATTTCAAAATCTAAATGAATGCATGAATTCTTTATAGGCTAGAATGTTATACCAAATTTGTGTAGGATAGTCCATGCTCATTAATATTAATTCTCTTTTTCGAAATCTGATTCAGGATGATTTAGTTTGGTTATTGGATTTTTGTTAATTGATGGTAGAATCTGATCATTTTAATGAATAAAAGGCATGCAATGTGGTCTGTGCTCACCAAAACAACAGAATCTCTAGCAGCAACAGCAAGAATATCAGCACAAGAAACTGTCTGTGGACAAACATATTCAAGATCAGCTTTTATGGCATCGATCACTTCAAATCCTCTAAGTGAGTTCAAGTTTGGTGCTGCTGTCTTTTCTCCAACAAAATTTGGCGTATCATCAAGTAACATAGATGCATCACATCCCTACACACACATATATATAAAAAATATTAATCATATATATAGTTGCTACTTACAAATATATCTCCATCCTACAATTTTTAGTTAGATTGTGTTATATAAAACCACTTGCATTAACAAAGCAATCGTGAAAATGGAGGCGAAGCAACGAAGCTGCCATCCTAGGATCATCAGAAACAGCCTTTTCAACCCATGAGAAAATGATAGGTTCAGCCTCAGGGCAGCTGCTTCGGTAGAAACCGAAGGTTAACACGATGGAGGCTGTGGCACCGTCGACGCATTCCTTATTCAAAGTCTCGTCTGGTGTGATGCACAATGCTACTGAAAACTTGAACATAATCATGTACAAAGCAACTAAGTACATGGACATATTTTGCTTTTAATAAACTTAATTCTGAGCTAGCTAGTTAGTGAATAAAACTATTACATATGTTAATGTTTATATAGGGAAAAAATAGTTTAATTTACCGAACATATGGTGAGAAGAAGACACAGTCAAGCAATGCAAAGAAAAGGTCAGAGTCTGTATGAGATGATCACTCTATAACTGTTCACCTAATGCCATGTGCATGCATGCTTATGACATAATCACTTAGACCAGATTTGATTCATAACCTTTTTTTTTTTACTTGCATAAATGCTGATTATTTTTCTTCTTTATTCACTTTATCTTTAAAATCTTTTAGTTATGTAATAAAAAATTAATAAAAGTATTATATTTTGGCCATCATAAAATAATATATTAGTTTTTGCCCACCTGATTCTAAAATTCTGGTTACGCTCTTCACCTGATTTTCCTACATGTATAATTTAAGTAGTTGTGGTATTATTCAAATCATATCTTGTAAATTTTGTTTTAATGAAGATAAGAGTACTTTGTTGTTTTCAAAATGACAAATCAAGATATCAAGTTTTGTTGTTTTCATAGCAGATATTTATGTTTTAGAGGGGAATTAATAAAAAAGATATTACAAAATAATCCCACAAGATATCTACATTTGCAATATTACTCTCAAAGTTTTAGAACTAAGTCTCACATAAATTATTTTTTAATAAAAGTACTCTTACATAAATATTCCATCAAATATTGTCCCAAAAAAGTTATTTTTTTAACAAAAATCTTATGTTTTGTTAAGGAATAAGGACCAATTTTGTCAAAAAATAATTTTTTTGGGACTACATTTGATTAGTCCTAAAAGTTTGAGATTAAAATGTCCATATTCTATGAGACCTTTTTTTTGTAATTTACCTTAATAAAATAAGAGTATGTTTATCGATTTGGAAAATATTACACCAAAGGACCAAAATTAATTTTACAAATCTCAATTCTAATTAGTAATGTCAGCGAGTGTGTATTTTCAAGATTACTTAGATCGTTACTCCAAATTGATGTATTCTTTGTCATTTGCATGGCTGAGCCAGAATTAGTAGTAAAAACGTTTGAGTGAAAAAGGATATGGTTATGCACAACTCATTGATTGAATGTGTTTCCCAGATACGTTTTTATACAATGTAATCGATTCAATTAATATTAGATCATTTATATCTATCTTAATATCCATACATACGCATAGAATAAGACCTTGAGATTACTATAGTAAACGAAAATATATTTACATACCCAAGGATAAAAAAACAAAAAAAATGACTGCAAGATCTAATAACTATGTTCTTGTAAAAGGTCTCTCGAGCAAAACTAGCTTGGAGTGATATTCGTGATGCACCATCATGGAGATGTATTAGCATTCATGCAGAAAGATGCTCATATGGCCAGGTGCGGATATATAATTTAGGTTGAGGGGGGCAAAAAACATTAAAAATTGGGGAAAATATTTTATGAGGGGCAAAATAGAATTTTAAAGAGAAATTTACAATTTTGAGGGCGGAACACATACAAAAAATATTTTAAGAGAGGACATTTGCTCTTTCTTGCCTTCATGTGCGTCCGTTCATGCATATGTTTAAGTTCATTGAAGGAGATTTACCCAAAATATCTCTAAGGGTGTGCATTTGAACTGAGTGATTTGAAGCCATTGATTTTAAATCTTTTATTTTAAGTGTTGGGTTTCCGTACCCCGGCGTCAGATCCAAACGCAGCGGAAATAATACAATAAACAAATCTGATCTGGGGACGGTCGATCGCGCCTGATTCATATATAAACATGCATAAATCGAATAAATGCACGAAAAGAGAATTACCGATGAACATCGAAATCAATCTGCGGCGGTGATCCTCGAGTCCAATCAACCTGACCAGATCTACAAGTACGACACCAGTGCTAGTGTGATGACGACTTATGAGAGTATTGAATGGAATTCGTTAACCCTATAGTGAACCTTATATTTATAATGTTCATGAGACAGCTAAGTGGGCTAGGGCTCATAAAGCCCATCGGGCCAACGTTTGGCTTGCTGGGTATTTTATGCTAACAATCTCCCACTTGCCCAAAAGCCAACACAAAACAATAAAATCATAATCCAAGTAAGTCAATCCAATTGACTAACTTGATGTACAACCATTGTACATTATTATGAAACATAAATATATCAAATGATTTAATTTTAGAACTTTCTATAGATGAAACACTTTCAAATATAGAAACTCCACTAGAATGAGGAGCTTTCAAAAATTAAATTCATTTATACCAAATCACTCAATTTGAGCACTTAACCTTTAAGTCTCAATTCTCATCGATAGATCGGCGGCCGGTTGATTGTGACCCAGCGAGGCTCAAGTGTATCATAGCAGTAGGATCACAACCTTTGTGATTTTAGAAGTCAAACAACTTCTTGGGCTTACCCTGAATGCCCCATTGTCAATTAAACTCCTTTAATAGACAATGACGGAAATATAATTCCAGCACAACCTACCGATCGTGGGTAGCGCCTAGCATCTGCGCTTCACGAAGACCTAGATACAAATGACTAGCAACGTACGAGAACCTGTCAGCCATAGTTAGCGTGCAGTACATTCCTTTCACTCAACATGTCCCGATTGAATCAAGGGCATTGGTTGATCGAGACCCATTATGATTTCAATAACTATGTATTTGTTTCACGTTATATGATTCCTTGTGTGCGTATATGAAAAACTCATTTTTCCCAAGCACTACCCACTCTGGCCAGAGATTCCTCGAATCATATATAGAAAAACACATAGGACATCCTGGTTCATCAAGACCAGTGGTGAATCCCCAACGACAATCATAGGCCTCTGACAGCATCACTGAATACCCAAAATAATGACTTTATGACCCACATGTGATCAGTCATTAAATCAAAGTACACAGCTATCTATCAAGACCTCAATGACGCCTCGGGTCATGAGGAGTAATGCTGCACAACTATGACTAGAAATTCTATACTCGACAAATGGTAACCACTTATAGAATTCCGAGTATGGTCGTTCAGTGAACTCATTCCTAATGAGCACCTATTCATGTGTGCTGACTTCTCCAAGCCAACGCCGATGAAACGCGGCGCACTACACTAGACACATCATGAATACCAGTCTCTAACGAGCATATATCGATATCCCATTCTCGAAGGCTCATCGACCAGGAACATTTAGAAATCGCAGTCGAGAATGTATTTCATGGTCACCATCATATGCGTAATCACATTCTATGGACTATAGCAATCTCAAGGACTTCATCAATGCATCAAGATGCATGGGTAAACAGATGAAGAAGTGCCATATATATTAATATTCAAACAAAGATTTGTCATAATAAGATTATAAGTACAATCAATCAACTATTGATTTACTTAATCATGTATGACAACAATATCTTTCACTTTCCCAAAGCCAACTACTCATGTGTCTTAAGACCATCTTCCCAAGATGTCTATCAGACACCAATCATTGTAAATGCTTCGTCAGTGGATTCACTATATTTTTCTGTTGAAGCGATTCTCTTGATAATAATGTCGCGTCTACCATCTGTCTCATTAGATAGTATTTTCTCAATATATGTTTGGATCCTGATGAGATCTTGGCTATTCATAATAGCTCAAATGTTGTCACAGTACACAGAGATTGTGTCAACTGCACTAGAAATTACACCCAACTCTTGGATGAAATTTCTTATCCAAACTGCCTCTTTGCTGCATCGTATGCTGCAATGTATTCAACTTCAGTGGTGGAATCCAATGTGGTGTCTTGCTTGGAACGTTTCCAAGAGACATCACCATCATTGAGCTTAAATACAAATCCGAACATCGATATGATATCATCTACATCCAAATTAAAAACCAGCATCAGCTTAGCCTTCAACTTTTATTTCTCCACTTACAGATCCAAAAACCATGAACATATCATAAGTTCTTCATAAGAACTTGAGGATTATTTTCACAGATTTCCAGTGACCTTCACCGGGATCTGTCTGATGTCTGTTCATTACTCTAAGAACATACATCAGGCCAAGTACATAAAATAGCATACATTATGCTATTAAAAGTCGAAACATAAGGTACTAATATCATCTTTTCTCTCTCCTCATCAATTTTAAGACTCATTGACTCGAGAGATGAATACTATGACATATTGGGAAGTAACTCCTTTTTCGGCTATTCCATGTCAAACTCTTTTGCACAGTGTTTATGTACGTAGATTGAGAGATCTCAAACATCCTTTAGATCTATCCCTATAGATCCTTACGCTAAGTACGTAGGATGCTTCTCCCAAATCTTTCATGGAGAAATTAGTAGATAATCATGCTTTAATTGATTAATCCAATACCATTCATAATGAGCATGATATAATCAACTTAAAGCATCACAAATGTAACCATGCTCCCACTAACCCTTTTGCACACACATGTCACTTCCGGATTTTTAACAAAACCAAACACTTTGATGATGTTATCAAAACGGAAGTTCAAACTTCGAGATGCCTTCTTAGGCCTATAAATGGACCTCTGGAGTTTGAAAACATTTTTCTCACTCCAAGAAGTTGTAAACACATTTGGCTGCTACATTTCTACCTCAATGCCACCACTGAGAAATGTTGTGTTCACATCCATTACTCATATCTCATATTCATAATATAAAGATGTTAGGATCGATTTCGGGGGTGGGTTGCCATTCCACACCCGAGTTCAACCAACTTGAGCTTCAATAGCTCGTGTTCTTGAAATAATTGCACCGAGAGATTATATCGAGTTCGGTTACAAAACCGAGCGGAAGACACTCGACATAACCCGCTCTAAAACCGATTACTCATTTGAAAGGCATTTTAAAGATATGCAAGAAAGTATGTAAAAGCAGTAAGGTAAATAACACAAGCATTTGTTTCTGAAAGTTCGAAGCACAACGCTTCTACGTCTCCCCTTCTTCCATCTCATGGAAGGATACACTAGAAAACTTTGATTTATACAACTCTTTGTACAAACCCGGTCCAGTTGGGCATTCACCATCCAACTAGAACTCCTAGCAACTCAGCTATGTATGTTCTTTAATGTCTCACATACAAAGACCTCTCAGTCGGTTGTGATGAATCATCAACCGTTACAATGGTATTCACTCTTCTATTTTAGCTCACAAATACCATAGAGTGAATACAAAGGCACAAATGATTCCATAATGAATCTGATACAGCAAGGTAAGAGGTGCCAAAGGTTTGAGGAGTGCTCTTCATTTAGCAGCTTTTGTCTTTGAAGTTCCTCAATTGAATCCCAAGAGGGTTTGCTTTGGAAGGCTTGGATTGATCTTCAATCAGCTGTTATTGAGCTTCCAAATCATGTATATATAGCCCCAAGTAATGATATATACGTTAGATACAAGAATATAACCGTTGGGACAGTTTTGGTAAGCTTTCAAACATTGCAACGGTCATATTCTGCTTCTGGGCTATTTTTGGAAGTCTGCTGGTCTGGTCATCCAGTTGGTCTGGTCAGCTGGACTGGTCATCCAGTTGGTCTGGTCAGCTGGACTGGTCACCAGTTGGTCTGGTCAGCTGGACTGGTCATCCAGTTGGTCTGGTCAGCTGGTCTGGTCATCCAGTTGGTCTGGTCAGCTGGACTGGTCATCCAGTTGGTCTTGTCAGCTGGACTGGTCATCCAGTTGGTCTGGTCAGCTGGACTGGTCACCAGTTGGTCTGGTCAGCTGGTCTTGTCATCCAGTTGGTCTGGTCAGCTGGACTGGTCATCCAGTTGGTCTGGTCAGCTGGACTGGTCACCAGTTGGTCTGGTCAGCTGGTCTTGTCATCCAGTTGGTCTGGTCAGCTGGACTGGTCATCCAGTTTGTCTGGTCAGCTGGACTGGTCATCCAGTTTGTCTGGTCAGCTGGACTGGTCATCCAGTTGGTACTCCAACTGGTCCTTCAGCTGGTACTCCAGCTGGTCCTCATTTCAGCAACCAAACTCAAGGGCATTTCTTAGCACATCATCAAGCTGTAAAATATCATCTATGAACTGCACACTTGATGAAATATGTTAGCAACACAATAACAAGTTTTGTTAACATCAAAACTAAGATTATTCGGTTTTCCAAAACCCAACAATCTCCCCCTTTTTGATGATCACAAAACTTGAATAAAAATATGAACATTAAAGCACAATGTTGCATAACAAGAAAAAGTCATATTTTTTAAACAACATATTTCTCCCCCTTTTTGTGTGAATAAAAAATGAAGACAAATAAAATTTACTCCCCCTCAAGGATTGAGATTAAACTCTCCCCCTTAATTTTAAAAGGTTTGAAAATTTGAGCAAGTGAGGGGCAAATGGGGGTAGGCTAAAATAAATTAAAAAAATGCAATGCACTTGAAATATTTAAACAAAAATAACCTCTTTTGATGATGCATGAAGCATACTTGGCAACAAATTTGAATTTCTTGACAAAACTCAACAATGTCCATTTCATCTTTCTGCGGTGGCAGCACACTTAGTCCAACTTGAACCAATAAACTGCTTTTCCTCGAGCAAGTTTGGGCTGCAAGACCTATACCGTTTCGATCCTCTATGAGTCTAGTTTGCAACTCAAAAAACGGTTCGTCATTTGGACATCCGAGCAAGAAGTTATGGCAATTTTCCCAAAGTCGCTGCAAGCTGCCAGAAAACTAAAATGCTTCGAAAATTGTTAGAAAAAAATTTCAAAATAACAATTTTAAACTTATAATGAGTTAGGAACATATTGAACGAAAATTTGAACATTTAAAATAGATTATAAAATTATTTTCGTGCAAAATGAATGCAATGAAATTGATTTTTATGCTAAAAATTTTCATACACCAAGTTTTAGAAAATTATGCTATGAAAATAATTCATGCTCATGAGAAAATTTTGAAAATGATTTTAAAAGATATCTGCTACAAAAATCGGTTAAAATGCTTTCTAAGAACAACCAGGCTCTGATGCCACTTGTTAGGATTGAGCGCTTACCGCTTTACCAATAACTATAGTTAAGGGTAATGGCGCAACATCAATCTTTTCAACCATACACTGGCACAAGCGCCACGTGTTTGACCGATCACAAAGCAGAGGCAATTGTTGAACCCCAACAATCCCTCCCCCAATAATTGCACTCTCTGCAACTCATGGGAATCGAACACGCGACCTTGGCTCTGATACCACTTGTTAGGATCGATTTCGGGGGTGGGTTGCCATTCCACACCCGAGTTCAACCAACTTGAGCTTCAATAGCTCGTGTTCTTGAAATAATTGCACCGAGAGATTATATCGAGTTCGGTTACAAAACCGAGCGGAAGACACTCGACATAACCCGCTCTAAAACCGATTACTCATTTGAAAGGCATTTTAAAGATATGCAAGAAAGTATGTAAAAGCAGTAAGGTAAATAACACAAGCATTTGTTTCTGGAAGTTCGAAGCACAACGCTTCTACGTCTCCCCTTCTTCCATCTCATGGAAGGATACACTAGAAGACTTTGATTTATACAACTCTTTGTACAAACCCGGTCCAGTTGGGCATTCCCCATCCAACTAGAACTCCTAGCAACTCAGCTATGTATGTTCTTTAATGTCTCACATACAAAGACCTCTCAATCGGTTGTGATGAATCATCAACGGTTACAATGGTATTCACTCTTCTATTTTAGCTCACAAATACAATGAATAGAGTGAATACAAAGGCACAAATGATTCCATAATGAATCTGATACAGCAAGGTAAGAGGTGCCAAAGGTTTGAGGAGTGCTCTTCATTTAGCAGCTTTTGTCTTTGAAGTTCCTCAATTGAATCCCAAGAGGGTTTGCTTTGGAAGGCTTGGATTGATCTTCAATCAGCTGTTATTGAGCTTCCAAATCATGTATATATAGCCCCAAGTAATGATATATACGTTAGATACAAGAATATAACCGTTGGGACAGTTTTGGTAAGCTTTCAAACATTGCAACGGTAATATTCTGCTTCTGGGCTATTTTTGGAAGTCTGCTGGTCTGGTCATCTAGTTGGTCTGGTCAGCTGGTCTGGTCATCCAGTTGGTCTGGTCAGCTGGACTGGTCACCAGTTGGTCTGGTCAGCTGGTCTTGTCATCCAGTTGGTCTTGTCAGCTGGACTGGTCATCCAGTTGGTCTGGTCAGCTGGACTGGTCATCCAGTTGGTCTGGTCAGCTGGTCTTGTCATCCAGTTGGTCTGGTCAGCTGGACTGGTCATCCAGTTGGTCTGGTCAGCTGGACTGGTCACCAGTTGGTCTGGTCAGCTGGTCTTGTCATCCAGTTGGTCTGGTCAGCTGGACTGGTCATCCAGTTGGTCTGGTCAGCTGGACTGGTCACCAGTTGGTCTGGTCAGCTGGTCTTGTCATCCAGTTGGTCTGGTCAGCTGGACTGGTCATCCAGTTTGTCTGGTCAGCTGGACTGGTCATCCAGTTGGTCTGGTCAGCTGGACTGGTCATCCAGTTGGTACTCCAACTGGTCCTTCAGCTGGTACTCCAGCTGGTCCTCATTTCAGCAACCAAACTCAAGGGCATTTCTTAGCACATCATCAAGCTGTAAAATATCATCTATGAACTGCACACTTGATGAAATATGTTAGCAACACAATAACAAGTTTTGTTAACATCAAAACTAAGATTATTCGGTTTTCCAAAACCCAACAAAAGATATAACTAATAAAATCTAAATAGACTATAGCATCATAACCGATGAAAATTTTCTCATAAACAACTCTTTGCCTATGAGAATAACTGTTTCTCATCAGTCAAGCTTTGAAGGTCACTACCTTCCCATCCACTCCAAGCTTTCACTTGTAAATCCATGCAGCCAATGGGAACAATTCCCAAAGATGATCTACTAAGGCCCATACCTTATTGGAGCACATGGAGTCCATTTCAGATTTCATGGCATCTTGCCAATGTCCCGAATCAACATCTGACATCGCCTCCTTAAAAGTCTAAGGATCATATCCATGGTCTATTTCTTGACTACTTTCAAGGAGTAGATTCATTATATCAGGAGCTCTTGAAACATTTCCAAATCTCCTTGGTGTGTATAAATCAAAGGTTGTGATTGACTAAATTAATTTCACCGTTTTCACTTTTCTAGTGGTTTGTGGTTCTTGAACCCTTTCAAGTTATATTATTTTGTCATCCTTTCTAACAGAAACATTTTCTCTAGAAAGATTGCACTTGCGGAACAAACTATTTGCCTGCAATTGATAATATAAATTTCCACAAAATAACATAAGATGGATCAACTATCCAACTCATCTCCCACTGGCTGCTTCACATAAGCAGAACAATCTCAAAATAAAATTTGGATTATTTTTCAGTCCATATCGTATATGGAGTTTTGGTCACTGCATTGGTATGAATTATATTCAACAAATATGTAACTTTAGAGAGTTACTCAGAGATAATCACATTCTCTTTAAGATAACTTAACATCATCTTGCACTAACATTTAGTGCTCCACATACGTCCATATGAATCAAATTCAATGGACGTTCAGCGCATGCTAAATATATGTTGGATTTAAGTTATCATTCTTTAATGTTCATTGAATATAATCATACTAATCATTCATAATTTAACAGATTCAATAAAACATGCATTCTTAAAAATACTGCAAATCACATTCGCATATTTAAAAGAATATCATTCTCTATCAAAATAGGAACAATGTTCATGATTAAATCTAGAACAAATAAATAATCGCTCAAACCAGTTCCTAACGAGTTCAAGATTTTATATTTAATAAATGTTTCAAACAGCCTTTGCAACAACTCTTGCTACAATGCTTAGCCTCAAGTAGGTTTCACCTTCCTAGGGCTCTCTACTTATTCACATCACATGCAACTCTTTGCAAAAATGCGAGCACAAATGGCATCATATACCAAAGAAGTAGAACCAATAGAAACATTTAATTTTAATATAAAACATACCCTTTTTAGAACGCTTCTAGTCTAGGTATTCCTCACAATTTTGCGCCAGTGACCAACAGTGAAAACATAGATGCCTCTCCTTTCTTAGCTGCTACTATATCTTTTTTCGTCTTTTGAGGTTGGGAACCATTTCCCTTCCTCTTCTTTATCCTTGAACTCTTCCTACCATTGGTAGAAGATTCGATAAGAAGAACACGTTTCTCCTTTCTAATCAAGGACTCATGAGTTTCCAACATTTTGACTATAAGATCAAATCTACAGCCAGTTAATGAGGATTTGTCACATTCAGATTTTTCAATTTCTCAACAAGAGATATTTTTCTTACACCATGCTCATAGACCGAAGCCCCATCTCGCATGTGAAATGAAAATAGCTCTTATGAAATCGCGAGTCTCCGTAATCGCGTCCGTTCACCAAACAACATTTGTAGGTGTTGGAAAATATCAGCAATGTGAACGAATTTCTCATATCAGTGTTGAAACTCATTGGTGACATTCCTAGTCTAGAGATCATCGTCCCATCACTTTGTGTGGCAATCTCTTCATGAGACGAACTGAGAGACACTTCAACAGGAGGCTCCCACCAAGGGTATATAACCTTTTAGAAGCAAGCACTATTTTAAAATTAATAGTCAATCAGAATAATTTGGTGCGGTTACTTTGTTTGTATCGAGAATTGATGCAATCGGATTCACGGCAATCACAATACTGAGAAAAAACAGAAAATACATGCAAACCGTTTGATTATTAATTAATTCAAAAACTATGGACTTTAGTTATTGAATGCTCCCACTAAATTTTTCGAATTCGTCACCCTCATGACAAATGAACGGAAAATCGTATTTTCTTAGTGGGCTTGGAGTCTAACTAGCTCATGATAGCCCCGGGCGAGGGTCCAGCCGACCTCATGATACTAAAGGTAGCTCACAATTGCATCATATGCAACCCCCAAGATATTCGTCTCGTGATTGACATAACCCTACGGAGGCAGGCCAATTATGCCTTCTCACGTCAAACTAACCCATCCCACGGATGGTAATGTTCGCCAATAAGACCCCACGAGGGTGAGTAATCTTAAAGGTTAACAGAACCCTATCCATAATTAAGTGGCAGTTAAACACACAGCTTTCCCATGCCAGATGCCCCCCACGAGGGTGAGACAAGACACCCGACACAAGTAGCGTCTCATGGCTTAACTGTTGATGGAAGACAGGAAGCAACAAACTCCTTTGAACTCCCTTTACAGTTTGATATTAAAAATTTTTGAATCATATTCAAAAGAGGGATTTAATAATATTTTAAAATCTCATCAAGTACTTGTTTGTTTGTTTGCCGGATTCATGCAACTATGTTTTATTCATGCAGTCATATGTACTAATAAAACATACAAACATTTATCATACATCATATGCATAATAAAAATAAATATGGACGATTACGGCCTTTTCCTAATTGATCCACGTGAGCCATACGTTGATCACAAGTCTGTCTAAGGTGATGCAGGTATGTAATGCAATCCTATTACATTTTTGCTTCCATTATACATGTATTGATTCTTGATGCTCCATCTTCAATCTCGATCTCCCACTAATTCTAAAGATTTTACATTTAAATCGTGCAAACAAGAGAATAGGGATACAAATTCGGGGTGGGATACATCAGAAAATAGAGAGAGCAGGCTCGCAGGCCCGATAAACAAAAACACAATAATAATGAAACAATAAAAAACCTAAACATTCACCTAAACATATTGGTCAAGGCCCGTAATCATCCATCATGCAATCACGACTTATGTAATTAAACATTAAACAAAACAATTACATCATATGTAATTGTACTAATTACATCACATGTAATTAGTTCACAATAATTAATTTATTCTATCGTTTCCCCACTAATCGCATCATTAATTGAAAATAAAATCAACAAATTAAATAAAACCATTTTATTTAATTTCTAATTAATTAATTTTCAATTAATTAGTAAAATCACTATTTTACCTATTTGTCATATTAATCGAAAAATAAAATTAACAAACTAAATGAAACACTTTCATTTAATTTCTAATTAATTAAATTATCAATTAACTATTTTACCTCAAATCATAATATTAGCCAAAAATAAAATTACAAATTAAATGAAACTTTTTCATTCAATTTTCAAATAATTAAATTTTCAACTAATTGTAAAATCTCCATTTTACACTTAATAAATTAAAAATCACATTTTTAATAAATTAAGTATTATGATTTATTATTTCAGAAATAATATCCGGATAAAACATCTAAAATGATCCAAATAATTTATGGACTCCAAACAATTTGGATCCAAAATTAGAAAATCAATTTCAACCCAAAATACCCTATTTTCGGATTTAATAAAAAGATTTTTTTTTTTAATATTTCCGAAATTCACTATTCACCATCTTCCAAATTCGAAAATTAGGGTTAGCTGTTCATCAGCTTGTGCCGCCGCTCTTACCTTCAAAATCTGATTTTAGGGTTAGGGTTTCGCTAGCGCTGCAGCCCTTCATCAGCGCCGCCGCACGCTCGCCTCCTTTGCAGCGGCAACAATTACCGTTGTGAGGCAGAGTCGCGATCAGAGATCTGGCAACTTGCAAGCTTCACACATATTGCGACCAGATCCAGAAGCCTTTCGCAAACCACGCACTGGACAGCAGAGAACCTTTCTCCGCTGCCTGCTGCGTCTGCGCAACCTTGCTCCGCGATAAGGTCCAGTCGACGCGAGTTCACCGGAGGCTGTGCGAGGCGCGCGCACCATGGCGGAGAACAATTTCTCCGTCGTGTGCGCCGCCGTTAAAGCTCCTCAGCACACTGCCGGCGGCTGCCGTACTTCACTAGCGATGGGTGGCTGCCGGAAACAGTTTCCGGCGTATTCGATTTTGGGTATCGATTAAAACATCTTTTAATCTATTTTCTATATTTTCCGGACTCCATAATTTTTGAAAATTCGAACACGATTAGTATTGGGAAACAATCTAATAAAAATTAATTATCAAATACATGAATCAAAGCGCAACCTGGCTCTGATACCACTGTTGGGTTTCCGTACCCCGGCTTCAGATCCAAACGCAACGGAAATAATACAATAAACAAATCTGATCTGGGGACGGTCGATCGCGCCTGATTCATATATAAACATGCATAAATCGAATAAATGCACAAAAAGAGAATTACCGATGAACATCGAAATCAATCTGCGGCGGTGATCCTCGAGTCCAATCAACCTGACCAGATCTACAAGTACGACACCAGTGCTAGTGTGATGACGACTTATGAGAGTATTGAATGGAATTCGTTAACCCTAGAGTGAACCTTATATTTATAATGTTCATGAGACAACTAAGTGGGCTAGGGCTCATAAAGCCCATCGGGCCAACGTTTGGCTTGCTGGGTATTTTATGCTAACATTAAGTACATTTAATTGTTTGATAAATTTATCAAGCATTTGCTCGTTACTTTCATAAGGAAAAACAACACAAGTTATTTACTAAGTTATGGAATTTTTTTCTTGTTCAAGTCACACACACACACACATACTTAATTCTTCAACTCGATGCTTGAAAATGTTTTGGGCCTCAGGCTTTTGATTTAGTTTGTTTGTAGATACGAGTTTGTATGTATTGGGCCTCAGCCCAATTCTTGCTGCTAATTTACAGGCCCTCAAAAGTTAATAAAATAAAATGAAATACAAATTCACATTTATTTTTCATTTCTTTCCCTATTCAATACCAACAAGTTCACATATACGTTACTTAATTAGTTCTATTAGAATTAAATTCAATAGGATATTTCAATTAACCTATTTCATTTTTTTTAACGTTTTAATAAACCACGAAATAATTTGATCTATGGACAAGAAAGTCCTGATTTGTGGATCTCTGAACATATATGTATATGGAATAGAGAAAGAAATTTTTTTGTTCCTGTATTCCATATTTATCAACTAGGGGTAGCTACGAGCTACCTGTTTAACGTACGAACAAAGTTGAACAATCGCTAAGGAAAGAATTATTAGAAATTTTTTTTGTATCTCTATTTAGTGTGTTGTGTCTGTAAGCCACATTAGAGGGATCTACTTTTGACTACAAAATGGAAATAAAAAATAAAAAATTAAAGTATTAGTTTTAGTTCATCAATGAAAATTTGTCCCATTGATATGCATTAAAACCATTATGCAAAGTGGGAAATGAAAGAAATAAGTCCAAAGGGAGAGATGCCACTAAATAATATGCTGGAATATTATTAAATTTTTTTTAATAAAAATGTCCAACAATGATGAACATAATTCTCTTGGTGTTGGCAGAGAATAATATATTAAAGCATAATAAATGTTATTCACAATATCTCAAAAAGTCGGGAAATTTTTTTTTCCCACTAATTTCTGATTCCTTTCGCAAGGTTGTCACCTCAAATGTTTCCAATAGAAACTTAATTTCTTCAATCATCTAAAAGAAATATTTTGATACTTGCATAGAGAAAATAAGCCTACTCATAACGTATAGATTACAACTTTTTTAAAAATCATAATTTTGCATACGGTTAAATTACAAGAATCGTCTCACTAAATAGTGTCTTTTTGTAATAGTAGTTCTAAAATTTGAGGATTACATAAATATAGTCCCAAAAAGTTTATTTTTTAAATAAAAAATGGTCGCAAAATACTTTTTTTCTATTAAAAAACAAACGAAAGGAGCATGTACCTGGAGCTTTGTTCTTTTCCTTTTTTAAAAAAAAATTGGGAAAGTAGTCTTGTAACCATTTTTGTTAAAAGAATAATTTTTGTATGACTATATTTGTTAAAATTATCGTGGGAACACTTTTGTTAAAAAAATAATTTTTTGGGGAGCACTTTTGTTAAAGAAATAATTTCGGTGGAACTATATTTATTTACTCCTAAAAGTTTGAAACTACTATTATAAAACACTATTTAATATGACCCATTTTGTGATATACATTTCGCATAGTAACATAAACTTATTGTACATGGTCCATGTAATATCTATATATATGTTTGCATGTATTTTTTTTTTTGAACAATTACAATTACAAGTACACTGACATTTACAAATATCATCACATTGAGCGTATAAGCTAAAACTAGAGTACAAGCCAACTACAACTAATACAACTAACACTATCAAAGCACATAGTACAACAAAAGTGTAACTACCCTACAATAAATGTAGACATAACCCACATTCATGGACTTGAATCCAAGACCTCGGCTAAATTTTGGGATCTCGGTGCCTCCGCCTTTGCCACTAGGCCAATGGATTCTTGGCTATGTGCGCATGTATTACGCACGAGGCCTCTAGATGCTTTACATAACATATGCTTCGATTTACTAATACATAATATATTGTGTTGTTACCACAAATATATGCTGATTTGGGCAAAATAGAATTGGAAGATCGTGAAAGCTAAAAAAACAGAAACTTATTACATAAACATTATATTGGTCCCCTGTTACAAATTTAGGCCATGTCCCGTGCTTTTAATGTGTACTACGGCATCATAATCATTATGCTGAGAATGTGATATCTCTTGGATAGAGCAATTGATCAAATGTATACATTTCTTGTAGGACTTCACCTGTGCATGAATCCTCCAGTGTTCTTGAAATTTTGGGATTTTAGTTAAGAAAAGAAAGAAAAAACTGAAAAACTGCACAAATAATCTGAGCTTTACTCGACAGATTCATGCGTATATTGAGGTTTACAGAGTAAACTGAAATTTTGAAGCTATGGTCTTGTAAGTTGGTCGATCATAGTTGAGACGTCTAGCATAATGTTAGCACTCCGTTGAAAAAAGACTAAAAGTACAGAAGAATCTAAATTATTAGACTATGACCAAATTCTGATAAATTAGAGGATAAAAAACCTATTTAGGGTGATATATAATATATGTGAGGAGGAGTTGATTAAATATGGTAGAAACTAAATATATATAGTTCATATATACATTCAATGAATCATTCCCATTAATCTATAAATGAACAAAGGGACTAATGATGGTCAATTAATGAGTATTTTTGCACCATTTCAGCAGCACAGAAATTCCAAACAGATTGCATGGATTCACACCCAAGTAATTCCTCATCAGTTAATTCCCCAGTTTCACACCATTTCCAAGAATATTAAATAATTACTTACAAAATTTTATTACTATTTCCTCAAGACCCATGAATTTGAAGAATATTAATCCTTCACCAAAAACTGTAGAAAGCTAGCTGCCAGAGATAAACATAACAAAGAAGAAAACCCTAACCCTAAATACTCTGAGCCAAACATCCTGCTGAAATGGATCATTCATCCATTTCTTCATGCACTCCATGAAATCAAGCATAAAATATATTGTAAAGTTGAAATCAGAATAAGAACCAATAGATCAATAATATATAGAATTTAATACAAGGGAACATTATAATTTAAAATAAATTGTTCCTCCATCAGTTAAAACTAGTGATTTTGCATGAGATTAAAAAAAACAAAAACAAAGAGAGTCTGTTGTAACTATGAAGTGGGTTCATATATAAAGAAAACCCCAAACTTCAGATTCAGTATCAGTAAAATCAAGAAACAAAACATACCAATTAATTAACTAATAAAAGCTAATTTACGTAGCAAAATAATTAATGCAAACCCCTGAATATTGATGATTTCTACTCCTCCTTTGGTTCCTTAAGCATTTGAGAAGGCACCATATCTTGAAGAAGCCCATGGTCTCTTGCCAAAGAAGAGGAAGAGGGGCAAAAGGGTCTTTCTTGAATTATGGGAGCAAGAGGTAATGAATGATTATTTCTACTACTAGTGGTGAAACTCATAGGTACTGTTAATGGTGTCAAGTTACTGAAATAGGGTTGTGTTTGATGCTGTTCCTGCTGCTGCTGATGGCGATAGTTTTGTATCATTCGCGGTGTGATGAAATTGAATGCTGCAGCACCACCAATTCCGCCACCACCGACACCACCCAACGTGGCGGTTTCCGGCAGAATTCCGAAGCTGCCACGAGGCGTTATGGGGCAGGGATGTATGTGTTTACCTTCATATGTTGTGACTACAATGGATGGATCCTCAGACGATCTTTCAACTCTTTTTTTCACCCCACAAGATGTACTAGTGCAGCGATAGTAGCTCCTACATATACATATAAATCAAATTAATAATGATTTACCAAGATTTGTTGCAATCATTAAATATACAGACGATGCTATTCACAAAATATATCACTGTATTATTTCCCCATATCGGCTCATAAGTACTCATAGAAGCAAGAAAATATGCGTGTATATACATGAAAAGTTAAATAAAGAAGTCTATATATGCAATTTTGCGTGCGTTATGAACATATACCTTGGAAAAGGGCTGTTTTTCACAGCTTTCTGACCATACTTTCTCCATCTATAGCCATCATCCAAGTGATCAATTTCACTCTTTGTCATGAACGCAAATCTCGGTTCTCTTGGCCTTTTTTGGTTCTTCTTTTTGAGTTTCAATCTAAAGTTATAGAAAATACAGTAAAATAAATAAAAATACCATCTTTTCTTGACTAAACAATAATATATTGAAAAAAAAGAAGACAAAACAAACAAAAAAATTATCGAGGGATCAGATCACTTAATCCTTTTACACAAATCGGATCGTGTACATATAATAAAAAGTAGGAAACCCAATCAGCCACAAAGATCTCCATACTTCTTTTCTGGGATTTTTCTGAAATCATAATGATGGTGTAATCTTAATTTAGGCCAGAGGAAAAATATCTAGCCCATCTTTTTTTTTTTTTGTATATAAAAAGAAGAAAATGAAAAGAAAAAAACAGCTTACTGTTTCTTAATCTTATCTTGATCTTGTTGTTGCTCTTGATCTTCTTCTTCGACAGTTTCAGCTTTTTTCGAATCATCATTTTCCAGTGCTGCCTCAGTTGAAGATGAAGATATCGAAGATGAATTCGGCGTAGCCGGAGTGTTGACCACCTCAGAATATTCCGTCATCGGTGCCTGCGACAGGGGCAGCTGCGGCTGCAGCGGAATCAAAGAAGGTGCTGTGATACTCTGAAGCATAAAATCATCGAATATGTAAGAAGGGTTGCTAAAATCTTGGAAACTTGCGAAGTCTATGAACCCCAACGAGCTTTTCTGATGATGAACAGCGGATATGTCGAACAAGCCGCTGTTTGGCATAGAAAAGCTTGTCTCGGGAATCATGGCGGATTGATCTGAAAATGCTGAGTTTTGAAGTGATTTCTCTGCTTTAATTTCAGGCTCTTCTTTCTTCTCTTCCATTGATTCTGCTTAGAAGCATGGATTCTTCATTTGGTGGTGAGAGATAGAGAGAATGTGAGATAGAGAGAGAGAGAGGTTGGTTTTTGGGGTTTTCTAGTGTGAAGAGAGACTTTCTTAAGGTTCCTTCTTTTTGGACAGCAAGTTGGACCCGCGTAATTTTTTGTTTCTCTTATACTTTTTATTATTATTTTTTTGGCCATTCTTATACTTATTTTTATATTTATTTTTATATGGTTATTATTATTATAAGTGGACTTGGTGAAAACCCCATAAATTTAATTTATTCAGTGTTAGAATCTATAATATATACTTGAATTAAGCCTTTAATTCCGTGGATATAGATTAGGTCTAATCACTAGTCGCCCTCAGAGTTTTAATACTTCACGACTTTAATATGAAGATTAATTAATATATATTTGAGAATAATAAAAAAATCACAATTAAAATTTTTTTTTTGGTAAATTTTAAAAAATGGTATCATAGAATATTGATTTTTTCAATATTAGTCCCAAACTTTTATAACTAATCAAATATATAACTCTAGAGAAAATTATTTTTAGTAAAAAAAAAATCAAATAAATATTTTCAACAATTTCGTCCCACAGAAATTATTTTTAACATGAGTGGTCATATAATTGAATAGAGGTCTTTGAGACCACTTTTGTTAAAAACAAAAGTTTAGAACTAATATTGATTAAAAACAAAGTTTGGGACTATTTTTGATTAAAAATAAATTGCATGAGACTATATTTGATTAGTGTTAAAAGTTTGGAGCTAGTATTGCAAAGATTTATATGCTGTGAGACTATTTTTAAAATTGACCAATAATTAATTGTTTTAATAGAACTAATTAAGCAATATATATGTGAACTTGATATTGATTAGGGGAAAAAACATAAAATAAAATAAAAGGTGAATTTGCATTTTGTTTTATTTTATTTGGGATGAACGAAAATGAAATTAAGCTTCCATTTCCCAAACAGTTAATTAAAATAACAAAATAATCTTTTTTTTACTAAATCTTTCTGAGAGGATTCGTAGTTTCGATTTGTGTCAGACTGTTATCGACTCAAAGTGGTGTGAATGAGGGTATGATAATTTTTACAGACAAATTAATGGCATAATTTTGAAGATTAAACATTCATGAAGGGTAGAATTTTTCTTTAATGGAATGTAATTCTCCAGAAATGGAGGTTGAGTTGACCGGAAAATACCGGTGACAGTTGGTACGGAAACTTAGAACATATGCAATAGATTGGGGGACTGTTTCCTGTTGGCATTTAATGCTACAGAACCGACCCCAGAAAGTAGTTCATCAAACATTGTATTGTAGACGTTTTCATACTCTTTAGTTTGACCGGCAACCGGATGATGTGAATGAGTAAACCGAAATACGTGAATCATCTTGAATCAAGAGACTTTCTTTAAGTGTGTATAATTGGAATTTATTTATTTATTTTTTGATAATTTAGGGTATCCGAACTTCATCCGTCTAATTTCTAGAGATGGGTAAACTTCCTGTGATATATTCCTAGATACATCAAAATATAGTCACAATTTACATATAATCGAAGTTGACTCCGACTTACTTTTTTTTGATAAGCCAAAAGCTGAAAAATACATTAAAACGTCTCTTTACTACTACCTTCTAGCAATAAGTTGGAAAAACACCTCAAAACGTCCATTTAGTTTGAGCATATTCCTGATTCGGTCTCTAAAGTTTCAGTGACCCGATTTAGTCCCTAAAGTTTTAAAAATTTCTCAAACAACGTTAATTCGGCCATAAGAGGCAAACAGATGGGGATTGAATAGAGAATATTTTTAAAATTTTATGGATTGAATTGAGAATAAAGCAGACCAGGTTTATTCCTAAAGTTTTAAAAATATTCCCGAATCAGTACATCTATATTTGCTTCTCACGGACGACTTAATGTCGGAAACTAAACCGGAATTTTTTTAAAAACTTTAAGGACTAAACCGGGTCACTGAAAATTTTATGGACTAAATCGGGAATTAATGAAACTGTGGGGATAATGTATTATCCCCAATAAGTTTATTTATATATATCCACCGATATAAAGAAAACTAGATAACAATAGTAAGCTCATTTTATTTAAGTTGATCCATATATGAGGCTCGACCAGTTCATACAAGACTTTTCCCCGTTATAGGGTTTTGTTTTTTCATTTCCTCTTTAACTGAAATTTCATCATTGGTCGAAAAGAATTTATCTATTTATAATATTGTTTTTGCCATACAAAAATTCTTATTTTCGTCGCTCAATTAATTATTACGTTTAATGAATTTAAATGATATGCAAGTTGAAGCAATATCACATATTATGGCCGAGTAGTGGCCACGACTAAAGAAATACATAAAAAAAAAACACAATTCGATCGATACGAAGTCGGATTTATTGATGAAATGGATTTGGGATATGATGCTTCCTAAAGTTGTGTCCTTTCTATTACATGATTATTAATGGCATGTAAGATCTATATGGGAATGGGGAGATAGCCCCCTCATCCTTTTAAACCTAATAATAATAGTTGCATTGTCCACACCATTATGAAGTGCACTTATTGTGATAATATCATGGTAACTAAAGTTAAGTGTGGATTGATCATTTTATTCACTAATAAGGGTCCCATTGAATTGGTATGTGGTTGAAAATATGCATCATTATAAATGGCCAATTTTAATATGACGCGAAAGCTTGATATTTTTTTATTTATGTATGTATAATACCTCTTTTATATTAAGGTTTCATGTACATGTATTGGAATTCGGAAGCAATTTATTGATAAGATACGTCAACAACTATTAAGATTTTAATCTCAATGGATTGACGTAGAAACATATAAGGATTCAAGTGGGTCGTGCGCATGCACCCGCGTGACAGGTGTTACAGGTAGATTGATGTTGGATGCTCGTGAGGGAGCATATTAGAATACCTAAGTTCAGTTTTGGTATGTTGAGTCTGAGTCCCAATAATTGTTAGAATACTTTTTTAATTACATTTTAAATTATCGGGTATGCTCCGAGTATCTGTATTTTAAGTATTCTGTTACTGGTTGGTTATATATTCGATACTTATGTGATGAGTAACATGATGAGTTGGGAAACCGAAATGACATAGTTTCAGTATCATTATATATGTATCACCTAAAAGTGAAATTTTTAAGTTCATTTAATAAGAAATTGGTAATTATTCTTTCGTTGTTTACGTAAATTAATCACTGTGTGATAATTCAACATCTGATTGGGATCGGGCCCTCACATTATGGTATTCTTTCGCATCGTTTTTCCCTTTGGACTCCAAAATTTATTGACAAGATAAGGGTCAAAATAATTTTCTAAAACAAACGTGTTTAATGATTGTTGAAAATAATTTCTATATTACCTAAAAACGATAAGGGCCCAACAAAAATTACGACCCGGATATAAGTTCTATCCATATATGTTCTAATCGCCAACTCATACTTGATCTGATTTCATTTTACTTTCCGAAGAAACTCTAATCAAACCTAGCAATAGTTCACATGAAATGGGTGGGTGAATCTAAATCTTTAATTTATTATTACGTAGTTATATGCATGTTATTTTTCTTTAATTATTTAATAGCACAATTAAAATTTGTTAAAAAGAAAGAAGAAAAAGGTTGAAAATACGATGGGCGTTTTAGGGGAAATAAAGGAAGTGAACAGGTTTGGGTGAAGCGTGTGAAATAAGAAATGCGGGACATATACTTGAATTTGACCAGTGCGCACATGGACGGACCGGTAAACTACATAATTTCCACGTCACCAATTCATTTATAGATAAAAATTGAAATTCACAAAATCATATTAATTTAGCGAATATCAAATAATCAATAAATTATTAATTATTGTTTTATAAATTAATCAGTATGATAATTTATTAATTTATCGAAGTACCATATTTTCTAAAAAAAACTCTTAAAGTATCGACGCTATTGAATATTTTTTTATTGAGTTACGAGGGAATTATAGCAGAAATTCTCCATATTAAGAAAACTCAAAGATGTGATTCTATGTGATATCAATTTCAACAAGAAAAAATGACAACCGAGTCAATTTTATTAAGTCTTCTTAGATTAATTTTAAATGTATCATGCATTAAATAGTTATTCATATATATTGCATGAGACCTATATAAATTATCTTATATGTATTATCTTATAAATTTAACATATTGTTCCATAAGTCAAGATCGATCAAAAATATTATTTAAACAAGGTTATTCATCATTCGATTATTAAAATTATCGAGGTTCTGTTGTACATAACAAAATACGGTAAATTGATGTTAGGATGTTCCGGTGAAACCTTTCCGATGCTTAATTTAAAATAGGAAATGGAAGATAGTATTTGCATAAATAAATAATTTTCCTTTTGAGATCCATGAATCTTCTATTTATATGCGGAATCTCAATCGGCATAGTTTTTTCGAGTTAGAATTTAGTAAAATCTATATGTATTCCAATAAAAAATTATCGGAAAAATCTTCAACTTCAAGAAAAGAATTTGTTAGGAGAATAAATGTACAATATATATATATATATATATATATATATATATATATATATATATATATATATATATATATATATAAGTATGAATCTTGTAAATGTTGTCTGAGTACGATGTATTCTATATAATGTCTTGACTTTTTACTAATATTATTCTCCTTTTTTATGATATTGTTTAGGGCAGTAAAAATACATCTTAAATATGGTTTTTCATGGTGCATTTTGATCGAGAGATTTGAAGCCAGACATTTCAAATCATTGATTCAAATTCATTTAATTGTTTGGAAGAATTTATATTGAACGTATTTCAAATTCACATCTTTACAAATTTATGTAAATGTAATGATAATTGTGAATGATTTGAAATGTATCTAAGACAATTGTCATTTCAAATTCAAGTTTCAGATCTATTCTCAAATCGATTCCCTCGATTCAAATGACATTCATTCATCCAAACACAACCTTAATGAATTTGTATGGGGTAGGGGCGGACCATCACTTGATGAACCACGGATATAATTTATTAAGAGTTCCAGCCCTCTGACCACCTCAATTCTATCTACATGTTATATGTTGTTAGGAAGCAATAATTCTCTATATTGGAAGAGCAATTGAAACGTGATGATAGATTGTTGTACGATTTAATAGATTAGAGCTGCATTTTTATAACTGTCTGTAACTTTGGTAAAAATGATAAATATTTAATTCTACAAATGGTGTTAGAGCTAATATCGCGTGTTCGATTCTCATGAATTACAAGTACAGTTATTAGAAGAGATATTGTTTGGAATAATAAGTGTATCTGTTGAAAAAACAATTAAAAACGCAATATGATTAATTGCTCAAGGTTATTACAGTTGTGAAAAATATGAAAACATTAAACTGACAAAAATCAATTGAGATTATTTCTGAAAATAGAATTTTATATTAAATAATTTTATTTTCTTATGTCCAATTTTCGGAAATATCTCATGTAATGATGAAGAGTAGATTCTACATTACTAGTGCACACAACATTTATAGCACTTGGTACAAATCACTGTGAGGAATTGTTTCCTATATTGTGCAATCAATACATACATTTAATACATCTTTTTTAATTCAAAAATATCACCTTACATATTTTCGAGGAAGTTACAAAAATGTTCCCATGGAATAGACATTTTTTTAGTACTCGTCCAAATTTTTAGAACTAATCAAATATAATCTCATATAAATTGTATTTTATCAAAAATAGTCTAGTAATTGAATAGGGGGCTATGTTACAACTTCTGATAAAGTACAATTTTTGTGGGACTATATTTAATTAGTCCTAAAAGTTTGAAACTTGTATTGATTAAAGACAATTTCTGTGGCGCTATATTTGATTAATCTTAAAAGTTTTAGACTAGTATTAAAAATACTTATATTCTATTGGATCAATTTTCAAATTTACCGTATATTTTCATTTCAAATTCTTATATACTGAAAAAATAGTAATTTCAAATTTGAATTTCGTTAATTAAGTCATAATAACACAATTAAAGCAAAAAGTAATGGGAAATATAAATTTCTAGATCTTTGTATAATATGCTCAATAGACATTTTGACGTCTGTACCCTCGACATTTGTGTCTCCAATTCGAATTATGTGGGATAAATGTACCACATTTGTGAATCAGGGTACAACCGTGTATGCATTCACGGTGCATGTTTCATATGAACTAGCAGACGACGCACACGCGTTGCGCATGTAACGTAATATATAATGCATACGTATTGATACGTGTAATAAGATAAATGAGATATATATATTGATTTATATTACAATTTAAAAGATACATCAAAGAACTACAACAAACCATTGAAGGGGGTAATTTGGTAATTTCAAATTTGTCATACCAAAGTAGTTAGTATAGGTGGCTTAGGCATTATAATATAGTAAGATATATATATTGATTTATATTACAATTTAAAAGATACATCAAAGAACTACAACAAACCATTGAAGGGGGTAATTTGGTAATTTCAAATTTGTCATACCAAAGTAGTTAGTATAGGTGGCTTAGGCATTATAATATAGTAAGATGAGAAGGATCCAATTTTATATATTATTATTATTATTATTATTATTCATAAAATGTGGGAGACATTGCACATGCAGCACCAACGCGGTTTCGGCGTTAATTATTTATTATATCTTTCATTGTACGCTTTTGATTGCCCCACTTTTTGAGCCTCGAATTGTCTTATTCTAAGATTATATATATATATATATATATATATATATATATATATATATATATATATATATAGCTTTCTTTAAATCGTACGTTATTCCCATAATTTTAAAACGATATAGATAGATATAGGATGTATGTTGAAATGCAATAGTGCTGCTGTTTAGAAAACGATCGAAACTTGTTGTTTGAGCTATTGTGCGGTTTTAAAAAAAAAATTGGAGTTACACCATTATCATTGGCTATAACTTTTGGTAAAATAAAAATTTGATCCTATAGTTGGTATCATAACCAATGTAATGTGTCCGATTCTTTATAAAGAGTATAAGTATTTGGATGATCATTGTTGGGATACAATACTATCTTTGTTTGGAGAGCTATCAAAAATGACATTTAAACTGCGATACGGTTTAAAAGATTGGAGTTAAACCATTACCATTAGCTATATCTTTTCTTAAAGAGATAAGCATTTGATGCTACTACGATGCACTTTTCATTGTGATGTTTGGACAAAAAATCTATGTTATTTTACGAATGTTGACTATTCAATATTTATTGTTTCATATTTGGAAGTGAAGTTTCATAATTTATTTAAAAATAAAAATTTCTTAGTATTATCAAGCGAATTATTAACTAAATACTTGGACAATAGATGGTGTCATTGGTGGAGAAAAATAGGGAAAGGTATATATATGCAATATGTATGTATGCATGCATTGTGTCACCATTTTGGTTAATCTTTTGATAAATGGATTGACACCATGAGCCATTGGCTCTAGTGGCACCAGCCCCAATATGAGGGTGGAAGCTCCTCATGGGTGAATCTAAAAAAAAAAATAGATGGGGTTGACATTCATGTATATAATCTAGAATGTCTACATAACTTACATTTGTGGTCAAATATTATTAATTTTTAAATAATAAATATATATTATATTGTTTACTAGACATGAAAGTTCATAAACTTCTTCACCGTCCTTCATTGCCTTCCAGGTTTGTACCGCATATAATACGAATTTCCGGATATCTTTCCTGCAGAGCTGTAAGGATTTGTCCCAGATCGTAAAGTGGAGTTTGATATCAATGTGGTATCAGATGCTACACCAATTTCAAAGGCACCATACTCAATGTCTTCGGCAGAGTTGAAAGAGCTTAAGGAATAACTTCAATAACTCTTGGATAAAAGCATATCAGAACAAGAGTATCTCCATGGGGAGCTCCGATATGGTTTGTCAAGAATAAAGACGAGAGTATGAGATTGTGGTCTTTTCTAAGCTCGATTTGATGTCTGGCTATCATCAGCTCAACATTATGGCATAAGACATTCCAAAGGCTGCCTTCCGAACCAGAAATGGGTATTACGAGTTCAAAGTGATGTTGTTTGGCCTGACGAATGCTCCAGCCGCATTCATTGATCTGATGAACCTGGTATTCAAATCATTCCTGGATAACTTCGTTGTGGTGTTCATCGATGATATTCTCGTATATTTGTCGAGCAAACAAAAACACGAGGAGCATCTTTGTCTTACTCTCCAGACCTAAAGGGAGAAGAAATGTGAATTCTGACTGGACAATATAGCATTATTGGTACACATTATATCAGAAGCAGACGTGTCCGTAGATCCAAAGAAAGTAGAGACAATCTTGGAATGGCCAATGCCAAAGACCATGACAGAGTTTCGAAACTTCTTAGGATTAGCTGGCTAGTATCGAAAGTTTGTGGAAGGATTTTCCTCGATAGTTGTACCCTTTACCTAACTCACACAAAAGAATTCTCAATTCGTTTGGTGTACATCTGGTGAGAGTGGTTGCACATGCGTCAAGATAACTTAAGCTACATGAGCAGAACTATCCGACACATGACCTTGAATTGGCAGTGGTGGTTTCACTTTGAAAATTTGGAGACATTATTTCTATGGCGCCAATTGCGAAATCTTCAGGGATCATCAAAGTCTCAAATATTTGTTTACTCTGAAAGATTGAACATAAGGCAGAAACGACGGATTGAACTTTTAAAGGATTATGATCTCACAATAAATTACAATCCGGGCAAGGCAACTAAAATGACAGATGCATTGAGCCGGAAGGGCACAATAAAATGATGTTGGCTTCACTTTCGTCTCAACCATATTTATGGTAGATGATCAGATTGAATCAAAATCGGGACCCCAATCTGATGAAATCAAAAGAGCAAATCAAGGGAGAAAAATAGCTGATTTTCAGTCCGAGAGTGATTGAGTCCTATGGATGAAATGACGATTATGTGTGCTAGACATCGATATACGATTATCCTTCGTTTTAGAAATCATAAAATATGTTTTAAAGTCTCGTATGAACATGAAAATGCAAAGAATATGTTTTTAAATCTACAATATGTGATATGATATGAACGAAATGACTTTGTGGAGTAAAGTGCTACGTGTGTAGGAACCACCTCTTGAATCAGCGGGACAAAGTGCTACGTAGTGTGGGAGTCACCTTTTGAACCTACGGGGCAAAGTGCTACACATATGAGAGCCACCCCTTGAGCCCAAAGAGCAAAGTGATATGCAAACGAGAGCCACCTCTTGAATCCAACAAGTAATTTTGAAGCAATTTAAATATCGAAATCCAGTTGGTTAGGAATTATGAGTTCTATTTCTGACCCTGATGCGGTGGGGTTATAACCGTTGCTCTGACTTGATAAGTGGTTAACCGTTGTTCTGGAAAGGCTACCCTTTATTCGTGGGTGATCCGATGTTCTGACATTATCTCTATGATGGTTAAATCTATAGAACTGATATCAGTACCAGATGAAAATTAGATGATTTCTTGTGCTTACTTTACTATATGATACATGACCCTCTTATATGTTCTGGCTCTAAGGAACCTCAAATTCAGTTCACTTTCTGTTCTATGTTCATATCGTTTCTGTTCTTATTTTGTTGCATGTTTTGAAAATCATATTGTATATATATTTTGTCACATTCGATTGGCCCCAACTTGCTGAGTGTTTTTCCAAACACTCGCACCTTACCTCCACTCCCCAGATAAGAACGAGTTGTGAGGACATTTATTTTTATTGAATAAATAGACTGATTTTGTTTCGAAATCTGTACCGCGAGGCTTGTTGATTTTGAATTGTATTTGGAATTAATACCGATGTCACATGCTCAGTTTCAGGCCGTGACAATAGTAGTTCAAACAATTTAAAAATTTAAAAAGTTATTCTTAACAATATATATAAGAATTATAATCTTGGTTCAAATTATGCTTCTGCAAAGGTTTTAGATTTTCATTTCCCACCTAACAACATATGTTTCGACCAAATTAAAAGAAATTGTAACTTTTATAATATTATATTTATCATAATATTAATCGAGCAACCAATAATTTAATTATTACTTTATTTGTTCAGCCATGATTCTACTTCTTTCATTGTAATAATTATTTCATTTGGAAAATAAATATACATATTCAAACATTCGAATGATATAAATGTGTTAATTAAAAGGCATCTATATATATATATATATATATATATATATATATATATATATATATATAGAAAAAACTAACTAGCAGTCAAATAAACTATAATTACACTGTCGGCAATCACCCCAAATTCAGTAAATAGAGTATGATTAAAGGCAATTTGCATCCCTTTAAAATTCTACCTAATCAACAGGAAATGAACTTATTTATTATTGTAATATATATTGACTCGTTCAAAGTATAGGGATATTATTAAATTTTGGATAATAATAAATATTACCTCCCACTTTGAATTATTTATTTTCAGCTTTTGTGGAATTAAAAATACATTTACCCGACCAGTTGACCTTTGTTAACTTCCTACATACTCAAGTTAATTTGGGTTGCTCGAGAAGGAACAAGATCCATCCTTAATATAAAGATAACCATCCTTACTTCGATCTTTCGAGTGATTAAACTGATGATGACATCAATATTATATAATATCTATTTTAATTTTTGTAAAATATATATACTATGTATTTGCGATAATTTCAAGATGTTCACAATAAAAAATATCATTATACCAATATAATATTTCAAACTTAAAAAATCAGATCAAACCAAATATCCAACATAAAAAAAAAAAAAACACCTCAAACAACAAGAAGCAATTCCCAAAAAGAACAATGCCCCAAAGAAAATATTTTAAAAATTATGAAGTGATAACCATGTTTATATATAATATAGAAAACACATGTATGAAATTATATGGATTTTTTGATAAAGGCATAGATAAAATATAATTTTATAATTATTTTAATAACAATAAATTATATATAATAATTTTTTGTTCTTGATTTATAATTTTAACAAAAAATAAAAAATAAAATTTTAAAAAAAAGAAAGAAAAATTAAGGAACCAATCGTTTAACTTTCGACCGATTCACTGGTTGGGCAGGTCTTTTACCGTTTCCCATAGGTTTTTTAGAAGATTGGTTTTAGAGGGTCAACCGATCGAACCAAGCCCATTCACTGGTTAAATCGGTTGAATTAGCCGTCCGATCCAATTTTCAAAACATTGGTTATCATTTGTATAAGAAAGACCACACACATGATGTTTACATATATATTTCATACGGGCATTCCAACACCATTTTGTAATAGTGGATCTAATATATATATATATATATCACATATATATATCACACTCAATTTTATTCGGGAGAAAAAAACAAATTGGTTATGTAAATTGGCTTATATAGACTTGCATATCTAATTGGTAAAAAATTGATATTAATATAATAAATTTGTTTTTTTTTGCACATTTAATCTAATTACACATGATTTCTCTATATTAACTGGATATATCAATAATATTTGGTGTCATATCAACAATATTCCCATCATCGTATCAGTACTATGACAACTGAATGTGACTAAAAAAAAAATTATTGCATTAAGACCAAAATTTAACTGATTAAAGGTAGGTAAGCAAAAATCTATAGAAGCCAACTTATCACATTCATTCTAAATAATAATTATAAAAAAGTAATCAAGATTCCCACATTTTATTTAAATTTCCTTTTTCTTCTTTTGTACCCTTAAGTTATAGCATTCAGTCGAATGAATAATCATGTCAGGCTTAGAAATAAAGTTGTGGTCTAATTAGGCATCTATTTTTTATTTTCCAAATGATCTCGAGCTTCCTTAATGAAGCTGATGTCCTTTAGCATGCATCTATTTCGACATGTATAAGTCAGCCAATAACTCCATGCCGACCATCAACTTTGCAACCTATTAAACTACAACGGTGCTAGAAATCTATAATCTTAGTCCTCTCCTCTCTCAATAATAATAATAATAATAATTG
Organism: Haberlea rhodopensis; assembly: GCA_907163345.1. NCBI lineage: Eukaryota > Viridiplantae > Streptophyta > Magnoliopsida > Lamiales > Gesneriaceae > Haberlea > Haberlea rhodopensis. The sequence goes on along the minus strand of CAJQUN010000042.1, from coordinate 3,298,437 downwards.
GACCATTATTTAGTAAATTTTTAGGCCTAGTATAATTTGGACTACTTACTTTTCTACACACCCTACGTGACAATTAAGAAAATAGACCAGGTGGCAACAAACATGTGGTGGAGAAATTTAGAGAATAAAGCTTGATTTGATTAAGCTTTTGATATACAATCATGCCAATTTTTAAAAAAAATTATCATACTCTTAGGAATATATATTTGCACGACATTCTCAATTTATATATTCATTGTAAACGTGGAGGCTAATTTGTAAAAAAGAATAATAATAAAAGAAGACAATAGATCATATTACAAACAAATGTGACAAGGTTATATGTCAAACAAACTGTTGGATTCAACAACTGTCTCTACTTTATGATCGGTCGAACACGTGGCGCTTGTTCCAGTGTATGGCTAAAAAGATTGATGTTGCGCCATTATTCTTAACTATAACTTTTGGTAAAGCGGCAAGCGCTCGATCCTACAATTGGTATCAGAGCCAAGGTCGCATATTTGATTCCCATGAGTTGCAGAGAGTGCAATTATTGGGGGAGAGATTGTTGGAGTTCAACAATTACTCTTGTTTTGTGACCGGTTGAACACGTGGCGTTTGTGCAAGTGTATGTTTGAAAAGATTGATGTGCGCCATTACCCTTAACTATAGTTATTGGTAAAACGGTAAGCGTTCGATCCTACACAAACCAACACATGCTCTGACTAATAGATCCTTTCTAGTTTGAACAATAATGGATTTCACCCCTCTAGTTTAAACATTTACAATAACCTCCCATGTTATGTATTTTTTTTTATTGAAATCACAGGGGAGACGATTGAAGTTTTCCCTATATCTATTTCAAACTAAATGTGTGTGATTGTAATGCAACTATTCTATATGTGTTCATCCGTTATTGTTCAAACTAGAGTTCAAAAGTTGTAATAAAACTTTTTTAGAGGCGAGACAACAGATAATTCCTAATTGTATTCAATTATCTCAATAATAAGTGCGACTTTAGGTAAGATATATATAAAACCCTTGTTGGTACATTGAATAAATACACATACAAAATCCCCTTTTGCTTAACTTGTAATCGTCATCCATTACATGACAGTTACTAAACTAATCGTATTAGCAATTATTGGTCTTTTGATAAACGGCCCCAGATTCCACACAACAACTATTTATTCCAATCCACTGAATATTTAAGCTTTTAAAAATGATACCAAGCCAGATTTTGTTCTTCTGTATGAGATTACATAATTTATTAAGAATTTGAATATCAAGAACTTTCGGTCATCAAGTCGACAAGATCGAGCCACGGGCATTTAACTCGAGTGGCACCACGTGTCCCAAAATTGGGATAGATATCAAGTTCAAGACCCGTTAACCCCTTCCTCAAATATAAACAAAAAAGTCACAAGACTGATTGTTCAAGTTTGTTAAATATATTCATGAAAAATATTATTTATAGGCAACTCTACATGAACCTGAATGATCATGTATACTTCCCCTTTTTTAAAATTTAAAGATGCTCGAAGTTATCCCTCATTATCGCAGGAGTGAATGCAGACTCTTGAAATACTTCTTTTTCTAAAAAAATATATCTTTCTTTTAGTATGGTCTTTAAAATATTAAATAGTCTAATATAATTAATGTGTACAACATGGCCCCACTAAATAATATTATTTTACAATAATAGTCTCATACTTTGGGACTAAATAAATATAGTCTCGTAAAAATTATTTTTGAGATAACTTTTTTTTAGCAAAAAAGAATTTATGTTGGACTATATTTGTTTAGTCCCAAAAGTTTGGACTATTATTATGATCAAATACTTATCATTAGGCCAAAAACTTGCTCATTAGCAGATGCACATATTTATTTCCTTTTACAATCCCAGTACTAAGCGACAAATGAAAATGAGGAGTTGCACCACGTGAGTACCAATGATCATGCTTGTTATACCTTAGATAGTTTATGTCACACATCCGTTCAAGTGCGTACAGAAGAATTATTGGATACATCGCTCCCAACAACTATTATTGCAAAAACATTATTTTTAGAGACCATTTCTGCAATTTACTCAAAATTAATTCATACAAATACTAAACGTTTGCAATATTAATAATACTACAAAAGCCCCATTTTTCTTTTCAAAACCAATTGCACAAGGAGTAATTCTATTGAAAGCAAAAGGACGATAATACATGAGAGGTGACTAAGCTAAAATCTATTGAAGGAAGCTTATACAAAGATGTGAATAAATATACAGTTTTTTTTTTTTGCTTCGTTTTTTTAATAAAGATGTCATGATGCCATTTATTTTATTAATGGAAAATAAAAGTTAGAGAGAGAATCCATCGATACCCCTTAACTGTAAAACTTAAATCATTATATCAATCATTATCAAGAAAATCCATCCCTAATAAGATATACATTGCAATCAAAATATTTAAAAGACAAATTAACAAAATACATAATGAAATTTGGACACATAGGAATAAATTACAAATTTAATCAATAAAAGTAATTCAATTAGGTATATAATTGACATTTGTTAGTATTGATATTACCTTGTTTTTTTTTTTATCATTGTGTAGGGGAGGCATATGTGGAATAGATAAATGAAAACCCCGTCTAGCTAAGGGGTTAGGTAATATTATATATACTTGCCTAAACATCTCTAGACTAAAGTATGGAATCAAACATTAGTGATTTTCAATATTATAGTTTGAATTTTTTTCAGTCGGCTCAAATTTCGAAAATCGAACTACTTTTGGTTCGAATTTAGATTGAGCTAAAGTTCGAATTCGAACTCGATTTGTTTAGATCATCCTTATAAAAACTATTCATACATTTTTGAGATTGAGTCGAGTTTCGGAATGTGCCTATGTATATCTCTTGACTCGAATGCGAGCAAGTTTGAAAAGGGAACGAGTTCTCACTTTCAAATTCTAAAAAACCCAAAAACAAAAAGATCCACTCGGTACTCAAGTTCCTAATGAAGACTAAGCAATATTTCATAAATTCCGCCTTCTTTTTATTTATTTTTCGTTAGATTTTCTTAATTCACTCCTGTATCTTCTAATATATATATATATAAAGGGTAATATAAATTATGAGTACTATTTTTTAGATAAGACAAACTTATTAATAGAGTACTCTAACCCATATACAAATCAATGTGCTCATAGACAAACAAGTGGTTTAAGAAACCAATCGTTGACCAAGTAATTAGCTACAAAAGATCAATTTCTCTGAACCATATCAAAAACCTAATCTATATTATGAGTACTATTGGCATGTACATATTGATATAGAAGTAGATCAATGTGCTGCTTCAATAGTGGCCACAAATAAAACTAGTCAAACAAGAAATTTTAGGGCATGCATGTTTGGTTTGCCTATACGTACATAGGAGATGGAGAGGGGGATGACTGAAGTTACATTTCTCATAGGGAGGTACACTACTCTACTACATCAATGTTGCACCAAAGCAGCATATATAAAATGGAAAGAATAAACACCAATATACACTTCCCCATGCAATCCCTCTCCCTTTGCTTCTTACGCGCGATTTAACAGCGAGAACTGAATTGAGATTTTTTTTAAAACTTTAGTACTAAATTGGGTCACTGAAACTTTAGGGACTGAACTATGAATGCATACAAACTACATGACGTTATAATGTTTTAACGTATTTCCCCTTTCGAAAATTAACTTCAATGTCGTAAAAACTTATTAAATGTGTATTTAATTTAGATAAACACCAACGACCTATGTCTGATACAAGGTGTTCAAGAGTATCTATAGATAAACATTCAACAAATTTTTCTTATTTTTATTTTCTGACCGACACTTTTTACCTGAAAAATCGAACTACCATTTCATAAAGTTGTAAAACATACATATACATTGAATGTTTGTCTGCGTGCATGCATGGAAAATTAGGTCAGATTCCCTGAGAGGCTCAGCTCCATTCTTGCAATTAACATATACAAATAAAGACCCTAAACAACATATTTCCTCGATTACGATGCAAACCCAAAGTCAAAAACAAGATGTTTGACTCTTTTCCACACTAAATTAAATAAAACCATCAAATTTATATGTATTCTTTAGAAACTGCATCAGTTTGAGTCAACAGCATTTTTGTCATATATTATACCATTTAATTTGTGTATCCCAAATCTAGGTTACAGGAACTATATGCCAATGCATGAAAAAGAAAAAAATAATATTTTTTTAAAAGAGTTGGTGAAAAAGAGGAGAAGATAGACTGATGAAGAGCTGAACCAGAATAGGTTGACTACAAACCCTCTTGTAAGTTTGAAAGCTCACCGATGATTGCGGCCATTATCCCTCATAAATATTTTTTTAATAACGTAAGAATATATTTACTGTCTGGTCACATGATTAAAGTCAAAGTCAACAGTCATTAAAAATAAATTTTATTTTATCAGAATTTATGCTTGATTTTTCAAGCTTAAAAACGCGTCAAACTCAGAATACAGACAAACCCACTATGTCGACAAGATCAGGCTTGTTTTGTGTGTAAAATTTTCTATTATAATATTCATGTCGATTCACCATTTTTGGGGGCCAAAATTTATGCCAGGTACGATGGATCTAGCAATATTAGTCCCAAAATTTTATCGCTATTCATAGAGATTACTTTTAATAAAAAATATTCCCAAACTTTTGTTTTCTATCCCAAACTTTTGTTTTTAATCAAAAGTTGTCTCAAAATTTGAAAAATAATTTATACTGGACTAAATTTGTTAAAACATATTTACCCAGGACTGTTTTTTTATTATAAATAATTTCTGTGAGACTATATTGATTAGTTTGGATTAGTACTGGAAAAGTCCATATTCTTTGGGACCATTTTTTAAACTTACCCTAAAAACTATATTAAGAAGTCATATTTCAAATAAAAAAATGAAGGAAATTGAGTTCAATAGTGTGATGGAGATTGGGAAATTAAAGTTCTAAGTTTTTGTGGGAAAAAAGGTGATGTTTTCTGCCTAACCTGTCACCACTTCTATCTCAAGGTTCTTTCTATTAAGAACCAAAGTTGTTGAATTACTGCTGCGAATCACTAATATTTTAATTCCAACGAGGAGCCAAGATTATATTAGAAAACTGGAAAGTGCTCATCTTTTTGACAAAGGCAAACTATTGGGTAAAGACTGATTCAAAAGCCAATGATGAATAAAATAGGAAACTAGAATGTAAAGTGATAAGTAAGAAATTATTATATCGTCGTTTCGAATACATTCCTTGTCGTATTAGTGTTTATTTGGTTCAATTGAACAGGAACTTGTGATATTTTCTTTCAGTAAGCATCCAAAAACAATCTTGGTTTCACATGACAAACAAAACAAGGGTACAAGGAAGCCAACAGAAACCTATACATAAAGAAAAACATAGGAAATGCCGAAAAATGGGCTTAAATAAAGTAAATAAATTGCCATAACGTGGACTTGGAAAAGATAAGACAATAGATTCAGCACATCAGAAATTAGCAATCCAAGCCCATTTACCCGATTTTGAAGCCTTGGAGCATGAGTAGCTTGTTGGGCCAAATAGTATCTTACTCTTTGGAGCCCAAGTGATTGGTAAAGTCTTCAACAGCATCACCAATCCAGTTCTCGAGCCTACATGCTACCAATCCAAATCAGGTGATGACCCATTATGGACCTGAGGCTTTTATATTCAAATGAGTTTAGAGCCGTCAAAATGTGCTAAGCCAAGCCCATCAAGATGGTCCAACCTGATTTTGGATTAATTAATAAAATAATATTTCATTAATAATTTATTTAATAATTTTAATTCTTTAAAACCTAATAAAATTATTTATTTTTTTATTTTTTGGTAGGTTGGTCCGCTTAACCCGGCCTTGGGTTGAGGTTTTTCCAACACATGCCCATTTGGATTATGGGTTTGGGGGGTTCAGATTGACCCGATTTGACAACTATAGATAAGAGCGTTATATTCTCGTCGTACTATTTATTTCGAAATACCAATCACACGATCAAAATTAAATAAACAACAATTACAGAAAACTATATATTTATACAATTTCTTCCAAATCCACGACTCATTCCAAAACTGATCACCTCCCTATATTATGTCATACATACATATAGGAAGCACGAAGAGTTATAAATCCAAATTTTTTATGGGATTGTTTTAATCGAAATTCATTGAATAGCACAAATATAAATAGTAGCAATTTCAGCACACACATTACGTGTAACTAATATATTTAATCACTAAAATTATTTTATTATAGTAAAATTTAGTCAATTGGGAGGATTAATGGAAATAAAGTTAAGGAAGATTATATAGTAAAATTAGTGGAGGTAAAGTTATGAGATGTTAAATTTGAAAGGATAGAAAATTACAATATAACCTATTATGATTCTACACTTTTTTTTTTGAAGGTTAATTCCGGTAGATTACTTAAATATATCAAAGATAGTTTTTTTTCTAATGCCCTCTTGTTTTATTAAATAACTAGTGTATTGTTGCACACGTTGCGTGCATATACAATATTTATTTTGTAAAGTGAGGTGGTAATTATAAATTTAATTTTTAATATTTGCTTTTGGGATGCAATAAACTTTTTTTTAAATTGATTTGGTAGTTTAATACCCTCCCAAATATTTTTTTGATGTTATTGTGGTTATCCAAATTAGCAGGGGCATTGTGATCATTTAGCATATTAATAGTAGGGGTATTTTCGGATTTGTAAAATGGTCATACCACTAAGGTGCTTAGATATTATAAGATAGTAAAATAGTAAGATAATAATAAGACTTTAACATCAATATAAAATAAATTAGATTAGTCAAAATCACGAAAAATAATGTGGCAAGGATATTGTCTTAGTGCTCCACACGATGTGATTTATCAACCTAATGCCAATCTAATCCCTTCACCACGTGATTAAGACTTTAATGGCCTCACTTTAATGATGCTTACGGATTAAGCTTGATCTAATATATTCCTTCACCACGTGATTAAGAATTTAATGGCAAGAGTACCCTTCCCATTGTACTGTATTTGATATAAATATTTGCCTAATCAAAAAAAAAAAAAAGGCGAAAGATAATGGAAACTCAAGCTATATTCTTCATGTTTAAGATTTATTTTTAAATATATCTATACTATGTATAATTATTTATATCATTATCAAGCATCACACCATTAAATTAGTTACTCTGATTATTTTAAGTAAACGGATAAAAAACCACTTCTTTCATGCATGTAACTAGAGCTGTCAAAACGGACAAGTCCGTTTGGAACAGATGCCCAAATGGTCCGTCCAGGCGGGTTGCGAAAACCCCAACCCCGAGACAGGCCGCGGGTTGAGACTGACCTAACCGTCGAAATTTAAAAAAAGTTAAAAAATTTAAAAAAAAAACTTCAGAAAAGAATTCCAACTGAACTTGCCGAGCATGGACCTGATGCTAGGAGAATATTTGAAATTACTTCAAGTTTTATCTAGACATTAACCCTGCTACTAAAAATACTTGACTAAAGAATCCATTTACTCAATTTTGAAATGCATGTTGCAAATTTCAACAATCAATGGAAAAATATATTGTGGATCGGATTCTTCAATGTGATATTGAGTTTCTGTTTATGAACTGAGGCTAAACAAAAAAGGAATAACAATTTTTTTTAAAACAACCAACCTGCGAGCCAACTGGCCAAAACCAGGGGCCCAAACGGTTGGCCCGTATAGACTCACCTTCCGGTGTGCCCAAAAATACTGGCCAACTTTCTTATTTGGCGGATCGGGTTGAGCCAAGCCGACGACCTGGCCGAAATTTACATCTCTATATGTAATCGAAAATACTAAAAACATATTATAATTAATTTGCAACCGACATATAATTACCGTATCTCATTCGCACTACTTAAAATCACTAGAATATTTTTCTATCTTTTTCTATATCTTTGAATTTAGAAAGAAGATATAAGATGTATTTTTTAACTTTTAATCAAGATTAAAAATTAAACACAAACGTTTATAAATGTATATATATGACTTTAGCAATTTGATACCCCGATAATTGTCCCGGTGCGGTTTGGACCCGAATTCCATGGGCTCGACCCGATCTGACAAGATACAAGGGCTCATTTATCTTGGCCATTAACCTATGCCCATTTCAATATTTATTAACCCATTTGCCATTTAATTAACTAATTATTTAGCCCATTAATTAAGAGCCCGTTAGCCATGATAAAAAAGGAATGGTCTTCGTGCTCCCAGCTAGACTCTGCCTCAGGTAGACCCTTCCATTGCACGAAGTACTCTGTGTATGGGGGAACTCCTCTTTTACGTATCACTCGGTCCGCCAGAATCTCCTCCACGCTTTTGTCATATGAAGTGACCACAGCAGTTGGCGCCCGACGTGATGTCCCACGGCTTGGATCCTCTATGTCTGCATGATATGGCTTCAACTGACTCACATGAAACACTGGATGGATCTTTAACTTTGGCGGTAATTGTAGTCGATAAGACACTGTGCCTATACGCCGCTTGATGGGACAGGGGCCTTCATATCTACGTATCAACCCCTTGTGTACTGGCCGCAATGATTTGAATTGTTGAGGTAGTAGCTTCACCATTACAAGGTCCCCTTCCTTGAACTCTACCGCTCGTCGCTTAAGATCTGCCCACTTCTTCATCTTTTTGGCGGCTTTGTTCAAGGATGCCCGAGCCAAGTCAGTCTCCTCTTGTATGGACTTGGCGAATGTGTATGCCGCAGGGCTGCTCCCTGTGTAGCCCGTGGCAATGTTATGCGGTGTCATCGGCTGTCTGCCTGTGGCTAACTCAAATGGACTACGCCCAGTAGATTCGCTCCGCTGTAAATTATAAGAGAACTGGGCTGTGTCTAAGAGTTTTGCCCAATCTCGTTGGTTGGCACTCACATAGTGCCGCAAGTATAGCTCTAGTAGCGCATTCACCCGCTCTGTCTGCCCATCCGTTTGCGGGTGGAAGCTCGTCGAGAAAGCAAGATCGGACCCCAAAAGCTTGAACAGCTCGGACCAAAACTTCCCCGTGAAGCGGGGGTCGCGATCACTCACAATGGTCTTCGGAATGCCCCAATGCTTGACCACATGCTTAGTGAAAAGGTTGGCTGTGTCAACGGCAGTGATGTCTTGCGGTGCAGCAATAAAGATGGCATACTTAGAAAATCTGTCCACCACAACAATGATAGTCCCGCACCCTTCGGACTTGGGTAGTGCCGTAATGAAGTCCATGGATATGCTCTCGAATGGGTGCTCAGGAATGGGAAGTGGTTGTAGGAGACCGGCTGGCTGCTGTTGTTCCACCTTGTCTTGTTGGCACACAAGACAAGTCCTCACATAGGCCTCCACATCCTCCCGCATCCTTGGCCAATAATAAGAATCCTCCATGAGTGCCATAGTGTGATGCATCCCCGGGTGGCCCGCCCACTTTGTATCATGACATTCCTTGAGTATTTCCCGGCGTAAATTTCCCCACTTGGGCACAAAGAGGCGGTCTCCCTTAGTGAATAGCAAGCCATCTCGAATCCAAAAGCGTCGGGTTTTACCTTCCCTAGCAAAGTCCATGATGTTCTTTGCCATCGGGTCTTGATCTAGACCTTCCCGTATGCGATCCTTCAACATGCTTGCGGGTTGGCTTATGGCTGCAAGCTCCGCCTTTCGGCTTAAGGCATCGGCTACACGATTGGTTGTCCCCGGCTTGTACTCCAATGTGTAGTCAAACTCCGCAAGAAATTCCTGCCACCTTGCTTGCTTCGGAGTGAGTTTCTTTTGGGTTTGGAAGTAGCTTGTGGCAACATTGTCTGTCCGCACAATAAACTTGCTCCCAAGCAAGTAATGCCTCCATACTCGTAGACAATGGACTACCGCAGTCATCTCCTTCTCATGGACTGTGTAGCGCCGCTCGGCATCATTCAACTTGCGGCTCTCAAAGGCAATAGGATGCCCATTTTGCATAAGAACGCCCCCAATGGCATAGTCTGAGGCATCAGTGTGCACCTCGTATGGCTTTGTGTGATCCGGCAGGGCTAAGACTGGTTGCTCCGTCACCTTGATCTTTAGCTCTTCAAATGCTTCCCGGCACTTTGGATCCCACTCCCACTTCTTGTTCTTCTTCAAGAGATTAGTGAGGGGTGTGGCAATGTTAGAATACCCCTCTATGAAGCGCCGATAATAGTTGGCTAGCCCCAGAAAAGATCGGAGTTGGGGCACATTGGTTGGAGCCTCCCAATCTCGTATGGCCTTCACCTTGGCCTCTTCCATCATGATATGCCCGGTCTTGATGTTGTGGCCCAAGAATGACACCTCATCTTGGGCAAAAGAGCACTTCTCCAATTTGATGTAAAGTTCATTCTCCCGAAGTGCCTGAAACACCTTTCTCAAATGCTCCACGTGTTCCTCCAACGTAGATGAGTAGATAACAATATCATCAAGGTAAACAACCACAAATTTATCCAAGTAAGGGTGGAATACCTTGTCCATGAGGGTGCAAAACGTGGCCGGGGCATTGTTGAGACCAAATAAGACCCGTACCTCGTCACCATGGCGGTCTTTGGTTCGTCCCCAACGGCAATCCGCACTTGCCAATATCCGGACCGCAAGTCTATCTTTGAAAACCACTTGGCCCCTCCAAGTTGGTCGAACAACTCTCCAATGAGTGGTATAGGGTACTTGTTCCGGACCGTCAACTTGTTCAAGGCCCTATAGTCCACGCACATGCGTAAAGATCCATCATGCTTCTTTTGAAAGAGCACTGGTGCACCATATGGGGACTTGGATGGCTGGATCATCCCCGCATCAAGTAGTTCCTTGAGTTGTTTCCTCAACTCTTCCAATTCAGGTGGTGCCATCCGATAGGGTGTGCGTGAGGGCGGGCTGGCATCCGCTACTAGCTCGATTTTGTGGTCCACGTCCCTCTTTGGTGGTAGCTTCTTCGGGAGCTCCTTAGGCATAATGTCCTTGAAGTCCTCAAGCACGACCTTGACTTCCATGGGCAACTCCCCCAAGCCCTCGGTCTTTGGCCCTTCGTCTATCTTAGGAACTATGGCATAGGTCTCCTCACTACGCCTAAGTCCCTTTGCGAATTGAATAGCCGACAACATGCTCGGCCCCTTGGCCTCCCTCTTGGCCGGTATAGTGCATGGAGTGTTTGCATCAAGGATATATAAAGAGTCTGAAAATGGTAGAATGCAAGCTCGTACCTCATCGAGCCACTCTAGCCCAAGTACCATGTCATAGTCATCCATGGGCACCACTGTGTAGGAGACATATCCCTGCCATTCTCCTATCGTGGTCTTCACTCCCTTGGCCGCTCCGGCGATTGGTTTGGCCTTTGCATTCACTGACTTGATTGATCCTCCGGTTGGAGTGATGGCAAGCCCCAGCTTCTTCGCCGCCTCCTCCCAGATGAAGTTGTGTGTGGCCCCCGTATCCACTAATGCCTTGACTCGTCGCCCCCTAACCAAGGCATCCACAAACATAGACCCACCCTTGGGTCCTTTGGCGCGCTCCACCTTTGCTTTGACGGCATTGAGGAGCCGTAGAGATCCAATCTGTGTGCCCTCCTCCTGTGGCTCATCATCTTCATCTGCAAGAGCTGCTAGCTTATTTACTTTTGGGCAATTGGCCATGAAGTGGTCGGTCTTGTGACAAAGGAAGCAAGTCCGTTCCCGGTCATTGGACCTATTGGTTGATGGTCTTGGTGCATTGCCCCTGTTGTAAGTTTGGCTTGTGTTTGACTGGTTGCCTCCCACACTTTTGCCCTTGTCATCCCTCTTGCCTTTGTTGTTGCCATCGTTGGAGGACCGCAACTCAATAAGGCTTTCGGCATAAGCGATTGCCGTAGCCAAATCCTGCACTTGACGGCGTTGGAGCTCCTGTTTTGCCCATGGCCTGAGCCCATCAAGGAAAGCGAAGAAGGCCTCACGATCCGTCAACTCTGGAATCTCCAATATGATCTCTTGGAACTCCTTGATGTACTCTTTTATAGTTTTGTTGTGTGTGAGACGTCATCGGCGTCCCCGAGCCTCATACTCCACATTCTCGGGATAGAATTGCCGCTTGAGCTCGGCTTTGAAGTCTTTTTCCCATGTATTCATGCGGCATGTGCCTCGCTCAATATCGGCGTGTCGCCTCCTCCACCATAGAGTGGCTGTGTCGGTCAGGAATAGGGGCGCTGTGCGAATCTTGGCCTCGTTGTCCCGTACATTCGAGGCTGCAAAGTATTGCTCCATTTCCATAGAAAGTTGTCAAGTTCCTTAGCATTGCGAGTCCCATTGTATGGTCTTGGCCTTGGAACATCGATCCTGGTTGGTGCCGTGGCCACATGATCCCCCGCATTGGCCATGGCCCTTTTGCATATAACCATGTCGTCCTTGAGAGTTTTGAACTCTTCTTGCAAGGCCTCAATCATGCCCCTAAACTCATCAAATTGATTCTTCACATCAAAATTGAAAGAGTTGATTTGTTGGAGTACCTGACCTTGAAACTCCTCCCCCGAGGTGTTTTCTTCAAGCTCCCGCACCCTCTCGGCCACATCCTCGAAGGCTTGGGAGTGATCCGCCATGTATTGCTCCAGTCGGATCATCCGGTTCTCCATGCCACCCATAAAGTCGACCGAGGGTTCCCTTGACTGGCCTCGGCCCTTCCTCGGTGCCTTCTCTGGCTTCTCGGGTTGTTGGACCACCCCTGAGTCCGACATTCTTTCTTCTAGCAAACACCAACGAACAACCTTGAGTGCGGAAGCTTTAAGAGCCGACCTAGGCTCTGATACCACTTGTCACGGGATGAAAGCTTTCACCCAAACTTTCTCGAACCCGTGCGGCACTTGACTAGTAACCCCGCGTCGCTAGCAAGTCAGCCTTCCTCCCGAGTTGGTTGCTAAAGTGCTAGAAAGAGAGAACACAAAGAGATTTGAGAGAATGCTTTGTATTGCTTGAATACTTGATTGAAAACTTGATGATTACAAATGAACTCCTACCCCCCCTATATATACAAGTCCACCTCCTCAATGGATGGTTGTGATCGATTTGATCTAATGGTGGAGAATGACCTTCTAGGATCTTATACACTTCTACATGTTTCTATAAGCTTCCATGGATATCTCCTACAAGATTCTAGAAAACTCTATATTACAAAAGAATATACAAGTGGACCTAGAATCTTCCGGGGTGCTCTAAAGTGTTCTTCAAACTTCTGGGAGCTTCCGGAATGTCCCAAAGCCTCTTAATATGCCGGAATCCGCTAGAAAGTTCCGGAGTGTGACAACCAGCTATCATCTTGTCCCTCATAGCGTTTGTACCTGTTAATTTCAGCAACAAGTTCAATAAGTAAACATTTTTCCCATAAGAATATATTCCTTCTCCATTCCCATTTCTAGCTCCATACTCCCTCCACCCAAGATCCTCTTTCTGAGATGAAGCAATTACACTTCATGTCTATGTTATACAATCTATTGAATTTTTCACTTAATCTTCCTCCTGCCCATTTATCTACCCATAGTCTAGTCCCATTGTCATTACCCACCTTTCTTTCCATCTCCTCCCAAAACCCACAAATTATGATCTAGTCAAACGTATTTTTTCAGGTCTCTCCACCAAAGAGATTCCTCCCCCCTTCTATCTGACCTTCTTGATTCCTCGATCCATCCTCCTTCTCCAATCCCATATCTAGATTTTAAGATTTTTCCCATAACCTTTCATTTTCTTGTAACGCCCTCCACACCCATTTCCCTAACAAGGCCAAATTAAATATATTTATATCTCTCACCGCCAAACCTCCTTCTTCTTTAGGATTACACACTGTAGTCCATTTCACCAAAGCTATCTTTCTCCTTTCTTCCCCACCTCCCCATAAGAAAGATTTGTAAACTAGTTAAAGTTTTAATCACTGATTTTGGTGTCCGAAACATTGATAGAAGATATATTGGCAATGAGTAAGTGCCGAGTTTAGCAAAGTGATTCTTCCACCAAAAGATATATGTTCGTTACCCCATTTATTCAATCTTCTTTTTACCGTGTCTATCATAGGTTGCGACATTGCTCTTCTCCTAGGATTATCTCCAATTTGCACACCCATATACTTTTATTGTATCGTACCTTTTTTTACAGTGTAGCAACAAACACATTTCTTCCAATTCTGACTGCTCCACATTAATCCCAATCAATGTGTTGTTATGGAATTTATTTTCAAACCGGATATCAGTTCAAAATTTACGCAATATACATTTCATTGCCCAAGCATTATTCCACAAAGATTCACCTACAGTGATAGTATCATCAGCGAACTGTAGATGTGTTATTGCGATGCTATCTTCCCCCACCAACGTTCCTTTGAATAGATTCCAATCAACATCTTTCTCCACCATAACACTTAACCCTTCTGTTGCTAATAAAAACAAAAATGGTGATAAGGGGTCACCTTGTCTCAACCCACTTTCCGTCTGAAACTCAGTTGTAGGACTCCCATTGACCAAAACCGACACTGAAGCTGATGAAATACACTCCATGATCCATTTTCTCCATTTTTCATCAAAATTCATTGCCTTAATTATTTGTTGTAAGAAATCTCAGTCCACTGTATCATATGCTTTTTCAAAGTCTGCTTTGAAAATAATTCCATTCTTATTGTTTCGCTTCATGTCATCCACCATTTCATTAACCACTAGAATACCATCTAATGTCTGTCTTCCACCCACAAATGCCGATTGCCCTTCCGATATCACCTTATCTAGAACCTGATAAGTGTCATTTTTGCACTTATATTTGTATGCTTTCTCGTTATATTTTACTTGGATTGTTGAACGAATTTATACTTTTGGCTATTATTTTTCATGTTCCAGGAATTTACGTAAAAGTGCGACGAAATAAAGAAAAGGAGTCAAATAGCGTTGAAAAGATAGGGACATAAATTAAAAGAGCCAGCACATGACATTGAATGAACCAAGATAATATTAATCAGCTCACGTAAAGATATACACGGCACAAGATACAAAGCTGATTTTTAGAAGGAAAATTCACATGCATAATAAGAAGCATTCACGTAACTTGATACCATATTCACGCGGCAATAATCAGCAGCACAAGGAAACAAAATCATGGAAGCTTTGATAGGTGGCGGCTCGTAATTGAAGAGACGTAAGAGCTCAGATTTTGGAGAATTTCGGACCTCTCTTGATGCACGTACCAGATTTTAAAGGAAGATTCACATACAGCGTGGAAACACGTGAGACAAAAGGGGAACAATCATCTTGTATTATTCAAAGAGATATTCAGTCGATAATTAAATTGAAGATGAGATTTTGATGGCCACATAATATAAAAGTCAAAGAGGAGACTAAGATTTGCTGGGATTGTGGGAATATTTTATATTAAAAGGAAAGTGGAATACAAGGAAGAAGGAGAAGAGAACATACGTTGAGATTAGGGAAGAGGGGGAGGGACCTCCATTAAAAAGAAAAAAACACACGCCTCTTTCCACTCCAACTCACGCCCAGAACACTCACGCCACCTTTCTACCATCATCCTTCCATCAACCATCATACACGTCCAGCATCCTTTTAACATTAGCCACCACCTTCTACCTTTTACCCTATGATTTTGGAACATCTCCAACAAGGCGATTAAAGCGATGATCGAGAAGGAAGCAAGAGAATGAGCGGGGATCTACAACCGGAGTCGACACTGAGAGTTTATTCTTACTTTTAAACTTTAGTTTAGTTTTATTTTGATTATATCATGCTTGGATTGTTGCAAAACATGTTTGAGTATTTGTATTTATTTATGAGTATGAACTAAGTTTATTTATCGAGGCTAGGCGAACCTTTGTTATGAACCTTCGATTTGATGATGTAATGATTGAATTCTTATAGTTATTTGCGTATGTTTTATGTTCTTCATGCTTTTAGAAGATTGATCACCTTTGAATGATGTTAGTATCATAATTGAGATCGAGAGATGATTTTATGATACTGAATTAATAACTCATACCGTGGATTTCAGACCGAGATCGAGAGATGACGTCAAATACATGCGTGATAGCCATAGATATTTAGTAATTGAAAGCTAGGAGTTTTTCATGGATCTTATGCAATATTGAGTTGTTAAATAAGTACACGAGAGTGACTTACTGCAATTTGATATTAGGTTTAATATAACTCGAGAGAGTATATTAGATAAATTTGGAGAACTCGTCACCTTAGAAATATTTGGATATTCAATCAAGAATTGTAGGGATTGCATTGGTGAGCCGACGTC
This sequence comes from Haberlea rhodopensis, assembly GCA_907163345.1. NCBI lineage: Eukaryota > Viridiplantae > Streptophyta > Magnoliopsida > Lamiales > Gesneriaceae > Haberlea > Haberlea rhodopensis. The sequence goes on along the minus strand of CAJQUN010000042.1, from coordinate 3,282,151 downwards.
TCGATAATCTTTTCTTGTGGATTTTTCTCGTTTACTTTGATTGACTTGGTTGGATTAGTAGTTAATTTTAATTAATTAGTAGTTTAATTATTTAATTAATTTTCGTAGGTTAAATATAGTTAAAAGTGTCTTATTTGGTACTTACTTGTTAGTCCCTGTGGGTTCGACAATCCGTATTCTTCCTTTATATACTAAAACTTGACACCGTGCACTTGCGGTAGAAACGCTAGAAATAACTGTTTAAAATAATAGCGACCAGAACCTTGCACAATCTTCTAGATAGAATCTTAGCAATGACTTTATATATACACTCTATTAAAGAAATAGGTCGAAACTCATCTATACATGTAGGATTCTCCACCTTAGGTATTAAGACGATGAATGAAGAGTTGCACCCCTTAGTAAATCTGGAATTTTGGTGAAATTCTTCGGAAAAAATCAAAAAATCTGCCTTGAATAAATCCCAATTTTTTTTTAAAAAAATCTGAAAGTGAAACCATCAGGTCCAGGGTTTTTTGAGCTTTCACAATCCCCCAATGCTTGTCATTAGTGTTTTTTGGGCAGCTGCTGACAACAATGTAAAAATTTCTTATGTTTTATAAACTTTGACATGATCAAACACTTACCATTATGCCAAAAGCTATTATTGTTAGCAGATGTACAACTTTATTTCTTTATACAGTGGCAACACAAAACCTTGTACTAAGTGCATGTGAACATGAATTGTTACACCATGTGGGTGCCGATGAACATGACTTGTTATGTCTTAGACGGTGAATGACTGCATCTCCATCAATGATCGCACAAAAAAATTGTTCGGTACACAACTCCCAACAAAGCCACAGGTTGAAGATACATATATTTTGGCTAAGATTTAAGAATTACAAATCCCTTAGAATATCGGTATGAAAATTTGGTTAATCTAACATTTTATATATATATATATATATCATATGTATGTATATATATCATATGTATGTATGTATAATATATATAATAAATATGATGTGAGATGTCATATGACATATTAGTTTTCTCGGGTAAAATCCCCTGCAAGTACCGAACAGCAGTATCCGAGCATAATGTATCCGAATAGAGAATTTAAGATAACATCATTGGTGCCGTCTGTGGGAAATTTCTAGGAAATACGTTGAAGAAAAAAGGATTGTTTGCATAGATAAAAAAAAGGAAATATGGTTAGAAGCAAAGGCCGTGCGCAAGGTTCAAGGGGAAATATACCAAATCCCCCTTCATATTCGTCTCCGGTGCGCGAAGGAGGAGGAGATGATGTGGAGTCATCTCAAAATGTTCCCCAGGCATTTCCTACTGAGGGAATGCCTATGGAGCAATTAAGTAATTGCCAGAACTGTGGGGGAAGTCATCAAGCAATTTATGACTCCGCCCTAGCCGGAGAGAACCACTGAAGATGAAGAAGATTTGGCTTCTTCAAAGGGGCTGAAAGAAGAAATGAAGGAGGTTAAGGATCTCTCCAGTCGGATGGGCGAGGAAGGTGATAAAGCTTTACACCATCAGATGGAGGATCTAAAAGACGAGTTGCAAGAGATGCACACCAAGATGGCGGGGGCGTATCTATCTAGTACGGAGGAGCACGTCATTTACTCCTCAAGTCGTTGATGATCCCCTACCATCTAATTTCTGAACCTTGAATGTGTGGAATTACGATGGCAGCGCAGATCCCGATGAGTATTTATCCCGATTTGAGAATGCTTCGCTCCTTCACCAACTTACAGATGGAGTGAAGTGTCGAGTTTTCCCGATTACTCTAGTTGTGGCCGCTCAGTCTTGGTTTAACAAACTGCCATCGGGGATCATAGATTCATTCCCGAAATTTAGCTCGTTATTCTTACACCAGTTCGCGAGCAGCAGAAGTTGCAAAATAATAGCTCTCAGTTTGTTCGGACTCAAGCAAGTAGAACTGGAGTCCCTTCGGGACTTTGTGAAAAGATTCAATCAAGCATGCATCGACGTCCCTCATGTTACCTCAGAGATACTCATCACCGCCTTTACACAAATGCTACGAGAAGGAGATCTGTTCAGATCTTTAGTTAAAACATCACCTTCTGATTATGACGAGCTGTATGGTAGAGCTTCTAAGTATATCAACTTAGAAGAAGCCCAAAAAATGAAGCAGAGGAAAGATGTGAAACCATGAAAAGAGCCAAATCGGAGGGATAAACAATTGGAACAACCGAAAAGGAGTTTCAATCAGTACCTCCCGATGAGACCTCCTCGGGAAGTAGCCGTGAATCAAATGGGGCCAAAGAGAGGTCGAGGTGGACATTTCCGAGGAGGACAATCCTGAGGATGATATTTTCTAGGAAGAGGAGCTAGTAGATTTGGGGGAAGGCAAGAACCCCGTGATGGACCAATTGGCAATAATCCTCCTCCTCGGAATAATGCTAATCCGGGAAGGGGAGCACTTAAGCCAGTACCGTGGGCAATCGGAGGAGAAAGGCAAGAAGAGGATGACAACCAAGCTGTGGGGGAGGTGGCCCAAACAATGTTCCTAACCGAGGAACTATACATATGATTTCTGTGGGAGTATCAGGCGGAGACTCTAACCGAGTAGGAAAAAGTTATGCTCGGAAGCTGCAAGTGATGTCAATCGACCCTGATAACACGCCATAAGGGCCCTCCATTGCTTTCTTGCCTGAAGATCTACGAGGAATTCGTTTCTCTCATGATGATGCACTGGTTATTTCTGCCAAGGTAGCCAATTACAACGTGTAGAGGATCTTTGTAGATACAGGAAGTTCGGCCGGTGTGGTTTTTCTAAGCACGTTGACCCTGATGGAGTTGGGGAGCATAACCATATAGAGGGTGAACACCTCTCTTCATGGATTGTCGGAGAGATTGTAAGCCCGGTGGGGCAAGTTTCTTTACCAGTTACATTGGGTGAAGAACCGAGGACAAAGACCAAGATGATCAACTTTCTCATAGTGGATGCTCCCTCATCTTACAACATAATTTTAGGCCGACCAGCGCTAGCTGTTTTCATGCAGTGGCGTCCACTTATCACCTAACAATAAAATTTCCAGTGCGTGAGGAAGTGAGACAAGTAAGAGGAAATCAAAGTCCTCGAGAAAATGTTATGTGCAAGAGCTGAAGCAGGAGAAAGAACAAAAGAAAGGGGTTCACGAGCTGGAGTACTGCTGACCTGGTCGGGGTAAACCCGAAATTGCCGAGCACCATCTTAATGTCGATCATAATGCTCGGGCAATCAAGTAGAAGAGGAGGCATTTGGGCCCGAGAAAGATGCTATTATTGCTAAGCAAGTGGAAGAACTGTTGAGAGCAGGCCACATACTGGAATCAGTTTTCCTACATGGCTTTCAATTGTGGTTTTAGTACCCAAGTCCGGAGATAAGTGGATAATGTGTGTGGATTTCCGAGACGTGAATAAAACATGCCCTAAATATTGCTACCGTTGCCGAGGATTGACCAGCTAGTAGATTCTACTGTGGGGCATGAACTGCAATGTCTTATGGATGCCTATCAGGGATATCATCAAGTCCTTTTGGCACAAGAAGATTAACCAAAAGTAAGCTTCGTTACATCAGGGGGAGCTTTTTGCTACGTGGTCATGCCCTTCGTCCTAAAAAATGCTGGGGCCACTTACCAAAGGTTGATGGACAAAATGTTCAAAGATCAGATAAGGCGGAATGTAGAAGTATACGTAGATGATGTCCTTATCAAGAGTAAGAGGGCAAAAAAATTAAGTTATGATATGGAAGAAGTATTCGGTACTTTACAAAAATTTGGCATGAAGTTGAATCCTGCAAAGTGCACATTCGGAATACATAGTGGGAAGTTCTTGGGATATATCACTGAAAGAGGTGTTGAGGCCAACCCAGACAAAATCAGATCAATCCAGGAAATGAATCATCCTCGGACATTAAATGAAGTACAGAGGTTGGCAGGAAGAATAGCTGCGCTGAGTCGTCATATCTCGCTCAACCGATAGGAGTTTGCCTTTCTTTAAGCCATTAAGGCAAGGGGTTCGATTTGAATGGAATGACCAATGTCAAAAGGCCTTCGAGGATTTGAAAGATTATCTGGCTCGATTGCCGTTGATGAATAAGCCTGAGCATGTCGAGACACTCCTTGTCTATCTGTCTGTGACTGAGGAGGTCATCAGCTCGGTATTGGTTAGAGAGAAGTCAGGGCAGCAACAACCAGTATACTATGTTAGCTGAGCACAACAAGGGGCAAAACAGAGATATCATGTAGTTGAAAAATTGGTCTTAGCCCTCGAAACTACAGCGAGAAGTCTTCGGCCATATTTTTTGTATCATCCCATCATGGTGGTGACGAGCACTCCCTTGGGAAGGCTATTATCTAAAGCAGAAATATCAGGGCGAATGGTGAAATGGGCCACCGACTGAGTGAGTTCGACATTACTTACCAGCCCTGAACTACCATTAAGGTTCAAGCATTATCGGATTTTTTGGTAGAGGAGATCCATATCCCTGAAGAAAAGAAGTGGAATTTGTATGTATCGTCTACTCAGTTGGGAAGCGGTGTTGGTGTCGTGCTCATTGGTCCTGAAGGAGAAGAAATTAAAGTAGCCATCCAATTTGGGTTTCATTCCTCAAATAATGAAGCTGAATTTGAGGCTCTCATCTCGGGTTTTCGAATAGTGTTGGATGTCGGAGCTCGGAGGGTGATAGCATTTATGGACTCCATGCTCGTGGTTCAGCAAGTGAACGGAATGTATAAAGTGAAAGAAGAAAAGTTGAAGAAGTACGTGGAAAACGCTCGGATGTTGATGAGTCAATTTCAGGAGGTGAAATTAATACAGGTGCCGAGAGAAGAAAATAGCGGAGCCGATGAACTTGCAAAACTGGCTAGTTCAATCCATGAATGGAAGAACATGAATGTATTAGTGCAAGAGTTCTTGATCTCCCATACATCTGTCAATAGCATAATGAATCTTGAACCATGTATTGTGGCAGACTGGCGAGAGCAGACCATTAAATTCCTGAAGACCAAGGTTTTGCCATCTGATCTAAAAGAGGCTGCTCTGTTGAAAAGAATGGAGAATCGTTTTGTACTGGCAGAAGACAAGTTGTTCAAAAGGGGCTTTTCAATCCCTTTTCTACAATGCACTTCGGTCTAAGATAGGGAGCATTTAATGAAAGAAATTTCATGAAGGCTGTAGCGGAAATTATTTTGTGGCCAATATGCTATATCAGAAGGTTCTTTGAGCTAGATACTATTGGCCTACAATGAGAAATGATGCCGAGAGGATTGTGACAAAATGCAACAATTGACAGAAGCATGCGAATTTATCCCATGTACCTGCAGAAGTTATGAATAACAATGCTATTTCCTTTCCATTCGACCAGTGGGGAATGGACATTGTAGGACTTTTTTCTCTCGCGGCTGGGCAAAGAAAATTTCTTCTGGTGGCCGTTGAATACCTCACCAAGTGGGTAGAAGCTGAACCCCTAGCAAAAATAACTGAGGAGGAAGTTATCAAGTTCTTATGGAGAAACATAGTATGTCGATTCGGGATACCGAGGAGGCTAATTTCCGATACTGGAAAGCAGTTCTAGGGTAAAAAGATGCAAGAATGGTGTAATGATATGAAAATTAGGCAAGTATTCACTTCGGTAGCTTATCCTCAAGCTAACAGACATGCATATGTGACTAATCGGATATTACTGCATGGAATTAAAACAAGATTAGAAGGAGCTCGAGGGGCTTCGGTGAATGAATTACCTGGTGTTCTATGGGCGTATCGAACAAAGCCTCGGGTATCTACAGGAGAAACTACATACAGCCTAGTGTATGGGTCAGAAGCCCTTATCCCAGCTGATATTGGAGTAGAATATCTTCGAGTGCAGTATTATAATCCGGAGCATAATGAAGATATGAGAAAACATGAGTTAGATGGGGTCGATGAATTAAGGGAGTGACCTGTTGCACGAGTTGAAATGTACAAGATAAAGATTACTATTGCATATAACCGAAGAGTTCTCCCAAGAGCATTTCAGGTCGGGGATCTGGTATTACGAAGAACTAATCCAGTTGGAGATGTAAAGAAATTGGCCAAAGTGGGAGGGCCCTTATAAAGTGAAAGTGGTGATCGGACGAGGATCATACAAACTAGAAGACCAAGAAGGTCGTGAGCTGGTGAGGCCTTGGTATGATCATAATTTAAAGAAATATGTAATGTGATGTTTTTAGTAATGTCTTTATTTATGAATCTAGTATCAATGGAATAAAATTGTTTTATGATACTTGTTTTTTGAATTTTATTAGTTTACTCGTGGGATCGAGATGTTTGTACTACGTTTTAACATAAAATTGCATATGTTGTTTTGCTCGGGGTAGTGAGCTTGTTCGGAATTTTATTGGTTTACTCGTGGGATTGAGATGTTTGGTCCACATTTAAACATAAAATTGCCTAAGTTGTTTTGCTCGGGATATCGAGCTTGTTCGGAATCTTATTGGTTTACTCATGGGATCGGGATGTTTGGTCCACGTTTAAACCTAAAAAATTGACTATGTGCTTGTGCTCGGGGTAGCGAGCTTGTTCGGAATTTTATTAGTATACTCGTGGGATCGGGATGTTTGGTCCACATTTAAACATAAAATTGCCTTTGTTGTTTTGCTCGGGGTAACGAGCTTGTTTGGAATTTTATTGGTTTACTCGTGGTATCGGGATGTTTGGTCCACGTTTAAACATAAAATTGGATAAGTTGTTTTGCTCGAGGTAGCGAGCTTGTTCGGAATTTTATTGGTTTACTTGTGGTATTGGGATGTTTGGTCTACGTTTAAACATAAAATTGCTTAAGTTGTTTTGCTCTGGGTAGCGAGCTTGTTCGAAATATTGATGGTTTACTCGTGGGATCAGGATGTTTGGTCCACGTTTAAACATAAAATTGCCTAAGTTGTTTTGCTTGGGGTAGCGAGCTTGTTCGGAATTTTATTAGTTTACTCATGGGATCGGGATGTTTGATCCACGTTTAAACATAAAATTTCCTAAATTGTTTTGCTCGGGGTAGCGAGCTTGTTCGGAATTTTATTGGTTTACTCGTGGAATCGGGATGTTTGGTCCACGTTTAAACCTAAAAATTGCCTAAGTTATTGTGCTGGGGACGATCGAGGTTGTTCAGGAATTTTATTAGTTTATTCGTGGGATCGGGATGTTAGGTCCACGTTTAAATCTAAAAATTGCCTAAGTTATTGTGCTCTGTATGATCGAGGTTGCTCAAGAATTTTATTAGTTTATTTGTGAGATCGGGATGTTTGGTCCACGTTTAAACCTAAAGATTGCCTAAGTTATTGTGCTTGGGATGATCGAGGTTGTTCAGGAATTTTCTTAGTTTATTCGTGGGATCGGGATGTTTGGTCCACGTTTAAACCTAAAAATTACCTAAGTTATTGTGCTCGGGATGATCGAGGTTGTTCAGGAATTTATTAGTTTATTTGTGGGATCGGGATGTTTGGTCCACTTTTAAACCTAAAAATTGCCTAAGTTATTGTGGTCGGGATGATCGAGGTTGTTCAGGAATTTATTAGTTTATTCGTGGGATCGGGATGTTTGGTCCACGTTTAAGTTTAAAAATTGCTTAAGTTATTGTGCTCGGGATGATCGAGGTTGTTCAAGAATTTTATTAGTTTATTCGTGGGATCGGGATATTTGGTCCACGTTTAAGCCTAAAAATTGTCTAAGTTATTGTGCTCGGGATGATCGAGGTTGTTCAGGAATTTTATTAGTTTATTCGTGGGATCGGGATGTTTGGTCCATGTTTAAACCTAAAAATTACCTAAGTTATTGTGCTCGGGATGATCGAGGTTGTTCAGGAATTTTATTAGTTTATTCGTGGGATCGGGATGTTTGGTCCACATTTAAACCTAAAAATTACCTAAGTTATTGTGCTCGGAATGATCGAGGTTGTTCAGGAATTTTATTAGTTTATTCGTGGGATCGAGATGTTTGGTCCACGTTTTAAACCAAACTTTTCTATGTATTTGGGATCGGATTTCGAACAACAATTTGAACAAAATTATTTCATTTTTAAAGAAGACATTACAGCATGGCAGAAAAAGAAAAAGAAAATATAATCCAATTCTACGGCTCGAAGAGCTCTGGTGGGAGGCTTTCCAGAGCAGCCTCTTGGTCGAGGAAGTCCTTTGGAGCTCCATCAGGTGGATAACCCTTCGCCTCAAACTGATGAGAACATGCTTCAAACCCATGATCAAAAAATTTGAGGCTCGGTCAGCCACCATATTTTGTACTCCGAACACTTCAAAAAGTCAGCTTTCCGCATGAGCCAGGCTTCCTCTATTTGGGCATCATCAGAGGATTTCTCATGAGCAAGTTGCTCGGAGAGGGCCTTGTATTGCTCTGATAGGGTCTTGTTGGACTCTTCCAGCTCAGCTGACCTTTTACGCTCGTCCTCGAGGGCCTTCTCATGAGCAGCCTTCATAGAGGAGTGCCGATCCTACAGAATGCCCACAGTCTTCTTCAGGTCCTCGCACATATTCTGAAACTGGTGAGTTTCCTTGCGCTGACCAACCGCTTCTGAGCGAACAAAGTAGAATTGGGTTTGGAGCTCACCAGCCATCATGCGGGCCTGTATTAAAACATAAGGAGTGAGTACACCGAAGACAAACACTTAGAAATTTTTAGTAAGGGGCAATTGCCTTGGTAAAAGAAGTGGTGAAGTCATTCACCAAGTTGCTGAAGTCCAACTCCTGAGATACTTGCGATCGGGAGAGTTGGAGGAGAAGCAGAGGATGTATTGGGAAACTTAAGGGTTGGGTATTTTTAAGAAGGGGACATCGGGAGAGTAGTCCTAACTTGGTATGTGGTATCTCGAGGTGGGTCGAGGACCACTCGGATCACCAAGAGTAGGTTGAGAAGAGGCTCGGGGTACGGAAGGAATGGTTGAAGAATAGGCTTTCTTTGTGTGTGTGTGTGGGGGGGGGGGGGGGGGGTGATGAAGAACCCTGGCCCCTCGGGGGTTGCCCTTTTGCGAGGTCGATGAGCTAGGGCCTCCTCCTCCTCTGGTGAACCCACTATGTCAATGACTGGAGAGGTAGGATGAGCAGGGGTAGGAACAGCGGAGGGAGGAGGAGGAAGAATAGCAGTGGATCCCGAGGCCTGCCCTGAAGCTTGTCTTTTCTTGGACTTAGCTTTCAAGTTCTCGGCCATCCTAACCTTCATCATTTTTGTTTCTGAAAAAAACAGTTAGAGGTTAGTCTAAGCAGATTAATCAAAATATTCAAACAAGTAAGAGTGCTCAGAAAACTCCCCGAGGGGCATCTTCAAGGATGCACCATTCGAGCACAACAAGAACAAGTACAACAGTCCGTCGTCAATCAGCTCCGCCAGATTGTAGCACCGATTGCCAAGTTTATGACAAACCGACAGATACGGTTCCCTCTCAAGGTGCCCCTTGATCGATTTGCCCTCCGTGAGGTTTTCTCTCCATTCCATGGGACAATCCCAAGGCTGGAGTGGACGAGCAAAAAAGTAGAAATTTTTCCAATTCTTTATTGACGAGGAATAGTTTTTGAGGAAACCAACCCCCGTTCGGGAAGAAAAGTAAAAAAGACCGATATTTTTCTTTCAGTTGAAAGAAGCAGTTGAAAGAGTTCGGTGGTAGGGGTAAAACCCAGAAAAGAAAGGACTGTGAAGAATCCCGCCAACATTCTATAACTGTTGGGGAATAATTGGCTAAGGGAGATGTCAAAATAAGAGGTCACTTCAACAAAAAAAAGGGGATAGGAAAGCGAAGGCCCCCTCAGAGTTGATCTAAATAAAATGAAAAATAGTCCTTAGGCGGCAGATGAGGGCGAGATCCTGCAGGAGGAGCAATATTAGAAGTCGCATCAGAAATCTCCCATTTGGTACGTGTTGGGATATGCCTAAGATAATACATGAGATGATTGATTTTTGCATATATTGTAATATGATTTTCGTTAATGGCAATTCATTATTATATACTATTCCAATATCTGTGTAATATGAATTAATATATATTAATGTCCTTAGAATAATATTGTATTATACTAAAAGTTTGTCTGTAGTCAAGTATTATCATGAATTAGGATAATGATAATGAATTGAGACTAATATGTATTGATTGATGAATTTGTTCATGGATATGAGATATCGAATCAAGAAGACTGACATGGATGGTAATGTACAAACTTTTAAAGGACGATTGATTACTAAATGTTTCAAACAAATTCCTGGTATTGACTATGATGAAACTTTTTCACCAGTTGCCATGGTTAAATCTATCAGGATCTTACTGGCAATAGCTGAATTTCATGATTATGAAATCTGGCAGATGGATGTCAAAACAACTTTCCTTAATGGAAACTTACTTGAGAATGTGTACATGACACAACCCGAGGGTTTTGTCGGTCCAAAGGATGCTGGAAAGATATGCAAGCTACAATGATCCATTTATGATTTGAAGCAAGCTTCTCAGAGTTAGAATCTTTGTTTTGATGATGCAATCAAAGAGTTTGGTTTCATCAAGAACGTAGATGAACCTTGTGTCTACAAGAAGGTCAGTGGGAGCATAATTATCTTCCTAGTGTTGTATGTAGATGACATACTTTTTATTGGGAATGATATCCCTGCCTTGCAATCTGTAAAGATTTGGCTAGGGAATTGCTTTTCTATGAAATACTTAGGTGAAGCCACCTATGTGTTAGGTATCAAGATCTATAGAGATAGATCAAGAAAATTACTTGGCCTAAGTCAAAGTACATACATAGATAAAGTGCTAAAACGGTTTAGCATGCAAGAATCAAAGAAATCATTCGTGCCTATGACACATGGTATACATCTCTCGAAGGAACAGTGTCCTTCAACACAAGATGAGAGACAACACATGAGTAAGATTCCATATGCGTCAGCTATTGGATCTATCACGTATGCCATGATATGTACTCGTTCCGATGTTTTGTATGCTTTAAGCATGACGAGAGATACCAGGTTGATCCAGGTCATTGGATTGCTGTCAAGAATATCCTGAAGTACTTGAGGTGAGGAAGAACTCAATGTAATAGGTTACACTGATGCAAGCTTCCACACCGACAAGGATGATTTCTGATCGCAATCAGGATATGTGTTTTGGGCAGTGATGTGAGCTGGAAGAGTTCTAAGCAAGAGACAGTAGCCGATTCTACAACTGAAGCTGAGTATATTGATGCCTCAGATGCAGCAAAGGAAGGCGTTTGGATCAATAAGTTCATTTCTGAGCTTGGGGTTATGCCTGACATTATCCGATTGAACTTATTGTGACAACAATGGAGCCATCGCATTGGCTAAGGAACCCAGATCTTACCAGCGATCCAAACATATACTTCGGCGTTTTTATTTCATTCGAGAAATCGTTGAAAGAGGAGATGTGAAAAAATGCAAAGTACCAACTGATGATAATGTATTTGACCCGCTGACAAAACCGCGGTCATAGCAGAATCATGATCATCATTCTAGACCTTTAGACATTAAGTACATGTCTGATTGGTCTTAGTGCAAGTGGGAGATTTGTTGAGATATGCCCTAAGACAATACATTAGATGATTGATTATGACATATATTGTAATATGATTTTCGTTAATGGGAATTCATTATTATATATTATTCAAATATCTGTGTAATATGAATTAATATATATTAATGTTCTTGGAATAATATTGTATTACACTAAAAGATTATCCCTAATCAAGTATTATCATGAATTAGGATAATGATAATGGATTGAGACTAGTATGTATTGATTAATGAATTTGTTTATGGATATGAGATATCGAATCAACACATGGATACATGTTAGAGAAATATGTACTGGACAGACCCACCATGAGAATGCTAAATGGATTGTTTTATGGGTGTCATAAGCACTTCTCATAGTGATAATATTGTATGTAATCCTTACAACTTGAGATCACCAGAGATCACAACATAAGGAGTGTGTATCTTAATATTGTCAAATGTTATATGTAACATGGTAAACTATAAAGACAATCATTTGATATACTACAAATTATGTAGAGAGATGTTGAGTGATCAAGATATGATTTGTCCCTCTTATATAACAGGAGAAATGTTTGGGCCCTTGATCAAGTGAGACTAAAATGCATGGCCATGTTCGAATGACTCGATATGTGATATCGAGCTTATTCGTTTATTCTAGTCTACTCGGGGATCAAGAAATAAAAGATTGAATTATACGAGTATGACTTATTCCATGACTTGTGTTTAAACTAAACACATAGGACAAATTGATTACGTTACATGGTGAATATTATCACAGGCCATAGGTTATGTCGAGTCAATGACATTCTTGTAACTTGGGTAGCCTTAATGTGTTGCTAGATACCGCTCATTGCTTGTGACAAAAATAAGATTTTATGCCACTGCCAATGTTGCAAGATCCTAACGGGTCGAACAAAAGATTAAATCGATAAAGAGAGTTAAATTCATTGGATGAGTTAAGTTGTTTAGGAAGAGTCCTAAGCTTAAATTAATGGGCCGATATATATATATATATATATATATATATATATATATATATATATATATATATATATATTAATATGCAATATATACATAGACGAATAAGGATTGATACGGGCCCAAGGGTTTTTCGAATATATATATATATATATATATATATATATATATATATATATATATATATATATATATTAATATGCAATATATACATAGACGAATAAGGATTGATACGGGCCCAAGGGTTTTTCGAAAACCTATTAGTCGCCTCATTTTATGTCTATATATATACATATGCATATTAGGTTGGAGAACAGATGTTAATTGTGATTAACAAAACCGAAAACCCCTCAACAGATCGTTAGCAAGATTGTGCAGCAGTCACTTTTGTTCTTGACGGGTCGTCCCTTTCCCTAGTTGAATTATCAAGTCTAGCAACTTGATAACTTCAACATCATTTGTCGATTCGATCGTGTGGATACCATGTGAACAGTTGTTAAATCCATGCCGTCCAAAATAAGTTGAATGGACGGTCGCAGATGTGCCTTGGGAAAAGAAATGTCGCGCGACGTTTTGAAAATTTTGGGCAGGAAAAAGAGCGGCAAAAACCCTCGAACAGGTCAAAATTAGGATTTTACCGAAGACGACAAACAAGACTTCAATATTCTCTTCTTGCTTTACTTCAATGGGGTAATGTGATGTCATATGATATTAGTTTTCTCGGGTAAAATCCTTTGCAAGTACCGAACAGCAGTAACCGAGCACAATGTATCCGAACAGAGAATTTAAGATGACATCAATGTGTATGTAGATTGCTAGTTCGTTCGTACGTAGATGGCCAGTCTATATATGTCGCCATAATTTATTAGACTGTGAGATTGCTAAATTTCAACCACTGCGAAATATGAATCATTTTAATGCAATTTCCACATGCTTGCCATTTTGTTGCTAGTTGCTTCTTACTTAATTTAATTGTTATTTAATCTTTCTAAATTAGTTTTGGGACCCAATCTTTGGATTAATCCACAAGTACCATGTGCTTTTGTTTTCTTTGATTGATCAAAGCACTACTTGTTGCTTCCACTTTTGTAAAATAATCACTTCAATTAATTAGATGTGACGATTACACTTATCTCATATTAGTGGGTGTTTTAGAATAGGTTTAGTTGTATACCATCTTTCTTTTTTATCAAACATCCCTCTCTCTACATATACATACATATATAGCAACCGCTTGGGTTGTTGTTACTTCCAGGGACAATGCCATATGATTGTAAACAATACAAAGATTGATGAACCTTAAAAGCATTGTCCTAACCATAATTAAACCCTTTTAGCAATGTGTATAAGTCGATCCTCGAAACTTTGGTCGTTTCAAATTAACATCGGAATCTGAGGTTCCATCGCAAAGATTACTTCCGTTGTCCAAGTCTTCCCCTCCTAAATGCGTCTGCAAGTTTCACTAGAGTCGGATCGACTTTCTATCTAGCTAGATAATATATTTTGTCGCTGATTCAAATCGACTAAGCTGAAACACCAACCCCAAATACAGTTGATTCTTTTGATCATATCTCATTAACTTCTGTATTCCACCTACTCTATCTAGCCAGATGATGTTATATATTTTGTCGAAATAAATGTTAGAAATGGAAACGTAGAAGCGTGGTTGTAATTGAAATGATTAAACTTGGCCCCTAAAGTACGATTCAAAAAACATCATATTGTGCGGATATCTCTCGTATTTGAGTCTCCGTCCCCTCACCCCTAGTAGATATAATAGTTGCTAAAAAAAATCATATTGTTATTATGGTACGAATTGATACATAAAGCTAATTTTGTTTTTGATTAAGATTTTAGTCCGTATAATTATCAAATTAAATTCGAAATGGTACTTGAAATTATATAATGACGAGGGAATAATGCGTAAATCCAAATAGGATTTGTGGGTTTGTTTAAATAAAAAATTTATAATGTTTAGAGTTAATATATAGTAAAGCAAAGTGTCTATCATGATTAGTTTCTAAAATCACGTGTTCCTTTGTTCCATATTTTTTTACGGTTGTTAGGATATGTTTAACAGGTCGTTCTCTGTGTATTTTATAAACCTCGTGTACACTTTCCTTCAGTAAAACAGAATTTAAAAAAAAACATTTTTTTTTCTCAGATCAAATTAGCTGTAAAAGTAAGCTTATAATATGTTTTTTTAATGATAAAATTTAGAGAAAACTTAATACATCAGTTGATGATGGGGCCTATTATAAGTTTTTTTAAATAAGATGATATCCCGATAAGAGGTCAGTACGACATCGCCCTTACTCCCGGGATCGCCCTTACTTCCGGGGCATAACCCGACCCTACTTTGGTATGCCATAATCAAATTTTCTTTCATCATATGGGATTAATACCTAGCGGGATTGATTTTGGTCCATGGACTGCGATTTGGTGTTGTGTTTCTTGGAGATTTGGAATCATCGAAATAATTTAATATTCAAGAATGGGATAGGCAATATTGCTATCTTTGGCTTTGGAATCGTGCTATCAACCCAAGACGATTTCCCTTCTCTACCAGTGATTGGTTTTCGCATCCAAAAGTTAGGAGCCTTGTTGATTGTATGATTCAGTCATTTGGATAGCTTTATTTCTGCTTTGCTTCTAGGTTGAGGCTGTTATGTTCATTTTTGGCTTTGAGAGAATGCTTTTCATCGGCTACTTTTGCTGATAAAAAAATATGGGGAAAAGTTGAAATTCATTTTGCTGGTTAAAAATCGAAGGAAAAAGGAATGTTTCTTGGAACCTGATATGACAGTGCATTTGTTGGATTATTCCGAAGACAAGAATTATAAGTGTGATGTCATATGACATATCTGTTTCATCGGGTAAAATCTCCCGCAAGTACAGAACATAAATATCCCGAGAACGTAACCCCGAGCACAATGTATCCAAACACCATTAAACCCTGCTTGGCATCTGGTCAAAAAGCCAACAAATCAATCAGCGTAAATAAACGTGCAATAATGGAACGCGGATTTCTTAGACACGCTTTGCCCCAATAACGCCATGATCAGAGGAGATCGTGTTCTGAATTTCCCGCGAGCTAACCACCTGGATCAGCCCTATAAATACACACTTATTGTGATATCCAAAAATTAATTGTGGTAATGATGATAATGACCGAATTGAGATTTAAGGAGGATTATTACCAGCTATTGGAATTGTTGGAGTCAAGGTTTGCGATTTTATTCTCATCGACTTGTTGGACATTGGAATCGTGCTGGTAGTAAGACTTAGAGTTTGAAGAGCTTTGGAGAGGTTTATGATGTAATTGAGTGAGTGAGAGATAATTATTGAACACGCATGATTATTAAAGAGTTTTGGTGCGAGTTTTTGAAACTCGGGTTTTTGGAGCCTTGATACTATATAAATATCAAGTTGACTCGGTGTTCAGTCATTTCACTTGCTTCTCTCTCTCTCTCTCTCTCTCTCTCTCTCCCTCTCTCTCTCTCTCTCTCTCTCTCTCTCTCTCCCCTTCTTTTCCCTCTTTTAATTTTCTTGAAGAGAAATGGATGGAGCTCGATTTTGAGCTGGATTCTTAAGCAACTAACTAGGTAATCATATTCACTTCTTGATTGTGGATGTTATGGATGTGTTTTTGAGGTGTTTTGGGTGATGGGTGAAGTTAGATGATTATGGTGAATTGTTATAGTTACAATTATTTAAGTTATTTGTTGTTAATATGGTGTTTTAGTGTTTAGAAGTTGGGTTAATTGGTAAATTATGGGTTGTATTTGTGTTTGGTTTGAGTTGGGCTTGAAAATGGCGATTTTTGAAGAGAAATCGGGGGCTCGATCGATCGTGCGAGTCAGAGCAAAAAATGGAAGACGATGAACAGTTTTGGCGATCGATCGCCCGAAGTGGCCGATCGATCGCGGGCATCTGGCGATCGATAGAGTGGTCTCGTGATCGATCGCGCGCGAGCGTAAGCCAAGCTGAAAATTTATGTGGCTCGCGATCGATCGCGAGGCCAAGTTTGGTGAAAATTTTTATTTTGTCGTGTTATCGATGTATGTCTTGCCTGAGTCTTTTATGTGTTTAATCATCATGATTTGTATGATATATTTATGTAGGTCGAGTATGTAATTGTGTGCACAAGATTGATTGTGAATTATGGAATTTGTGTAGCGCATAATTCACCAGGTCTCGGGGCAAATGCAATGATTGCCTCTTGCTATTGGATTATAAGGTACGTGTGACGTACGAGCATAGGTAAATGATTTATTATTACGTGCAATGAATGATATATTCTTGTATGTTTGAATTAGTACGTAGGGACGCACAAGTATTGAATGTCATATTAATGGACTAAATGTTGAGTAGTGTGTTGACAAGTATTGAAAGCACCAAAGAATGATGCTATGGATTATTGTGATGTTGCTTTTGAGCGTGCAATGGATTGTGATGCCGCTCTTGAGCGTGCAATGGATTGTGATGCAGCTTTTGAGAGTGCAATAGATTGTGATGCCGTTGTTGAGTGTGCGATGGATTGTGATACCGCCGCTGTTGAGGTGCGAGGTTATATGATGAGTTATGACTAATAAATTGATAACTAAGATATATTTGATTTCAGTAAATCATGGTTATCCTGGATTTGTTATTGTTGATTAAGAACTGTCGATATTGAGTATGTGTATAGTAATCATTATGGTGATGATTTATATGACTTTGGAATTGATGATTTTCGACATTGTGAGAACATGAACAACGTGAGAGATCTCTTATGGTTGTGGAATACTCATGGAGTATTTATTTAAATTACAACATCATATTCTGTAAATTATCCATTAAAGGTTGAGGATGTGCCCGTAGTGACGGTGTTTCCTCGTGCCCCGTATAGGATGGCACCAACGGAGCTAAAGGAGTTAAATGTTCAGTTGCAGGAGCTCCTTGACAAGGGCTATATACGCCTTAGCGTATCGCCCTGGGGTGCACCAGTTTTATTTGTTAAGAAGAAAGGTGGTTAAATGCGGCTGTGCATCGATTTTAGACAACTGAACAAAGCCATGATGAAGAATAAGTATCCGCTTCCGGGGATTGATGATTTGTTTGATCAGCTGCAGAGTACGAGGCTCTACAGTAAGATCGATCTGAGGTCGGAGTATCATCAGATTCGAGTTCGAGAGGATGATGTACAGAAGACAGCTTCCAGGACTAGATATGGACACTACGGATTCTTAGTCATGCCTTTTGGGATGACGAATGCCCTAGCTGTTTTATGAGCCTGATGAACAGAGTGCCCCAACCATGTTTGGATCAGTTCGACATAGTTTTCATTGACGATGTGCTTATTTACTCTCGAAATGAAGAGGAACACGTAAAGCACTTGAGAACAGTACTCCAGATCATTAGGGATTGCCAGACCCCTTACACAGCTGACTCAGAAAGGAGTGCCGTTCTATTGGTCTGAAGCTCGACACCTATATTGGTGATTCCTTCTGAGAATAAGAGGTCTGCCTTGTACACGAATGCATCACTGCAGGGTTTGGGCTGCGAGTTGATGCAAGATAAGCATGTGGTGGCTTATGCATCGAGGCAGCTGAAGCCACATGAGGCTAGGTATCCAGTCCATGATTTAGAGCTGGCAGCTATTATATTTGCCTTGAAGATTTGGAGGCATTACTTGCATGGTACGTCGTTTACCATCTACACGGACCATAAGAGCCTGGAGTTTTGTTCACACAGGCTGAGATGAATATGCGACAAAGAAGATGGATGTCATGAATTTATCAGCTATGATGACCTCTTGTTGCCATTTGGGCTATGATTTTAATGTGGACACGTCGCCGGTGCGAGTGTCGACCTTGTTGGCTGAGCCAGACTTATTTGAGGCTATCAGGAAAGCCCAGAGGTCAGATGATGAGGTTCAGAGGTGGTCGTTTCTAGTACTTCGAGGACAGCCACCAAAGTTCAGAATGGCAGAAAATGATTCCTTGAGGCTGGGCAACCGATGGGTAGTCCCAGATACGCCGAAGTTGCTTAAAGGAATATCGGAACGGGCTCATAGTAGTCGGTCCAATAGTATATATATATATATATATATATATATATATATATATATATATATATATATATATATATATATATATATATATATATATATATATATATATATATATCCCGTTTGGAGGGGGGACTGTTTCAACACATGTACGACATTGAATTGAGAGATGAGTTTGGACTGGCACATGAGGATGCTCCAGAGAGCGAGCTACCAGTATTGATATAGAATAATATGCTTATACAAATAGATACACAATTATTTGTTCAATGCTCGCCTGTGAGCAGTAATTGATATGTGTATATGGTTTGCATAAAGGTCGTGATATTTCTCTTTTCATTTATGAGTTGCGTACAATTTAATTAATGAAAATTGCATAATGAATTGAGAATATGATTGGTGCATTGTGAAGTGTATACTTATGCTAGCTGAGTTGGGTTGAGAATTGGACATTAAGAGGAATTATGTAAAAAAATTTATAGACGTCATGCCATTATTATTGAAGCATGTAATGTGAATTCCCTAGTGATATTGTTAGTTCCGAACTTTATCAATGAGATTTTAAAGATGACAAAACATATCAGACCGGATCGAAAGTAATCAGACTGACCAGATCGATAGCTCAAAACAGATCAAGCTGATAATATGACAAAGCATATAAGACCGGATCGAGGGTAATCAGACTGACCAGATCGATAGCTCAAAACAGAACAAGCTGATAAGGCATATCACATATCAGACCGGATCGATAGATATCAGACTGACTAGATCGAAGCTTCAGATCGATCTCAACCTATATCAGATCAGAGCAGTCAAGGATGTATAAAGATTGGTTCTTCAGTCCGAATCATTAACAGCTATTTATTGTAACATTTAATGTTGTAATTAATGCTACAAAGGACCAAAGACTGAAGATTACCATAAAAGGTAAGAAGACAAAGAAGAGCTTACCTGACAGTCGCCGAAAGCATGAACCAGAACGGCAAGTATCCTGAAGAAGAAGACTGTAGCTTACTCAGAGATTAAGCAGAGTCAAGAGTTGCACATTAAGGGAAATAATGCCGTTGGTATATGCAACTATAAAAGGATGCAACAACAATACAGAAAGAGGACGAAGAAAAAAAAAGACTCAACAATACAGATAAACAAGACTCTCGCTGATCAATCAAAAACAGCACAAGCTTTTAAGCTCAGAAGCTCTCGAGCTGAAATTATTTTTAAGCACGATTACATTGTAATATTTGATCATTTAGGATCACTGTGCGCATCTTGTGTATTCTGTATTGAAAAATAGAAGTGAGAAACAAATTGTAACTGTCAGACAGAGAGTGTCTGAACAGATCGAGTGACTAGGAGTTTCAGTCTGGTAGTGGGGTAAATCCAGCCTGAATCGGGTTTGTACAACAGGATTGTATAAATCAAAGTCTTCTAGTAGAAACCTTCCTTAATTGGAAGAAGGGGAGACGTAGAAGGATTACACCACATTCGAACTCCCAGAAACATATTCTGTGTTCTTATCTTTCTGCACTCGTTCTTTCATTCAAGCCATCGAGCCGTTCTTACAAATATATAAACAGACCGTTCCGCACTTATACATTCAGTGGTCTGTTCAATAAAAGAGTTGATTAAGAAACAGATTTCTTTCACTAATCCGAAAGAAATCACAAGGGATTAAATTTTAGAAGGAGTGTTCATTCACCCCCCTCTAAATACTCCGGACCGATCCTAACAGATATGAATGTATGCACTAATATAGATGATAAATGCACTAATGACGGGATTATGACATGAGGTCCTTACATTTGTGGTATCAGAGCAATGATTTGCTCTTTGGGCTGTCTTAGGGCTTAGGGACGTGTTGATAGATATGAATAGCACATAATTTACACTTGAATGTAGTTTGGTGTCTATGTGACACAACAATTCTATTTATGTGCATAGCATTACATGAGATAATGAGAATTGATGTTGATGCTAACCATGGTAGTTCATGACCATTTGAGTATAGGGAATGTGGACCGGTGATGCCTATGAACATACGCACCGAAAGTGGTATGATTTAAAATGTGCAATAAGCCGGTAAGTAATTATTAGTATGTCATCGATTTGATTTTGTGATACCGATATTGTATTGTTAAGTGAACATACTATGTTGATAGAATTCAATGGATA
The DNA here is from genome assembly GCA_907163345.1 of Haberlea rhodopensis. Classification (NCBI taxonomy): domain Eukaryota; kingdom Viridiplantae; phylum Streptophyta; class Magnoliopsida; order Lamiales; family Gesneriaceae; genus Haberlea; species Haberlea rhodopensis. The sequence continues at coordinate 3,261,414 of CAJQUN010000042.1, read as the reverse complement.
TAGTAATTTGATGTAGTTACTAATGAATTGATAGATGATTTGCATATTGATTGTGCACCTGTTATATGTTTATATACGGTGCTGAGGAATCTGATTTCTGTAGGAAGAATCAAAAATTGAGGAATGAGATGTGTTGTCTGAGGGCAGGAAATAGTGGACAATGTCGTGTTGTTGATATGTGACAACAGGCGATGTAATGAACTGGTATGGTTATGATTATAAGAACAAGTATATGTGGATGTATATGTATGCATTGAGATTGATTTGTTATCGTGATACATGAATGGTTGATATTGTCATTGTGCGTACAAATGTAATACGGTTATTGTACTACTACGGTTATATCGATTAGCGTTGGATCAGGATATTTGCCGCTGCCATATCGTAGCACGGGACGCTGATATGTCAAAGCGAGGGATATCATTGAGCCGCTGATATAACATAGTGAGGATAGTAGAGATTGTGGGATATTATGTTGATTTGTGTTTATTGAGATCATTGTGATGATGCATATATGTTGAGCAGCGATGGATCAGAATATTTGCCCCTGTCTTATCAAGCGCTAGATCAGGATATTTGCTGCTGTCATATTGTAGCGCGGGTCGCTGATATGTCGAAGCGAGGGATATCATTGAGCCGCTGATAATTCGAAGCGAGGGATATTATTGAGCCGCTAATGTACAGAATATTTGCTGCTGTATTATCGAGCGCTGAATTAGGATATTTGTCGTTGTCATATCGTAGCGTGGGACGCTGACAGTCGAAGCGAGGGATATCCATGGAGCCACCGATAGTTCGAAGCGAGGGATATTATTTTTATGCCGTTGTATACGTAGCGATGATTTATGCCGCTGTATATGTAGCGATGATTTATGCCACTGTATATGTAGCGATGGTTTATACCGTTGTATACGTAGCAGGGATTAAACCACTATATACGTAGCGATGATGTTACATCACTGTATGTGCGATGAATATTGATTGTGTACCACCATTGGGACAATGAGTATGGATTGTGTACCGCCATTGGGAGACGCATATTGATTGTATACTGCCATGGGGCGAGGAGTACTGTGTGCCGCCGTTGGCGATGGATATTGATGTGCCGCTATTATATTAGCAATGGGTATTACTATACTGCTATTGCATTAACGATGTGTATTGCTGTGGAAGCATGCTGGGTTTTGTATATGCTGGATTAATAAGTGATTAATCACTTGTCGCATTGAACTGAATATAATCATGTGGGAATGAGATGAATGAGTATGTCATGTGTTGACATGTACCGTCATGGGTTGACGATGATATTGTGAATGTAACGTGTTGACATATACCGTCATGGGTTGACGAGGATATTATGAATGTCACGGGTTGACTTGTACCGTCACAGGTTGACGAGATATTTTATGATTATCCGGTATGACGGGCGAGGAGTGACTTGTGCCACCGTTGCGATGAATAATACATATATAGATGAATGTATTGAGTTATATGATTTGAGTGCCACTAATTGGCGTAGGATGGTGTAGGTGTGTCACAGGTTGACACGGCACCATTATGCCGAGGCGGTTTGCTCGATGGATAAATGATTGTGTCGTACAGATAAGTGTATTGCATCATGTATTGAGGTAAATGTGTTACGAATAGTGGTACCTTTGGCTATACTCGTTGAGTTGGCTATGGCCAAGCGACTTGTAGTGTTTGTAGTTGTCGAGGGACCTACATACGTATATCGATGTTGTGTATAATGGATTTAATCGCATGATACATGTGTGAATGTATAGATAAATCCTAATGAGTTAGGATCGAGATGTGATTGGTTGGGAATATTGGGATGTCCGTTGTGTATTGATATTAGAGAAATGGTCGACGATGATATACTCTCTAATTGTTTATACGACGATAAGTAATTCATGATGTGATTCGTGAATTGTGAGAGTGGTAGTATTACAGGGATATTACGTTATTGTATACGGGTTTGAACGTATGACACATTGGTGGTTTTGTATAAACCTTAGGAGACTGCGTTTGCTGGCCAGGTATGATGATTTATCGTTGCAGTAATATAGTGAGCTTGTTGTAGCCACTATACTGCTTGTCGGAACCGAGTATGGTGAATCGTATGATGATACGATGAGAGGTTACAGTGGACTCGTGTAGTCACTATAATGCTTTTGAGCTTGAGGTAAGAGATACCTCAAGAGAGTGTTCATACGTATATATGCATTGAGGAAATTGTGTTGTGACAACTCAGTTTTGTTGGGAATACCAACGTGAGTGTCAACAAGTTATTGGTATCTCTATTTGAGTAATCTTGTATTGAGGATGTGATGGTGAACCGTAATCGAAGTTTTGGGATATAGTTAGTGTTGTAACACTACTATATCGATTGTATCTTTTGGGGAGATAGTGTTATATGTTGATTTTTGGTTTGGAGCAATGCTGTCGTGGAGACAGTTGGTATCGATTGCGGGAAGATTTGTGAATCAACCGTGGTAAACATTACTGGTGATGGACCTAGTATTTGTTTTGAGTTAATTGTGAGACGTACGAGGAGACGTCCCTAGAGAGATGCTCGAGAGTGTTTGAGTACTATTATGTTAGTATGGAGCATCGTTGGAGTTTGTATACGTCGTGTATACAGATTTGAGAGTGATCTGTGGTAGTGGCATTGATGCATTATCATGAGTTAGCTATGTATTTATTGGTTCAGGGATGCATTTCGGTATAAATGTATCTAGATTGTTTGAACGATGGTTCGACTTTGGAGGGTCATGGATGCATGATACTTTCCTTGTAAGGAAAGAAGTATTGATATACATTTTTGGAATCTTTGAAAGATTCGATGAGTTGGTGCGCGTGGTCTCGATGTTGGATTCACACCGTCAGTCGATAGTTTGTCAATTATTATTCTCTGTGGTGTGAATAACTGAGTGATTGACAGTCGTGCCAGAGGCTTGTGAGTATTATTGGAGATATCCAAGTCAAGTTGCGTTGAGTATGCATGTGGTGTATTTGGCGTTGAGGCATATGTATCAGTATGTATATAGGTATGCCAGCATTTTTATGCTTGTTGAGTAACTGATTAGTGTGCATAGATTGGTGAATCCAACTTTGATCTCTCTTGTTCGTTGTACAAAACGTACACCGGACTTCCAAATGTATGTAGTCGAGAATAATCCGACGGCTTTCCAGTCCACACATCCATCGGAGTCTTCAGATCAATCACCACTGATGGAGAGCGATTGATAATATAACTGGCGGTCTTGACTGCTTCTGCCCAAAATGAGTTGGTTACACCAGCAGTCTTCAACATGTTTCTTATTCTGTCCAACAAGGTTCTGTTCATCCGCTCTGCCACTCCATTTTACTGAGGCGTGTAAGCCATTGTGAATTGTCTTTTGATGCTCTCTCTTTGGCATAATGCATCAAATTCATCACTTGTATATTCTCCTCCATTGTCAGTCCTCAAACACTTGATCTTCTTTTCAGAGTCAAGTTCAACCCGCGCTTTGAACACCTTGAAGACTGGAAAAACATAGGATTTCTTCTTGATAGGATACACCCAGCATCTTCTAGAGAAATCATCAATGAACGAGACAAAGTATCTCGCTCATCCTAGAGATACAACTGGTGCTTGCCAAACATCAGAATGAATCAGCTCCAAAATGTTGCTGCTCTTGGCAGTAGATGAGCCAAACTTTAGTCTGTATTGTTTACTGGTAACACAATACTCACAAAAGGGTAGAGTCTCTTTTGTAAGCCCCGGCAGCAGCTTCCATTCTGAGAGAACCTTCAACCCCCGTTCTGACATATGCCCGAGCTTTCTATGACATAATACTATTATGCCTTCTCCCGAACTAGTCGATGAAACTGCTAGTTCTGCCTCTTTGTGTGTTCCCCCAAAAGTATATACAAATTTGCAGCAATCTTTTCCGCCTTTTCATTACCACAAGCGCTCCTCTCACGATCTTCATGATCTCATTTTCGATACGGGTCTTGCACCCGATATCATCAAGTTGTCCCAAAGACAAAAGATTATTTGTCACGCCCTTCACATATCGTACCCCTTGTATGGTGTGAATAATACCATCAAACATTTTTAATTTGATGGTTCCAACCCCAGTGATTTTCAAGGCATGATCATTTCCCATAAATACTGATCCTCCCGAGATGGTTCATACTGATCGAACCATTCTCTCTGAGACGTCATGTGCCATGTTGCTCCTGAGTCCATTATCCATGTATCACAAAGCTTTTGTCTGCCTTCCGCAACAGGTGCTGCTTTACTGAATAGTATTTCTCCACAGTCTGAGGTACTGGTAACATTTCCTTGAGAATCTTTCTCGAGACTCTTCTTACTTGTACAATCTTTCTTGAAGTGCCATTTACCGCCACATATATAGCAATAAAAATTCTTCTTCTTACTTCTAGATTTGGATCTACCATACTTGTGGCTCCTACTGGAGTCACGCTCCGTCGATCTTCATCTCATCATCGGCAAAGCCTCTGCATGCTTCGAACGTGCCAACCTGTCTTTCTTGTTCTTGCACCTACTTTATTCATCAAGAACCGCGGCTGCAACATTATTGAAGACTAACATATCATTATTGATATTGTTGGTCAGATTGATGATGAGTTGATCGTATGAATCCGCTAGACTTTGAAGTAGAAGCTCCATATGTTCAACTTCCTCTATTTTATGCCCCAAAGTAGTGAATTGGGCAAATAGAGTATTCAATGTATTGATATGGTCGGTCACCGATGAGATATTCCGACATCCGAAGAGTATAAAACATTCTCTTTAAGAAAATCTTGTTGTGTAGTGACTTGGCCTCGTATAGGTTTGTCAGAGTATCCAAAATATCTTTGGCATTTTTCTTTTCACCAATACTTGACAAAACTTCATCTGCTAGAGCCAAATTCAGATTGGCAATAGCATTGCCGTTCATCTCATTTCACTTTTCATCGTCCATGCCCTCCTTCGGCCTATCTCCAACAGCCGCCAAGCAACGATCTTTTCGTAGAACTGCTTGCATCTTATTTTCCACAACAGGAAATTGCTTCCGTTGAATTTTTAATCTCGAACCGTGCAGCCATTTTGACAACAGTAAATTGCCTCAATAAAAAATTATCTCAGAAATCTTTTCTGATGTGGAAGGTCAATCAAAGCTGCAACCACATAACATACTTAGAATTTTTAAGATTTTTACAACGAGGCTCTATGACCACTTATTGGCCCCAGATGCGGCAACATGATATAGAAAATAACGAAAATGGAGAATAAAATGGACACAAGAATTTACGTGAAAACCCCCTAAAAATTATTAGGGTAAAAACCATGGGCAAGATGAAAAGATTCAACTATAATATTTTGTAGGTTACAACCTTTCACTATATTTCAAAGAGAACAACACTCTCAATATAGGAGAAAAACTACCTCACAAATATTATAGAATACACTAAAATGTAGAGATATGAGAAAAGACTCTGAAACGTGATGATTTAAAATGAAGGAAATGAGCTCTGTTGAAGATGTGCATTAAATACACATCTCACAACTGTCATCTCCCCAACTCCTAAACCGCCAACCACTCACCCACGTTAAAGTCGGCGGACAATCTGTCAACATTATAAACAAAGAAATAAGAAATTAAAGATACATATCAAGCCTTGGGAGGCCGGCTTGCGCGGAACTGAGAAAGCGCACCATCTGTACCAGTACCACTAATGGAGTCGCTAGAAGAAGAAGAAGAGCCTGAAACAGAAAGTAGCTCTGCTAAAGCACTCATTACCCGCACCTACAATGGCAGATTATCGTTCATAAATGGAAATTCCAATTTAAATGTCACAAATTGATTGATTAAATAAAGAATATAAATATGGGTCTTTGATATACCTGCATTTCAAGCGCGGGTATGTAATCAGTCGCCTCCTCCAACACCACCTGCAATGGTTGTTTCTGGCAGCCGGGGACTAAGCGGCCCAGAATGCGCGTTTTGCGCTGAACTGCCGGCAAACTCTTCGACTTCAAGCGCAGAATGCTTACCTTCGATTTTTTCAGCGACCGGCTGTTTCCGGTGGTGATTGCCGTCATCACTGATTGCTGTCGTTTGCTGATGTTATTCTTTCTCATGAACTTCAGTTTGAGCCGGTTCATGAGTATGGCTTGGCTCCACCTAGACCGGCCCTTGGCCGTGGCGGCTAGGACTCTGTCCGCGGCTTCGTGCACGCGCTTCGAAGCTGATTTCTTAGCCGATGAGCCGTTGCTCTGAGTCACCTGGGGCAGCGCCTGTAGGAGTTTGGAGTTGTAGATTTGGTGCTGAACGTCGGATTTCCATTTCACAGGCGCATTTTGTTGCTGAAAGGCGTTGATGAGATTTTCTCCCTCGGTTGGGCTCTGAATTTTCTTCTTATTCTTTCTTCTGGTTAATGATCTGTCAGAATTTACTGCTGGATTTGATGATAGCAGCGATGACGACATCTTTAGCCACTTTTTGTACAATCGAGATTTAATTCAATCTGCAGCTGGAAATTCAATCGAATGTGAGTTAGATTCAGAACTACTAGTAGATTCGAAGAGGTATCAAATCAAGTAAAGCAAAAGGATATTACATCTGCAAAATCGAATACCGATAAGAATAAGCAATATCCAAAGATAGGCAAGATGGTTTATGATCATAAATCAATATCAGCTTTATAGCTCGATACTGAGTAAAAAGATTAAATCACACCAAATGTATGTAAACGTAGAAAATCACCGAATCAAATAAAAACCATACAAACTAAGATTACGGAACCTCAATTTCATAGAAATATGTATGAAACTCCGATAACTAGCATTTAAATATGTATCGACTAAAAGCTAGTAACAATAATCAAAGACGATTCATACGCGCAAGGAAACGATCGAACAAACAAAACATTCGAAATAATTCAATGAAATAGTGGAACGATTGTTACCTGAAGAGATACAGATTCTTCCTCCTCTCAAAATCCAGTAGAATTCGGCTAAATATTCATCGAATTATCCATTACCTACAGGCGGTCCAGCACATTTGTGGAGGATAACAAGAGGGTGAGAAATGGCGAAAGGGTAGGAGAGAAATGGAAGCTTTAAAAGGGATACGCGGAAGCTCAGCACATGCCTAAAATATTTTTAATTTTAATTATTTATTATTTTATAAAACAATTGCATTTTTAATCATATAAATTTGTTTCTTTATAATTTTGACGACTCGATATAATAAAAATCGAACCTTAATCTTTATTTTTACATTTTTATTCTTTTTTATCGGGAGTGCTGATATGGCACCTAATATGAGAATGTCATGTCAATGTGAGATTAACATCACATCAATGTCAACTCAGCATTATGTTTGAAAAACACTTAAAATCTTGTTTTTTATCTAAAAAACAAATAAGCAGTTTTGAAAAGCAATCACGAACATCTACATATTACAATATTCATAACCATTGTACGTGAATATTCTCATCCAATGACAGCTAGCAACTACTCAACCCAAACAAGCTTATGACCAACTTGACACCTTTCAATCGTTTAAGGACATAACAAGTCGTCGGGCAATAGTTAAGATGAGTCTCATACATCAGGCCAAGGACATGCAACCCTAACTAATGGATTCTAAGTCCCTAATTTCTCGAGTTGGCGCCATAATGAGTAGAGAGCATGAACCGACTGCCCAATCCCACAATTAGTTTGGATCAGTCGAACGTGCCACCGATCACCCAGTGGGAGAGTCAAAGTAAACAAAGACATATCCAGAGAATTTCGGGACATGCCAGCAATCAAATCAAAATCCCATATAGAAAAGATCAAGGGATAATTCTATGCCACAAAAAAGGATCTTTCACCTACATAAAATATCTATTACATAGCCTTTTAGAGTCTTAGTATACATTTTCTCACTTATTTATTTATCATTTCAGGTAGTTGTTAGCCCAAAAACTTACTTTATCTGATCTCTGCACGTCCTATGCCTGCTATAGGATCGTGCATTACACCATGGACACTTGTAGCAACTATTTCATATTTATCATCGCTTTACGAAAATTATTAATCCAAATTACTATAGCAGTCCATTATAATCTATTATAAACTATTTTGACACTTTTATTTTTAACCAACGTGAGATAATGGTATTATAATCTCAATAGAAATTTTAATTAGGAGACATCATATATGATTGATACCTATCGTTCAACAATATTATTAGTAAAGCACACGGATCTTCCCATTTTTCATGCTATTAGTTTGGTTTTCGAATCATGTTGATATGTATAATGAAATCGATCCATCGCACGTCTCGGAGTCGGACAACATTCTCAAGGATAATCCAACCAAAAACTTAGAAAAAAAAGAAAAGAAAAGAAAAGAAAAAGAAAGCAGAGAAAAGACAATGCATGTGGTATTATATCTGTCACGTATATATAAAATAAATGAAGAAGGATGATCTGTCTTGTTTGTGATGGAGTCTCTTTGGCATTTTATGCACTTTTTGGGTATGTTTAATGTTTAATTAAATCCATAGGCTCCACATTCTCAGCAACATTGTCGTTTTCATTTCCATCAGACAGGTGTCTCTTTATTACATAAATGTATAATATATATATAACAAGAAGTATATTGTTTTTAGAAACTATTTTTAATGTCATAGGTTATAATATTAAACTTTTGCGGGGGTGTAAACGAACCGATCTTTTTCATAAGCTTTTCGAGTCGGCTCGAAAAATATTCGATTCGAATTCCAAATTATCGAATTCGAGCTAAACTCGAACATGTTCGAACTTTTTTTAATGAGCTTTAATATTTTATTAATATATATAAATTTATATTAAATAAATATATTTCGAGCATTTCGAGTATTTATTTTCGAGTAATAGTTCGAATAACTCGTGAGCATGTTCGAATCTTTCGAGCCGAACTCGGGCTCGAGCTTTAATTCAAGCCGAACTAGAGCTCGAGCTTTAATTCGAGCTGAACTCGGGCCAAAAGTTTTAAATTATTCGAACTTCGAATCGAGCTTGAACTCGAATATATGATGAACAACAGAAATTGGAAAGACCGAGTAAGTCAGATATGGGACCGCGTTTACCTTATTCTGATAAATATTGTGGTTTCCACCGAGAGTACGGAACTCTACTAATGAATGTCATAAATTGGAAGATGAGGTGGAAAAAATCTTTCAGAAATACTCGTGTATAAAATACCTCCTCACCAAGACTAGGATTAACCTCGGATGAATCGGAGGGAAAATACCCCGGATCGACGTTGATCTGATTGTCGAGGTCGGATGATCCCCAACGTAATAACCAAAGGAGACGTGTTGAACATATTGATAATTATTCGACCCGAGGACTTATACAAATGATATCGGGAGGATCCACAGATGGAGATTCAGGTCTGTCCCGAAAAGCACATGGTCAAAGATTAGAAAACTTGGAGGTCGCTGAAGAATCAGTACATAGAGATGATCCAGTAATGTATTTTGGGCCAGGTGACCTTAAAGGTGTCTCAGATCCGCATAATGATGCTCTGGTGGTCACAGTAATTGTTGCAAATTATGACGTGGCTAGGATTTTATTGATACATGGAGCTCAGTAAACCTTCTGTTAAAAATACCTTGGATCAGATGCAGATAGAAAGTTCTCGGTTTGAACAAATCACTACCCACTTGTATGGTTTCATAGGGCATGGTATCCAGCCCTTAGGTCAGATCATCCCCTTATCTATGGGACATGGCGCTCTGCGCGGAACCAAAGTTGTTAACTTCACCATAGTATATGCCCCATCTTCCTACAATGGTGTCATAGGATGCCCTGCTATGAAAGATTTCAGAGTTATAGCATCAACCTACCATAAAAGTTGAAGTTCCCAGTAGGTCGGGAGATCGGGGTATTATGTGGGGATCAGAAAGCTGTCGAAGATACTATGTTGAAGAAGTAAAGGAAGGAAAGAGAGATCGGCGAGAGGTTGGCGTTGAAAGCAGGGAGTATGTAATGCAGATAATCCGAGAAAAATTCAGATGGAAAAAGCTGAGGATGCTGAAATTGAAATTGTTGAACTGTGTTCCCCCAGTAAAAGCACCAAGTTCACAGTGAACTGGCACAAGTGCCACGTGTTCGACCGATGACAAAACAGAGGCAATCCCCCCCCCCCCCCCCAATAACTACACTCTCTGCAACTCATAGGAATCGAACACGCGACCCCGACTCTGATACCAATTGTAGGATCGAGTACTTACCATTTTACCAATAACTATAGTTAAGGGTAATGTCACAACTTCAATATTTTCAACTATACACTGGCACAAGCACCACGTGTTCGACCGATCATAAAGCATAGTCAAATGTTGAACCCCAAGAATCCCTCCCCCAATAATTGCACTCTCTGCAATTCATGGGAATCAAACACTCGACCTTGACTCTGATACCAATTGTAGGATCGAGCTCTTACCGCTGTACCAATAACTATAGTTATTGGTAAAGCAGTAAGCACTCAATCCAACAGCCTCGGGAATTAAAGAGAGTAAAACCCGAGGTTCAGGAGCATCATCTAAATGTGCTTCCAGGATCTCGACCTATTAATCAGAAGAAAGACACTTTGGGCCCGAAAAAATAAATAATTCGAGAAAATGTAGAATGGCTTTTGAGGGCTGAACATATAAGGGAGTTCCAATTTCCTACCTGGCTTTCCAATGTAGTCCTTATCCCTAAAAATTTAGGAAAGTGGCGAATGTGTATTGATTAGGGACCTAAACAAGGCCTGTCCCAAGGATTGTTACTCGTTACCTCGATTTGATTAGTTGGTAGATTCCACAGCAGGTCATCAGTATTTATGTTTTATGGGTGCTTACCAAGGTTATCACCAAATACCATTGGCTCTGGATGATTAGGAAAAAGTGAGCTTTGTTACATTGGATGGAACATTTTGTTATGTGGTCATGCCCTTTGGGCTCAAGAATGTTAGGGCCACTTATCAGCGCTTAATGGACATGGTATTCTCTGAACAGATGGGCATAAATGTCGAAGTATATGTGGATGACATCCTCGTAAAATCATAAAGTAGCACCGACCTAATATGATTTAATTGAAACCTTTGTCACTCTTCGTACTTATGGGTTGAAGTTAAGTTCGCACAAATGTGTATTTGGGGTGAAATCAGGGAAATTTCTCGTGTGTATAGTGACGGAGAGGGAATTGAAGCTAATCCCATGAAGGTCAGGGCTATAACATAGATGACCACTCCTAAGAACTTGCAGGAAATCCAGAGACTGACTGGAAGACTAGTGGCACTCTCACGCTTCATATCTAGGTCAGCTCATCGAAGTCTTCCGTTCTTTAAAATACTCTCAAGATCGGGAAAATTTGAATGGAATGAAACGTGTAACAAATCTTTTGAAGATCTGAAAAGACACTTAGCCGAGCTTCCAATTCTGGTTAAACCAATACCTACTGAGCAATTATTTGTTTACCTCTCTACAACTGAGGAGACTATCAATTCAGTTTGGTTAGACAAGAAGGTTCCTATAAAAACCTATCTATTATCTATCGCATGCCCTAAGAGGACCTGAACTGAGGTATGCCGATATAGAAAGACTGGCAATGATGTTTATAATAACAGCTCGGCGGCTCATGCCATACTTCTTATCCCACCTAATCACAGTGCTTACAAACAGTCCATTAGGGAGGATTATGACTCGAGCTGATGTATCAGGTCGGCTTGTTAAATGGACAACTGAACTTGATGAATATGACATCCAGTATGAACCAAGAACTACTATTAAAGCTCAAGCTTTAGCTGATTTTCTGGCAGAAACTCTTCATCCGGAAATGGAGGAATTATGGAAGATATACGTAGATGGGTCTTCTACTACGGAAGTGGTGTTGGGGTCTTACTTGTATCACCTAAGGGGAATGAGGTAAACTTAGCAGTAAGGTTGGATTTCACGACGTCTAACGATGAGTCAAAATATAAAGCCGTGTTAGCTGGGCTGAGAGCCGCTCGTCGTATCGGAGCAAATCGAATTCATATTTTTTCTGATTCACAACTAATAGCTCAGGAAGTACACATAGTTTATGAAGTAAAAAATGAGAAACTGATACAATATGCCCCAGCACTTGAAAAGAAATAGAAGCGTTTGTCGAGATCGTGTTTAATTAGATCCAGAGGGAAGAAAATCACGAGGCTGATTATCTAGCTAAAATGGCTAGCACATTGCATACTTGGAAAGGTAGGATGTTATCATCCAAGTTGAGCTTGCGCCAACTCTGAATCAGTCACTATTGGAATGTGAGAAAAATGACTAGAGAGTGAATTATTGAGTTATCTCCAAGAAGGAAATTACCAGATAATCTCAGCAGAGCTTACTGGCTAAAAATGTGAAGCCTTTGATTCTTGATAGTGGAGGGAGTTCTATATAAAAGGTTATTCGCACTATCTCTCCTCAGATGTATTGGCCACAAGGAAGCAGAATATGTATTAAAAGAAATCCATGAAGGATGTTGTGAGAATCACTTAGGAGCATTCTTCTTAGCTAAACGGTCATCATAGCTGGATATTTTTGGCCGACATACAAAAAGATTCCACGACACTCGATGTCATGTAATAGCTGCCAGAGGCATGCTAGGCTTCAACACCAGCCAGCTATGATGATGAAAGATTGTGGGACCATTCCCTACAGCACCAGCTCAGAAAAAGTTCTTAATAGTGGCCATTGATTATTTCTCCAAATGGGTAGAAGTCGAGCCCTAATCAGAATCACCGAGAAGGAAGTCATAATTATATTTGGAAAAAAGTGGTGTGCAGATATGGAGTTCTGATGAAACTAATCTCAGAAAATGGGCTCCAAGGATCTCAGATCAAAGCATGGTGTGAGGAACTGAAAATCCAACATGCCTTCACTTTGATCTCTTATCCACAGAGCAATGGACATGTCGAGGTAACTAACCAGTCTCTGGTACAGAGCTTAAAACAAGACTTGGGCGAGCCAAGGAAATTGGGTTGATGAGCTTCCAAATGTGCTTTGGTCATATCGAACTACCCCTAAGACAGGAACATGGGAGACACATATCACTTTAGTATATGGCAATGAAGCAATACTCTCAGTAGAGATTGGGGCTGAATCAGCTCGTATTCAGTTCTATGATGAGTAGAACAATGAAAGAAAAATGGCTAACCTAGATTTAATAGAAGAAAAGAGAGAATGCAGCAATCAAAATATAGGCTTATCGTGGTCTTGTAGCTCGGGCATACAATCGGCGAGTCGTCGAAAAAAGTTTTCAGGTAGAGGACCTAGTGCTGAAGAGAGTACAAGAAGTAGAAGTAGGCAACTTAGATGCTAAATGGGAAGGCCCTTTAAAGTTGTGGAAAATCTCAGTTCAGGAGCATCCTACCTGGAGGATGCTTCGGGCAAAAAGCTTAAAAGGCCATGGAATGCTTATCATTTACGAAAATATTGCTCTTAATTTTTATTTTCGTTGTAATTAAAATTTCGAACAATTTTCCTTAGACGCAATTTCAATAAAGTTATTAAGTTTTTATTCAAGACATATCTCCAAACTATGAGGGTCTTCACCCAACTTCAGAAGTTACATTCACGACGAACTCACTTCAGCCTCGGTTACGCCAGGCTATGAGGGTCTTCATCCGACTTCAGGAGTTACGTTCACGACGAACTCACTTCAGCCTCATTTACGCCAGGTTATGAGGGTCTTCACCCAACTTCAGGAGTTACGACGAACTCACTTCAGCCTCGGTTACGCCAGGCTATGAGGGTCTTCACCCGACTTCAGGAGTTACGTTCACGACGAACTCACTTCAGCCTCGGTTACACCAGGTTATGAGGGTCTTCACCAAACTTCAGGAGTTACGTTTATGATGAACTCATTTCGGCCTCGATTACACGATGCTATGAGGGTCTTCACCCGGCTTCAAGAGTTTACAACGAACTCACTTCAGCCTCGGTTACACCAAGCTATGAGAATATTTACGCAACTTCAGGAGATACAACGAGCTCACCTCAACATTTATCAGCTCAGGTCTGATCTCATTATACTTGGCCTTTACAAGGTTAATTGTAGAGGGTGAGCTTTATCAGCTCAAGCCCAACATCATTTTACTTAACCCTTACAAGGTTAATTGTAGAGGTCGAGCTTTATCAGCTCAGGCCCAATCTCATTTTTTTTAGCCTTTACAAGGTTAATTGTCGAGCCGAGCTTTATGAGCTATGGCCAATCACATTTTACTTAGCCTTTACAAGGTTAATTATAAAGGCCGAGCTTTATCAGCTCAGGCCTGATCTCATTTTACTTAGCCTTTACAAGTTAATTTAGAGGATAAGTTTTATCAGCTCATACCAATCTTATTTTACTTAACCCTTACAAGGTTAATTGTAGAGGCCGAGCTTTATCAGTTCAGCCCTGATCTTATTTTACTTAGCCTTTACAAGGTTAATTATTAAGGCCGAGCTTTATCAGCTCAGACCTGATCTCATTTTACTTAGCCTTTACAAGGTTAATTGTAAAGGCCGAACTTTATCAGCTCAGGCCTGATCTCATTTTTCTTAGCCTTTACGAAATTAATTACAAAGGCCGAACTTTATCTGCTCAGGCCTGATCTCATTTTACTTAGCTTTTACAAGGTTAATTGTAGAGGTCGAGCTTTATCAACTCAGGCCCGATTTCATTTTACTTTGCCTTTACGAGGTTAATTATAAAGGCCGAGCTTTATTAGCTCATACCCGTTCTCGTTTTACTTAGCCTTTGCTAGGTTAATTATATAAAGGCCGAGCTTTATCAGCTCAGGCCCGATCTCTATTTACTTGGCCTTTTACAAAGATTAACTAATAAAGTTATTGATCGCTTTTATTTTAAACAGTAATTTCTAGCGATTCTACCGCAAGTGCACGGTGTCAAGTTTTAGTATAATGATCTAGAAGTAAGGATTGTCGAACCCACGAGGACTAGTAGTAATTACCAAATTTAACTAGCGTTATATATTTAACCTACGAAATTGTTTGAAAGATTAACTAATTTACTCAACTCCAATATTCAACCGCACCACAGAGAATTAAGATAATAAACAGTAGAGATAAATATCGAGACTTTGGTTCACTTGAGTAATCCCCCACAATTTACCTACTAGTTCTAATTAAAATTAAAGCATCTAAGGTGACAAGTTTTCCGGTTATATCCAATATACTCTCTCGAGCTATATTAAACCTAACACTGAATTGCAGTAAGTAACTCTCGTTCACTTATTTAACAATTCAATGTTGCATACGTTCTATGAAAACCCCTAGCCTTCAATTACTAGATATCTATAGCTATCACTCGTGTATTTGACGTCATCTCTCGATCTCGGTCTGAAATCCACGGTTTATGTTATTGGTTCCATTTTACAATATCATCTCTCGATCTCAATTGTAAACTAACAACATTCAAAGAGTAGCTAATCCTTTAAAAGCATTAAAAGCATAACATAAACTCAAAAATAACAATAACTCAATCAAAAACTAGAATTAAAACCGTGGGTTCATACACAAGATCCCTTGTCTCGATAACAAACATAGCCTAGCATATTAACGGAAAAACAACATTTTATAACATCTAACAACATTATAAACATTGGAATTCGAAAATAAAACTAAACAAAAGTTCAGAAATACTAATAAACACTCGATGTTGAATCGTGCGTCGATCCGTTGTTCACGTCTCTAGCTGCGTTCCTTTGAATCGTCTTGAATGAATCTTCTCTTCCAATGGGTGGCTGCCTATCCAGAGCTGAAAGAACCCTTCTAATGACCTAAAAACTCCAATTTATATGTACCCTCATGAGCCCAAAGAAATCTGGTACCAAAAATAGCCCAAAACTTAATTAAGGAAGTTTTTAAGTCTGGACTCTGCACGCGATCGGTCTCTTTGATTGTGGCGATCGATCGCCTTCAGCTTTTTCTCCTCGGCGATCGGTCTCTCGAGATAGGCAATCGATCGCCTATATGTTCTGCCCCGAGGCGATCGATCGCCTGGTTTGTTGCGATCGATCGCCTGGTTTGTTGCGATCGATCGCCTATCGCTTGAAAATTCCATGAGCTCTCTGGCTTCAGGCGATCGATCTCTTGTGATAGGCGATCGATCGTCTATTGCTTTTATCATTTTTAGTCTTTTTCACATCTTTTCCCATGGATTGCCTCGTCCTGTCATAGTTCCACCTTCTAGTCCATAAAACGGGGTTTTTCCAGTATTTCTTGCACTTCTACTGGATTCCTAGAAATATAACAAAACACAACCAAAAGTATAAAATCTTCCAAGAATCACTCTAAAAATCGCAAGAAATATATGCAAATATAAGTGTAAAAATGACACTTATCAACTCCCCCAAACTTAACTCTTGATCGTCCTCGAGCAAGAATAGAATAAAAAACAGTGAATTCACAACAGATAAGTGACATGGATCATTTCGTGCTCATATGTTTATCTCAGAACTTTTACTCATACCACAACAAATAATCCTTCAAATCGTTGGACACAAAGTGATTTCTCTTTAAGTCAAATAACAGTTTCAAATTCGGAACATGTGTGTGTGCTGTTGTCAATCCCAAGTATCATACAATCATCATAGATCAAAACAGTGTTAATCAATAACAATCAAGATTTTTATCGAGTATTTCATATACCTAATCTTCAAGCACTTCTCCACTAATGTAATCAATTCCTAGACTTGGATCAAAAGGACTTTTAAAGCTTATAATGTTAGGCCTTTTGGTGTTGGTTACAAAGAAAAGATAGGATAAGTGCAAGGAAGAGAGTATATCATGTAAATTTCATTTTTATGCAGCACATTTCGGATTTCTCTTCTTTTCTTTTAGCCTTGCCAACTTTGGGTCTTATTTAATCAATTTTTTAGTTTTTCTTTTCTTTTTTCAATCAAGGCTTTCTCTATCCTTTTCTTTTTCTCATTCATAAATTCTTTTCTCAATAAGCTCATCAAATATATCCATTTATGTGCATATAATGAGATTCATCATACTCCCTTGGGTTGAAGATAAAATCTTTCATTTTTTGGCTAAACAAGGTAGGTATAATGAGTTTATCACAAAAGTCGAATGGTGGCTAATTTTCATTCTTATTCAATCAAGCTCAAAGTTGGACACTAGGGAAAGATGTAAATAAGGTAGGCTTGAAAGACTCAAACGTTCCAAATATCGCCTAAATCATATCCAAGTCTAGTTCATAATTATAAAAATTTCACCTCAAAGTGCCATCATCAAATAGGTTTTATGATTACTCTAAGATGCTCAAAACATGTCATCAAGTTCACACATATCATCACTACTTCAAATGTAATCAACAAGTTCATGACTCAATGTGCTCAAATTATTCCTCATTTTCAACATGTCAACTCAACTCAAAATATTCACAACATGTTTACAATCATCAAGATCAAGTCATAAGTATAGTAAACTAATATCATCATAGCATGGAGTCACTACTTTAATCCAATTACACTAAAAACACTTTCCATGCTCTTCCTCGGACTCATCAATATTAAGCTAAAATCATAGATTCCACAGCAGTAGACATGTTCAGACGCACAATTAACCATATTAAGACTCAGTATCAACACCATGCACACCTCAAATATACGCAAAAACACAATCCCCAAATCCATATTATCAAATAACAGTTCAACTGCTCCCCCAAACTTAAGTAATACATTGTCCTCAATGTAATGAACATGAATAAATAATAGGACAACGTAATACCTGTGGTGACAACCGTCACTGGTCGTCACCCTCATCCGCATCGGCATCGCCATCATCATCATCATCGTCATCAGTGGGTGGTGGGTATGGCTGTAGAGTGGGTGGCAGTGGAAACGCCAAGTCTGGATGGGCCTGTGCTGCGACTGTGTGCTAGTCGTATGAAAAACGCATAAACTCATGAAGCTCAAGGCGCATGCCATCTTGATTGTGCAAACTCTCATCTTGATTGCGCCGGAGCTCTCGTTGCCCATCACACACCAATCGTTGTTGCAATTTAAGTGCCCTAAGCTCATCCTCGAAAGATTGAAATCTTTGAGCATTGGTGGTAGGATTAGCTAATGTAGAATGGCCATGAGGAGCTCGTCGATGTGAAGACTGGGGCTGTTCCGAATCATTTGAAGGCCCTGGTGCAGACTCGGGCTCCGACGGTGGTCTAGGAAGGCGAAGGGGAATAAATGGTACACTTGTTTCCTCATAAGACTCCCAAGGGACCTGTTCCTGGCGGCATAGCTCATTGACTAAAGAAGGAAAAGGGAGACCAATCGTGGTAGAGCCTCCCACTGCTAATTTCATCGAGGAGTAGATGATGCTTCCAATATCCACCGAGCGGCATGTCATGATAGCGAAAACCTACACCGCTCTCTGCTTGGTAACCACGGCAGTGTGAGTAGATGGAAGGACTCGATGAGAAATAAAGGTAAACCGGATGTCTGCCTCTGGTGTCAACTGAGTCTTCTTGCAATGTCTGATCTACCCCTCCGAATTCAGAATCCATTCCGCCCCTTCCCCACATATGGTCTCAAGCACTTCATTGTAGTCAAGGTGGTGATGCATATAAGCAGAGTACGCATCGTCTCTGATATTCGGCATCTCATATATGCGATTGATGCGTTAGCTATCTAAAAGGAACTTCTTCCGCCGAATGGTTAGATATGGTCCGTTTGCTTCGACCTTAAAGTTGGCGTAGAATTCCTTGACTACGGGGATGAAGGCATGGCAAGGGGGTGACACAAATCGCAACCACCCACGGCGTTCCGCCTCTCGGAGGATGGCCGAATCTGGTGTGTCCATGTCCATTCCCCTCTCCCTTACCAAAGGCCTAGCATGCCATTTTTCATAAAATTCAGATGCGGCATGGTTAGCAAAGCGGGTCGTGTCATTAGTCGGGGTGGGGGTTGAAGAGGAAGCCCCTCCTCTTGGTTTCTTTCTAGGTGCCATGATATGAAATGTATGAAGACGACAAGCAACGCCTCAATAAGTTCCTACAATGTCCAACTTGCCTCACACCACTTCCAAGAACTTACTTAGCACCACCAAGCCTCAACAACAACAATAATAGCAAGCTTCTAACACCAATATCCAAATTAACTTTCCTACCAACAAAGAATTCAAATCCTTTCCAACTTTCCCCAAATATCTAGTAATTAAGCATGACCCTGAAATCTCAAACCATGTTACCTCTAAATTTCGAAACTTTGATGGAGTGTGGTCCTTGGCTTGGAGTAATCTCCCCTTGGTGCTTGAATGTCCACCCGAGCTTGTAATCTGTAGAAGAAAGTTGCACAACTTAGCTAATTGTAGTGGAGAGGAAAGGAATTTGCGATATGAAGAATTGAGAGGAGATTTGGAAGGAAATTGGGGATTTGGGGATTTGGGGATGAGAGAATTAGGGATTTGAGAAGAGAAGAGAAGGTGAAATTGTGATGAGTGAGTGAATCTGGTCTTTTTAAAAACAAAAATTCGCGACAGGCGATCGATCGCCTTATATGAGGCGATCGATCGGCTGTGGCCAGTAGCCATTTTTTTAAAATTTTGCGCTGAGGCGATCGATCGCCTAATTTTAAGCGATCGATCGCCTACCTCCAGTAGGCTATTTTGAAAAGTTTGATGTTCAAGGCGATCGATCGCCTCATATGGAGCGATCGATCGCCTGCCTCCAGTACAAATTTTTTTTTTTTTTTTTTTTAGCAAGCTAATTCCTACAAAGTAGAAAATTTAAAGCGTTAAAATCCAAACCAAAATCATGAAACTATTTACTAAATTCAAAAACGAAGGAGAAAGAAGAAAAATTAGTTCTTGATTTATAGTCCCAAGCTGGACTTCTTACCAACATCGCTTTAACGGTTCAGAGTATGTGGATTAGTGTCATCCACGTTGCAGTGTCTTAAACGCTGATCATTTACCACGTAAGTGCCTAGAATAAGATCACTTACCTTATTGCTCCATGAGCATAGACGGTAGTTACCATGAATGGTCCAATCCATGACGCCTTTCGCTTGCTTTGGAATATGCGAGGTGGTGGCGCCTTATGCAATTGCACTGTCTCTCCCTTTATGAATGTCCTTTTCTCCTTGAGCTTCTTAGCCTTTCGTGATTTTACCATGTCATGGCTTTTTCCTTCTATAGGCTCTAGCTCGGACTCCCTGTCTACCTTATTAGTACCTTGTACCACATCAACGAGCAAAGCGTGTGTTGAAAATTTGAACATATTGAATGTAACACGATCCTCTCCTACACGGAGGATCAACTTCCCTTCTTCAACATCAATGATGGCTCTTCCAGTAGCCAAGAATGGGCGTCCCAGGATTAATGGCATTCTCACATCCTCCTCCATATCCAACACTAAGAAATCCACCGGGAAGGTGAATTGATCTATCTTTACAGGCACATCTTCAATGATTCCTAGTGGGTAGGTGATAGATTTGTCCGCTATTTGCAACACTACTCTTGTGGGCTTCGGCTCTCCCAATCCAAGTCTCCTAAAAACAGACAAATGCATCAAATTCACACTAGCACCCAAATCACATAATGATTTAATAGAGGAAATAGGCCCAACAGTGCAAGGAATATAGAAACTCCCTGGATCTTTTAACTTCGTAGCCGATTTCTTTTGAACCATAGCACTACATTCCTAAGTCAAAAAGACAGTCTCGTGCTCTCCCAATATTTGCTTCTTAGACAATATTTTCTTTAAGAATTTGGCATAATTAGGTATTTCTCGTAAAACATCAATAAATGGTATATCGATATGCAAATTCTTAAGCATGTCTAAAAATTTGGCAAAGTTTGAATCAACCTTCGCCCTATTAATTGCTGCAGGGAATGGGAGAGGAATGTGTACTTTTTCTTGTGGTGAGATCGGTATAGTGGCTCCAATGGACTTACCCTTGTTGCACGGTTGTTCCTTCTCCTCTTGCTTCATTGAAATCTTTTCCGTTTCCTTCTCGGCACCAAGTTCCTTTCCACTCCTCAAGGTCACGACATTGGCTTGCTCCCTTGGATTCTTCTCGGTGTCACTCGGCAAAGTTCCTTGTGCTCTTCCGGCCAAGATGGTTGCCAATTGTCCGACTTGAGTTTCCAAATTCTTGATAGATGCATCTTGGTTACTCATCATTGTCTCAGTAGATGATATAAACTTGACAAGTAATTCCTCCATGCTCGGCTTTGGTTGGTAAACCGGTTGTGGTTAGGGGTTCAAAACATTCTTTTGGTCGGACCAAGAGAAGTTTGGATGATTCCTCCACGGTTGGTTATAGTTGTTGGAGTAAGAATTACCTTGTTGTGGCATGTTACCTACAAAGTTAGCATTTTCAGTAGATTGCACAAAAGGATTACCTGTCTGACATTCCGTGCTCTGATGGTTGCCTCCACACAAATCACATATGACCACTTGAGCCTGCATCGCTGTCATGCTCAAGCCATCCATTTTCTTATTCAACGCCTCCAATTGAGCTTTTATTGCTGTTACCTCGTCAACTTGGTGCACCCCAATCGGTTTTTGGGCACATTCCTTTCGGACTGCCACTGGTAACTGTTGGATGCCATCTCTTCCAAGAGTGTGAAAGCTTACTCAGGTGACTTTCTCATAATGGTACCTCCTGCTGCTGCATCAATCATGGATCTATTAGCAGAATATAAACCATTGTAAAATGTTTGTACCTGAAGCCAAATCGGAAGGCCATGATGTCGGCATCTTCGAAGTAAATCCTTGAAGCACTCCCAAGCTTCATATAGAGTCTCCGGATCATGTTGCACGAATGTGGTGATATCATTGCGCATCTTAGCTGTCTTGGAAGGGGGAAAGTATTTTGATAGGAAGGCTTGAGTCATCCCCTCCCAAGTAGTGATCGACCATGTAGGCAATGAATTCAACCAGCTCTTAGCTTTATCATTTAAAGAAAAGGGAAAGAGTTGTAACATGATGGCGTCGTCAGTGACGCCATTGTGCTTGAACGTGTCGCATATCTCCAAAAAGTTGGAGATATGAGCATTATGATCATGAGTGGGCGATCCTCCAAATTGCACAGAGTGTTGAATCATTTGAATTATGGCAGGCTTGATCTCGAAGTTATTAGCCTGAATCCTTGGTCTTGTGATGCTAGAGACGGTGCCTTGAAAAGATGGTTGTGCATAGTCCATCATGGACCTTATAATTGACACTTCATCATTGTGTTGTTCACCATTCCCTCGATTATTCTCAGCCATCTCTCTTGTTTCTTTCCGAAGTCTTCTACAAGTTTGTTCAATCTCTAAGTCGAGTGGCTCTATTATAGGTCTGTCACTTAGTAGCATGCACTACAAAGACAACTCCCTGCAAAATTCAACACAACGAAGGAACAACAGTGGTGAAATCGTATAATCAAAGTAAAAAAAATAAAAAATTATGGCTAAATTACAGTCAACTAATCTCCTATGATATTACTTAGACTAGTCCCCGGCAACGGAGCCAAAAACTTGATCGCTTTTATTTTAAACAGTAATTTCTAGCGATTCTACCGCAAGTGCACGGTGTCAAGTTTTAGTATAATGATCTAGAAGTAAGGATTGTCGAACCCACGAGGACTAGTAGTAATTACCAAATTTAACTAGCGTTCTATATTTAACCTACGAAATTGTTTGAAAGATTAACTAATTTACTCAACTCCAATATTCAACCGCACCACAAAGAATTAAGATAATAAACAGTAGAGATAAATATTGAGACTTCGGTTCACTTGAGTAATCCCCCACAATTTACCTACTAGTTCTAATTAAAATTAATGCATCTAAGGTGACAAGTTTTCCGGTTATATCCAATATACTCTCTCGATCTATATTAAACCTAACACTAAATTGCAATAAGTAACTCTCGTTCACTTATTTAACAATTCAATGTTGTATACGTTCTGTGAAAACCCCTAGCCTTCGATTACTAGATATCTGTAGCTATCACTCGTGTATTTGACGTCATCTCTCGATCTCGGTCTGAAATCCACGGTTTATGTTATTGGTTCCGTTTTACAATATCATCTCTCGATCTCAATTGTAAACTAACAACATTCAAAGAGAGCTAATCCTTTAAAAGCATTAAAAGCATAACATAAACTCAAAAATAACAATAACTCAATCAAAAACTAGAATTAAAACTGTGGGTTCATACACAAATCCCATTGTCTCGATAACAAACTTAGCCTAGCATATTAACGGAAAACAACGTTTTATAACATCTAACAACATTATAAACATTAGAATTCAAAAATAAAACTAAACAAAAGTTCAGAAATACTAATAAACACTCGATGTTGAATCGTGCGTCGATCCGTTGTTCTCGTATCTAGCTGCGTTCCTTTGAATCGTCTTGAATGAATCTTCTCTTCCAATGGGTGGCTGCCTGTCCAGAGCTGAAAGAACCCTTCTAATGACCTAAAAACTCCAATTTATATGTCCCTTCACGAGCCCAAAGAAATATGGTACCAAAAATAGCCCAAAACTTAATTAAGGAAGTTTTTAAGTCTGGGACTCTACACGCGATCGGTCTCTTCGATTGTGGTGATCGATCGCCTTCAGCTTTTTCTCCTCGGCGATCGGTCTCTCGAGATAGGCGATCGATCGCCTATATGTTCTGCCCCGAGGCGATCGATCACCTGGTTTGTTGCGATCGATCGCCTATCGCTTGAAAATTCCATGAGCTCTCTAGCTTCAGGCGATCGATCTCTTGTGATAGGCGATTGATCACCTGTTGCTTTTATCATTTTTTTAGTCTTTTTCACATCTTTTCCCATGAATTGCCTCGTCCTGTCATAGTTCCACCTTCTAGTCCATAAAACGGGGTTTTTCCAGTATTTCTTGCACTTCTACTGGATTCCTGGAAATATAACAAAATACAACCAAGTATAAAATCTTCCAAGAATCACTATAAAAATCGCAAGAAATATATGTAAATATAAGTGTAAAAATGACACTTATCAGTTATTATCACCCAGATACAATCACATTGCATGCCCTTACAATAGTACCCGAAAAAAAACCCCTTCCAAAGGCAAATGTCAACAAAAAGGATTCATTAATAGGTTCACAAAATACTAAAGCAAAGAATCCTAAACTTCAGGGGGAATGCCATCAAGGACCTTGTCCAGATCCAAAAAGTCAGTAGAGACATTCTCAGAAGGAAAACATTGGTCTTTGAACTGCTCACAGCATCCCTTGAAGCCTATCTCTACATAGGTGATAAGTTTCTCTCCTATGTCTTCTCCCATCTTATCCTTCTCCTCGGCTTCTCAACTCGGAATTTTTCATGTGTTTGCCGTGCTGATTCAGACTCACCTCTTCCAAATTTATCTCATTTCGAAGATCATGAAGCTCGGCCACTAACTTTATTTTCTCTTCCTTAGCCTTGGACCTAGCTTCCGCCTCCCTCAGACAGTTAGCCTCCACTTCAGTTCTAAGCTTCGACAGCTCACTTTCGTGGAGAGACTTCGCCAGAGCAGGGGCATTAGAAAGTTCAATATGAGTGGCCTCAAGATTAGAGAAATCCTTGCTAGCTTGACGGCAAAACTAGCTAGCACGAGTGGTGAACTCCCCAGTTAGTAGCATGGTCTGAAATTTTAAGGTAGGTAAGCTATCTGATAGTATAAACAAGCTATCAAATAACATTTATGTC
The DNA here is from genome assembly GCA_907163345.1 of Haberlea rhodopensis. NCBI lineage: Eukaryota > Viridiplantae > Streptophyta > Magnoliopsida > Lamiales > Gesneriaceae > Haberlea > Haberlea rhodopensis. The sequence goes on along the minus strand of CAJQUN010000042.1, from coordinate 3,236,709 downwards.
TTACCTCAATAGAACTACTGCAAAGCCTACTCATGAGCTCAACCCAACTCATCTGGTCCATAAACTTGGCATCTACATGGCTGCATAGGTCCCCAGCAACTGGGACAACTACAGAACTAGGACTGTCACCTACTAAGCGTACATCACTGCAGTAAGCTTTTAGGACACTGTCTCTATTCCGCTCTATTGGGTTCCGAGGCATATCATAAGCCTTCTCAGAAAAAAGACTTCTCAACTCGAGGAGGAACCTCTTGGAGAGGACAGCTTCCACCACCACCACCACCTCCACCTCAGAAATTGCAGGTGCCGTCCTTCTCTTTCGAGATAATGGCTCCTCAATAGTCCCAGAAAAAGAGCCCTCAACAGCTGGGCCTCGAACGTCAGCTAATTGACCCTCATCTAAGTTCGCATGCAATTTCCTCTTCTCGCAGGCCTTAAGAATGTAGGCACTCATGACTCTGGAGACTACACAAGAATAAGGTCAGCAAAAAAAAAAAAAGAAATACTAATATGCATAAATATGCAGTATCTACCAGCACTCCCTCTAAATTCCAAGTTGGCGGGGCTCAACCCAAAATAGCAGAAGAGGTCCTCAGACATCAATTTAGAAGAATTAAAAACCCGACCTCCTATAACTCTCAAGGCCTCAGTATACGTCTTGCTCTTTTTAAATTTTTTTTGGGGCTCAGGGAGAACATGGAGGAGTTCATGCCACTCAGTATAAATATCCCATGGCTGAGGAGGTTTCACAAAAAAGAAATAAATTTTCCAATATTAGTTGAAGGATGGATAACCAATAAATTGGCAGGCAGGTAGTCTCGAAAAATACCAAGGACCTTCCCGAAACCTCTTGATGGACATAAAACAAGACAAAGAAGGACAATCTAAATCAAGGCCAAAAGATCGGAACACTATAAATAGGCTACAGGTTAACCTAAGAAAATTAGGAGAGAAATGGCTCAAGTTCAAATGATAATATTGGTTGAACCGACGAAAGAACTCGGGAATGGGAACGCGAAGATCCTCTTCTAATTGTTCACGGTATATATCCCTCAGGGGGTCGATGGGAACGGTCCTCCGAAGAAGGTATAACAAAATCGTACTTCGGAAATGCCTTGCTGAGATCCCAAAGATGATGCTCATCGGAAATCTCAAGAGAATAAGCATATAGTTCACACCATGGAAAGTCATTTGAAGTGGAAGGACCTTCCAACTCTACAATATTTGAAGTGAAAAGTACCTTCCAACTCCGCAACTTGGAGCTGACCCAAGGGTGAGGGATCAGTTTCCTGAGTCTCCTCGAGACATGAAAGTCCCTGCAAGAGGTTAGAATCATACTGATTTATCTCTCGCATGACTTCACCAGTTAGTGGAGAGGGGAACATTTAGCAGGACCTAAGAATAGAAAATAACTTAGTTTATAAGGATGACATACCTAAAAGGAATGGAAATAATAGGGGATATACTCGGAACGACAGTATAGAGGTCGGGAGCCGAGCTAGTGCTATTAAAGAAAATCATCAAAAATGAAGGAGCCCTCTAAGTATATTTATAGGAAATTCAGACAAAGATCTAACCGTTGGTTCAAAATCCATCGGACGATTCATATTTGCCTCGGAATACGGAACAACGCTCTGACGGTCATTTTTCAAATTTAAAATTCAAAATTTGAGGAAATTGTACACTGGTTTTCCCGCCTAAGATTTAATCAATTCAGATCAATAAAAAGCAATACGAACTTCTAGTCTTCGACGTCAGCTTGATTTGGAGGGGGGACTGTGATACCCCTCAAGGTAATAAGCTTATCACCAACAAAATAGAGACACATCATCTTAGTCAGATGAATTGACCTGTTCTTGGCGACCTAATAGACTTTGGCCCCGAATTTAATGGCATGCTTATTATTATGACCGAGCTGATCTCAGTACCTGATCTAAGCTCATTGCATGTCTCGTCGGCCCCTTTCCATATCTTCATCCTAGTTCTCCGCGCTTGCGTCTTCCCGAACTCATGATACAAACTAAAGTGGTGTACATCGTGAGGTTCCATTATTCACTTAGCTGGAAGAGAGCAGATACTTATTCACCAGGACTCTCCTTTATAGCAAGATCTTAGGGATACAGTTACCTTATCAAGGATATCCTCAAAAAATATTAAATCTTGTCCTAGATCTTATCAAATCTCGATAAAGAATGAATGAATTATATTTATGTCTTTCTCTATAAATACCAGGTTTGCTCTACACTTTGGTTATTCATCATTCATAATTCTCGCACATATCACAACATATTTTTATCTTCTCTCAACTGACTTGATCGCCGGAAGGGACATGACGAAAATCCTTCCGCCCCCCTTTCTCACTTTTCCGTTGTGATTTCAGACCGTTCTAAGGCAGAGATATTGCACAAGCCAACATTACAGCTTGCATTTAAGAGCAGAGTGGTAATATCTTATCTCTTATTGATAAACACGAGATCATCCACTTTTTCATGTTATCATATATATATATATATATATATATATATATATATATATATATATATAAGGTTAATTTTGTTACTGCAGATGATGCCTTAGATTCAGCCGACAACATGCTTGATGTAGCAAGACTTGTGGAAAATTCAGAGGACTCGGACCTGGATCAGTTATAAGTTCAGAAGTAAATACATAATATATATATATATATATATATATATATATATAATTTAATTATTTAATAAAAAATTGAAAATGGGGTCATATTGCTTTTAATAAGCGATAGCCAAGCTTATTCATCCATCATAAAGACAACAAAAACTGAGGTACATTGCTGGACAGGTTCTGAGAGATAGAAGAACTACGTAAAATCGGGTGGAGTAATTGTTATCCCATGGGCAATTAGAATAGTGAGGGAGGTAACAACAATTGGATGAAAATATTCTCATCCAATGGTTTGATGCGTCCAGAAGGAAAAATTCGATGTGGCCCTAAGGGGAGCATTAAACCACTGGAAAGTCGGACATGGTAACTGTGAGATATGTGACTACTATCCAAACCCTTCACTCAAGATCAAGATACAGTTATCAGTTTTTGTTGGAAAAGTAGTTGGTGCAGTTGTCATGCCTCGATCTGACGTATACATGTGTTATATGTTTATGGTGTAATTATGATTAATTCCAGTATGATATGGACTCGGGTTCGGATTGAACCGAGTAGGAGTAAAGCCATGTATGAATGGAACCTCATTGGAAAATAAAATACATGTGAGAATCAAAGAAATGAGTTCATAACATAAACATCTGATTTATGGAATTTGATATGGAATTACATCATATAGTGGGATGTGTCCTTACATTTACCATGCATTTGAGGAGATTTGCATTTGAGTTTGCATTGGAATATGGTGTGTCTGTGAGTAACATTTCATGTGAGTATGAGTTTGAATTAAGAGAGTTTATATTCAAGATAAAATCAGATTATACTCACACAATACACCATAAACACCTAAAAATCTCTACAAAACCCTCTTCAACCCCTTTTCTTCTTCTTTCCATCTTTTGCTTGGAATTCACTTGGAAATCAAGCTAGGAAGTTAAGTGAAGTAACTTCATCATTTCTTGGTAAGAATTGTATAGCATATGATGTATATGGAAGTAGTTGATGGAAACTTGAAGCATGTGGTTATTTTTGTATGTTTTGAATTGATACTTGTTATCATGCAAAGAATTGAGTTATATGATGAGAGAAACATGTTCATATGATATTCAAGATTTCATGAAACATATTTGAATGTTGATTTTCGAGTTGTAGGAGATATACCATGAGGATAAGCTCAAAATCGCCATGTTCTGATTTTTCTGGACATCGGCGATCGATCGCTAGCTTTGTGGCGATCGATCGCCGAGTACAGAGCAAAATTATAAGGAGGTTCATGTATGTGGCGATCGATCGGTAAAAATGTGGTGATCGATCGCGAGAAACAAAACATTGAGGCGATCGATCGCGAGGTAGTGGCGATCGATCGCGATGGAACAGAACAGTATGGCGATCGATCGGTGAGATGTGGCGATCGATCGCCAGGGTCAGAATTTTTAAAAATGTTATATTTTTGTAGAATTTTATTTTAATGCCTATGATAACATGATATATTGTTGGTATTATTGTAGCATCATCACAGGGGACGGGGCAACGAGGCGGTTAGACATTGACGTCTAATTTATATCGTTTTTCTCGCAGAATAGGTACGTTTCGACGTACGAGTATATGATATTGTTGTGATGATGATGTGAGTATGTTATCATATGCTTAGTGGTATCATATGCGTGTGCATTCATGCGATTTATATGATTGAGATGGATGCCACAATAGATATGTAGTATATGCTTTGGCTGAGATCGGTGCCACGATAGATATGCCAGTGTTGGGCATATGCTTTGGCTGGGATTGTTGCCATGATAGGTATGCTACATATGCTTTGGCATGAGAGATATACGCCGGTTGGGTATATGCTCTGGCTGTTATAACATGTGAGGACGGTACTATGATATGGGCTGCTAATATGAAGATGTGATGAGGTTCCACTTACATATTGAGCTGAGAATAGGCATATTATATTGGTCTGGTTATAACATGATGATGAGATGAGACATGTCATGACATAATTGCATTTGATGATGCATGATACATGACAATCACATTTGATGTTTATAGTGCTTTATCGTTTATGTTTTGTATTGATATAGCACTGGGATGGTTTTGTATCTATACTCATGTTGTGTGATAGTTTCTGTAGGGACTCATAGACGTGGGAAGACGGGATTGTGAGTCTATTCCGTTGCGAGCTGAACCACTGCTTAGGAGTTTTTGGTTTAGGTTGTTGTTATGTATATATGATGTGTAGTTTTGACATAGTTATGTCAACTTGTAACAACCTACATAACTAAACTCTTAATCAGGTGTATGTTTTACTTAATTCTAACTCACGTATGTATAAATGAACTGATACATAATGGATTAAGTAACGAGGACCCCACAGCAGTTGATGGGAATTAATTCCCTGGATCAAGTGCAGCTGAGGGGTTACTTTATAACTGCCCTTGGGAGGCTTTATAAAAGTATAAAATTCTCAGTGAAGCAGAATCGATTTCTCCTAAAATATCAAAGCCACATGTTGTTACTGCCGTTGGATTAAGTTATGAGAAATGTGTTTGATCAAAAGCTATTGGATGGCTGTTGTAGAGCAGTTACACGGGTGACCTCTTTGTTGGCTATAAAAGAGGGATGTTCACTCATTGCTTAGGGAGTCTAAAAATTGCACAGATAGCTTATGCACATAGCAAGATACGAGAGTTCAAGAAACGAGAGCATTGTAATTCATAGAAGTACTTTTTCTGAGTGAATACCTCGTAAAGATTGCTTGTATCTCAATCAAGGAGTGATCAATAAAATCGACCCCCCGTGGAAGTAGGCGTTTTTGGGCCGAACCACGTAAATCATTGTTCTTCTTCTTCATTCATCTCTGCATGCTTATTGTGCTCTGTTTTGCAATGATTATTTATGTGTATGTGTGTTTATTCAATTGATTGCTGGGTGGTTAGTGATCAACATCAGTGCATGATTGTATGTGGTAATGGTTGGTTTGTTTGCAAGTAATCTTGTTTTGATCAGTCACACACATTGAAGAATCTCTTCTGTTGAAGTGCTGTGCACAAATGATGCCATAGTTGTCCAAGGTTTTTGTATTTTTCTGTCATTTGATCGAGTTCGGTGGGTGTTTCTGGGTTAATGAGATCAGTAGAAATTCTTGCATAATCTTTATGTCAAATTGAATTCTTGATCCCTACTGTTCAAGAATCAATCCTGCTAGATCCAAGGGTATAATTCAAAGTCTGGGAGTTGGTTTTACTTGGTTAAATTTCAAAAGAAAGATTCAAGCTTCTGTGATAGTTTTGCATTTGGAAAGATTCAAGAAGTCATAACAAGTGGCGCCGTCTTGGGAACAAACCATGATTAGATTTCTTGATTAATCTTGACAACCAAATATGACGACCAAGATTGAAGTGCTACATTTCGATGGAAGGGGAGACTTTGGTCTTTGGTGTAGAAGGATGTATGCTATTCTGATCCAGCTGGAAGTGGCCAAGGCCTTGAAAGGAGAAAAGGAACTGCCAGAAACTCTACCATCTGATCAGAAACAAGAAGTCATGGAACTTGCTTTTAGCACATTAACTCTTCATCTAGACGACAAAGTACTACGGGAGGTATCTTTGGAATCAACAGCAGCTGGTATGTGGTCGATATTGGAGCAATTATACATGACAAGATCCCTTCAAGATCGTATATATCTTGAAGGAAAATTATTCAGGTATAAGATGAATGAATATATGACTCTCAGCAACAATCTCGATGAGCTTAACAAATTAATCTTGGACCTAAAGAACATTGGAATTGAGATAGAGGATGAAGACAAGGCCATCATAGTTCTTAATGGCCTTCCAAATCGTTCTCAACTTTTATGGACACCATGAAGTATGCAAGAGAAACCATTTCCTTTGATGATGTTCTCAAAGCACTGAAGTCAAAAGAATATGAAAACGGATATCAATGTTCAATCCATTGGTGACGGTTTATTTTCACAAGGAAGAATAAACACTTCTTTCAATCAAAATTTACCAACATAAAATGGTATAGATGATCAACAAAACACAACATCCTTAGACATAACCTTATCACTCAACCCAACACCAACAACCATCATATAAAGGATCTGACACTTTTAACTCTTAAACCAATTGTCAAATAATGCACAAATGAACACACTAATTTTCACAAAATCAGATTCACCATAAAAATCGACACAAAATTCAAAGAAAAATAAGATTAAAACAACAAATAATTTCAATAAACTTTTTCTCCATGAACGGAAAGAGAGCTGACCCACGATGCTGAATCCTCCCTAAACCCAGAGAGAAATTTTTGGGAGACGACAACACTGATAGAATCTTAAGAAGGTGAATGCTAAGTAATTATATAATTATATACAATTAATAATTTAAAAAACAAAAAAAATAGTTACCAATACAAACAATAAAAAATTAAATTTTTTTTGGGTTGTAACTATAGATATCAAACAGCCCGGACGGCACGGGAGATGGGCCGTGCCAGGCACGGCCCGTCTCGATTTTTACCTGGCCCGGCACTGGCCCAAAATCAATTTATTTATTTTTTGTTTTTTTATTTTTAATTTTGTTTAATTTTAATTATATAAATATAATAATATTATAAAAATATAGATTGTCACAATATACTTGTAAATCAAAATTATTGACTATGAATTGAAAAACTACAAATTACATTGAACAAAAGAAAATAATAAATTATAAAAGGGTTTAAAAAAATATGCTAGTTTTCTTCATTTTCATCTGAAGAAACATCATGTCCTCCCACATCTTGTAAGCGGCTATCAGCATCCAACCAATCCTTTAAAGAATACACATCTCCACAGTGTTTGGTTTCATTCTACTTCTTTTTTCATCAATGACTCTTCCATCTGAACTAAAACAAGACTCTGATGGAACTGTGGATATCGAAGGAGTTAGTAGATCACGTGCCATTATGGAAAGTACTGGCCAAAGTCTAGCATTGTCTTTCCACCATGCCAAAACATCAAAAGTTTCTAATTCTTGTTCACTGAAATTTATGACTTGGTTTAGATATAACTGAAGCTCAGTAAATGAAGATGTATTAGAACTAGAACTAGAAGAAGCGGAAAATTGTCTTGTCTTCTTCTTAACATTCTCCACACAGAACCCTTACTACTACTAGCACCACTACTACCACTTTCCTTTACTGGAATTGCTCTAGAATTATGTAACAAATCATATAAAGAAAACAAAGCAAACAAACATTTATTAATGCGCTCTTTCTCTTGATTAATATTAATATTTTCATAAGCCATGTTGGTGTAATAAGATTCTATTATAATTTCTACACTTTATAATTTTAATCTAGGATCCAGAATTGATGCCAAGCAATTCAACATATGAATAGTTTTCCAGTATTTTTTAAAATTTATACTCCATTGGTTAGACAATACCTGTAAAAAACGGATCAGATCTATGTGATGCAAAACATTCACTAATTTCATAAATTTTATTCAAAAATATTGAAGAAATTGGATAATAACAGCCCGAAAATAAATTGGTAGCATCATAAAACGGTTTCTAAAAAATTACAAATATTAGAAGCAATTTCCCAATCAGTTTCTTCAATATGAAAATGTTCGGCCATCATTTCATTAAAAAATAAAGTGATCACATTTCTGTAAGGTAAACATGCTTGCAACATTAAATATGTAGAATTTCACCTATTAGGAACATCATAAGGAAAATATTTATAATTAATACCATGAGAAATACATAAACTTTTGAAGTCTTGTTTTCTAGCAACTGAACCATTAAGAAATTTAAGAGTAGTCTTTATTTTTTCTCAATGAAGCTCAAGTGGTATTCAATCCATCTCGCACACACAAATTTAAAATATGACAAGCACAACGAATATGAAAATCACCATTCAAAATTGGTTTCAAATAAGTTTTTAATATAGTAATTGCAGCAGTATTATTAGTTGCATTATCAAATGAAATAGAGAAGATTTTATTACTAATATTATATTCATTAGTAACTTGCATAATGACATTAGAAATAACTCCCCCCCGTATGAGGCCAATCAATTTTTGTGAAACCTATTTTTTTTTTATGTAACACCCAGTTATCGTCAATCAAATATCCTGTAACACTGAGATATGATGCATTGCCAAGATAAGTTGTCCAAATATCACTTGTTAGTCATACTTTCGACGAAAGATTACCTAAATACGTAATTAAATTTGCTTTATATTCATTAAAAATTGTGAATGCATCCGATTTAATATTATTCCTTGAAAATCGTTTATGTTGAGGTTGCAAACCTAAATGAATATAATTATTTAATTTGGCATCCGCACCCATTGAAAAAGGTTTCTCCGCCAATACGATGTATTTAGCTAATTCTCTCCTATCTCTTTCAACATTATAAGTGAAAATACCTAATTCTTGAACTACTACTACCAGTACCGAATTGTGAAAGAGTAATTTGGTTACCAATCAGTTGGTTCTCTTTCATGTTTAGCCATGTGTCTTAGTAAATGACCTGTACCACCAGAAGAAGCATATGCATAATCTTTTTTACATTTTTTACAAACTGTCATTGATCCCTTTCCGTCAATATTTTCTACATCGAATAGTTGTCATAAATTACTAGTTCTTTTTTTTGAAGTTCTTCTGCTTGATGATTGAATATTTGGTTTGCTTTCTTCATTTTCTTGAAATTGATCGATTTCATCATCATAATTCACATTATAAGATGAATCGGCCATTATGTATATAGACTACAATATCTAATGCAACAAATATAAAAGTTACCAAATATTTGTTAGGAGGAGTATTGGCTTTGTTGCTTGTGCTTGTCTTGGCAAACGTAAGACGAACTTCTTTCTTCTTGTGAACAAATTGAGAGTATAGTGTCTCAAGTATAAAGAGCTTAGAGATTAGGAGGATAAAATGTTTCACACACATATATATAACAAACAAAAAAAAGTTTTTTTTTTTTGAAAAAAAGCCGTTCAACGGCACTTTTTTTTACCGTTAGCCATTGGCGATCGATCGCCATATTTGTGGCGATCGATCGCCAACCCCGTGTATTACCATACTGCCTCTAGGCGATCGATCACCATTTATGTGGCGATCGATCGCTGGTATTAAAAAAAAAAGAGTAAACGGTATCGTGTCGTGCCCACGGGCTGGCATCCCTTGGCCCGGCACGACCCATGTTCCGGGCCGTGCTTGGCACGGCATGGCACTGTAGCAATACGGGCCGTGCCGTGCCGCTCCACGTCGTGCCGTGCCTCGTGACGTCCGCTCCGTTTGACATCTCTAGGTGCAACCAATAATTAATCATTTAAAAGACATATAAAATAGTTATCATATTAAAATAAAATCAATTTTTTTTGTAGGGTTCGGCTGGTTCCGCCACTGCATGGTTATGTGTCTTTAAAGCATGATATTCAGAAATAAGAACTTGCTATTAAATATTTGGGACCAAATGGTACAATAGATATTCCAAATGAGATATAATAATCAATAATTTCCTTGATATTGTCGGAAATCGTTGTTCTGATTTTTAGACGCTATTATAGTGGGTGATTTTGGTTCCGACTTATTCTCTAGTGTTCTCAGATATTTATCGGAAGTACTACTAACCTTCTGCATTCGATAATATCGGTTTTTGATAAATCTGATAATCAAAGACTTAAAGTTCTTGAGAGCTTGATTTCAAAAGTTAGAGGTCATATATGGCATGCTATAGGTTCCGGCCATGAGAGCTTAGGCAACTTTGTGACATAAAAAATGAAATGAAATATATTGTGCTGGTTGATGGAGTTCACTTTACGCAGCATATAAATGTTTGTGGTTTAATGACTTCATTAACACTCCAATTATCGGTTCATACGACATTAAGGTAACAAATTATGCTTTGCTTAAAAGGTGTCATAATTGATGAGCCTTCCTTTGTTAACATTAATTAGAATATGAAATTGGTAATAAGTGAGATCTAATTAAGGTATAATTTTGGCCCAAACATACATTTAGATGCTGTCCCATGTTGTCCTCAAGGTGATAAGAAATGAATATCAACTTTGGTTTGTAATTCCATTTTTTTTATTGTAAAAATTTCAATAGCGAAACGGTACTTCACCCATTAAAGAGTTGCAAATATATACAACAACAACAACCACTAAACCTTTAATCCCAATAAATTGTTGTAGGCTATATGAATCATATAAGAAATTAAGTCGGGTCGTACACATACGTCAGTCTTTTCCATGTGCTTTCTATCGGTCAGAATATTCTCATTGATCCCTTTGAACTTCAAAATCTTTGTACATAACTTCGAGCCATGTCAAAACCCAAAAAATTGGCAATACAAAATTATCTACAAATAAATTCAGTTATTCTAGAGTGACATAGTAAGAGGTACTAAGAATAAATCATTTAGAGAATACGATGAAAAGTCCATGTTTCCAATAAAATCCAATACCAAGAAATAATTTTTACACCCTCTACAATTTTTCCAAAAGTAGCCTATGATCCTTTGAAAATATCATTCTTTATATATTTCCAAATAACCCAAATGATGTATAGCCATAATATTTTCCAAGTTTCCTTAACTTTGAGAAATGATGCTAATCCCATGTGTTGGTTGAAGTGTTAAGTTGGTCTTTGAATTGCGGTGGTTATGTTGAACCACGAGAAACAATCCTTACATACCGAATGAGCTTGTTCGTAATTCTTTTATTAAATTAAAGGATTAAGTTATTAGTTGGTGGGGTTTAATTAAGTATGTGATTTGTGTTGATATGAAACAAAGTTAATGTACCATAAGAGGAGGAGAAAGCATTTAAGATTACCTGACGCTGGACAAAATTTAAATCAAAATGTATGCTAGAAGGAGTAATATAACGTTGGGTTACAAGAATTTTTTTTAAAAATTACGCTAATATTTTTTTTTTATAAAACTAGGGCTGGAGCCCCACCCACCTTGGATGTAATTCCGCCTCCGAATAAACTTATCAAAGAAGCACATTTATTGTACTAAACTCCACTTTAACTATATAGAGTAACAAAATCAAGACTAGACTATTTTACAAGACCAATTTTGTACTTTTCTTAAAAATATATAATTATAAAATATATTTATTACTGGTTAATAGAGTATGAGTGACATTTCGTAACTATTTAATTCATCAAGTATAGTTTACCTAAATTAATCTTCTCTGGTTTCTTTTCCTTTTTTATATGAGAATCCACTACTAGAAAAATTGAATTTAACGACGCAAAAAAGCGTCACAAAATGTGGTTATAATGACGTTTTTGGCTATAGTGACGCTTGATAAACATTGCGTAAGTGGGTGTTTCAATAGGTTATATATGTTATAGTAACGTTTTAAAGCGTCACAGATACCACATTTTGCGACGCTAAGAAGCGTCACAAAATGCAGTTTTTATGTCGATTTAAAGAGTCGACTATAACATATATAACATATTGAAACGGCCCACTTATGCGACGTTTGATCAGGCGTCACTATAACCAAAAGTGTCATTATAGCCGACTTTCGTGACGCTTTTTTGCGTCGTTAAATCCAGTTTTTCTAGTAATGATTACCCCGAATATTGTATGACAATAACTTAAAAGTCGTGTTTTTTTTCGTGCTTATACATATAAAAACAAATAAAATAAAGCAAACATCTGTATTAAATTAAAATTATTTAAACTTGTCATAAATTCTATGTCACATATTAAAACACAAATTACAAAAATCTAGTAAACTATAATCAAGTTGGATTAAAAAGTTTCAAACTATAGAAGTCATTTAAAAAAAACTAAGCTTCATCGAGAACTATGATTCCAGCTCCAGTCTTCTCCACTTTCTCAGATCCCGCGAAGTCTACTAGGATCAATTTTCCAGACCTGCCACAGTTACTAGGTGCATAAAATGTTAATTCCAATTGTTTGACCAATTTTGAAGTTGAGAATAATACCTTACCTTTTCTCATGCTTCAGTTGCATATGGGCATCTCCAACATCTTCAACAGTATGTTTTGTGAAAGATTTTGCTTATTTACAACTACTAGCAAAACAGCATCCCTGAATTCATTGTGTCACATGACAACAAATACATTCAAGAATAGAAGAGTTCGACTCACGCGGCTAAAGAAAAAAATGCACGTGAGATGGATTTTGGAGCAAACATAATAGTATCGACCGAACAATATGTTTGAGAAGCATCAATACGACGAGAGTCCCTCTTTTGCAAATCCACAAGTTCATAAAGTTAGAAAATCAGATGTACATCTATCATTACACAATGAAAATGAATAGGAAAAAAAATAAAATAAAGAGATGACATAATGTAAGTGTCATTTCACATCCAAATTTGAAATTTATTATCAAATCAAATCTTTTCTTTCAAACGAAATGCATCCATCAGAACAAGGATATGAGCCATCAGCCAATAATCACCAATAATCTACAGGAGCCAATCTTGGAAAGAAAGCACACAAATTTCAATACCATTTAATGAAAATTTTGGACCAAAAACTTAGAAATGCTCATCTTCTCCTTTTAACGTCAAGAAGCAAACCAATACGATGTTAGGCTTCACATCCTATGTTGAAAATTAATAATAAACACAATCAATGCGTAAAACTCAAGCAAATGTTTTCAGTTTAACGATTCTCAAAGCAGAAACGGGCATTGAAAGCTTTGAAACTACAGCAAAAAAATATGATGCATAAAAAACATCCAAGATAGAGGGTAAGAACATCGTGGAATCGTTAAGATTAGATTCAAGAAGCTCAGATACGACAACAGTTGGGATGCTTATGCCTTATTCTAAAAAAATTCGAGTTAAATTTGTTATCACCGGTATTAACTTTAGTGCAACAGCTCTGGTTCTACATTCACTAAGCAACATCTATACATTAAAACAAGATAGAGCCTAGAGTGTAAAAAAATCAAATAAACTGAAAGTAAAAAAACATAAATTCAATAGAAACAACATGTTTCTGCTTCTCAAATGCTTACTAGGTATCTCAAATGTTGAGCATCTTTCACGATCTCATCAGTCAACTTATCTGAAATGGTTTCTCTCTGCACATATACGAGACATTTTAGGCACAAATTAAGAAAGATAAAATGAATAACAAATATTGGTGTCTCCACCTCAGGATCATCCAACAGGCGTAGTGATCCATACTCTGTTCAAAGATCTACCACAGTTTCATTACATATCTCTAAAGCAGAAAACTTGAGCACAAATTCCCTCTCTAGAGTCTGTCAAAGACAATAAAGGGTAATATACCACGTAGATATGTAAAACATGATTCTTAAAGTTATGCAAAATTGTTTTTCAAACCAATACATCTTACAAATTTGATGTGCTCATAAATTTCTTTGACAGCATGTTCCGTCACGCCCCTCATGGTGAGATGCTAAATTTATGTTAGAGAACAAAACTTATTTGCTCCTTAACAATTACCACCAGAGCAAGTTCATTAAACCCGGCTTCAAATAAATAACAATTGAATATACACTCCCGACTTCCTTACAATTACAATTTGAAATGAGAGTATTAATAAATGACAGGGAAAAAAACTGAGCAAATTAAGAACGGAAATCCAGAAAATAGAGTTGAAAATTACAGATTCACATACACAACAATAAAATATGAAACATATATATTTCAAATCTACCAAACCAATAAATGAACAATCAACATTATGAGATTGCCATTGGTCAATCAATGTTGGATTTTAGACCTGTCACAGCTACAACTTCAATCTAGTGTGGCACCTCCTGAGACAATGTAAAATGCAAAGAATGGGAAAGTTAATATTGCTAAGAACAAAGAAATAAATGGTGTAATATCAAAATGGTTGAATCGAAAGAGAAACATCGGATCAGCTTAATAAGGATATAAGGCTACACTCATTGGTATTAGAGTGCAAAGTTCCCACATTTTCAAATTTAACATACAAATCAGAAATAACCATGTAACATGTAATTGTTCAAAGCCTTCTAAATCCTTATAGCCCTCATTAATTCTTTAGACATGTCGAGGCAATTGCACATAAAATTTTAACTAATCTTTCATCCGCTGCATAGGCTGCAAATACATAGAAATGGAAATAAGGTTGTAGGATCGAGCGCTTACCGCTTTACCAATAACTATAGTTAAGGGTAATAGCGCAACATCAATCTTTTCAATCATACACTGGCAAAAGCGCCACGTGTTCGACCGATCACAAAGCAGAGGCAATTGTTGAACCCAACAATCCTCCCCCAATAATTGCACTCTCTGCAATTCATGGGAATCGAACATGCGACCTTGGCTCTGATACCAATTGTAGGATCGAGCGCTTAACGCTTTACCAATAACTATAGTTAAGGATAATGGCGCAACATCAATCTTTTTGAACCATACACTGGCACAAGCGCCAAGTGTTCGACCGATCACAAAGCAGAGACAATTGTTGAACCCCAACAAAGGTTAAGTTGATGCTTCCAATTAACAAGAAATATTCATATACAAAAAAAAAAAAAAGAATTCATAGTTACAATTATATAAGGACACGCTTGGACAAAACATACCATTGCCAGCATTTTGATTCCAAGCAAGAACTGGAATTTTCATTTTAAAATAAGCGCTCAAGGTCGGTCAATAAAAAAAAAATTGAATACAAAGTGATCAAGCCAATATTATCATACCTCGCATCCAGCCACCAAAGCAAGTTCGAAGAAACCAAGTGAGACCGAGTGCTTGTTAGTGGACTCGAAGAGCTTAAGCTGAGACAACCAATAAGATGAGAATATCAAAATTGACAAGTAAAATAGCATAAAACCATGTATAATTTTGTTTACCTGACTAATAAAAAAGAGAGATAAGGAAACATGATAAACAAGTACAAGTGCATATTATGTCAGATAAAATATTTTAAGACACAGAATTTACCAGAAAACATGTAACAATCTTTGAACCCGCTTTCAGATCTGTGGAAAAGTTATATCCATGAACAAACCTTCAAGCTTGTTAGAATCTCCTCGTCAATCTCACACCCAAGCCCAAAGTATCTTCTGCATGAAACATTATATATTTTCTTCTTCGTCTTCTCCTCACAAATTTCAGCACAAGTAATGGATAGAAATTACAAAATACACATTAACACCACAGATTAAAATTTGATTATAGTAAATTGGTGCATAAATAGGAAAAGGAAAAGGAAAAAAAGCACACAATTTCAACCTTCTGGATACTTTAGCTAGGTTTGAGCATAACATTCAACCATTTGTTGCTTCGTGGCTCCTTCACCGCTAGGCTTATCCATCACAATAAGCGTGACTGTGCAATAGAGTCCTGTAACAATTACATCGCTATATGAAAATTGTTAACGCAAGTTGTTATATAAGAGTTCCATTGTAACCCCAATTTTACACATGTAGGACAAGGATATAACAATCACCTTACTTAAGATTGTAACATCCTCATCCCTTAATCCATCGATCCTCCAGTGCCAAGAATTTAGATGTGGCTCCTACAGGTTCAAGAAATGTGTTTTAATGAATAATTTGATGCATATGCTACCTAATCGTATATTTGTGTGAATATAGGTAAAATCGAAGAAATTGAGCTAATTATGGTGAATAAGGATCAAGAAATGCATTGAAGATGACGAGTGATCAAAGTAGACCAAGAAAATGCAGATCGCCCAAAAGAGCAAGATCGATCGCCAAAGGCCGAGAGTTGAGCAACAAAAATGTCTCTACCGATTGATCGGCGGTTTCTAGCGATCGATCGGTAGGCCGAAAAAATGAAAAACAAATAACTATCGATCGATCGATCGCCATCCAGCCGCGATCGATCGCCAGAAGAGTCCGGGAAATAAAAGGAAACTTGATCATTAACCATCCTGGATAGATTTTGACCCACCTATTAGCCCCCTATATATATCGTCGAAAATCAGACTCTTGGGTTGATTAGATAGCTAGGGTAGAGTAGTTTAGAATAATTTTATATTTTTCTTTCAAGTTTTCATAGAGGTTACGAAGATCGAAGCGAAGGCGAGAGTGACAACCTCAACAAGCAGAGTCCAATTAGTTTTCTTTTTCTTTCTCTTATTTAATTTGTTATGAGTAACTAAGTTTTTAGTTCTTGGTTGAGGAAGACAATACCTTGGATTTTAATCTTGGGGAGATTCTTGTTTTTTAATTATCAATTTTTATTGAATATCAATATTTTTCAGATTTTATTGATATGATTCTTGTTTGATTATTGGATTGACAACCTAATAGCTTGTATGTAACCTAATGCTAATTGGATATCGAATAAGGGATTGTTGAATAGTGTAATTGAAGAAGCGACTAAGATTATATTTTCTGCTGTTGAATTTATTAAGTTCTTAGGGAAAACAATTGACTAAATTTATATAAACCGTTGGTGTTTATGTTATTTATATTCATCCCTCACTTGTCTAAGCATTTGTTGATGACAAAGGAGGAGTCCAAAGGCATTGTAATTACAGGAAGACAACTGGTCAAATAGGAGTTCAAATTACGATCTAGCATTGATTGGGAGAGTAGTGACCAAACGCCAAATCCATTTTGACACTTTCATTCAAACCATGAATACTAGCTGGTGTCCGATCTATGGCATGGAAGTTAAGAAAATCAGTGCTTAGCCCAATCTCATAGCATGAAGACCCTTTAGATGTCGATCTCAATTTGTGTGAATTATACACACAAGTTTCTGGAGTACCTATTTCCATGATGCACAAACCCATGGCTGAAATTATTGGCGGAGCCCTTGGCAAATTTATTGAACTTGACTGTGGAATTAATAACAACTGGGGAGCATCTGTGAGACTAAGGGTCAAAGCTTGATATCACGAAACTAATCAAAAGTGTCCTCACTCTTCGCGGTCCACAAAAGAAGTCGATGATGGCCATGTTTACATATGAGAGGCTACCTAATTTTTGTTATCACTGCCACATCAGGGGCCACATCTTATAGGATTGTGCACTTCAATACGATACATGTACTATTGAGGAAACAGAGGACAACCTCCCCTATTGTTCTTGGTTATGCGCCACACCAAGTAAACAACATACTCGTTTTATAGGATGTGGCTCCGAAAAGGGTGCTCTTTTTCCTAAGTTTGTTGACTGCCTTATGAAATCACCACTCATGTAGATGCGGAACAAGAATGATGGCATATCTGGTACATGGTCACGAGCAAAAACTGCATTGGATCTACTCACATTGGAGCCAAATTCTTTGAGGAAGGATAGCATACAAGATTATTCTTTGGACTTGGAATCTCCTACGGACTCTGACAAAGCTAAAGATCCTCAAATTGACATGGAAGCTCAACTGCATTCAATTGGAATGATCTATTTAACTTGATCCCTCTTATTCGAAACATTGGAGAGGACTTCTTCACCAAAGTCAAAGTTCCGCCAATGCCGGGTATATGCTCAAATCAGTGTGACATTGATGATGCAACAACCTCACGCTCTTTTAATATTGTGTAAGTGACCAAAAGTACATTTGCTGATGAGTCTCAGGGAATCCCACTGCCAGGATTGAACTAAAATGTAGTTTCCCCGGAACATATGAATAATCATATAGATCTTCTCAAGTCTGAGGCCAAGCAACAGATCACACCTAGGAAAAAGGGACGACCCAGTATAGTTTCTTCTGATAAGAAATTGATCACTGTCAAATCTAAGGAAACCTTATCTGATTATCGAGCAATTGGACATTGAAAGACCATCCAAGAAATAAGCTACATATATTCAATTCGTGGACGTGAATCTCTCTTTACCAGAGGCGGAGGCTGATATTCAGCCCTACCTACGCAATGAGTTGTCTTTCTTGGAACTCCCAAGGCTTGGGGGGCCTTGGAAAGTTCATGCATTTGGGGATTTTCTCCACAAATTTCACTCTCATATTATATTTCTTATGGAAACTCGCCTATTTGCCTATAAGTTTGACAAACTAAAAGTACGTTTTGATCTACATGGATTGAATGTACCTGCTATTGGAAAATCGGGAGGTATAAAACTACTGTGGACGAAAGATACTGTGATCTCTTTACAATGTGACTCTAAGAATCATATTGATGTAATGGTACAACTGAAGGACAGTCCTGAATTATGGAGATTCATAGGTTTTTATGGGGATCCAGATCAGAATGCACGTAAACAGTCTTGGGATTTGCTTCACCACTTGGGAAGGTTCTCGGATAGAGAATGGTTACGTTTAGGTGACTTCAATGAAATCACTCAACACTCAGAAAAAATTGGAGGTGTATATACACCTAATTGGAGATTGAAGGATTTCAAGGATGTGCTATCTTTTACTGGCTTGAACGATCTAGGCTTCTCAGTGATCCAGAATCTGAACTTATCGAAGGACGGAGTAAAGAGCCAAAAGTCACTTCAAGTGTATTTGTCTTAATTAGAGTCATGCATGTTAAGTAATTAGGTTCAAGTGTATTTGTCTTAATTAGAGTCATGCATGTTAAGTAATTAGGTTAAAGTGTATTTGTCTTAATTAGAATCATGCATGTTATGTAATTATGTTAAAGTGTATTTGTCTTAATTAGAGTCATGCATGTTAAGTATACAAGTGTATTTGTGTTAATTAGATTCATGCATGTTAAGTGTTAGAATGTGTTAATTAGATTCATGCATGTTAAGTGATAGAAAATCTTTAAATAGTTGCATGTATTATCAAAGAAAAGGAAGAGACATGAAATATATTAATCGTTTTGATTATTAGTGAAGATGGATTTCTTCTGATTAATTCAATTGTCATTTGGTGGATTCCTAGACATTGAATCATACACAAATTATACTAATCTTAGGTGGATTCCTTCGAAAAGTATAAGTCACTAAACATTCTACGGATCCAAATTCCCATCATTTGTTCCACAAACGACCACTACTTCTACACAATTCTCCACGCACCGCGAGCTATCCCTCTCAAAGCATCATTTAACGGTATCAATTGGTATCAGAGCCAGATTGTAGTCATGCCTCCTCGACGACAGGTCAACCCCAATGCACCTCCTAGACGTGAACGAGATCTCCGTGACATTGAATTGGAAGAATTAAGGAGACAAGTGCAACAACTGGAACAACTGCCTTCTGAAACGTGAAGAATCACTTCAAGAATCAGAAAGCGATATTCAAACCAATAATGAAGAGGAAAACCTTTTTTACAAGGATGCAAGTGTTCATGCCAGACCACATCATCCGCGTAACCGAGGAGTTCAACCGACTTTCAATAATAGAGTGGACCTTCCTGAATTTGAAGGGAGAATTCAACCAGAGGAGTTCATTGACTGGTTGCACACAGTAGATCGGACCTTCGATTATCATGATGTCCCCGATAATCGCAAGGTGAAACTAGTTGCTATAAAGTTAACAAAGCAGGCGTCCATTTGGTGGGAACACCTCAAAAGACAACGTGATCGATAATGGAAAAGGACGGATTGAAACTTGGGAGAAGATGAAAAAAATGCTCAAGCGAAAATTCTTACCTGAATATTATCGTCAAGACATGTTCCTCAAATTTCATAATCACAAACAGCGGGACAAAACAGTGGAAGAATATAGCGCTGAATTTGAACGCCTTATGATGAGGTGTGAAGTAATGGAGCCGGAAGAACAGACGATAGCCCGCTATCTCGGAGGATTACGACCCGAAGTTGCTAACATAGTCCAATTACAACCATACTGAACATACGTTGATGTTTTCAAACTTGCTGTTAAGGTCGAAAAGCAACTCAATGATGCACCATGAACTGACTCTCGTTCTTGGAAAAAAGGAAGGTTTTTCCAAAGGCAATTCTTACACAAAACCTTTCCAACCAAACAGAACAATCCCAACTAAGGTTCCTCCAAAGAAGAATGATGCAGAGAAGATAAGTCTTCCCAACACTTCTACATCTAATTCCCGACAGTGCTATAAGTGACATGGCTTTGGACATATTGCTGTTAATTGTCCAAACAAAAAAATCGTTTCACTCGTGGAACACGACGAGTCATTTGATGAAGGAGAAGCTACAGATGATGAAGCAGAAATGGAAGATGACGTTACTTATGCTGATCAGGGAGAAAGCCTTGTGGTTAGAAAATGTCTGAGTGTTACTCAAGAAAAGGAGGATTGGCTTTGTCACAATATTTTCCACACCAAGTGCACTTCTGGTGGAAAAATATGCAGTATCATCATAGATGGAGGAAGCTGTGAAAACATGGTGGCATCGGAGGTGGTAGACAAGTTGAAACTCCAAACAGAGGTACACCATCGTCCTTATAAGCTTTCTTGGCTTAGCAAATGGAACAAGATCAAGGTTGACAAAAAGTGCATGGTACAATTCTCAATTGGTAAGAATTATCAAGATTCTATTTGGTATGATGTTGTTCCTATGGATGCTTATCATTTATTGCTTGGCCGCCCTTGACAATATGATCGGAAGGTTATTCATGATGGCCACAAGAACACATATCGTTTTGAGAAAGATGGAATGAAGATTATTTTGGGGCCTAAGGGAGATGTCACTCTTCTGCTATCAAAATCTCAATTTAATGCAGTTCTTGAAGAGTCTGATGAAGTTTTCGCTCTTGTGGTTGTGGAAAAGAGTGAAGGAATTAAAGATATCCCTATAGAAATGCAGCTCTTACTTGATGAATTTCAGGATGTTATACCAAATGAAATTCCAGCGGGTCTTCCACCCATGAGGGATATTCAACATTGCATTGATTTAATTCCTGGTGCGTCTATTCCAAACAAGGCAGCCTATAGAATAAATCCAAAGAGCACGAAGAATTACAAAGACAAGTCCGAGATCTTATGGATAGAGGATTGTTACGGGAAAGCATGAGTCCATGTGCGGTCCCTGCTCTTTTGATCCCAAAGAAAGATGGTTCTTGGTGGATGTGTATTGACAGTAGAGCGGTTAATAAAATCACGATCAAGTATCGATTTCCCATTCAGCGCCTCGATGATCTACTTGACCAACTCCATGGTGCATCAATCTTCTCAAAGATTGACCTTCGAAGTGGCTACCACCAAATACGAACGAGGCCCGGAGATGAATGGAAAACAGCATTCAAAACAAGGGATGGACTTTATGAATGGATGGTGATGCCATTTGGACTTTCAAATGCTCAGAGCACATTTATGAGATTGATGAATCAAGTTTTCAAGCCTTATATTGGTAAGTTTGTTGTTGTTTATTTCGATGATATACTAATCTTTAGCAAGGATAGTGATCAACACTGGGAGCATCTTCAGACGATTTTCAACACCTTGAGGAAAGAAAAGCTTTATGTCAATCTGAAGAAATGTGAGTTCCTATCCACAAGCCTTATTTTTCTAGGCTTTATTGTATCCAGTGACGGCATAAAGGTGGATCCTAGTAAAGTGGAAGCTATTATAACTTGGTCAAATCCTACAACCATTCGAGAACTAAGAAGCTTCCATGGCCTTGCTTCTTTCTATCGGCGTTTCATCAAGGGTTTCAGTACTCTTGTCTCTATACTGAATACTTGAAAGGAGAAAAATTTCAATGGTCGAAAGATGCCCAGAAGAGTTTTGATCTCATCAAAAGGAAGATAACTGAAGCTCCTGTCCTTGCACTTCCTAACTTTGATGAAATTTTTGAAGTAGACTGTGATGCTTCAAATGTCGGAATTGGTGGAGTTCTTAGCCAAGGTGGAAAACCCATTGCCTTTTACAGTGAAAAGTTGAATGGAAGTAGAAGAAATTATTCTACTTATGATAAGGAGGTTTATGCCATTATCAGAACATTGGACCATTGGAATCATTATCTCATGTCTAGAGAATTCATCCTCTATTCAGATCATGAAGCGCTCAAGTACATTAATGGTCAACATAAACTCAATAGTCGACGAGCAAAGTGGGTTGAATTTCTTCAAGCCTATACTTTTCACATCAAGCATAAATCTGGCAAGCAGAATCAAGTGGCTGATGCTTTAAGTCGACGGCATTCCCTACTATCCGTGTTGCAAGTCGAAGTTCTGGGATTTGATGTTCTCAAGGAACAATACAAAAATGATCCTGACTTTGGTAACATATGGAAAGAGTGCTCAAATGGTCCATATAATCACTTCTTGTTACAGGATGGATTTCTATTCAAAAATAACCAACTGTGTGTTCCCCAAGGCTCTCTTCGAGAATCAATCATTAAGGAAGCACATGGGGAGGGCTTGCTGGACATTTTGGAAAGGACAAGACTCTAGTTCGTGTTAAAGAAATTTTTTACTGGTTGAGAATGGACAGAGATGTGGCAAAGCATGTGGAGCGTTGTCGAATTTGTCATGTGGCCAAAACTCAAGGTCAAAATACGGGTTTGTACACACCTCTGCCCGTCCCAATAGCTCCATGGGAAGATATAAGTTTAGACTTTGTGGTGGGCTTACCAAGAACTCAGAGAGACAAGGATTCAATCATGGTAGTAGTGGATCGATTCTCAAAAATGGCTCACTTCATACCATGCAACAAGACTATGGATGCTTCTAACATTGTAGATCTTTATTTCCGTGAAGTGGTAAAGCTACATGGTATTCCCAAGACTATGACTTCAGATCGCCCCAAATTCATGAGTCATTTTGGCGAACTCTTTGGCGAAAGATGGGAACCACTCTCCAGTTTAGTTCATCTCACCATCCACAAACTGATGGACAAACCGAAGTTGTCAATAGAAGTTTGGGGAATCTTTTGAGGAGCTTGGTACGTACTAATATTCGCCAATGGGATCTTAGTCTTGCCCAAGCCGAGTTTGCTTACAATCAATCCAAGAGTCAAACAACGGGTATTAGTCTGTTCAAAGTTGTTTATGGCTGTAATCCTAACAGTCCGTTGGACTTGGTTCATATTCCCACTACTCATTCTTACAGTGGAGATGCTGAAGAAAGGGCAAAACTCATTAAGAAGATACATCTCCAGGTGCATGACCGAATTGAGAAACAAAATGAGAAGTACAAAAAAAAGGCTGATAAACACCGAAGACCAGCTGCCTTCAACGAGGGAGATTTGGTTTGGATACATCTTCGGAAGGAAAGATTTCCAAGGGGTACCCATGGAAAGCTTAAGGAACGTGCTGATGGTCCATTCAAGGTTCTCAAACGCATTGGTGAGAATGCATATAAGATTGAACTCCCAGAAAAGTATGGTGTCTCTGCAACATTTAATGTTGCTGATTTATCCCCTTATCACCATGATGAAGAAGACAACTCAGGGACGAGTTTGTCAGCAACGGAAGCGAATGATCCAGAATCTGAACTTATCGAAGGACGGAAGTAAAGAGCCAAAAGTCACTTCAAGTGTATTTGTCTTAATTAGAGTCATGCATGTTAAGTAATTAGGTTAAAGTTTATTTGTCTTAATTAGAATCATGCATGTTAAGTAATTATGTTAAAGTGTATTTGTCTTAATTAGAGTCATGCATGTTAAGTATACAAGTGTATTTGTGTTAATTAGATTCATGCATGTTAAGTGTTAGAATGTGCTAATTAGATTCATGCATGTTAAGTGATAGGAAATCTTTAAATAGTTGCATGTATTATCAAAGAAAAGGGAAGAGACATGAAAGATATTAATCGTTTTGATTATTAGTGAAGATGGATTTCTTCTGATTAATTCAATTGTCATTTGGTGGATTCCTAGACATTGAATCATACACAAATTATACTAATCTTAGGTGGATTCCTTTGAAAAGTATAAGTCACTAAAAATTCTACGGATCCAAATTCCCATCATATGTTCCACAAACGACCACTACTTCTACACAATTCTCCACGCACCGCGAGCTATCCCTATCAAAGCATCATTTAACGGTATCACTCAGGATATCTCTTCACATGGTGCAATTGACGGGAGGTTGCTTTTACAACATCGGAGCGGTTAGATAGGGCCGTGAATTCATCTTCATGGTCTATGAAGTTTCCGGATGCAGAAGTTAAACATTTACACACTCGGTCATCTGATCATCTTCCATTACTGATACACTGGACAAACAAGATCAACTTTTACAGAATATAACTTCATGCAGAATTGGGCTGGCTAATTGGGCAGTTTCAAATTTCGGATATGTTCGAATGGAATCTCGACGACTCGATAAAGAAATTCAGATTCTTCACACTGGTCCAATAACTGAATACACAAAACAAAAGGAAACAAAACTTCGCATCAAACTTGAGAGCCTCTTAGATAAAGAAGACTTGATGCGGAGACAGCATGCAAAAGCTCATTGGATGAAAGAGGCGGATAGAAACACGAAATATTTTCATAGTAGGGCGTCAAATAGATTTCGTGCTAAGGTCATTAAGGGTTTGTACGATTCTTATGCATAAACATTGAGTTCGAACGTTAGTTAAAAATTAATTGGTTAATATATCTGTTGGTTATATATATATATATATATATATATATATATATATATATATTAAATCCGTTGGTGCCATGACGGGGGTTATGTACCAGTTTATTCCAAAACTAAAGCAATACAAGAGAGCAATATCTGAACATTTTAAGATGGCTACCTCTATAATGGTACCCATTTTTTTAAATTTACCCATAATAATATGTAGTGTTTGTGTGTGACGATAATAAAAAATTTGAGCCTTGACTTCCATGTACTGGATATAATAAATACCACAAATTCCATAGATAATGTTTTTTTTAAACAAATGATTTTTTTTAAACCATCTTCAATTGCTGTTGCGACATGAACTTTGACTTACATGACCAAAAATCAAGTCATGCCAAGATACTGGGACAAATAATTACTTATGAGCTGGAAGCAAGGCTTAAGAAAAAAACTAGGTAAACTATTGATTACAATATGCCATTTATTGGGTAAATTACAATTTTAATACCTTAAATTATTGAATTTTGTTATGATTTTTTTAAATTATCCAATTTCTGGCATCATGCTGACGTTCTGAGAGATTGCCGTTCAATCCAATTCATCATATGAAAAATGTCCAAAGTGTGATTGTTCCGGTAAGGATGAATGGGAGATTGATTTTAGTGTGCCGGAGTTCGATGACCTCAGCTTTGTGCCTGATTCTTTTGCCGTGGAAGATATTAATGAGGCGGCAAGTTCGAAAAATTCAAAATGTAGCACACACATTTATGGAGAATAATGGTGACGCCTCGTATCACGGAAAGTTGTTGGTTGATAAAGCATTGTCAAGGAATTTAAATGATATATCAGATGATAAAGCATTACCAAGGAATTTAAATGATATATTAGGAAGCAAGATCCAAATGGGCACAGAGGAAGATATTGAATTATCTAGAGGCCATTGTCCCTCAAAGTCAAGCCCAGAAGTTGGAATACCATTACAAAAAAATAATGGGCCCAATAACATTATTCTTCCACAATTTGATCTGAGTTTGGACGGGCACACTGTTTCTGTCAAAGTTAACTCCCCAAATTATCCTATAATCCAGGGCAAAAATCAATATGAAGTTGAATGAGGACCCTACATGCAACTCTATTACCCAGCCACAATCGAGTTTGGTGGATCTAGTAATTCCATTTCTGATAGTAATATTAAAAACTGTAATCAGCTATATTTACATAAAGGGCCTGAGGCCAAAGCAATATGGGATTTTGGAAGTAAATTGGATTAGAAGGTGAAGGAAGAGATGCAGAGTTCATAGAGGTTCTGGCTATAATTTTGAATATTGACGTGATTGGGATTGTTTTGTTGAGGATATTGTTCTGTTAATGATTATAGTTAGCTATAATATTAGAGGGATTGGAGGAAGAGTCAAGAAAAGAGTGGTTAGAGATTTAGTTGCAAAAGAAAAAGTGGATATGCTTTGTATCCAAGAGACTAAGGCTGAAGAAATCAATTTTACAACATGTCGAAGTTTATGGGGTAATGAAGAATTTGACTGGGTATTCTTAGGAGTTGTTGGCAGAGCAGGAGGATTATTGACTGTATGGAATAAAAAAATCTTTCAGATTGAGAGTAAATGTGAAGATAATGGCTTATTGATTGTATATGGATTCTGAGGAGTGGAGAAGATTCAATGTGCCATTGCAAATGTTTATTCTCCATGTGATATGGCTGGCAAGATGTGATATCCCCGAAATGATTATGTGATTTTAATCATTAATTTTAAATTATGATGATTTGGGTGTTAATTCATGGGATTGAATTAATATTATTGAGGGGATGCATTCCAGGGTGCATGTGATATATGTTGGGATTTTGGGGTTGTGGCATGTTTATTTGGGGTGTGTGTTATTTGTTTTGGTGAAGCATGTTTAAATGGGAATTGAAGTATTTTATTGAGAAAATACTATAAATATCATGTGAGGATATTTTAATACATCGTGCTAAATACCGGGACCAAAACATAACACATTATATCACCCAACACCCAACCACCCCCCCAACCCATGCCAATCAAACTGTACATAGGCTGATTGCCCACCCCACTTGGCTCAATCATTCAGCCTCCTCCTTCCTTCCCAAATCTCGAGCCTTCTCTCCCAAACAAACACCAGCATTTGCTAAGCATAATCTTGTGGAGCCTTGCCATTTTCATTCCTTGGAAGCCTCTCAAAAATCGGAGCAAAGTAGGGTGAGAAACCATGCCCTGTTTTTCCTTTAAACTTGTTTAAGTTCTGCTTTTGAGTAGTGTGTAAATGGCATGTTAGCTTAGGTTTCTTGAAACCTTTGATTTAAATGCTTACATGGTGTTATTATGAAGCTCTCTGTATTTTTCCTTGAGCATGTTGCATGTTTTATGTGAAGGATTAAAGCATGTGAAGTATAGTGTTCGGAAATCTGGGTAGGTGTATGCCCTGTTTTTCTGGAAAATGTGGATTGGGAGTGATTTTGAGGAGGTGATATTATGCATGTTAGATGGGTTTTTGGGTGAACCTTCTATTTGAGTACATGCATGGTAGTTTTGTAAAGCCCAGGACGTTTTTGTTTGAGCATGTTTTATGAGATATGTTGTAGTTTTTATAGCATGAAATGAAGTACTCAAGAAATCTGGAAATGAAATATGTTGCCCTGTTTCCGGAAAGGTTGATCGAGTACTTGTATAAATGGACGACGTTTATGCATGTGGATTTATGCTTGGGGTGTAAAATTGATTTGAATACACTCAGGGTAGTGTATTGCAACTGCTAGCATGTTGGTTTTGACATGTTGTATGTCTTACATGTTAGATTTAAGGGTATGAATATCGGTGTTAGGGAATTCTGGAAAACCTGGGTTGAAACAGAGCGACCGATCGATCGGTGAAGAACCCCGATCGATCGGCAAAAGCCGTAGCTTTTTTCCATAATTCGAACAGTTCACCGATCGATCGGTGATGAGGGCCGATCGATCGGTAGTGCCTTTTTTTTTTAAATGTGGAAATTGTTTAATTTTGATATTGGATTGTAATGAGACATCTAATATTGTGTTGTACACTGGTGTAGAGCCTTCACAGACAGCTACACAGCGCAGGGGATAGAGTCCCACAACACACTACATTTTGGAAAGGTACGTAAGCGACGTACGGGCATCCCAACGGTAACATGTACTTTATGTTTGTCTTTTTGACACATGATGAATGCAATGTGATGCATTAAGAGTATGATACATGTTATTATGCATTGTTGTTGCATATTATGCATTGTTGTTGCATATTGTGATGTGGAATAAAGAGGTGTATTCCACGAGTCAAGAGAGATCACAGTGTATGTTTAATGCTTATGCTTGTTCTGTAGTAATGATGCGGGGAGGATTGTACCGCTCATTATGAGGTTCTGTAGTAATGAAGCGGGGAGGATTGTACCGCTCATTATGAGATTCTGTAGTAATGAAGCGGGGAGGATTGTACCGCTCGTTATGAGGTTCTGTAGTAATGAAGCGGGGAGGATTGTACCGCTCATTATGAGTTGTGGAAGCATGAAGCATTAACATAACTGTTGATATATGACTCAAAAGCTATGTAAAGAAAGAGGTGATATGTCATGACATTATTAAAGGATCCATAATTTCATATAATGTGCTTTATTATGAGTTATGGTACAGGGACAACCAATGGGCGTTGTGAATGCTTGGAAATACAGGAAGTACTTGTATTATGATTTGTGCATTTACGCTTTACATTCATATTATGTTGAATATGAATTATGTTATGCTCATGTGTTGGGGGTTGTCTTTGTAGGTGCTTTTGATGATGAGAACCAGGGTCGGAGTTGATATGCTGAGCTATAAGGAGTGCTACAGGATTAGCATGTTAGAGAAATTTTTGTATAGCTTCTACAAGGAGTAGAGTAAGACTATAGTGTAGTACCTTTTGGTAGGAATATGTGTAATTCCTTTTGAAACTTTTGGTACTGTAATCTCTTAAGCTCAGGTTAATCAACACGACACTATTACTCTGATATATGCACATGGATGATTAGTTCTCTTATTGCACCTAATTATCTTGATTAATAACGGGGTCTCACATTTAGTGGTATCAGAGCAGTGGTTAGATAACCAGGGAAGAGTGAAGGGTAGCCTTTAGAGACAAGTTGGCTAGGTATTCATTGTTGGGCATGTTATGCATGTGATGCATATTGTGTATAAGTGATATACTAACATGCTTTTGAATAAAATACTCTTGTTATCTAACGGCTTATATTATGAACTGCTTTTGGTATTGTTGTTAACTCTTGTGTTGCAGCGTGGCGGCTATTAATCCGGAGAACCTCAATGAAGAGGTAGGGGATATGGACAGTATGAACGCTAGTATTGCTCAGACGAATCCATTACCGCCACCTGCTGTAGGTTTGGAGCCTGTAGCACAGATACTGCTACCAGGGGAGATAAGTCTGACCCAGTTCTTGAGTTATCATCCACCGCTATTTGAAGGGACAGAGACTGGGGAAGCAGCCGAGGAATGGCTTGAGCGACTGGAACAGATATTCGTATCGGCACCCTGTGCACGGACTGCCTGGCTGAGGTTGGCAGAGTTCCAGTTAGCGAAGAAGTCTTCCATGTGGTGGAAGACAACAGTCATGGAGCTGAGAGCTCAGGGTATGACGGTGGATTGGACTGTATTCAGGACCCGGTTTCTTAACCGGTACTTTTCGGCAGCTGCCAGACAATTGAAGGAAGATGAGTTCAATAGTTTGAAGCAGGGCAGCCTGTCAGTATCAGACTACGCCATGCAGTATTCCTCACTGCTGAGGTATGTACCTCATATTGCTGTCAGCACCCATGCCAAGATGAGGAACTTTCTGAAGGGACTGAGGCCAGAGCTATTTGATCGGGTTGTCTCCAACAACCCCAGCTCATTTGATGACGTCCTGACACGGGCGGAGTTGGCAGAGATTGCAGTGGGCGCGTACAAGGACGTTGCACCCCCTTTCGTACCACCACAGAGGCCTGTTGCTGATAGTCTGAGGCCACGAGGAGATCAGTTCAAGGCTCGTGGGGCCTCATCATCTTCCAGATTTAGTGGGAAGAAGTCTCAGGGTCAGAAACAAAACAATCGGGGACCCACACAGGGGAGCAAGGCAGGGGGAAATCGATGTAACAACTGTGGAGGATGGCACTCGTCACGTGACTGCCAGGGTTGCTATGTTTGTGGCAAGGTGGGCCACTTGGCTCGAGGTTACCCCGATCGGAGAGCACCACAGAGACAGGCAGACTCTGGGCCGAATAGGCCAAGGTTTGATGCTGGGAGGGCACCACAGAGACAGCAGTTCGCACCCCGACCGCAGGGAGGTCAGACGGCAGGACCGCCGCAGGGTCAGGTGTATGCACTGACTAGGGAGCAGGCTGAGGCAGCCCAGAGGAGGTCATTGCTGGTACGTGCCATTTATTTACGTACCCTGCACTTATATTGATAGATACAGGTGCTTCCCATTCTTTTGTATCTGCTGCTTTTGTGGAGAGTCACCGCTTGTGCTCGTCTCTGTTACCCACGCCTCTCATGGTCTCGACACCCACGGGGAAGCATGTGATTGCTGACCGACTATTATCTGATTGCCTCATTTATTTTGAGGGCAATGATCTAAGGGCCGATCTGATTCAGTTAGAGATGGCAGATTTTGACTGCATTATCGGCATTGATGTGTTGAGCAGATACCGAGCTGTGGTAGATTGCCAACAGAGGATTGTTCGTTTTCTATCTGATCAGGGGTTCCAGTGGACTTTTTATGGGGACGGCTCTCATCCAAAGATTCCAGTGATCTCAGCGGTTAAGATGTCGCGGTTATTGGAACGCGGCCACACTGGGTACCTTATTTATGTCGTGGATGTATCAGAAGAGAATGAAGTGAGAGCCGAGGACATTCCGGTCGTGGCGGAGTTCATTGATGTGTTCCCAGATGAGATTCCGGGATTTCCGCATGTCAGGGATGTTGAGTTTGCCATTGAGCTGCTGCCAGGGACTTCTGCTATATCCCGTGCTCCTTATAGGATGGCACCGGCAGAGCTGAGGGAGCTGAAGGTACAGTTACAGGAGCTCCTTGACAAGGGATACATTCGTCCTAGTGTATCGCCTTGGGGTGCACCAGTCTTGTTCGTGAAAAAGAAGGATGGTTCAATGCGTCTGTGCATTGACTACAGGCAACTGAACAAGGCCACAGTGAAGAACAAGTATCCACTTCCGAGGATTGATGATCTGTTCGACCAGCTTCAGGGTACAGAGGTGTACTCCAAGATAGACTTGAAGTCAGGCTATCACCAGGTACGGGTTAGAGCTGGTGATGTCCAAAAGACGGTTTTTAGGACTCGGTATGGACACTATGAGTTCTTGGTGATGCCTTTCGGTGTGACAAATGCACCTGCAGTCTTTATGAGCCTGATGAACAGAGTATTTCAGGAGTACCTCGATCAGTTTGTGATCGTATTCATTGGCGACATCCTTGTCTATTCAAGGAGTGAGGAGGATCATGCCGATCATCTGAGGATAGTGCTCCAGATCCTCAGAGATCATCAGTTGTACGCCAAACTCAGTAAGTGTGAGTTTTGGCTGAGCAGTGTAGCATTCTTGGGCCATATCATTTCACGAGAGGGGATATCAGTAGACCCGAGGAAGATAGAGGCAGTTATGGATTGGTCTGCCCCTACTTCAGTCAGTGGGATTCGGAGTTTTCTTGGGTTGGCTGGCTATTATCGACGTTTCGTCAAGGGTTTCTCTAAGATCGCCAAGCCACTTACACAGCTGACTCAGAAGGGAGTCCCATTTTGTTGGACAGAGGCTTGTGAGCAGAGTTTCCGGGAATTAAAGCACAGACTGACTACTGCACCAGTTCTAGTGATTCCCAGGGAGAACAAAGGATTTGTTCTTTATATTGACGTATCGCTACAGGGCCTAGGATGCGTACTGATGCAGGACAGACATGTAGTGGCTGATGCTTCGAGACGGTTAAAGCCACACGAGACGAGGTATCCAGTCCACGATTTGGAGTTAGCAGCTATAGTGTTTGCCTTGAAGATATGGCGACACTACTTATATGGTACCTCATTCACCATCTTCACTGATCACAAGAGCCTGAAGTTCTTGTTTACACAGGCTGAGCTGAACATGAGGCAGAGGAGATGAATGGATCTGCTGAAGGATTATGATTGCGAAATCCTATACCATCCCGGGAAAGCAAATTTGACAGCTGACGCTTTGAGTCGGAAGGTGAGGAGCACAGCAGAGGATGCCATGTGCTTATCAGCTATGTTGGGCTCCTACTGTCAGTTGGGGTTTGATTATGATGTATCTACTTCACCAGTACAGGTATTGACCTTGCTAGCTGAGCCTGTTATTTATTATCACATCAAGAAGGCTCAGGGGACCGACGCAGAGGTTCAGAGATGGATGTTAGTGGTTCATTCAGGCCAGCCATCAAGATTCAGAGTGGCTGAGGACGGTTCTCTGAGACTTGGCGACAGATGGGTGGTTCCAGATACACCCGAGTTGCGTCAGGGTATATTACAGCGAGCTCATTGCAGCAGAATGAGTGTCCACCCGGGCGGGAAGAAGATGTATAAGGATCTACGCAGCCAGTTCTGGTGGAGGCGTATGAAACAAGATGTCACCTCATTCGTTAAGAGATGTTTGATCTGTCAGCAGGTGAAGGCTGAGAGGCAGAGGCCTGGAGGTGAACTAAGGAGTTTGGAGATACCCGAGTGGAAGTGGCAGCACGTGTCTATGGATTTCGTGACGCACTTACCGAGGACTAGTTCGGGTTTTGATGCTATATGGGTAGTCGTCGACAGATTGACTAAGAGTGCTCACTTCATTCCCTACTGTATGACCTTCACGTACTTGAGGATGGCACAGTTATATGTCAGAGATGTGGTGAGACTGCATGGGATCCCTGTTTCGATTGTGTCTGATCGAGATCCGCGGTTTACATCTCACTTTTGGGAGGGTCTTCAGTCAGCTCTTGGTACAGAGTTAAGGTTGAGCACGGCATATCATCCCCAGACGGACGGACAGACCGAGCGTACGATACAGACGCTCGAAGATATGTTGAGGGCTTGTGTGCTGGAGTTCGACACTTCTTGGCAGGACTCAGTAGCCTTGGTGGAATTTTCTTATAATAATAGTTACCAGGCTAGCATACAGATGGCTCCATTTGAAGCCCTATATGGCAGGCGTTGCAGGTCGCCTTTGTGTTGGGATGATGTGGACCGTAAATCGGTCGGAGGACCAGAGTTGGTCCAGGATATGGAAGAAAAAGGTAAAGGTTATCAGGAGAAAGATGAAGGCAGCTCAGGACAGACATGCAGCGTATGCCAATCAGCGGCGTAGGCCGTTGGAGTTTCAGTTGGGCGACAAAGTCTTCTGAAGATCTCACCTTTCAGAGGAGTAGTACGGTTTGGTATGCGGGGGAAGTTGTCCCCGAGATATGTAGGGCCGTATGAGATCTTACAGCGTGTGGGTACTCTGGCGTATTGTTTAGCTTTACCGCCCTCTCTGTCTGGTATTCACGATGTTCCATGTGTCTATGCTGAGGAAGTACGAGCCAGATCCTTCGCATGTATTGCAGCCTTCAGAGGTGCAGTTTGAGTCCGATGTTTCCTATGTGGAGCGGCCTATCAGGATTTTGGATAGAGCAGACCGCAGGCTTCGGAACAAGGTTATTCCTATGGTCAAAGTACAGTGGGATCGTAGGGGTGTTGAGGAGGCCACGTGGGAGACAGAGCGACACATGGTGCAGCACTACCCATAGCTGTTTTCTGGTATGCGTTTATGTATTGTTTTACTTCATGTTGGTAAGCATTTTTGATTTCGGGGACGAAATCTTATAAGTAGGGGAGTATTGTGATATCCCCGAAATGATTATGTGATTTTAATCATTAATTTTAAATTATGATGATTTGGGTGTTAATTCATGGGATTGAATTAATATTATTGAGGGGATGCATTTCAGGGTGCATGTGATATATGTTGGGATTTTGGGGTTGTGGCATGTTTATTTGGGGTGTGTGTTATTTGTTTTGGTGAAGCATGTTTAAATGGGAATTGAAGTATTTTATTGAGAAAATACTATAAATATCATGTGAGGATATTTTAATACATCGTGCTAAATACCGGGACCAAAACATAACACATCATACCACCCAACACCCAACCACCCCCCCAACCCATGCCAATCAAACTGTACATAGGCTGATTGCCCACCCCACTTGGCTCAATCATTCAGCCTCCTCCTTCCTTCCCAAATTTCGAGCCTTCTCTCCCAAACAAACACCAGCATTTGCTAAGCATAATCTTGTGGAGCCTTGCCATTTTCATTCCTTGGAACCCTTTCAAAAATCGGAGCGAAGTAGGGTGAGAAACCATGCCATGTTTTTCCTTTAAACTTGTTTAAGTTCTGCTTTTGAGTAGTGTGTAAATGGCATGTTAGCTTAGGTTTCTTGAAACCTTTGATTTAAATGCTTACATGGTGTTATTATGAAGCTCTCTATATTTTTCCTTGAGCATGTTGCATGTTTTATATGAAGGATTAAAGCAT
This sequence comes from Haberlea rhodopensis, assembly GCA_907163345.1. Lineage (NCBI taxonomy): Eukaryota > Viridiplantae > Streptophyta > Magnoliopsida > Lamiales > Gesneriaceae > Haberlea > Haberlea rhodopensis. Next base: position 3,202,072 of record CAJQUN010000042.1, on the reverse strand, counting down.
GTGAAGTATAGTGTTCGGAAATCTGGGTAGGTGTATGCCCTGTTTTTCTGGAAAATGTGGATTGGGAGTGATTTTGAGGAGGTGATATTATGCATGTTAGATTGGTTTTTGGGTGAACCTTCGATTTGAGTACATGCATGGTAGTTTTTTAAAGCCCAGGACGTTTTTGTTTGAGCATGTTTTATGAGATATGTTGTAGTTTTTATAGCATGAAATGAAGTACTCAAGAAATCTGTAAATGAAATATGTTGCCCTGTTTCAGGAAAGGTTGATCGAGTACTTGTATAAATGGACGACGTTTATGCATGTGGATTTATGCTTGGGGTGTAAAATTGATTTGAATACACTCAGGGTAGTGTATTGCAACTGCTAGCATGTTGGTTTTGACATGTTGTATGTCTTACATGTTAGATTTAAGGGTATGAATATCGGTGTTAGGGAATTCTGGAAAACCTGGGTTGAAACAGAGCGACCGATCGATCGGTGAAGAACCCCGATCGATCGGCAAAAGCCGTAGCTTTTTTCCATAATTCGAACAGCTCACCGATCGATCGGTGATGAGGGCCGATCGATCGGTAGTGCCTTTTTTTTTTAAATGTGGAAATTGTTTAATTTTGATATTGGATTGTAATGAGACATCTAATATTGTGTTGTACACTGGTGTAGAGCCTTCACAGACAGCTACACAGCGCAGGGGATAGAGTCCCACAACACACTACATTTTGGAAAGGTACGAAAGCGACGTACGGGCATCCCAACGGTAACATGTACTTTATGTTTGTCTTTTGACACATGATGAATGCAATGTGATGCATTAAGAGTATGATACATGTTATTATGCATTGTTGTTGCATATTATGCATTGTTGTTGCATATTGTGATGTGGAATAAAGAGGTGTATTCCACGAGTCAAGAGAGATCACAGTGTATGTTTAATGCTTATGCTTGTTCTGTAGTAATGATGCGGGGAGGATTGTACCGCTCATTATGAGGTTCTGTAGTAATGAAGCGGGGAGGATTGTACCGCTCATTATGAGATTCTGTAGTAATGAAGCGGGGAGGATTGTACCGCTCGTTATGAGGTTCTGTAGTAATGAAGCGGGGAGGATTGTACCGCTCATTATGAGTTGTGGAAGCATGAAGCATTAACATAACTGTTGATATATGACTCAAAAGCTATGTAAAGAAAGAGGTGATATGTCATGACATTATTAAAGGATCCATAATTTCATATAATGTGCTTTATTATGAGTTATGGTACAGGGACAACCAATGGGCGTTGTGAATGCTTGGAAATACAGGAAGTACTTGTATTATGATTTGTGCATTTACGCTTTACATTCATATTATGTTGAATATGAATTATGTTATGCTCATGTGTTGGGGGTTGTCTTTGTAGGTGCTTTTGATGATGAGAACCAGGGTCGGGGTTGATATGCTGAGCTATAAGGAGTGCTACAGGATTAGCATGTTAGAGAAATTTTTGTATAGCTTCTACAAGGAGTAGAGTAAGACTATAGTGTAGTACCTTTTGGTAGGAATATGTGTAATTCCTTTTGAAACTTTTGGTACTGTAATCTCTTAAGCTCAGGTTAATCAACACGACACTATTACTCTGATATATGCACATGGATGATTAGTTCTCTTATCACACCTAATTATCTTGATTAATAACGCGGTCTCACACAAGAGGTATCTATGGAATGCTTTAAATTCAGTTATGAATAGTAGCAGTGTGTCCAGATGGTGTTTATCAGGTGATTTCAACGCGATCCGTGATCGATCAGAAAGAAGAGGTGTTGGATTTTCAGACATAAAGGAAATCAGGGAATTCAATGACTTTTATTTCTGAGGCAGAATTAATCTGAACTACCTCTGAATCGTCGCAAGTTCACCTGGTTCAGGCCTAATGGCAAATGTGCTAGCAGAATTGATAGGTTCTTTCTATCTGAGGATTGGATATCGGATTGGCCTCATATTTCTCAATGGGGTTTAGAACGAACGGTTTCTTATCACAGTCCTATTATACTAAAAACCATCATAAGGAATTGGGGGTCAAAACCTTTCAAAGTTTTGGATTGTTGGATGGAACACCCAAAATTTGCATCTTATGTCGTAGAAGAATGGAATAAGTTGCATGTTCAAGGTTGGACGCTGTTTTCCTTCAAAGAAAAATTGAAAACTTTAAAATAAACTGTAAGTTTGAAGAAAGGAATTATTTGAGAGACTCAATCTAGTCTTCTCTTTATTGATTGTTCCAATCTTAAAATAAATACAACCATATATCTTCTATTTATAGAAGACTCATAATCCTGAAATCTTGGAAGATAAATCTAATTAAATAAAAGATAAACTGGTATACTATTTTAGATAAACTAAAACTCCTAGCTAACTTATCAACACTCCTATGAATATAAAAATATTTATCTTGAGTCCTTGATAAGTAAAACTCTATCATTCAACACTCCCCCTCAAGCTGAGACATATATGTTTATCATGCTCAGCTTGGAACTCAGGTCTTCAAATTTAGGATTGTGAAGAGCCTTTGTCAAGATGTTATCAAATTTTGTTTGAGACTTCCTCCTCTTTCTCAGAGTCATGCTCCTTTTCTTGGAGTCTAAGTCTGCTCCTCTCTTGGAGTGTGCGTCTGCTCCTCTTTTGCGAGTCTGCGTCTGCTCTTTTTTTGTGAGTCTGCGTCTGCTAGTCTACGTCTCCTACTCTTTTTTGGAGTTTGTGTCTGCTAGTCTACGTCTCCTCATCTTTTTGGAGTTTGCGCCTGCTCCTCTTTTGTGAGTCTGCATCTGCTAGTCTACGTCTCCTCCTCTTTTGGGAGTCTGCGTCTGCTAGTCTACGTCTCCTCCTTTATTTTGGAGCCTGCGTCTACTAGTATACGTCTGCTCCTCTTTTGTGAGTCTGTGTCTGCTCCTCTTTTGTGAGTCTGCGTCTGCTAGTCTGCGTCTCCTCCTCTTTTGTGAGTCTGAGTCTTCAACAATAGATTTGATATTATATACTCCCCCTCAAGCTTGGCTATAGATGTTTATGAGACCAAGCTTGCTGATGAGATGTAGGCACATGAGAATCCTCACAATTGCCCTAAAATAGATGATGAAAAAACACCTGACGATGCTGTGAAAACAAGGGGAAAAAATCACGAAGTTACTGTAGCAAAGTCGCGAAGTTAATGTAGCAAAAGTCGCGATTTTACTGTAGCAAAGACGCGAATACTGTAGCGAAGTTACTGTAGCAAGACGCGAAATTACTGTAGCAGAAGTCCCGTGCTATTGGCTGCTGCTAGGATTTGCTTTACGACTACTATTTGAAGGCCTAGCCACCAGCGGTTGAGTTGAGATAGCAACAACTCGCCGGCGGCTAGGGTTTGATAAACTTTTAACCTTAGTTTTTTTCAAACCTAAAGCTCTGATACCATGTAAGTTTGAAGAAAGGAATTATTTGAAAGACTCAATCTAGTCTTCTCTTTATTGATTGTTCCAATGTTAAAATAAATACAACCATATGTCTTCTATTTATAGAAGACTTCTAATCCTAAAATCTAGGAAGATAAATCTAATTAAATAAAAAGATAAACTAGTATACTATTTTAGATAAACTAAAACTCCTAGCTAACTTATCAACACTTCTATGAATATAAAAATATTTATCTAGAGTCCTTGATAAGTAAAACTCTATCATTCAACATAAACAAATTGAAAGAATGGAATAGAAATGGTTTTGGTAATTTGGATCTTAGAATTGATACTTTCAAAGCGGAAATCCAAGCACTTGATCTGAAAGAAGAAGCTACCGGTATCTCGGGTGAGGAAACGAGTTTGAGAAGATATGCTTGGCTTGACCTAATGCAAACTTTGAAGATGAAGGATAATTTTCTTTTTCATAAAGTGAGGATTAAATGGTTTCAAGAAGGGGACTTAAATTCTCGTTTTTCCCATCAATGCATAAATAAGAATAGAAAGATGAATGAAATTGTGGGTGTGACTATTGATGGCGGTTGGATTGATTCTGTACAAGAGCTAAAATTGGGAATTAAAGACTATTTCAATATCCGATTCCCCATCAGAGAGATGTTCGTCCTAAAATTCTTAGTGATGGTTTCCAAAAATTTGGAGAGGTGGATAATGGAATCTTGACAGCAGATTTTTCAGAAGAAGAGATTAAAGCGGCTGTTTGGGATTGTGATGGTTCAAAAAGCCCAGGACCAGATGGTTATAGTTTCAAATTTTTGAAACGATTTTCAAGGATGATTTTTCAAAGATTATGGAGGACTCGTCAATATTCCACAATTACAAAGGATGTAATTCGTCGTTTATTTGCTTGATTCCAAAATCAGAAAACCCTACTGGAATCGAGGACTTTCGGCCTATCTCGCTTATTGGGTGCATTTATAAGGTGTTGGCAAAAATTTTATCCAAGAGACTGAGTAGAGTTATGGACAGTGATTTCGGATGGTCAATCGGCATTTGTGGGGGGAGACAAATCTTAGATGGTATATTGGTTGCCAACGAGTTGGTTGATGATATGAAAATAAATATAAAAAAGCGGAATCCTTTTCAAAATGGATTTTGAAAAGGCTTACGATACAGTTGCCTGTGATTTTCTAAATCAAGTTATGGAGGCTATGAATTTTAGTGAAAAGTGGAGGAGATGGATTATGGAATGCATATGTTTAGCCTCAGCTTCTATATTGGTCAATGGTAGCCCAACATGTGAGTTCAAATTGGAAAGAGGATTGAGGCAACGTGATCCTTTGTCACCGTTTTTATTCTTACTAGCTACGGAAGGTCTAAGTGTGTTGATGAAAAGAGCATGCGCAATGAACTTATTCAATGCTATGCCGATTGGTGATGGAAGCTTATCAATATCTCATCTTCAATTTGAGGATGACGCAATATTCGTCGGTAAAGCTACTTGGAACAATGTTTGGGCAATTGAATGCATCTTGCGTAGCTATGAATTGGTCTTTGGTCTCTTGGTTGAAAATCAATTTTCACAAAAGCACTTTGATTGGATTTGCGTGGATGACGCAACCACAGATGAGTCAGTATACATTGCAAGAAGGGAACTATTCCATTTAAATATTTGGGCTTTCCTATTGGAGACAATCCGAGAAGAGTAGCTATGTGGACACCTTTGATTGAATCGGTTAAGCGAAGACTGTATCGATGGAGCAACAAAAATCTATCGTTTGGAGGTCGAATTACCTTACTAAATTATGTTCTTGCTTCCTTGCAAAAGTATTTTCTCTCCTTCTATCGAGCTCCAAAAGCAGTGATCAAAATCCTAACAAAAATCCAGAAAACATTTCTTTGGGGAGGTGTGGAAGGTGGCAAGAAAATTGCATGGGTAAAATGGAATAATGTTTGTAAGCTTCGAAATGAGGGGAGACTGACAGTGAGGGATATTAATTTCTTTAATTTGGCTTTATTAGGAAAATGGGGATGGAGATTACTGTATGAATCAGATAGGCTGTGGGCTAGAAATCTTTTAGCCAGATATAGGGTTGGGGGCTGTGGTGGGAGTGAGGGTAGTCATGGAAGAAGGGTTGGGGGTTGGAATCTATATGGTGGAGAGATATAAAAAAAAATATTTTGACACAAAATAAGAATTGGTTTTGGGAAGGGATAGTCAGAAAGGTGGGAAATGATAATGAAACTAGATTTTGGGGTGATATTTGGATAGGTGGGGAGAGGTTTTCTGTTAGATTTAATAGATTATTCAAATTGGACATGAAGGGGGATTGTCGAATAGCCGAGAGGGTTAAGTGGGTTGATGGAATTTGGGTGTGGAGCTGGGATTGGAGGCGAGCTCTATTCACTTGGGAAGAAAATTTACTTTGCAATCTTACTGATTTAATTGACAGGCACACTCGGGACCCAGGAGTTGACGATGTATGGTTGTGGAATCTCGAGAAAGATGGGACATACTCGTCCAAATCAGCATACTTGACGGCCAAAAACAAAGGCAGATTGGAGTCTATACCCGAGGAAAATGCACTAAAATTAGTATGGACTCCATTGGTTCCGAAGAATGTTTCTGGATTCGTTTGGAAATTGCTTCAAAACAGGATCCCAACAAAAACAAACCTGCTAAGAAGAGCTATAAATTTGGATCATAATTATGTACTATGTGCTTTGTGTGGTGAGGTTTAGGAGGACATCAAACACCTTTTTTTCTCATGCTTTCTTAAATCCTTCTTGTTGGAATAGTTGGAATCTGATACAAGTACGAATATGTTAATTTGTTCTCCCTCTTTACACTGAAATATGATTTGTATTTATAGATGTAAAAAAATATGTATAATCATTAGTCTTTTTTCCCGAGATATCAACCTTCATTTTTTTCAACAATGGATGGCTCGGCTCAATTTTCACATTTTGGTTTAATTTTCTTCATAATCATTAATTGCATTGTCGAATGATAATTCAGTTTTATTGAATTTGTAGGATGATAATTCTTTCATTGAATTTGGTAGGTGATTGTTTGTCGGATGAAAATTCAATTGCATTGAATTTTTGGTAGGTGTTTGTTGGTGTCTCTCGTTGTGGTTTTCTATGACAAACAAAATTTTAATTAAGTCTTCGTAAGCCATGACATAATATAAAATGTTATTTATGATAGTTGTTGGGGGACAAAATAGTTGGTAGAATTTGTGGGGCTTCACATTCCTCCCTCCTTATGAGAAGTTTTGTCATCAAAACTTGAGTTATCTTAATCGTTAAAAAGATAGGGATATTGTTTTACGCATGCTTTCTTCTAGTTCCCACGTAGCTTCCCGTTCGGTATGGTTGACCATTGGACTTTGCCATAAAGAGATATATCTTCGTCTCAACATTTGATCCTTTGAATCTACGATTAGAATTGGATTTTTATCATATTTCAGAGTTTCACCCAAGTTCCTTTGAGTTACCAGGGGTTCTGCTTCTAGGACGTGATTTGGATTGGAGATGTACTTCCTTAGCTGAGATACGTGGAAGACATTGTGGATCATTGATAGATTAGGTGGTAAGGATAGTTGGTATGCCAATGTTCCCACCTTCTCTAAGATTTTGAACGGTCCTACGTATCTTGGATTCAACTTTCCGGCCTTGTCAAATCGAACTACTCCCTTCATTGGTGAAATCTTCACATACACATTCTCACCAACTTCGAGTTCCATTGGTCTTCTCTTCATGTCGGCCCAACTTTTCTGTCGATCTTGAGCTGCCTTGAGCCTATCTCCAATGATCGCGACCTTGTCAATTGTATCTTGCACAAGCTTAGATCCTGTGAATTGGCTTCATTGGCATCGTCTGCCTCATTCTGTGTCATGGCAAAGACCCTAGAATTGGGTTTGTTTTCTTTCAGTTTGTTTGGAAGGGCCCCATTGCCTGCACCAATCCCCTTTTTCTCAGTCTCAGGGCAATCCACAATCCTATGCCCAAAGCAAGCACCACTCTGTCTCCAACATTCTCTAGTATGTGAACTTTGGGAATTCTTTGTTGTTCGGGGTAGATATAGGTCCTCTTTGTTGATTATTGAACTGGTTTTGGTCGTTTGAACTTCTGGCCATTGTTAGAGGGATGATTAGGGAGAGGTCGTTTGCACTTGAATTCTTCTTCTCGGTGATGTATATCAATCTCGGCCCTGATGGTTGCTCCCATCAAGTCCCCAAAGTTTGTGGTCTCATATACTGCTACGGCTGATTAGATCCGACTGTTCAGACCCTTCTTGAAAAGGTGCAGCTTTAAGTCCTCGTCTGCCATAATGGTTGGGGCATAAGTCCCTAGGGAATGGAATTTTGAAGAATACTCAATCACTGACATTACTGGAGTTTGTGTCAGGTTATCAAATTCTTCCAACTTCTGGAGTTTAGCGGCTGCTGGGAAGTATTGTTTCATAAATGCGACTCGGAACCTTTGCCAAGTGATTGGTCCGGTCTCTTCCATCAAGGGTGACACACTATCCCACCACTTATTCACATCGTCAACAAGAAATGGTTATGTAACTTCCACTTTGATCTCTTGAGGCACTTCAAGCAGTCTATGATGATTTTCTACTTCTTTCAGCCAGTGCTGAGCCATTTCTGGATTTGAGTTATCGTCGAACGTTGTCACTCGATTCTTACGAATAGACTATATACTTTATCCCTTGCGGTTGAGGTTGAGGTTGTGGCTGTGTCTAGTTGGCAGTTGGGTTAATAAACCCTTGAAGAGTAGTGGCCACGATGGTAGCTATGGCCATGAAGTCTTAACGACTTAAACCCGTTCTTGGTGTTTGGGGTGGATCTTGGCTTCCACCGGCTTCATTGTCGTTATTGCGTGGAAATGTGTATTGTGGGTTGCGGTTGTTACGGGGTGAACGTCCAGCCATGCCCTACAAATTCGCACATTTGTAATTTTGGTCCAAAAGTAATTTGTATAAAATCTCCCACATTGACACATTCATCAATCCAAGACTCAAGTTTTACTATAAAATAATGGCTTCAAATCGAGATCACGCCTCTAAAATTTTCTTGGTTATTTTCAAAACCAATTTGAGAATCACTTAGTGTTACTACTGGGACTGAATCAATTTGGATTCAGTAGTTACTACTGGGACTGAACTTTTTAGTCTAAAGTTTGGCTAGAAGCAGGGGTGGTTCATCTGGACGAGGGCGAGCTTCGAGACATGTATGAAAAAAACCCCAATGTTTTTAATATTTTATTTTATTTTGCAGTTTATTGTATTTTTATGTATGTTGGTGATGTCGTTTGGGCATCTAATATTATTTATTATGAAATTTTTTTTTTTTGTAATGTGGATCAGATATGTAACATTTTAATTTGAATAAAATATTAGTTTGTAATGATAATTATATAAAAGAAATAAAGGTTCCACACCACTAATATTACAGTTTTAAATTACACTCCTCTAAATTTATGTTGATAAAGATTGTCGATTTGCAAAAAGTTTATAGCTTAAAAACATCGAAGAAAAAGTCTTGGGTCATTCTTACAAGCGAAATTATATGGTCATCATATTGGCTTGTCAATGAAAAATGAGTTTAAAAATAAGGTTGTGGAGAGAATAAGCTAAAATAAATTTTTGAAGAAACATATAACACTTCTAAAAGTTTAGTTTATTCTTACTAACCAAAAATTTATATAAAACAGAACATGAATTATCATAATCTTGGTGTATTTTGAAAAATATATATGTTTAACTGATTGAGAAATAGAAGGATAAATCTCGAGCTTTTTATAGGCTAATGAGTGAAAAAATTGCGCTTCAAAATTCTGTCAATCCGGATTTGGAATTTCAAAATTGGCCAAGGGATTTTAATGAGCATGATATGAGTATCATAAACCCAGAATTAATCTGAAAATGGTGTTTGAATTTGAGAGAAATCGAAGCCTGAATTTTATGAAATTTTAGGGTTTTATAGCGCGAACTTCGATTCAAAATTGAGCATCTTACTTTGTTTGTGAGAAATATCTAATAGAGGAATTTTATTACCCATACAATGGAGAGTATAAAACAGAAATTAATTAAGATTTGGCGTTCAAATGGTCGAGAAATTTAACAGATGAAATTTCTCCTGCTAGGGTTCAAAGGGCATGGGTTTTGGGATTGAAATCGGACACTCCCCTTGATCGAGATCAAAATCTGATATGAGGCTTTCACTAACCATTAAATAAGGAGTAATAATCCAAAAGTAAATTTCAATTTGGTGTTCGATTGAGGGAGAAATCGAATTTGGAATCTTTCGAAAAATTTGGGTCTTCGAGCGTAAGATTCGATTTGTGATTTGTGATTGAAACTAGATATTAGTTGAGGGCTATGGATTGAAATATTACAAGGAGTAATAAACCATATTTAATTTCAACATTATGTTCCGATCATTGAGAAATTGAGGGACAAAGATTCGTGTTTTAGGGTTCTTCAAGGATTCGGCTTCGATCGATCAATTGGCCATCTTCCGGTAGCTGGAACTTGGAAATTTTAGAGGGCTTTTGATCGCTTTTATTTTAAACAGTATTTTCGAGTGTAGATTCTATACCGCAAGTGCACGGTGTCAAGTTTTAGTATAATGATAATATAAGTATGAGTGTCGAACCCACGAGGACTAGGAAATAAGTACCAAACTCCACTAGTTTAACTATATTTAGCCTACGAAAATTGGTTATAATTATTAACTAATTTCTAACTAACTCAATAATTAACCCAAACAAACAATAGAGAATGAGAATAAAATCAATAGATACAATTATCAAGACTTTCGGTTCACCTATGTAATCCCCCACAATTCGCCTATTAGTTAAGAATTAATTCAAACAATCTAAGGTGACGAGTTTTCCTAATTCACTTGTTATATCTTGGTCCGGCTTTAACAAATCTAATACTAACGTAACAATAAGTCACTCTCGTATCCTTATTGAACAATTAATATTGTAAATCGATCTATGAAAACTTCTAGCCTTCGATTTTGGTAAATCTATTGCTATCACACATGTATTTGATTTTATCTCTCGATATCAGCCTGAAATCCACAGCATAAATCACTATATCGAATTCCAATTTTATCTCTCGATCTCAATTGTAATTTATTATCATTCAAGGATGGTCAAACCCTTAAATGCATAAAGAACAACGATCTATGCACTTAAATATATAAGATTCAATCAAAAACATTCAATTTAAATCATGGATTCATAACATGGGATCCCCTGAGTCTTAACAATAAACTTAGCCTAGCAACATATTCAATATCAAATGCAAAATCATGTTTTTCAACATCAAAAGCATAAAAAAATTAAATAGAATCAAACAAAGTTTAGAAATACGTATGGCGTCGTCGATCCGTAGCTCCGTCTCTCGCTTCTGTTCTGTTTTTGCTGTACTGTACGTACGTGATCTTCACACCAATTTATGTGAATTGCTCGTCTGTATGTTCAGAATCAATCTGTGGAGTTGTCGAGCAAAGCAATTTACGTGCAGAATGATGGAATTCGTCCAGCTGAAGAGTTATGCGAAGAAGTTCATCCCGTTCCTCTGCTGTACTTGAATCCTCTCCAACTCTTATCTTCCTGCTTCTTCTCCACTCTGCTCCCTCTGTCACGTCCACCAATCTGTTCTCTACTACCGTTCACGTCTCTGTTCCTCGTATATGTTCTCTACAGAATGAGTTTTTTTCAGTCCTTCCTCACGTAAACTCTTGTTCTCTCGCGTCTCCTCTCCCTATTGCGCACATAACTCCTCTCTCGTCAGAAACTTTTCTTCTGATATCTCCCTCTCTTCCAACTCCTCTTTGTATGTTTCCGCTCCTTTTTCTCCTCTCTGAAGTGTAACTCTTCTCTCTGATATCCTCTCGTCCCTCTCCTTCTGTAAACTCTCCTCACTATCCTCGTATATTGCTCACGTCTCTTCCTTCCTCCTGATATCATGCGTCTCCTTTGCCTCACGTTGCTGAATGTTTCATACGTTTCTTCGTATTTCTTTTCCTTCAATCTATTCTGATCACGTTTTTTTAATTGTTGCTGCTCACGTCACTTGCTTTCTTCACTCTTAATCTGATCATTATATATTATATTATAAAAATAATATAGTATTGATTTGAATGTCCAATAAAATATAATCTTCCTTGCTCGATAATATCCGGTTGTGCTCGGTTTAGTCCTTTTTATCATTTTAAGCTTAATTCTTCCACTTTTATGCATTTGGACCTGGATTCCTGAAATATACAAATATAAACCAAAACGCGTAATATTTTCCAGGAATCACTATAAAAACGCCCCTAATTATATATCAAATTAAGTGTAAAAATCACATTTATCAGCTTTCGTACTAGAGCTGATTTTCGTTACATTGATATGCCGGATTGGACCGTCGTTGTTCGGCGGTGGCGTAATAAAAAAAATGAACGAGGGTTTGAATGCGAGTTTTCAATCGCAAAAATCGACTGGGCAAATGATGATGTATTGGTCCTATTTGGGCAGAGAGTTCATCTGATGGAGACGGTTAAGGTGGCTGATTGACTGTTCGGCGCGGAGCGGCGGCGGCGCGGCGCTATTGATTAAGACAGTAGCTTCTTTTCCTATTCCCGATTTTCAGATTTTAAATTTTTTTGTTTGTTTAAAAATTTTCAGATTGTTATTCGATTCCCAATTGATTTTTAGATTTTAATCAGTTGGTCTATTGGATACGGGATTCATATTCCGGTTAATTTATCAACAAGAAATCTTTTCCCAGCGGGATTATAGAATCTGGTTTAGCTCTGATACCACTTAAATCTCACGCCCCGAGATCGGGGTCGATTACACAGGCGTTGTATTGAGCCACCTCTATAATCCTTATGTTTGGCAGATCGATCTAATCTAATTAGTATATGATATGTGTTCTGATATGATGCATTCTGTATGGCTCAAAGGTGAAAAATTTGTTATGTGTATTAATTCATATCAGTTTATGTTTTGATACCTGTTTCGAAATTTGTATAAGTATATGTTTTTGGCATATTCGATTGGCTCACGCTTGCTGAGCATTTTTCCAAATACTCACCCCTTACATCCCCTCTCCAGATAAAAGTGAGACAGATACCGAAGAAGAAGAACAACACAACTTTTGGGTAGGTGATCTACTGCAAAGATTGCAAGATTTTACATAATTATGCTTCCGTTAAACTCTATTAAGATTTAAGTTATTATTTTATTTTCAGCTGTCAAACATTTATGTTTATGAAATAATAGACTGGTTATATTTTAATTTCTGTACTACGAGGCTTGTTGTCTTTGAATTGTATATTTTAATTCAACGCCGGTGTTATCGACTCCCGGTCTCGGGGCATGACATTTAAGTGGTATCAATGTGAAGACCCGGTTCCGCGGTCTCAGCAGATCATTTTTGAGACAAAAATAGATCGGTTCTAAGGAGATAACCAATCACATCAGTCTAACCAATATTCATTTGTAGACTTGTTGTCGAAGTAAAAATCAGTTCTGTGAGCAGAACTAATACTAATCCATTAGCTCAACCTTTAAAGGAAGTCAATCAGTTCTAACTGCGGAAGAAATCTATCAGCTCTACCTGTAGAGGAGATCAATTAACCTTACCTGTGCAGATTTGTATAAACTTTACCTCTGCAGATTTCATAAACTCTACCTCTGCAGATTTGTATGAACTCTACATATGCATAAACTCTACATATGCCTAAACTCTACCTTGCAGATTTGTATAAACTCTACATATGCATATTTCACAAACTCTACTTATGCCTAAACTCTACCTATGCATAAACTATACCTACGTATTCCATCAGCTCTACTTACCTAAATCAGTCTTGAGACAAAATCAAAGCCACTTCTTCTCATTCATTTCCAAAATCATAACCTCTAAATCGTGGGCAATAATTGTGAGGTAATGTGATAGTTAATGAGGATAATGGAAGGTTGTAACTCTCAGATTATTTCCCCTATAAATACCCGAGCATTCTAAAAGCAAAAGAGGACAACAATCTGAAATAAATCACGCGAAATTATTCACACAAAGAAACCCAAAAAACTGCTGCAAGTTCCAGCAACTATTTTGGAGATAAAGGAAGGATTTTCAAAGTGCATTCTGCAACCCAATCAACTAAAGTAAATTTAGGAAATCATCAAAATAATATGTAAGTGGGTTTTTGTATACTATTATTCATTTGGGTTTTGAAAACTGTATGTATTTGTTAAAAGTTCAATCGAATACAAACTATCAGTTTTATGATAAGTTAAGACATCAAGGAAATAAGTGTTTATGAGCAAAGTGCTACGTGTATGGGGCCACCTCTTGAATCGACAGAGAAAAGTGTCATGTATACGGGAACCACCACTTGAATCCATTAAACACCTCTGAAACCTTGATGTTATTGGATCCATGTTTAAGTTATGTGCATTTTTGAATTTATGAAATGTGCGCATCTAAATATGATAGCTATGCGGGCAAAGTGATATGTGTGTGGGAGCCACCACTTGAAATGGCGAGGCAAAGTGCTACGTACGACGGGAGCCACCTCTTGAATCTGCGGGGCAAAGTGCTACGTGTGTGGGATCCACCTCTTGAACCTTAAGAGAAAAGTGCTACACATACGGGAGCCACCTCTTGAACCTGTATGAGTTGTTATATAAATCTGTTCTGTTGTGAAATCAATTCTGATGTGATAGCAGTTTTGTTCTAGCTCTAGAGGAGCAAATCAGTTATGGCTCTTGTGTGAGCAAAATGAGTTTCAGGCTCTATTGCGAGCAAATGTTAGTAAATATTTCGGTTCAGTTTTGATATCAGTTTTGATAAAGATTTTTTAAAATGTTTTATTATGAATAGATGTATGTTTTATGATATTCGAATGGCCCATACTTGCTGGGTTTTTATCCAAACACTCACCCCTTACGTCCCTCCCCAGATAAGAATAAATCTGAAGTAGAAGAGAAGAACAATATCAATTTTGGGGATGATGAGCTGCTATGAAATAAGAGTCAACCGCTGCTGATGTGATTTGGTTTTAATTATTTAAGCTTCTGCATTATACTCTGTTTATTACCAGTTGTAAATCAGTTCATTATTTATTTATCAATTATGTTGTAAAGACGAATTTCAGTTATTATGGAATAAAAAGACTGGTTTATTTGAGATCTGTATCCGATGCTTGTTGGTTTCGATTTTTTAATTTGGAAGCAACATCGGTGTCATCCGTCCCGGTCTCGGGGCGTGACATTTAATTGGTATTTTTTTTTTAATTTAAAAATTTTCAGATTGTTATTCGATTCCCAACTGATTTTTAGATTTTAATCAGTTGGTCTATTGGATCCGGGATTCATATTCTGGTTAATTTGTATCAACTAGAAATCTTTTTCCAGCGGGATTATGGAATCTGGTTTAGCTCTGATACCACTTAAATGTCATGCCCCGAGACCGGGGTCGATATCACCGACGTTGATTTCAAATATACAATTCGAAGACAACAAGCCTCGTAGTACATAAATTAAAATATAACAAGTCTTTTATTCCATAAACATAAATGTTTAACAACTGAAAATAAAATCATAACTTAAATCTTAATAGAGTTTAGCGGAAGCATAATTATGTAAAATCTTTCAATCTTTGCAGTAGATCACCAACCCCAAAAGTTGTGTTGTTCTTCTTCTTCGGTATTTGTCTCACTTTTATCTGGGGAGGGGATGCAAGGGGTGAGTATTTGAGAAAATACTCAGCAAGCGTGAGCCAATCGAATATGCCAAAAACATATACTTACACAAATTTTGAATCATGTATCAAATCATAAACTGATATGAATTAATACACATAACAGATTTTGCTCCTTTGAGCCATACAAAATGCATCATATCGGAACACATATCATATACTAATAGATTAGATCGATCTGTAAGACATAAAGATTATAGATGTGGCTCATATGGATTCAAGAGGTGGCTCCCGTACGTATAGCACTTTGCCCCATTGGTTCAAGAGGTAGCTCACACGTACGTAGCACGTTGCTTCGCATAACACTTATCTCCCGATATTCAGAATTTTCATGACATCATAGTTTTTAAAATAGTTCACATATTTTGACAGAATTTTTCAAGCATACATACGTTGTCAAAACAAAAGAGTAATATAACAAAAACCCACTTACCTTATGTAGATGCTTTCTTAAATCCTTCTTGTTGGAATAGTTGGAATCTGATACAAGTAAGAATATATTAATTTGTTCTCTCTTTTCACTTAAATATGAATTGTATTTATAGATGTAAAATATGTATAATCATTTGTCTTTTTTTTTCCGAGATATCAACCTTCATTTTTTTCAACAATGGATGGCTCGACTCTATTTTCACGTTTTGTTTAATTTTTTTCATAATCATTAATTGCATTGTTGGATGAGAGTAGGTGATGACATAATATAAAATGTTACTAATGATAGTTGTTGGGGGACAAAATAGTTGGTGGAATTTGTGGGGCTTCACAACAACAATACAAGAGCATCAAGATACATCAAACTTTTGTACGTGGTCTCATGACTCAGAATCGGACCATTGCAATCTCAGAGTATATATATAGAGGACTCGGGTTCAATTAGAGAAGAAGAGAGAGAGGTTGACACGCTTAATCGCCATATATCTTCCACCTCTCAGAATTTTTTTGAAGATAAGCTAAATTCTACTCATGCGCGTTCAAGATATATCTGCTTATTGAAGAAACATTCAAGACATCACTTTCAAGTTATATCAGATCGCTCAAGGATCAACGCAACGGCCTATGTTCTTAGCAATTGATTGTTGTAACACTCACCTTTACTCACATTTGTAATGTGTTTATTATTTAGTATAATGAAGTTGTAACATTTGTTGACGAGTCATCAGAACTGATAATTATAATATTCAATTGTAAATATGAACTCATATGGTTGATAGGTGTAGCTCTCAACTGTAAGTAAGAGTTTAGACCATAATTGTGAACTTGGTCTAAGTGAGTGTATAAGAGTTACTATACAAATCAAAGTGTTAAGCGTATCTTTTTCTACAAAGGAAGAAATGAAGACTTAGAATTATTGATATAATAATAATAAAATAAATAAATAATAATAATAATAGAATTAATTATAAAAGAACAATAAATTTGTAATAATAATAAATAGAACATCAATTATTATTTAATAATAAAAATTAATAATAATAAATAATCATTGTAATAATAAATAAAATATTAATAATGATAATAGTAGTAAATGATAATAACAATGGTTACAAATTATTAATAGTAGTAATAAATGTAAATGACTTGTGAATAACTATTATTTTAATTTTTTAATTAAAATAATTGGGTTATTAAAATTAATAAAATTCCATTAATTTTCATTTTTCAATTACCAATTATAGGAATGAAATATACCATTTCATTCTCAATCTCATTATATTCGAAATTTTATAAAATTAATACCTTATTGAATTCCAGCAAACCAAGCATGGTCGGTGTGTTTGATATGCTTGATAAGATGATCATTAACTGCTTATTATAGACTTAACATACACAAAAATCAAACATCATATAATTAATCGCACTATATAAATTTTATATATCTATAAATTAAATTTTTGTCACTAATAACCATATTATACATCATGCATTCATCACGTATCTTGTACCAACCATGTATTATCTAACGGCACACGTATCTTGTACCAACCATGTATTATCTAACGGCAATTCCTTGATATATCATAAAGTAGACTTCTGAGTTGATGACACTGAACCATCATTTGAAATTCCTTGATATATCATAAAGTAGACTTCTGAGTTGATGTCACTGAACCATCATTTGAAAATCGGATCGTATCGGTCAGTTCAACCAGTTCAACAAGTGGCCAATGTTTGGTGCTCGTGTTTGGTGCCCGATTGACTCTCTAAAACCACATTGCTAAAAACTCGATGGGAATCGAATTGAAGTGGTCAAAAAATGATTCAATCGATTAACAGATCATCCCACGAACCAACCGATTCCTTCAATTTTCTTTTTTTTTTAATAAATTTTAATTTTTTTATTTTTCAAAAATTATAAATCAAAATTTTAGAACAAAAATATATTATACATTTATTATCATTTAAATAATTATAAACTAATAGTTTATGCATATCTTATTACAAAATCCATATAATTTTATAAATGTTTCTTGCATATTATATATAAATATATTTTAGATTCTCGTAAATTACCAAGATGTGAATCATTTCATAATTTTTAAATATTTTCTTATGATTTGGGAGATTATTATGTTTAGGCATTGCTTATTGTTTTTGAGATGTTTTTTTTTTCTTTTATGTTGGACATTTGGTTTGATGTTATTTGAAATTGGACATGCTATGTTAGTGGAACGATTTATTGTGAACAAATTGAAAATATAGCAAATACATGGTATATATATTTTACAAATTAAAATAGATGTTACATAATGATGATGTCATCATCGGTTGAATAACTAGTCGAATCGATCGAACCTATAACCAGTAAGGATACCGATTTCATATTCGGTCCGATTTTTAAAACAGTGATTTGAACACATTATGTAATTATGCACCGTTAATATTACTTGGTTATTTGAAACAAAATTAAATCACTTGACTTGACATCATCTAATGTTTATAGTGACTCGAGAATCTTCTCAGATCTCGATCATAATTAATGGTGCATATTTTTGAACACTTGCATACCATGAGGGAATTTTGAGTGCAGCACGTAAGAAAAATTACAAATTTGGCTCGTTTTTATTTTAGTCATGTAAATTATTTTAGAGTTAATCTAATAAGTTTTCATTTTCACTTCTAAACTTGCTCGTTGGAGTATTGATGTCGTTAGCAAAATCGGGTATCATGTCAGTATCCGTTGACATGTTAGTACACTGAATAAAGTGGAAAAAAGACAAATTTATAGGACTGAACCAAACTTTTAACAATTTCTAGGACCATAAATGAAATTAAACTCAATTTCGAGGATCAATTTTGATATTTTTCCTAGAGAGATATGTAGTAGGCTATCATGATATATGATTAACAGAATGAAAATAACATAAATTAGCAATTTTCATTCATAATTACTTGTCTGGTGGCTGACAAAATGCAATCTCCACTTATTATATTGAGGGAACATTTCTCAGATCATGTAGCTTGAATGCAGCACGTACCATATCCATTTATTCATGAAGATCTTGGTTATTGTGTTTCGACTTACCTCAAATTTGTCGATCCTTCTCCATTCAAAAGTTGATGGTGCAAATAATTTCGGGGGTAAATTATAAAATCGTCTCATAAAATATGATATTTGTAATAGTAGTTCATATTTTTTTCAGGATTAATCAAATATAGTCTCAGACAAATTACTGTTTAATAAAAGTAGTCCAACATAAATGTTGGCATCGAAAGTGATAAGAAATGAATATCAACTTTTGTTTGTAATTCTTTTATTAAATTGGAAGAATCAATCAAACTTGTAAGCTAATTAAACAGTTTTTTAAATAGGACATAGTAATGTATGACTCGAATTAGGTAAATAATAACCCTTAATTAATTAATGTCTTAACACGGACAACTATTCGTTCCTCGTATCAGGGCAAGAGGAGACCTAAAGTTAGATAATGGTGGGATTTAATTAAGTACGTTATTTGTGTTGATATGAAGCAAAGTTAATGTACTTAAACGTATAAAAGAAGCAAAGTTATTGTACTAAGCTCAACCTTTGACTAAATAGAAATTAGACTAATTTATAAGACCGATTTTATCGTATTCTCAAAATTGTATAACTATAAATATATTTGTTACTATTAATAGAGTATGAATGATATTTAGTGTAAAGCCCCGGTGCTATTTAATCTGGATTAACAATGATTATACAAAATCGGATGATTAATTAGTTAAGAATTTGGATAATTTATTTGGAATTGAAGAAAATAAACAAGTTAGGGAAATTTTCGAGAAAAACCGGATAATTAAAAGCGATCTCAAATTAATGTGTTTCGGATTACGATATATTTCATTTGAAATGTATAAATTGCATAAATGAATATAAATACATTATATAGTGCATGGTGCAATACATCATATACACACAAGTATGGTGCAATGCACCACATACACAAAATACAAAAAACCTCTTCCCCAACCTTGAAGTTATCGCCTATCATCTTTTAAAGACCCTTTCTTCCTTCAAACAAAATCCTCCCCCTTCTCCCCTTAAATTTTTCGAGCCATTGCACCTCAAAATCTGCTAAAACATGAGCAAAAAATTCAAATGCAATGGAGGATTTATGAGCCCCAAGGTTGGAGAAGTATTGTGCACCAAGAAGAGTGGAGAGATGAAGCAAAAAACATGGAGATCTTGCAAGGAGCAGTTGTTAGTGACCCAAATCTGGTTGTGAATGATGGTTATACGCTATAAACATCTAAATCTAGGAAGGTATAACCTCCCTTTCAAGTTTTATCATCATAGTTTGTAATTTTGGGTCGAAACTCCGAGTTTAAAAAGAAAGTTGCTATAATTTTAAGTCTGCAGATTTTGACAGCACAAGCAGCAACTTGTGTCAAATTTTTGATTTACTTAGATTCTGAATCTGACTTAGAGTTCTAAATAAAATTTATAGATAATTGGGTTTTATTTATGTGGCCGAAATTTGAGATGATTTATATTTAAAATGATTGAGTTATGATGTTTCTACCACAAGGTACACAATCTGGAACATGTATGTAGGCGGGTTGCACATGCAGTGTGTTCTTGGTAAATCTAGGCAAAATGTGCTACGAATTTCTCCTTTTTTTCTGAATGAAAGTTGTAAAAAATTAAGTTATCTTGCATTAGAAACTGGCATCGCATGATTTGGAGTTTATTTGTGCAAGATATAAATTGTTTTCTAGAACTGCTCAATCTGTCGAAACAGAGTGTATGTGTATTTTTAAAACTGTCATACTTTGCTTTGCACGAGCCTCAAGATGAGTGAACTAGCTTCTGGACATCAAAGATTAACTGTAAAACTTTGAGTTTTCGTCATTTTCCCTAGCCTCAAGTCATTTGGACGTCATATGAATTTATTATGATTTTTATACGAAAATGGATCAAGCTGGAATTTGATTTGTTGTCCTGTTTTTCCAGCAGATTGTTCTTGGCCATTTTTCCTAGGCTAAATGAACGAACTTGAAGATGAGTTGAACTATGAAATGTTCATTTTTGAGTTAGCTTTAAACTAAATTGGACCCATATGATTTTATTAAGTATCGATCAAGTTATGAGACGATCTCTATTGTTGCGCAGACTAAAATTTAGAGAATTGGTTTTGGGTCTAAGTTTGAGTTTTACTTTGATAAGTTTAAGGCTAGTATGTGACATTATGTTGTATTTGGAACTGTTATAACCAGGTTTATTAATCATGAGATCGAGTCGAGGATGACTTGGTAATTAGCTAACAGTCTGAGGTACGTAGAAAATCGGTTCTATCACGATGTCTGGCAAAGACATGCGATGTTCTCGGGGTATGTCATTACTTGCTACTTATGTGACTATATGACATGTTGAACTGCAATATGTGAATTACATGATACATTGAACTGCATGATATATGATGGCATGATATATTGAGATGCATCACATGAGATTATGATATTGCATTATGCATTGACACGCATGGACATTGAGCATGTCATGTTGATCATATCGATTCTTTCGTTGATACCCATATCTTTCTGTTGGTATCTGTGATGCGTGTTTGTGGATGATGAGCACGTCGATGGCTCGGCGGAGAGAGTGAGCTGAGAGATGAAGTAGCGACAAGTGTGCCGACGTCCCAGATACAAGGGATGATGGACCGCCGATGGCTCGACTGAGAGAGATGTCGTACCGACAAGCGTGTCGACGCCCAGCTTGAGCTTGATGATTGATTGATGATCTTTCCATTGGACTTCTGAGAGCTTGATATTGGAGATTTGATACCCCTCATATGCTTTTGCATTCATGCACGGCATGCATCGCATGTTACTTTATCATACATTGTGATTTTACATGTTTCTCGTAATGGGTTCTGACCCCTATGTTCATGATAGGTGGTACATGTGACATAATGCAGCTCAAGATGAAGCATCGATGATACCAGAGCTCCTTGAGACGATCTCGGGTATATGTTTTATGTTTTAAGGCCAAGTAGTTGCTAGGGTATATTTGAATACAATTAAATTTATCGGGGTATGCCCCAAGTATCTGTATTTTAAGTATTACTTTACTGAGAAGTTTATACGTGATGCTTATGCGATGAATATCATGTTATATGAAAAACAGGAATTATATATTTTCAATACTTTGAAATGTTTTAAAAACAAAATGCGAATTTTTTTGAGAATCACTTGAAAGTTTTTAACTAGATATTCGATGTTTACGGTAATATAACAATCGTGTGTTAATTAAACATCTGAATAGGATCGGGCCCTCATATTTAGTAACTATTTTATTCATCATATACTGTTTGCCTAAATTAATCCTCTCAGATTTCGTTTAATAATAGTCATGATAACAATAATAATAAATAAATAACATAATATTAATAATCTTTTAACGACAATAATAATAATAATACATAAGATACTAATAATAATGATAGTGACAATAGTTAAAATTAAAATTAATAATAAAAAAATAGAACAACATTTATTACTTAATAATTTTTTTAATAATAAAATGTAATAAGTGTAATAATAAATAAAATAGTAATAGTTATTATCATTTAATAGCAGCCATACTGATACTAATAGTAAATAATAATAACAACGATAACAAATTAATAATTGTGGTAATAGTAACCGACTTTTGAATAACTATTATTTTAAAATTTCAATGTTTGGAAAATATTTTTAAGTTTTGATGATTACAAACATCTACTGCTTAAAATGTCTACTACATCGAAGCTTACTGATAAAGAGAATGTTGAATAACTTTATAAAGGTCCATTGGATACTAAAAGATAAATATATCATTTACCGGGTGAAAAGACACCTACCGGTATTTCACCTTCATAGGGCTCTATACTTTTCTCAACATATGCAACTATTTGCAAAGATGTGAGCACAACTGTTATCATATCCCAGCGAATCAATATAAACATTTAATTTTAATATAAAATATACCCTTTCTAGAATGCTTCTAGTCTAGGTATTCCTTACAATTTTGCGCCAGTGACCAGCAGTGAAAACATAGATGCTGCTCCTTCTTACTTGCTAATATATCCATTTTCGTCTTTTGAGGTTGTGAACCATTTCCCTTCCTCTTCCTTGAACTCTTCCTACTATTGGTAGAAGATTCGACAAGAAGAACATGTTTCTCCTTTTGAATCAAGGACTCATGAGTTTCCAACATTTTGACTATAAGAACAAATCTACAGTTATTTAATGATGTATTGTCACATTCAGATTTTCCAATTTCTCAACAAGAGATATTTTTCTTACACCATGCTCATAGACCGAAGCCCCGTCTTGCATGTGAAATGAAAATAGCTCTTTTGAAATCGCGAGTCTCGGTAATCGCGTCCGTTCACCAAACAACATTTATAGGTGTTTGGAAAATATCAGCAATATGAACGAGTTTCTCATATCTGTTTTGAAACTCATTGGTGACATTGATGCTATCATATAACACCTAGCCGAGAGATCATCGTCCCACCACTTCTCAAGTGTGGCGATCTCTTCATGAGACGAACCAGGAGACACTTCAACAGGAGGCTCCCACCAAGGGTATATAGCAACCTTTTAGAAGCAAGCACTATTTTAAAATTAATTGCCAATAAGAATAATTTGGTGGTTAATATCGAGACTTGATGTAATCGGATTCACGGCAATCACAATACTGAGAATAAACAGAAAATATAAGCCAACCGTGTGATTATTAATTAATTCAAAAACTATGGACTTTAGTTATTGAATGCTCCCACTAAATTTTTCGAATTCATCACCCTCATGACATATGAACAGAAAATCATATTTTCTTAGTGGGGCTTGGAGTCCAACTAGCTCATGAAAACCCCGAATGTGGCCCACCGGCTTCATGATACTAAAGGTAGATCACAATTGCATCATATGCAACCCCCAAGATATTTGTCTCGTGATTGGCATAATCCTACGTGGGCAGGACAATTATGCCTTCTCACGTCAAACTAACACATCCCACGGATGGAAATGTCACTCCCAAAAGACCCCACATGGGTGAGTAATCTAGAAGGTTAACATAACCGCACCCTTAATTAAGTGACAGTTAAACACACAGCTTTCCCATGTCAGATGCCCCCCACGTGGGTGAGTAAGGCAATATGACACAAATAATGTCTTATGGCTTAACTATTGATGGAAGACAGGAAGCAACAAACCCTTTTGAGCTCCCCTTATCAGTTTGATATTAAAAGTTTTGAATCATATTCAAAAGAGGGACTTAATAATTTTAAAATCTCATCAAATGCTCGTTTGTTTGTTTGCCAGATTCATACAATTATGCTTAATTCATGCATCATATGTACTAATAAAACATACAAACAAACATTTATCATACATCATATGCATAATAAAAATAAATATGGACAACTACGACCTTTTCCTAATTGATCCACGTGAGCCATACGTGGATCACAAGTCTGTCTAAGGTGATGCAGGTATGTAATGCAATCCTATTACATTTTTGCTTCCATTATACTCTTGATTCTTGATGCTCCATCTTCAATCTCGGTCTCCCACTAATTCTAATGATTTTACATTTAAATCGTGCAAATAAGAGAATATGGATACAAATCCGGGGTGGGATACATCAGAAATTTAGAGAAAGCATACTCGCAGGCCCGATAATCAAAAACATAATTATAATGAAACAATAAAACCTAAACATATATCTAAACACATTGGTCAAGGTCCGTAATCATCCATCATGCAATCACATCATATATAATTAAACATTAAACTAAACAATTACATCATATGTAATTGTACTAATTACATCACATGTAATTAGATCACAATATTTAATTTATTCTATCGTTTCCCCAATAATCGTATCATTAATTAAAATTAAAATTAACAAATTAAATAAAATATTTTTTTAATTTTTAATTTATTAAATTTCAATTAATTGGTAAACTCTCTATTTTACCTTTAAATCATATTAATTGAAAATAAAATTAACAACTAAATGAGACACTTTAATTTAATTTCTAATTAATTAAATTTTAATTAACTGAAAAATCATTATTTTACCTTCAAATCATAATTGTAATCGAAAATAAAATTAACAAATTAAATGAAACACTTTCATTTAATTTCTAATTAATTAAATTTTTAATTACTTGGTAAAATCTTCATTTTACCTTAAATAAATAAAAATCATATTTTTAATTAATTAAATATTATGATTTATTGTTTCAAAAATTAATATCCGGATAAAACATCGACCAAAAATAATTTATGGACTCCAAACCAATTTGGATCCAAAATAAAAAATGCAAAAAAATAGCTCTATTTTCGGATTTAGCAAAAAAAAATTTATTTATTTTTTAATATTTCCGAAAACACTGTTTACCATATCCCCAAATTCAAAATTAGGGTTTAGCATACCCTAGGCAGCGCCGCCAGCCCTTCAGCCCCTAGCTTCATCCACCAGCGCCTCATCCATAGCTCAAGCAACCCATCACCTCCTTCTCCAGTGATCTCGCCCTAAGGATTTGTGGACCTTGTGAACACAGACGATGGAGAACACTTCTCCTCCCGCCTGGTCCGCCATGTCCGCCCGCGTCCATCTCATTGATCCGATAGTTTCAGTTTCGCGTGAGCTGTGCGCACGGTGACAGATTTCATCGCACATGGTGGTTAAAGAAGCAGCCGCTGAGCAGATTTGCCGCGCACCAGCGGCAACCGGTTGGAGGTCGGAAACATTTTCCGGCAGGTCGGTATTTGGGTCTCGATTAATGCTCTTAGTATCGATTTCTATGTTTTTCCATCTTCCAATTATTTTTGGAATGATTCAAACATGATTAGAAATTTTTTTGGAAACGATCTAATAAAATTAATTATTAAATATGTGAATAAAAGCACAACCTGGCTCTGATACCACTGTTGAGTTTCCTTACCCAGCGCCAGATTCAAACGCAACGGAAATAAACATAAACAGATCTGACCCGAGGATAGATCGATCGCGCCTGATTCATATATAAACATGCAAATATCAAAAAATTCACGAAAAGAGAATTACCGATAACAGCGAAATCAATCTGATGTCGGTGGCCCTCGAGTCCAATTAACCTGAACAGATCTACAAGCCAACACCAGTGCTAGTTTGGCGTTAGCGTTTTTATGAGATATTGTATTGTGGAATGAATGTAGTCTTTTTTTCTCAGAAACTAGAATGACTTATTTATAGGGTCATTGAGTCACTAATGGGCTTTGAGTGCATAAAGCCCAACATTCCAACATTTGGCTTATAGGGCACACATGCTAACAATATCTTGGAGCTTATTGATTCGTAGAAATAATATCTTGTTGAATAACAAAGAACATGTAGATGGGAGGTTTGTTGACCTTATCAAAGTTCGGTCTTAGAGATGGATTACCGTTTAAATAAGAGCAATACTCATTTCTCAATCTCATAATGGTACCAAAATCCTCGTCGTTAAGTGTTAGTCTTTCTTTTCTTTAGCTTTTTAGATTCATCTTTTCCTTTCCGTTGTGTAATTTAAGACTCTTGTAACTCGGCTTGAGTATCTCTTGTACTCATCTCAATATAAACTTTTTGCCCATTCAAAAAAAAAGTTTAAATTCGAGAGAAACATGTCGAAAAAAGCGTGAGAATATGTTTATGTTGTTGGCTGATCAATCAGACCACTATGAAACTTTATATAAATAGCGGTTTTATCTCTGGCCAGATAAATGTTTTTTGCTAATCCAAACAGTAGCCTGATTTGATATGGCTGCAGACCCACGAAAATCGTCCAACACTCGCTAATGCATGCACTGACAAATCTCATGATATGTAAATTGTTCAATACTATCATGTTGGCTCATAGAATGTAATTTGAGTGCATTCTCCACTAACTAAATTCTTCTTTCTTTAGTGCTTTTTTTTTTTTTTTTTTTTTTATGTATAAGACAATTTGTTCATACATTACAAGACGTACTCGTCAAAAAAAAAACTTACAACTACACTACCCGGACGTAATACAACAGTAGACAAAAGCCGGTTTCACAAAACAATCGGTCAAATAGTAAATACATGATGAAAAATAAGAGGACATCCAAGACTAAAACCTATCTTTCACCCCCTCGACAAGCTTATCACTATTAGGATCCAACCTTTAAAAATTACACAATTCCTCACTTTTCATAAGCTCCAGACGATACAGTACCACAAATCATTTCAGTTTTTTATTGTACATTCGAAATGGGTTCAAACATTGGTGTTGAATCAAGTGATATTCAATAATATTACAACACATAGAATTAACTTCAAACCACGAGTAATAGTTTTTCCACACATAGCTAGCAAATGGGCACGAAATGAATAAATGTTGTGAATCGCCATCCTCATTATTACACCAAATACAACCCACACCACTTGCACATCTTCGTTTAGTGCTTTTATCTTGGTTTTCCACTAATAAACATAATACAGTAAATATTTTCACTATTTAATGTGAATTTCATAGAGTTAGTTTCCCCTGAAGCAATACAAAAACATTAAACAATAGAAAGGTAACTGGTACTTCTTGAATAATATGCATAGCTATAAAAGCTTGCTTTCCTCAACTACGATATATATTCACCTCTACTAAATTTCACAATTTTTGTTTTCATCTTGACAAGAATTCAAAATTTACACATTGATCCCTTTTCCTTGGCAGGTTTTCTTAATCATGAAGTCTCCGGTTTCTCTTCTTCTTGCTTTTGCACTCATACTTGCAAGTTTCCAAGTCCATGCGAAAATAACGATGCTTCCTATCAAGAATCGTCACCTCTTGAGCAGTGGAAATTATGAAACGAGTACTACTTCAGCATCATATGATGAAGGCACATCCAGTGGCCAGGACAATACCCATCGTGTATATGGTGGCGCAGATAAGCCCAAACGCACTTAAAGACTATTCCACTTCTGGATGTTATTCGCGATATATGTAGGGGTATGCATGTTTAATGGTGTACTTGTTATATGTAAGCTATAGTGTGCTTGCATGATAGATTAATGTGCGTGGTATATAAGTTATAGTTGTCTTCGCATCACGGCAAGATTCGCCCCGATCTAATAAATCGCGACATGGGTACTTTGGTTCGTGTGGCTTGCTGTTATCAATACTTTGTGAATTGTGAGTTAAAGTAACTTTGTATATGTAGTCGTCAACTGATACAGGTTAAATAGCAATGATTTTATTTTTCCCTTTCTGAATTTCATAATCTGATGAACTAATAGCATTGTGTCATCTCTTACTAGGGTTGGCTGTAAGTAATTTCTTTATGATCTAACCACTTTGTTAGATCAAATGCGGAATAAAATGGATTAGTAGTATACCTCCAGCCATTGCTCTTCTTGCTTTGGTTATTAAGTCTTCTAAACCTTCACAATCTCCCTTAGATGGTGTATATGGTACTAAATGAGATTGTTAGATTTAGGGACCCAACCATATGTATTTATAGGCTCTAGGTTATGAAGCATGGGGAGATGAATTGGATGTGAATACTTAATGTAAAAGTGTTATGGACCACAAATGAAGGTTTTAATGAAGTGTTAATGAAGTTGTTACCAACATTCTCCCACTTGGTCCATATATTTCATCATTCACCACAGTAAGAAACAAAAATACATAAATCATGGCGATAGGTTCTCTTAATACGAGTATTATCTTCCATGTATTACAATGCGTCATGTTTCTCAAATCCCAGCCCATATTACTTAATGAATAAACCATATGTTTATTCAAGGTCCAAACATCAATGATATTTCTCAAAATAAATGTGTACACAAGTCAAAATATGAGACAATATCACAAACAGAGTTTCACTAATATTCGTTCTTACAACGAAAATCACATAAAGGAACCAAGTCCCATTCTTTCTACATGATCCTTAAATTTTTTTGGTGGCATGCCTTTTGTCAAAGGATCAGCAATCATTAATTCGGTACTAACGTGTTCAATAACCACTGTTTTATCTTTAACACGTTCTCTTATGGCAATATACTTGATGTCGATGTGCTTGCTTCGACTACCACTTTTATTATTCTTAGCCATAAAAACTGCAGCCGAATTATCACAATACATTTTCAAAGGCCTAGAGATCGAATCAATTACTCTAAGTCCAGAAATGAAACTCTTCATCCATACACCATGTGATGTAGCCTCAAAACAATATACCAACTCAGCTTCCATAGTGGAAGTAGCAGTCAATGTCTGCTTTGCACTTCTCCAAGATACAGCTCCACCAGCAAACATAAAAATGTATCCTGATGTTGATTTTCATGAATCAACACAGCCAGCGAAGTCCGAATCAGAGTAGCCATTCACTTCCAGATTATCGGTCCTTCTATACATAAGCATGTAATCTTTGGTCCCCTTAAGGTACCTCATTACTTTCTTTGCAGCTCTCCAGTGGTCCATACCTGGATTACTCTGATATCTTCCTAACATCCCAATAATAAATGCAATGCCAGGTCTTGTGCAAACCTGAGCATACATTAGGCTTCCAACGGCAGAAGCATAAGGAATGTTCTTCATTTGTTACCTCTCAAAATCGTTTTTCGGACACTGGTTCAAGTTGAAATTGTCACCCTTCACAATGGGAGCTATACTTGGTGAACAATCTTTCATCCGAAATCTCTCTAAAACTTTGTTGATATAGGTCTCTTGAGATAGGCCCAGAATTCCTTGAATTCTGTCTCTATGTATCTTAATGCCTATGACATAAGAAGCATCGCCCATATCTTTCATATCAAAGTTGTTAGAGAGAAATTGTTTCACCTCATGTAGCAAACCCTTATCATTGAATGCAAGTAAAATGTCGTCCACATACAGATTAAGGAAACAAATCTTACTCCCACTGACCTTTTGGTATATACATTGATCCATAATGTTCTCTACAAATCCAAATGAAGAGATTACATCATGAAATTTCAAATACCACTGACGGGAAGCTTGTTTCAATCCATATATAGATTTCTTGAGCTTGCACACCAATTGCTCACTACTACTAGAGGAAAATCCTTCTAGTTGTTTCATGTAAACCTCTTCCTCTAGATCTCCATTTAGAAACGCTGTTTTCACATCCATTTGTTGCAACTCCAAATCGAAATGTGCAACTAATGCCATGATGATACGAAGTGAATCTTTCTTTGATACAGTAGAGAAGGTCTCCTTGTAGTCGATTCTTTCCTTTTGAGTAAATCCTTTAGCGACAAGTCTTGCTTTATATCTTTCAATGTTGCCTTTTGAGTCTTTTTTTGTTTTATAGACCCATTTACATCCATGGCTTTTACACAATCAGGCAACTCAACAAGATTCCAGACTCCATTAGATGCCATAGAATTCAACTCATCTTTCATGGCATCATACCATAAACTTGATTCTTTACAACTCATGGCTTGTGAAAACGTTTCAGGATCATTTTCAGCTCCAACATTATAGTCCGCTTCTTGTAAATACACAACATAATCACTAGGTATTGCTGATTTTCTTACTCTAGCTGATCTCCTTAATGTTGTATCAACATTTTCCTCAGGATCATGTTGTTCAACTGGATGTTCAATAATTTCTGGCAATTCTTGAACATCTTGATCTATTGGAATATTATCAGCAGCTTGTGGAACTTCAATGATTGGTTGTCCAACACCCGTTTGAACTTGAGGAGTGTTGCGAATGATATCAATCTATCACTTGGAGTGGAAGTTTGAGCGTCAATATGATTTCTTTCAGAAACAATGTCCTGAAATCGATCGCTCCCACTGATCAAGTCATTCTCAAGAAACTTCGCATTTCTTGATTCCACAATCCTAGTGCTATGAGATGGACAATAGAATCTATAACCCTTTGACCTTTCGGCATATCCAATGAAATATCCACTAATGGCCCTTGGGTCTAGTTTCTTCTCTTGTGGGTTATAAACTCTTACTTCAGACGGGCATCCCCAAACACGTATACGTCGCAAACTTGGTTTCCATCCTTTGAATAATTCAAATGGTGTCTTTGGGACAGCCTTAGTTGGAACTCGGTTTAATATATACACTGTCGTTTTAAGAGCATCAGTCCACAAGGATTCAGGAAGCTTGGAGTTACTTCGCATACTCCTCACCATGTCCATTAAAGTTCGGTTTCTTCTTTCTGCTACACCATTTTGGTCAAGAGAACCAGGCATAGTGTATTGAGCAACTATCCCATGCTCTTGAAGAAACTTCGCAAATGGACCAGGTGCTTGTACATCTCGGTGTATCTACCATAATATTCTCCACCTCTATCTGTTCTCATGATTTTAATTGGTTTTCGCA
Source organism: Haberlea rhodopensis (assembly GCA_907163345.1). Taxonomy (NCBI): domain Eukaryota; kingdom Viridiplantae; phylum Streptophyta; class Magnoliopsida; order Lamiales; family Gesneriaceae; genus Haberlea; species Haberlea rhodopensis. The sequence goes on along the minus strand of CAJQUN010000042.1, from coordinate 3,171,048 downwards.
TTGTTTCTCTACTTCGGCCTTAAAAACTTTAAAGGCGTCTAGTGCTTCGTTCTTGTTATGAAGCAAGTAGATATACATATATCGTGAAAATCATCAATGAAAGAGATGAAATATCTCGGACCATGCGAGTCCGTTACTGGACTACAAATATCTGAATGTATGATCTCTAATATGTCTATACTCCTCTTAGCACCTTTCTTGGACTTGTTGGTCTGCTTTCCTTTAATGCAGTCCACACAAGTACTGAAATCAGTAAAATCCAAAGTACTAAGTACTCCATCATTCACTAATCTCTTAATCCTATCTATGGAGATATGACCCAATCTCCGGTGCCACAAAATAGAGGAATCCTCGTTCATAACACATCGTTTTATACCAGTGTAAACATGCATAGTATCATAAGTAGCATTATTTTGTAAATCAATAGAGAAAATCCCATCAGACAATGTACCATTCCCAACAAGATCAGATTTATAATATAAACTGAAAGATGTTTCTGAAAACTTAAAGGAATAACCAAAAGGTACAAGTCTTGAAACTGAAATTAAATTCCTAGAAAAACTGGAATATAAAATGTCTTTTCTAAATTCAAAATAAAACCACTGTTTAAAACTAAACTGCATGTTCCAACAGCTTCCACATGTGAGCGCATTTTGTTTCCTGAATAAATGCATTGCTCACTTTCCACTGGTTTCCTTAGGTTTCGCATACCCTGCAAGGTATTCGAAATATGGATTGTAGAACCAGAATCAATCCACCATGTGTTATAAATAACATCAACCATATTAGATTCATAACAGACAAATGAGATTGGATTACCTTTTGTCTCAAGCCATTTCTTGAATTTGGTGCAATCTTTCTTCATGTGTCCCTTCTTTTTACAGAAGAAACACTTAGATTCCTTTTTGATTCCACCCTGGGGCGGTATTTTACCTTTCCCTTTTCATTTGGCTTGGTTTATGTCCTTTCTTTCCGTTGCATAAACACGCTTTCACTATTTTCCATGGTCAATCTTCCCTCCTCTTGAACACACATGGTCATCAGTTCATTAATTGACCACTTATCCTTATGTGTGTTGTAGGATATCTTAAAGGGTCCATACTGACTTGGGAGAGTGTTTAAAATATAGTGCACAAGGAAAGACTCAGACATCTCAACCTCAAAAGTCTTTAGTTGAGCCGCAATGTCCCTCATTTGCATGATATGCTCACGCACACCTTTAACAGTAGTGATCCTTATGGGTGAAAATTTCATAATTAGGGTGCTGGCTAGTGCTTTATCTGAAGTCTCAAACTGCTCATCAATAGCCTTCAGCAATGCCTTGACATTTTTATGCTCTTCGACAGAACCTCGAATACCAGCAGAGATTTTGGTCTTTATGAACATTACGCAGAGACGATTAGATCGCTCCCACTTTTCATATAGATCAATCTCATCAGGAATGCTGATTTCATTAATTGGAGGTGGTTCGTCTTTCCTTATGGCATAATCAATGTCCACCCACCCTAAATGAAGAAGAATTATCTCCTTCCAAACTTTATAGTTATCACCCTTTAGTTCGGGAATATCACACTTAACATCAGAGAAATTCACAGATTGTATAACTGCATAAAAAATCATAATACATGCTTATAATCCAAAATTTGAGACTAATTAACATAATTCATGATTTACCAATGTAAAATCATGCTTAAAAATATATAAATCTATTAACATAAAACATGCATGTGGGCTAAAGTCTTACTCAATTAGATTCATAAAAACTATATGATAAAACTATCAAATTATGTTAATTTTCCTAATTCCTGTGGGTAAATAGAAAATATAATTTGATATTCTATCCTAATTAATCATACAAATATAATAAAAATTCCTGTGGGAAAATCTATTATATTAAATATGACAAATTACAAGTAATGTTATAATGTGATCCCACAATACTTAATATATAATTTTGCATAACTAAAAATGCTGTGACTACTCCCTAATTAATTAAAATCATATGGATCACACAACATTTAATTAACTTCACAATATATGTTCATTTACATTGCATAAAACCATAAGCAATATGAACACTAAATTTAATTTTAATATATACTAAATTATTTAACCCAATATTGCATGCACAATAACAATTATATAGGGGTGCTTAACGGGACGGGTCAATCCGGACCCGGCCCAAACAGACCGGTTAGTCCGGTTCGGAATCGGAACCGGACTAACCGGTCCCGAACCGGTCCAGATCCGGTATCTTACCGGTTTCGAACCAAACGGATCCAGTTCCGGATTGAACCGGAACCGGACCCTTTTTTTTAAAAAAAGTTTTTTTCCCGATAAATCCCTTCGTTTTTTATTTTTTATTTTTTTAAAAAAAAAGAAAATCCGGTTTCGGGTTGGAACCAGTCCAACCCGAAACCGGTTGGACCGGAACCGGATCCAATCTGGTTCCTTAACGGATCGGACCGGTTCCGGGATTATCGGTTCCGGACCGGACCGGACCGATCCGTTAAGCACCCCTACAATTACACATACAAAAACAACAAAACAAATAATTTAGCACATAAACCACAAAATTATATACACATACGTGTGTGTGTATATATATATATGACAAAACTCTTAAATCATAATTGTAATTAAATAATGTTATAAGACAAATCTTAATGATAACATAAATATCACATTACTATAAAATTAAAATTTCTTTATTTTAAATATGTAACTTGTCGTGAATGTCTGTAAGCCTTTCTCAATATTTATCATTAAAAATGATAATTGCAGCTAAAAGTACAATATCTGTTTCGACTGTGATTTCTTAATTTTGTCTTTATAGTGGTGTCATCCCTGACCTCCAGCCGGGTTAGTATGATCCGGTTGCAAACCCATATGAAAACCAACGCATTCTTGGCTTGAGGACACCAAAATGTTATTATTAAATTCCAGATACGTTGGAATCACTTTTCTTGATGATTTCTAACCTTTATATCTCATCGAAAAATGAAGATTTGAAATTCTATGAATAAAATTTCAAGTCACGGCAGGAAGCAAATCGTAGCAAGACAGAGGTAAAAACTGCTCTGATACCAAATGTAAGTAATTTATTTATGATCTAACCACTGTGTTAGATCAAATGCGGAATAAAATGGATTAGTAATATACCTCCAGCCATTGCTCTTCTTGCTTTAGTTTATTAAGTCTTCTAAACCTTCACAATCTCCCTTAGATGGTGTATATGGCACTAAATGAGATTGTTAGATTTAGGGACCCAACCATATGTATTTATAGGCTCAACCATCATAGAACTTTCTTTCATAGGTTATGAAGCATGGGGAGATGAATTGAATGTGAATACTTAATGTAAAAGTGTTATGGACCATAAATGAAGGTTTTAATGAAGTTGTTACCAACATTGGCTATTTGAACTAGTTGAAGAATCAACACTACATTGAGTATATCTTTTTAATCTAACTTTCGAACTCAATTAGTTAAAATGACATTTGATATCAACTATTTATTAAACTTGTCTATAGTTTTTGTGGCTTTGGATTAAAGCATCATTTCCATGGACATTTAGCTTGTGACTGATTGATTTCTTTGTCCAAGGGAGTGCTCGAGCGGCATTTAATCTTGTGCTAGTGAAAGACTTGGATCGTTTTTGTGTATGTTGATGAAATTGCAATAATTTATGTTAGGATAGTCTTGGAACCTGGTTGTGATTCGGACATTACTCGAATTCCAAGTCGAGTATAACTTGTACTCAGGCTTTGTTTTAATATTTATTATGCTGATTTTAAAAAGAATATTTCTCCAGATATATTCTCATCAAATATTTAGTAAACTCTCAGTTTCTACGTTGTATACATGAAATTTTATGCAATTATATCATATACTTGCAAATGAAACTCTTAGTTCTTAATAAACAACATTTTCAAGAATAAAATATTTGGCCTTTATGAGGGTTTTAATTCAGAAAGGCCCTCAACTTTGGTTCCTATTCAATATTTTTAAAATTTTATATTTATAAAACTTTTATTTCTTAATCTTTTTTTTTGTCTCTCGGCATATATTATCTCTACTCTTTTTTAATATTTTCAATCTCTTCCCTAATTGTAATTAACGTTGGTTGAATTCTAAGACGTTGTAAGATTTGTTTCCTTTCATTATTTTGAGATTTGAGAAACTGTAATTGAAAAAAATGAGTTTCCTAAAAATATATTCCAGTAAATCTCCATTTTTGTGAATTTTATGTATAAGAATTTTGTGTTGATACTTGCTGGTTGGTTGAGAAAATGTTCAAATTGTTATTTTGTTATTTATGTGAAGCAAGTATCTTGATAAATAATATTTGTTGAGTGATGTAAAAATTTTTTTTTTCAATCTATGGTGATATGAACTTGAGTTCAGGCAATCGTACATAGAAAATGTAGCATTCTTATTTTGATTTCTAGTTTTAGATTTGATTGTTTTTCATAAATCTCTTTTATATTCATAATATATGACAAATACAGTTGTTATTATTATTAATTATTATGCAAGTTAATCATTGAATAATATATTTGTTTAGTCAGTAAATGTAGGGTCGAACATTTACCACTTTACCAATTATTATAGTTAAGGCTAATGGCGCAACATCAATCTTTTCAACCATGCACTAAAACAAGCGTCAGGTGTTCGACCGATCACAAAACAGAGGTAATTGTTTCACCCCGACAATCTCTCCCCCAATAATTGCACTCTGCAAAACAATGGAGTGAGAAGATTTGCACATATTCATTAATTATGACAATTACACTTAAGGAGAAAAAAAACTCGTAAATTTGCTCTATAAAATGTATCATAATTTCATTTGCAAAACAATGGAGTGAGAAGATTTGCACGTATTCATTAATTATGAAAATTACACTTAAGGAGAAAAAAAAAACTCGTAAATTTGCTCTATAAAATGTATCAAAATTTCATTTCAGAATAAATAAATACTATCAAAACCATCATTTCTAGTTGTACCAAAGGAAAAAATGAAGATTTTGAAGCCTTTTTGCAACCTAAATAATCTGTAAGTGAGCTTTTGTTATATTACCCTTTTTTTGACAATGTATGTATGCTTTAAAAATACAGTCGAATATGTGAACTATGTTAAAAAACTATGATGTCATTAAATTATGAATATCGGGAGATAAGTGTTATGCGAAGCAACGTGCTACGTACGTGTGAGCCACCTCTTGAACCAACGGGGCAAAGTACTATACGTACGGAAGCCACCTCTTGAATCTGTATGAGCCACATCTATAATCTTTATGTCTTACAGATCGATCTAATCTATTAGTATATGATATGTGTTCTGATATGATGCATTTTGTATGGCTCAAAGGAGCAAAATCTGTTATGTGTATTAATTCATATCAGTTGATGATTTGATACCTGATTCGAAATTTGTGTAAGTATATATGTTTGGCATATTCGATTGGGCCCCGCTTGCTGAGTATTTTCTGAAATACTCACCCCTTATATCCCCTCCCCAGATAAAAGTGAGATAGATACCGAAGAAGAAGAACAGCACAACTTTTGAGGTTGATAATCTACTGCAAAGATTTCAAGATTTTACATAATTATGCTTCCTCTAAACTCTATTAAGATTTAAGTTAATTGTTTTATTTTCAGTTGTAAAACATTTATGTTTATGGAATAAAAGACTGGTTATATTTTAAGTTCCGTACTATGAAGCTTGTTGTCTTCGAATTGCATATTTGAATTCAACCCCGGTGTTATCGACTTCGGTCTCGGGGCGTGACATCGATCGTAGATAATGTTGCATATTTTTGAACACTTGCACACCATGCGGGAATTTTGAGTGCAGCATTAATTGTTTTCACTGTTTCATATAAGCATGCACATAAGAAAAATTGTAATTTTGGCTCTTTTTATTTTTAGTCCTGTGGATTATTTTAGTGTTAGTCTAATAAATTAATCTTTATTTTGACTTTTAGATCTTTTTCGTCTATAGTACTGATGTGGTTTCACGCATAAGCAAAATCTGATATCACGTCAGTAATATCTGTCGATACGTTAGCACACTAAATAGAAGTGGCAAAACAGAAACTTACAGGAATGAACCAAACTTTAATACTTACATGTCAAAAACTGAAAATAAAGTCAACTTCGAGGATGAAGTTTGAAATTTTGCCTATAGAAATATGTAGCAGACCTATCATGATATATGACTAACAGAACGAAAATAACCTAAATTAGCAATTTTCATTCATAATTACTTGTCTAGTGGCTAACAAAATGCAATCTACACGTAGTATATTTGATTAACAATGAATGATCAAACGCTTATCATTGGGCTAAAAGCTATAGCTGGTATCAGATACGTAAATTCATTCCTTATAGTGGCATCACAAAGCCTCGTACTAAGCGACAGATGGACATAAGAGGATGCACTTTATAGGTGTCAATGAGCCAGACTGTTAAGTCAATAGACGACAGTTGACCACACCTTCATACACAAATGCACAAAATGACTTGCTGGACAAACACAACCCCAACAATCCCCGCCCAAAAAGTGCTTTCTGGGCAACTTGAACACATGACCCTTCGCTCTGATACCAATTGAAAGATCAAACGCTTACCACTAGCATAAAAGCTATAGCTGGTAGCAGATGCGCAACTTTAATTCCTTATAGTGATAGTGTGAAGCTCCGTATTAAGTGATATGTGAACATGAAGTGCTGCACCTTATAGGTGCCAATGAGCGGGCTGTTAAGCCAATAGACGACAGATGACTGGACTTCATCCACGAGGGAACATAAAGATTTGTTGGGCAAACAAAGCCCCAACAAACAGCTTGAGGGGAACATTTTCATATCATGTTAATCAGAATCTGTAGACATCACATATACATACAATATTCTTGAGTACCATATCCACTTAATCATGAAGATCTTGGCTCTTGTGTTTCGACTTACCTCAAATTTGTTGATCCTTTCTCCATTCAAAAGTTGATGGTGCCAATACTTTCGGGGGTAAATTATAAAATTGTCTCATAGAATATGTATTTGCAGTAGTAATACAAACTTTTAGACTAAATGTTGGCCTCGAAGGTGATAAGAAAGGAATATCAACTTTTGTTTGTAATTCTTTCACAAAATTAAAGGATTAATACTAATAATAGTCATGATAACAATAATAATAAATAAACAAAATAGTATTAATAATCTTTTAACGACAATAAATACATAAAGTACTAATAATAATGATAGTAATAATAGTTAAAATTAATATTAAAATTAATTATTAAAGGAAAATAATTTTGTAATAAAAAAATAGAACAACATTTATTACTTATTCAAATTTTTTTTATAATAAAATATAATAAGTGTAATAATAAATAAAATATTAATAGTTATTATCGTTTAATAGCAGCCATAATGAAAATTGCATATTGGTGCTGTTTTCATAAAGTTAATTCAAATAAGTCTGGCCAAAAGTATTGTTTACAAAAAAATACATGTAGGAGAGAATTAAATTCACATAAGTTCACTTTTTAAGAGTTGGTTTGCAAAGGTATTTTTTAGTTCCCAAAATACCCTTAAGTTATAAAAAACTCTAAACCTAATTTCAGATTAACTCTTTACGTCATTCATATTCCCCCTCTGCACGCAAATCTCCAATTTTTTAGCGATTATCAGATCATTATTTTCTTCATCATCTTGTCGCTTCATCTCGTCGCCCCGACCTAAAAATTATTTGATAAAATATTATGCACATGAAATATGTTTGAATTGAAGCATCTAAATTGTTCGTAGCATTTGAAAACTTTTTGAATCGAAGAAGACATCGGGCTACTCTGCACATATAATTTCTGAATCTGCTATGGGCATTCCATCGTGTGTGTGTATACTGTGTGTGTATGTGATTATAAATTTGAATACTGATGTTAAATTTTAGATAGCGGAAGTTCGTTGGTATGTTTTTTTTTTAAAAAAAATCTCTCATGGCTTTTGATTGATGCATATGTATGAAGAAGTAAGGTATGCACTGGTGTCCGAGCTTATTTGTTCATTTTCAAATTTTACAGTCTGGCATCAAGATATTGCACCGAAGAAGATGGCCCAGAGAAAAAATAATTGGTGCACGAAAATTATAAAAAGTAACTGGGGCAAGAAAATATAACATTGGTGCACGAAAATCATAAAAAGTAATTGGTGCACGAAAATCATAAAATGTAACTGGTGCACGAAAATATAACCTTGGTGCACGAAAATCATAAAAAGTAACTGGTGCACGAAAATATAACCTTGGTGCACGAAAATCATAAACATAATTGGTGCACGAAAATGATAAAAACTAACTGGTGCACGAAAATTATAAAAAGTAACTGGTGCACGAAAATATAACATTGGTGCACGAAAATATAGCACTGATGCACGAAAATAAAAACACTGGTGCACGAACTTTGTATTAATTAACTGATGCACTAAATTTACAAAAAACAAACTGGTGCATTTATATAATAACTGGTGCACGAAATTAAATGGTTCGTGCACCCCCCACTTAATTGTACGGTTCGTGCAACACCCACTTGCGATTATGATTCGTGCATCACATACTTTTTCTATGTTTCATGCATCAGTGACTGATTTTAATTTTCGTGCATTTATTACTGATTTTCAATTTCGTGCATCAGTAGCTGATTTTAATTTGCGTGAATCAATTACTGATTTTTCGTGCATTAGTTACTGATTTCAATCTTTCGTGCACCAGTTACTGTTAATAATTTTCGTGCACCAGTTATTTTTTATAATTTTCGTGCACCAATTATTTTTTATAATTTTCGTACACCAGTTATTTTTTATCTGGGTCATCTTCTTCGTTGCAAATTTCTTCCAGTAAATTCTGAAAATGAGCAAAGAAGCATGGACACCAATGCATAATAACTAAAAAACCTCAAAAGGTAACAAACAATAAATATATACTCTTACACACATACACACACAAACACACACACATACTGGAATTGAAAAAAAATCTGGAACGAAGTGATGAAACAGAAAATCGAAAAGATGAAGAGAAAAACCAACTGTAAGAAATCGTAACTGGCGAGAGAGATTACGAGGAGATTTGAATCGCAGTGGTGCAAGAAAGAGATTTAACGAATTGCTGTAACAGATTGAAAATTTTTTAGATTGCCGCATTTTCTTATCAAGGGCACTTTTGTTATTTTAACCTAAAGTTGACTTAAATGATTGCAAATTTTTTTCCTGGACTAGGATGAATAAAGTTTTACCATTGGATAACGGTCTGAACTTTCCCCATGATACTAATAGTAAATAATAATAATAACAACGACAACAAATTAATAATTGTAGTAATAATAGTAACCGACTCTTGAATAACTATTAATTTAAAATTTTGATTAAATATGATTGAGTCGTTAAAAATAATTTAATTCCATTTATTTTTCAGATACCATAAATAATTAGTTTGGGAGAATATTTGATTAATCCTAAAAATTTGAGCTTATTATTGTAATTATCTCGAATCAATGGAACAAAATAATTATCTCGAATCAATGGAACCATTTTGGTAATTTTTCTTTGGTGATCCAGATAATTTTTATTTTATTTTAAAAAAACAAACTTTTGTAAGAAGCTTGTAAAAAAAATAATAATAATAAAGTACAGCAAAGTATAATGGATACAGGTTATCGGATACAAGCTCAAGGCACAACTTTGTCAGTAACTAGGTTATGCTCCAAGAATTGAAACAAGTTTAATGATTCGGAGATAAAGGAAAAAAGTTTGTTGGGTTGCATTACGACATGCATATCTTGGAGCTTATGAATTCATAAAAATAATATCTTATTGAATAACGAAGAACATACAGATGAGAGGCTTGTGGAACTTATCAATGATCGATCTTAAAGCTGGATTATTGTTTAAATAAGAGCAATATATATTTCTCAATCTCATAATGATACCAAAATCCTCTAAAATTTATATTTGACTTGTAGTCGTTAAGTGTCAATCTTTCTTTTCTTTAGCTTTCTAGATTCATCTTTTCCTTTCCGTTGTGTAATTTAAGACTCTTGTAACTCGGTTTAAGTACCTCTTGTACTCATCTCAATAGAAACTTTTTGCCCATTCAAAAAAAAGTTCAAATACGAGAGAAACGTGTCGAAAAAATCGTGAGAATATGACCACTATGAAACTTTATATAAATAGCGGGTTTTATCTCTTGCCAGGTAATTGTTTTTGCTAATCCAAACAGTAGCCTGATTTGATATGCCATTGGGGGTCATGGGCTACAGACCCACCAACACTCGTTAATGCATGCACTGATAAATCTCATGATTCCATCATATTAGTTCATAGAATGTAATTTGAGTGCATTCTCCACTAACTAAATTCTTCTTTCTTTAGTGTTTTTTTTTTATATAAGACAATTTATTCATACATTATAATATTTATTAGTCAAAAAAACGCTTACACCTATATCACCCAGCTTCGTATAATATTTGGGCTGAGTACCCATTGTACTCTTATTAATAAATTTTTGTCCGATAAAAAAAAACTACATTATCCGGACGTAATACACAAAAGCCGGGTTCACACAATAATCGGTCAAAGAGTAATTAATTACATGATGAAAAATAACAGGACATCCAAGCCCAAAACCTAACTTTCATCTCTTCTACAAGTTTATTACTATTAGGATACAACCCTTTAAAATAACAACATTCCTCACTTCCCATAAGCTCCAGACGATACGGTGCCACAAACCATTCCAAATATTATAGTACATTCAAAATGGGTTCAAACCTTGGTGTTGAATCAAGTGATGCTCAATAATATTACAACACACACATACAGAATTAACTTCAAACCACGAGTAATAGTTTTTCACACATAAATGGGCACGAAATGTATAAATGTTGTGAATCCTCATCCTCATTAATACACCCCACACCACTTGCACATCTTTGTTTAGTGCTTGTATCTCTGTTTTCCACTAATAAAAATTATACAGTAACTATTTTCCACTATATAATGTGAATTTCATCGAGTTAGTTTCCTTGTATCCTCAAGTAATACAAGAACACTAAACAACAGAAAGATAACTGGTACTTCTTGAATCACATGCATAGCTATAAAACCTTGTTTTCCTTAACTACGATATATATTCACCTCCACTAAATTTCACAATTTCTGTTTTCATCTTGACAAGAATTCAAAATCCTTTTCCTTGGCAGGTTTTCTTAATCATGAAGTCTCCGATTTCTCTTCTTCTTGCTTTTGCACTCATACTTGAAAGTTTCCAAGTCCATGCGAGAATAACGATGCCTCCTATCAAGAATCGTCACCTCTTGAGCATTGGAATTTGTGAAACGAGTACTACTTTAGCATCATATGATGAAGGCACATCCAGTAGCCAGGACAATACTCATCATGCATACGGTGGCGCAGATAAGCCCAAATGCAATTAAGACTATATCCACTTCTGGATGTAATTCGCGATATATGTAGGGGTAGTTGTTATATGTAAGCAATAGTGTGCTTGCATGATAGATAATATTAATGTGAGTTCTTGTCTTTTCATCGCAATAAGATTCGCCCCGATCTAATAAATCGCGACATGGGTACTTTGGTTGGTGTAGCATCTGTGGCTTGCTGTTATCAATACTATGTAAATTGTGAGTTAAAGTAACTTTGTATATATAGTCGTCAATTGATACAGGCTTTGTTTTAATATATTATTATGAGCATTTTAAAAAAAATGTTTCTCCGCATCTCATCAAATATTTAGTAAACTCTCCGTTGTATACATGAAATATTATTATGTTAAAACTTTTATTTTCTTAATCTTCCTTCGTCTCTCGGCATATATTATCTAAAAAAAATTTATATTTATAAAACTTTTATTTCTTAATCTTTTTCAATATTTTCAATCTCTTCTCTAATTATAATTAAAATTGGTCGAATCTAAGAGCATCTTCAACCCTACGCTATTTTGACGTAGGGTGTAGCTGCGCCAGTTCTGGCATAAGGCATTTACTTTTTTATTTTATTTTTTTTTCGTTTTTTTTAATGATAATATTATTAAGTTTTGTTTTTTTTGTTTTAAATTATTTATTCGCTTGTACTCTATGGGAATCCAACGCCAAGTGATTTAGATTTTATGATAGATGAGAATATTGTTTTTAATAAAAAATTAAATAATAAGTTTGTTAATTTTTTTATTTTTGTTTAAAAATCTATTAATAATCAACCTATTAAATATTCACTAAACAATAATCATAATAAAATAAAAAAAATGCTAAATAAAAAAAATACAGTATGTTTGTATCAAATTATTCATCCTTCAAAGTATATATGATTTTCAAAATTATAGCTTGATGAGGAGACTCTGCAAAGAGAATGAGAGGGTGTGAGAGAGAGTGAGAGAGCGCCAAAACTTTGGTCCTGTATTCCACCCTTTGCCATACTCACTGATGTGATCCGGTATTTTTCAATTTTATAGTAGAGTTTAGTGTTTGCGAAAAACAAAGGAAGACACCAAAATTTTTACGTAGAAAGCCCTCAATTGAGAGAAAAATCACGGGACCTAGTCCAGTATAATTTTCACTATCACACTTTTTTTTAGTACGGGACTCTTGGGACACGACTTACGATTGTCAAATGACTACAAAAATATCCTAGAAAAAATGACGAAAATGGCCGAACAGAAGTAAATATGCTCTCCTCGGAGTCTTTTGTGCATAGAAAAATCCAACCCCCTTCAATGAGACTATCTGTGTGTATTTATAGGACTGTTCCCGGTGATTAATTCGAGGAAGCTCCGGAACATGAGTTCCTATGATCGTGGCTTAACTGGGGCCAAACGTGTCCGAGAAACCCGCGTACCATTACTGCACGTTTATTCACGCCGGTTGATTTGTTGGTTATCTCCGGGTCTTCCCCTAATCTTTGATCCGGGAACCGACGAGGGCTTAACAGCTGTTCGGTAAATCCCTGCTCGGTGCCCCCTGTTCGATGTCCTCCCGTTCGGTATATGACTTGTTCCACTCTTGAGGAGATTTTACCCGAGTAAGTCAATATGTCATATGGTATCACTCACCATATCCCAATCTTCACCACCCACCTTCTGCTACTCCTTATCACTCATCTCCATATCTTATATCTTCCAACTTTCACACCCACCTCCATACCCATCTTCCTCCAACCTTCAACATCAATCTACATACCCTTTTGTCATCCAAGCTTCACAGCCCACCTCCATACCCATCATCTTACAATCTTCATCTTCGACCTCCCAGTAGGATTGATAGTAAGGTGGTAGGAAGCAATCCCAATAAGGTAAGGTTTCCCTTGGCCACAGACAAGAGATTTGGTCCCGTAAAATTAGAAGAAAACACTATCTCATTCTTCTTCACAAACTTCCCAACTGATTGGAAATATGACAATATGTGCATCGCTTTCTCGCGTCTTGGCACAATATGGAATATTTTTATCCCAAATAAGATAAACAAGTTTGGCAAGAAGTTTGGATTTGTCAGATACAAAGGCGTGGGGAATGTAGGATCACTTGAAATAGGTCTCAACCAAATCTGGATCGACTCGTTCAAGCTAATAGGTAACATATCGAGGTTCAAGAAAAATTATTCAAATCTTAAGCGGTCAACCAAAACGAAATCCTCTAATTGTGAATCATGGATTCAGAAATGATAAAAGTTTCAAAGAAGTGGTTTTACCTGAAATAAATGGACATAGCCCAGTTGTGCCACAAGGTCAAGTGTTGTCGTATGAGGTATCAGAGGAGGAAATGACTTGGACAATATTATGCCTTGTAGGTCGACTGATTAATTCAGGGGAAATTCAGATAGTTGAAGGTGAATTTCATAATAGTGGTTATCCGAGCATACACTTGAAGCCTTTTGGGGGACAACCAGTTCTAGTCCAGTTGCATAAACAAGAGGAGCATGAAGAATTCCTTAAACAAGACAAAGAATGGTTAAACCAATGGTTCAGTGATATATCCCCTTGGTCTCCGGCAGTTAATATTTCTGAAAGAGTCGTCTGGCTTCGATATTTATAAATTCCTTGTCACATATAGACTATCAGTTCTTTAAAATACTGGCAGCTCAAGTTGGAAAGTTTATTGATCAAGGTTCAAGTTAAAGGGTTATTATTCCATATCAAAATCCCAGAAGAATCATTTTGCTATATCCCATCTGATAATGTTACTAAGGATGGATGGAATGACGATATATTCCATGTAGGGCTGAGTATTCGATCGGTTCGGTTACCGACCGAACCGAATTTCTGAAAATCGAACCGAACTGATTTTTAAAACTGTAACCGAACCGACCGATTTTTTTTTCGAAACCGAACCGACATAAAAAATCGGTTATTTCGGTCGGTAACCGAATTAACCAAAAAAATTTTAAAAAAAATAAAATAAATTTTAAAAATTAGATAATGTGATTTTAAAAATTAAAATAATTAGATTATTTGATTTTAAAATTTAAAAAGTACAATTTAAATAAAGAATGATATTAATTGATTTTTTAAAAAATAAAAAAACAATTTATTTTTTAAAAAATATTAAAAAATTAAAAATTTCTTTTTATTCGGTTAACCGATATTTTTAAAATGAAAACCGAAACCGAACCGAATTAACCGAATTAACCGATTTTGTAAAAATCAAAACCGAATTTCCGAAATAACCGAACCGATTTTAAAAAATATTTCGGTTTTTTCGATTTGTTCGGTTTAACCGAACTTTTGCTCACCCCCGAATTCCATGGGCCAATATCTCTTAAACCAAAGCCCAATAGAAAGCCAAATTTACAAAGCTAATACTGAACCCAAAAACATTAGTTCTTCAACCAATGATCATATGGCCCAAAAGGTTAAGATTGTTAACAGTAAGAATTATGCATTGATTCACTTGGTTGATCATATCGATCCAAATACTTCTATATCCTTACCAAAGAAAGTAACAGTCATACTGAGATGAAGAACTTTGATGAGGCTAATCCCCAACCCAAGCAACCCATCCTCATCCTAAAACCAGAAAATTGGTGAAACTCATGGATCTAAGTCTACACTTGAGTCAACACCACTTGAATGGAAAAGTGGATAAGCGCAAAAAACATGACATGAAACAGAGCATCCCTCGACGAGATAGGAATAAAATGAAGTTGAAAGCAGCCACTGCAGGTAATCCTCTTTCAATGTCATCTTCAGGGTTGTTGGGGCCCAGTAATTCTATATCAAATAGCAACATTAGAAATCGCAATCAGTTGCTGATGGAAAAAGGGCCAGAACAAGAGGCTAAACAATTTGAGATTTTGGCAAAAAGAGAGGCTTAGAGGGTGAAGCGAGAGATTCAGAGTTCATTGGGATATCGGTTGATTTGGACATGAGGGATAAAACAGTGGCTGGATAAGTTATGCCGTTGTGTTGTTGAATATGTGGAAAGTGGGGTTTAACTAGTAATGACTATTACCAGTTACAATATTAGAGGGATTGGAGGGCGAGTGAAAAATGGAATAGTAAGAGAATTAATTGCAAAAGAAAAAGTGGATTTCTATCCATTCAGGAGACTTAAGGCTGAAGAAATTAATACAGGAATATGTCAAATTTTATGGGGCAATGAAGAATTTGATTGGGCTTTTCTGGGGGGCTATTAGCAGAGCAGGAAGCCTAAAATCAATTTGGAATAATAAAATTTTCAGTTGGAAAGCAAGTGGAAAGAGAATGGCATTCAATGTCTTTGGTTATTGGGGTGATAATAAGATTGAATGTGCCATCGCAAATGTTTATTCTTCGTGTGATATGGCGGGCAAGCGTTCCTTATGGAACACACTGACTTCGGCCTTGAATCGTAGTAATGTAACCAGATGGTGCATCGCAGGAGACTTTAATGAGGTTCGTGATATTTCAGAAAGAAGAGGCATTGGATTCTCAAATTCTCGAGAAATAAGGGAGGTCAACGAGTTTATTTCGGATGCTGGTCTCTTTGAGCTTCCCTTGAATTGACGTAAAATTTACTTAAGTTTCCGTTGTTGTTTATGTTCAAGTTCAATTGTAAGCAAGTTTTGATAATGTACCAGTTCAGTTGTAAGACAATTTTATGTTGATGAAATACATTTTAATTTGGAAGCAATGTCGTGTCATCGGTATTGGGCTCGGGGCATGACACTATTTTTGTTTAAAAATAATTTATTTGGTGCTCTATTTGATTAATTCTAAAAGTTTGGGACCCCACTATTACAAATATAACTATGTGATTTTTATTTTAATTTTCTCTATAATTAAGCATGAACGTATTATTGTTAAGTTGGTTAATTAATTCATCCGGAAAATAAGATATAATAAAGATCTTTAGGTTGTGTTTAGATTGATTAATTTAATTTGAGTGGAATGGTTTGATTTGGGGATTTGTTTTACAATTGGATTTCAAATTATATCTAGGATTGATGTATTTGAAATCCATCAAAAACTACTGTTGAAAATACTTAACTTGATATATAGTGAATTTGAAATTTACTTCACTTTAGTCTATATAAACAAATCAAAGAATTTAAAATTCATCATTTCCAATCCATCAATCAAAAACTTATAGTACTGCTCACATATGAGACGTTATAAGCAAGCCTCACTAAATAACAAGTGTCATCATAACCATATTTCGTGACGTTTATTAGCGTCACTAAATCCAGTTTTTTAGCAGTGTGTCAACCTTACAATTCCAACCCCTTTGATCTTATTTTTTCACAACAATAAACGTAAAGGTTCCAAGAGTTGGAACAGTGCTTATGGAAAATAGGGATTTTTTATGCTATCCTCATAGACAGTGCATTGCGGTGCACCAACCCTTGATTTAGAATATTTTAAATCGGTGGTTTGGTTGGCTCTAAGATCAAGACAACATCAAACTAACTGGAAAATAGCTAAGTTAAATATTGATTCCATTATGCCATTAATTACATTTACTTTGTTTATATTAGTTATTACATCATATATTTATCCTACTAATAAATCACACATGCCGTAGTGCAAAATTCCATTTCTTGACCTCGCCCAGGCTTGAAGATCGAAATATCTTACAATGGGAGAAGCACTCACCGTATGCTCTTGATGCCTGAATCAAAATAATGAATTAATTTGGATGACTGTGGTAAAATATATAATATTTCACGGAACTGAGTTTGAGAGTTGGGAATTAAAATTGGGATTTGAGATTTTATCGAAGAGAGTAATGGGTAGAAAGCTATGGGCATATAACTGGAATTGAATATGTGCAAATATTCGGGACCTTGGTATGGGGAGATATTGGTACCATATATGTACCAAGTTTGTTTGGCTCTAAGATCAAGACAACATTAAATCAGTGGTTTGCTCGGCTCTAAGATCAAGAGAACATCAAACCAATCCTATCTAATTTGCAGAAACCACAAGTTTTGCTATCAAACAGATCCTCCAATATCACATGTAGCCAACGCTCCTTAAAACCTTTGGTCGCCAATTCATCCGCAACAAAATTTCCTTCTCGATATATACGTGTTATTTGAATAGGATATTCCTTAATAAATTCTTGGATTTTGATCAATACCTGACATAATTCCCATTGAGTATGAGATGATTTAATAATTGTTATTGCTACCAAGGAATATGTTTCAAGCCAAACCGGTAAAAAACCAAATTGAATACAAAGCTCCAATTCTTTAATACTAGCATGTAACTCTGCCCGAATGTTATTACCAATCCCAACATAATCAAAAAAAACCTTTCATCGCACGACCAAGATGATTGACACCTCCAATCGTAGAATCGCCAAGATTCCCTCTCGAAATAAGATCCGAAATTTGGTTTACGCAAAGTAACTACACTGTGACGTACACGCTCAATACAGAATAACAAAATATTCAACGATTTCCTCACAGAAGAACAGCCACACCAGTGTTCAAATTTTAACAAAGGGGCACAAAGAACAAAATGTCTTTTTATTTTCGAAAAAAATTGTGCCAAAGAGATGCCAATGTTCTGATGCTTGGAGTCATTTCGACTAATCCACCAAAACCAAAGAATAAGAAATGGAGTCATTTCTCTTACATGCCCTCGCTGTCTGCAAGAATCGCCAACCTTTCATGCATGCATGTTAAACGGATTATTAACACCAAACTTACGACCAAAATGCAACCACAACAACCGAGAAATATTGCTTGTGTAGAACAATGATCAAATGTTTCTCTATTATTGAAGGATTGACATTTAAATGCCAAATTAATACCTCGAATTTGTAAGATGTCATCCACCGGTAATTATTTGGCCAAGAACCATCAACAGAAGAAAGAAACAGTTGGATTAAGATATTGAAAGTAGCTAGAGTTTTTATGGCCAAACAAAGGGATACCCAAATATTTAATAGGCAATGCACCATGTGAAAAACCAGTGATAGCGCAATATCTAGCCAAGCGCTGAGGCAGACAACGAATGTTGGTGAGAAAGTTGCTCTTAGAAGGATTAACCAGTTGGCCAGAGCAAGATTCATAATGATCCAAGAAAGATTTAATATTTTTAACAGCACCTAAAGACCCATTAGAAAAAATAATAACATCATCCGCATAAGCCAAATTTGAGATTTGAATCTTGCAACTTGATTGAGAATAAAGATTGGATTGATTCTGAAACATCTTATCCAAACCTCGAGAAAAATATTCAGCTGCAATGATAAATAAAAGAGGAGAGAGTGGATCTCCTTGACTCAACCCTCTATTTGATTTAAAGAAACCCGATAAAACACCATTAATGTTCACATAAAACCAAGCGTTGGATATGCAACGTCTAATGATATTCAAGAATGCATCCGAGAAACTGAAGGCCTCCATGACTTGAACTAAGAAGTCCCAGTGAACTCGTGTTGGGTTTTCATACCCCGGCGCCAGATCCAAACGCAGCGGAAAACAAACAGAAAACTGATCTGACCCAGGGACGGAGGATCGCGCCAGATTCATATATAACATGCAAATAACAAATATAAATGCACGAAAAGAGATTACCATTCACCAACGTGAATCTGATAGAGGTAGTCCCTCGAGTCCAATCAACCTGACCAGATCTACAAGCCCGACACCAGTGCTAGTGTGATGACGGCTATTCTCAGAGAGTGAGTGTTGATTGAGAGTAATTAGGCCATCTTAACCTTCTGATGCAAATCATATTTATAGTTGTAATAAGCTAATTGGACCAGGGTTAATATAAAGCCCATTGGGCCAACGTTTGGCTTGTAGGGCATTTATTCTAACAATCTCTCACTTGCCCAAAAGCCAAAACAAAACTACAAACTCATAATCCAAGTAACTCAATCCTATTGAATAACTTGATGTACTACTAATGTACATAATTATGAGACATTAATATATCAAACGTTTTAATTTAGAACTTTCTACAAATGAAACATTTTCAAATATAGAAACTCCACTAAAGTGAGAAGCTTTCAAAAATTAAATTCATCTCTTCTAAATCACTCAATTTGAGCACTTAACATTTAAGTCTCAATTCTCATCAATAGATCGGCGGCCGGTTGATTGTGACCCAGCGAGGCTCAAGTGTATCATAGCAGTAGGATCACAACCTTTGTGATTTTAGAAGTCAAACAACTTCTTTGGGCTTACCCTGAATGCCTCATTGTCAATTAAACTCCTTTAATAGACAATGGCTGAAGTATAACTCCAGCAACAACCTACCGATCGTGGGTAGCGCCTAACATCTGCGCTTCACGAAGACCTAGATACAAATGACTAGCAAAGTACGAGAACCTGTCAGCCATAGTTAGCGTGCACTACATTCCTTTCACTCAATATGTCCCGATTGAATCAAGGGCATTGGTTGCTCGAGACCCTTATGATTTCAATAACTATGTATTTGTTTCACATTATATGATTCCTTGTGTGCGTATATGAAAAACCCATTTTCCACAAGCACTACCCACTCTGGCCAGAGATTCCTCGAATCATATATAGAAAAACACATAGGGCATCCTGGTTCATCAAGACAAAAATAACAACTTTATGACCCGCATGTGGTCAGTCATTAAATCAAAGTACGCGGCTATCTATCAAGACCTCAATGACGCCTCGGGTCATGAGGAGTAATGGTGCACAACTATGACTAGGAATTCTATACTCGACAAATGGTAACCACTTATAGAATTCCGAGTAGGGTCGTTCAGTGAACTCATTCCTAATGAGCACCTATTCATGTGTGCTGACTTCTCCAAGCCAACGCCGATGAAACGCGGCGCACTACACTAGACACATCATGAATACCAGTCTCTAACGAGCATATATCGATATCCCATTCTCGAAGGCTCATCGACCAGGAACATTTAGAAATCGCAGTCGAGAATGTATTTCATGGTCACCATCATATGCGTAACCCCATTCTATGGACTATAGCAATCTCAAGGACTTCATCAATGCATCAAGATGCATGGGTAAACAGATGAAGAAGTGCCATATATATTAATATTCAAACAAAGATTTGTCATAATAAGATTACAAGTATAATCAATCAACTATTGATTTACTTAATCATGTATGACAACAGTATCTTTCACTTTCCCAAAGCCAACTACTCATGTGTCTTAAGACCATCTTCCCAAGATGTCTGACATACACCAATCGTTGTAAAGGCTTTGTCAGTGGATTCGCTATATTTTATGTTGAAGCGATTTTCTCGATAATAATGTCACGTCTACCATCTATCTCATTAGATGGTATTTTCTCAATATATGTTTGGATGCTGATGAGATCTTGGCTATTCATAATAGCTCAAATGTTGTCACAGTACCAGGGACTGTGTCAATCGCACTAGAAATTACACCCAACTATTGGATGAAATTTCATATCCAAACTGCCTCTTTGCTGCATCGTATACTGCAATGTATTCAGCTTCAGTGGTGGAACCCAATGTGGTGTCTTGCTTGGAACGTTTCCAAGAGACATCACCATCATTGAGCTTAAATACAAATCCGAACATCGATATGATATCATCTACATCCGACTGAAAAACCAGCATCAGCTTAGACTTCAACTTTTATTTCTCCACTTACAGATCCAAAAACCATGAACATATCCTAAGTTCTTCATAAGCACTTGAGGATTATTTTCACAATTTTCCAGTGATCTTCACCAGGATCTGTCTGATGTTTGCTCATTACACTAAGAACATACATCAGGCCAAGTACATAACATAGCATACAATATGCTATTAAAAGTAACACAAGTATAAGCCCACTTGCACACTCTTCTCCACTATATTAGCTACTTTGCAAACACAAATCAAGTAGGTCTTTATTAGCTTGTAGCTTGGCCTAGGTATTGGCTTATGAAAGAAAGGGTAAGGATATTCAAACAAGAGAGTATGATGAAATGCACACTAAAAACTTCTCTTCTTGTATGAATTTTTCAACTTTGTTCTTTTTCACAAGGTTTATTTCAACACTTTTCTTCTTTTGTGCCTTGGCTCCCATTGGAGTCATATTTTTATCTATTTTTTTCAAGGCATCCCTTTTTCTTTCATGCATTCCATTCTTTTGACAATTAAGCTCACAAATATACTTCAATGATTCCCAAGTGCATTTGAATGAAATACATCATACTCCCTTAAAATGTATGGATTAAAATCACATTTAGGCTTAAAGGGTAGGATGATAAGCTAGTCAAGAAATGTTGAATGGGGGTCTTTAGTATGCTTAGCATACTACCATTCTTTTACATTTAAGGCTCAAAATAGGCACTAGAGAATGATTTTGTTTACATGGTAGGCTTGAAAGGCTCAAACGCATCAAAGATTGCCTATATCACTTTCATGTTTGCAAGTAGTCTAGACATACGCCTCAAAGAGCATGTAGTTAAGTTCTAGCATGTATTAGAGACTTCTTAAGACTATCACAAAGTTCACACAATCTTCACTAAGTTATGCACACTTCACAAGTCATGACAATAATGTGCTCAAATTATTCAACTTACTAAGTTAAAGTACACTTTGCATTAGAGTTCAAAGTGTTCCAAAGTTAACGATTCACCTATGTTCAAAAGCATGCATGATATCAATTAGGTTTCATCATGGGCTAGTGATTCTAAGCATGTGTTCATTACTAACTATGAGCTCAAAATTTTAAATTTTTCGGTTTTTTTTTGTGTTTTACAATAAGAAAAACAATAACACACTACTAATCTCTCCCACATACTTAAATCTTACATTGTCCCTAATGTAAGGCAAAAGACAAGAGAAAAGAAAAGTCTAACTAATAAAGCAATAAAAAATAAAAAGAAAGGGAAACTAACTCCCCTTGGGTTGCCTCCCAAGCAGCGCCTCTGTTTAACGTCGGTGGCCCGACGCCAGTCCTCTATCAAGGTGGTTGATGTAGTGTTGCTCTATCCTTCCTTAACCACCTCAATATCTTCTTCACTCCTCGGTATTTCGGCTTGTTGCCCTTTAAGTGGTCGTCCTCAGTCCTTACTCCTTCGGCACGTGCTTGACATGGTCGATCCGGAGGGTGCTTCTTTCCAACGGTACGATCCTGCAAGTGAGACATAAGAGGATCAGAAGTATCGTGAGTAGACAGAGTAGCAATCATATGAACAGTAGGAAAAGAGCTCGAATCTATACCTCGCTTATCGTTAGGGCCATCAGTAGCCTTTCCCATCTCCCACAACTCAGCATTATCAAAATCAGAATCATAGTCATCATGTACATCAATAGCGTAACTATAATGCTCAAGAGGTTTAATGGGTTCATACATGTTGAATTTTTCAATTTCACCATTAGACTCCATGGTTATCAAACCGCTATTCATATTGATTACTGAGTTTGATGATTTCAAGAATGGTCTTCCTAAAATGATTAGACTAGAAGGATCACCAATTCCCATGTCTAAGACATAGAAATCGGCTGTGAAGACCAAGTTCTTTACATGCACAATGACATCCTCTACTATTCCCTTAGGTATGACCGTGGATTTATCAGCTAAGTGAATAACTGCGCTATTCCTTTTTAAAGGTCCCATTTTCAGTTGAGAGTACATTGAGTAAGGCATGACATTTATGGATGATCCTAAATCGAGCATAGCCTTCTCAATCCTCATAGACCTAATCTCACATGGGATAAAGAACATACCTGGGTCCTTGCATTTAATGGGGATGCTTCTTTGGTTGTCCGCCGAAACATTGTCATTGAGCTCGACCTTGGGCTGCCCTTTGTGTTCCTTGCTTTGATCCTCATTCACGGTCTCATGCAATGGGGCTTGCTCTTTGCAGCGTGTACTCATCTTGTAGAGCCCTTTGAGTCCGGCACCTTTCCTATTGTCCTTCAATGCTTGGGGGAAAGGGGGTGGTAATTTATATTCAGAAAGTTTAGGGAACTCACCTCGTGGTTCCTCTCCTTGCATTGGCTCTACAACATCTGTCTCTGTCTCCGTCATCTCTTCTGTTTGGGGTGGCGTCAGTTCTTCAGCTGCATCTTCATTCATATTCACTGTGATAGCACTAATATTTTCACGGGGGTTCATCTCTGGTTGTGACGACAGTCCATTTGAAATCCTTGCTTCGATCTTGCTGATTGAAGTTGCCAATTGTCCCATCTGCGTCGTCAAGCTCTGGATGCTTGCCCTCGTCTCCTGTTGAAATTGTAAGCTATTTTCAGCAATAATTTTAATGCTATGTTCTAACCTGTCAGAAGGAGGGTGCACTGGCGGTGGTGGAGGTCGCTGATATGGCGGTCTGTAGGGTTGAGGTTGGTGCATCTGTGGGTTCCCATAGCCTTGGTTCGGATGGTCCTTCCACCCTTGATTGTAGTTGTTTGGTGGATGGTCATAATTCCTTTGTGGTGGGCCTGGGAATCCTCCCGCAGCATTCACGTTCTCCGTGGTTGTCTCTTGTAGTGAGGGACATGCGTCTGTGGAATGGTTCGCAGCCAAACAGATTCCACACGGCTTTGTCTTTCCTACATTTCCACCTGCCATACCACGCACAAGAAAAGTGAGGTCTATCAGTTGTTGTTCTAAGTTTGATACGTTTACCTCTTTTCTTTGCGGTTGTCCATGGCGCACAGATCCGAATTGTTGGGAGTTGGCCGCCATGTTAGCTATCAACCTTCTAGCTTCCTCCGCTGTTTTATCTATAAATGCTCCTCCGCTTGCCGCATCCACTAAGTTCCTGTCAGAAGAAAGTAAACCTTCATAAAAGTATTAGATGAGAAGGTGTTCACTTATCTGGTGTTGTGGACAACTTGCGCACAACTTCTTGAATCTCTCCCAGTACTCGTGTAGTGATTCCTCGTAGAGCTGCTTCACACCATATATCTCTTTCCTCAAGTTCGTTGCCCTTGAAGCTGGGAAGTACTTTTCTAGGAATACTCTTTGTAAGTCAGTCCATGTAGTGATCGATCCGGATGGTAAGTAGAAGAGCCAGTCTTTTGCAGGGTCCTTTAGAGAAAACGGGAACGCTCTTAGCTTTATTTGATCCTCAGTGATTCCGGTCGGCTTCATGGTAGTGCACACCACGTGGAACTCCATCAGATGCTTATGTGGGTTTTCTCCTGCAAGACCATGAAAAGCTGGCAATAAGTGAATTAAACCAGATTTAAGTTCGAAGTTTACGTTATTGGCCAGAGCAGGAAAACTGATGCATAGCGGTTGTTGATCCAAGTTAGGATTCGCCAACTGCCTCAAGCTTTGATTTGCAGCCATCATGGATCTCTCTTCTTCTTCAAGCAGCCTTGCTTCTCTCCTTCTCTGATGTAGCGTCCTCTCAATCTCAGGATCGTAATGAAAGTTATCTTCGTAATTGAACGATCCACCTGTACTCATTAACAAACCAAAGTAGTAATGCGGGATAAAAATAAAAAAAATCGACACGAATAAATGTTGCCTTCCCCGGCATCGACGCCAAAATTTGGTAGCTCTTATCGTGTACGCCCAAATTAACCCTTCTTCAGTTAATGACAAAAATATGTAGTAGTGGAAGTAGGGATCGATCTCACAGGGAAGGTAAATTTATTTTGTGCCAAAAGCGAACAGTAACAAGGGGGTTTTAGGTTGAATGATTACTACTAAGCAAATTCTAAAATTAAACTAATTAACGAGATTACTAAGATGATTAAACTTATGAGAGTGAAGCGATTCTTGGTTTCCAGGTAACCGTACTTTTGGAAAATTATCTTTTAATCATCAAATCAAAACATTCGAATCCTTTCAATTATCTAACGATTGGAAATTCAATTCCTACTCATCTTATTCGTAGTCAAAGAGAAAACATCATTCAATTCAACTCTTACCAAATCTCTAATCACCACTACAGCCGTTAATGATTAAATCAATGATAGTTTTCAAAAATAATGAGTTCGATAAATCTAATCAATGAAAACTACAGCCGTTAAAATTGATTATTCAACCGTTTCTCCTAAGAATTCAACAACACATACAGCCGGTTAATTGTTGATCTTAGTTGTTTCTTAACAAACTATCGATTATGCAATTGAATATTAGGTGATCGGTCTAATACACAAACACAACAATCATGGAATTCGAAATTTGAGAAACGAATTGAAATCGAAATATAATTCAACAATCAAACCAAATTCTCATAAAAGGTTCAATTCCAAAAGCAGGTATCCCTTCAACCAAGAATCGAAGAGTTTTAGCCTAGCATAATTAAATCTAAAAACAATAAAAATTCAATGGAAAACATTAAATAAATAAAGGAAAAGAAATTACGAATATAAATCACGATTCCGGCTTGTCGATTCCGGTTCCGTTCTTCGTTGTTCTTGAAGAAAACTTGAAAACAAATTAATCTAAAAGCTCCAAAATATTCTAAAGTATGAAAAACTATGGAAAACTATGGAAAACTACTGCTAATGAGGCTTGTGTTCGAGTTTTAGGGTCTGGAAGTGATAAATATGGGATACAATCTTTTAAACATGGTAAAAGACTCAGTTTCCAAATTTCCGAACTCTTCGGCGATCGATCGCCTTGAATGTGGCGATCGATCACTGCATTATTATTTTTCGGAAAAATCATTGAGGCGATCGATCGCTATAAAGTGGCGATCTATCGCCGAGCTCCAGTAGACTTTGGCGATCGATCGCCACTTCTTCGCGATCGATCGCTGACTCTTCAAATTTGATGAAAATGTTTCTGCCCATAGGCGATCAATTTCCTCTTCCGGGCGATCGATTGCCATCTCCAAAATTACGTTTTTGCCCTTTTTTTGATCAACTTTGAGTCCTTGTCATGTCCATGTCTCTTCTTGGTCTTTACACATCGTTTTTAGCTCGTTTTCTTCGATTGTACCTATAATTACACAAATATACGATTAGGTAGCAAACGTATCAATTTATCCATCAAAACCTACCAAATCGTAGACAATTAAGCACTAAAGTTGTGTCTATTTCTAGTCACATCAATACACATGTCACTTCCAGATTTTTAACAAAACCAAACACTTTTGATGATGTTATCAAAACGGAAGTTCAAACTTCGAGATGCTTTCTTAGGCCCATAAATGGACCTCTGAAGTTTGAAAATATTTTTCTCACTCCAAGAAGTTGTAAACACATTTGGCTGCTACATCTCTACCTCAATGCCACCACTGAAAAATGTTGTGTTCACATCAATTACTCATATCTGATATTCATAATATAAAGATATAACTAATAAAATCTAAATAGACTATAGCATCATAACCGATGAAAATTTTCTCATAAACAACTCTTTGCCTATGAGAATAACTGTTTCTCACCAGTAAAGCTTTGAATGTCACTACCTTCCCATCCACTCCAAGCTTTCACTTGTAAATCCATGCAGCCAATGTGAACAATTCCCAAAGATGATCTACTAAGGCCCATACCTTATTGGAGTACATGGAGTCCATTTCAGATTTCATGGCATCTTGCCAATGTCCCGAATCAATATCTGACAACGCCTTCTTGAAAGTCCAAGGATCATATCCATGGTCTATTTCTTTGACTACTTTCAAGGAGTAGATTCATTCTATCAGGAGCTCTTGAAACATTTTCAAATCTCCTAGGTGTGTGTAAATCAAAGGTTGTGATTGACTAAATTAATTTCACCGTTTTCACTTTTTCTAGTGGTTTGTGGTTCTTGAACCCTTTCAAGTTATATTATTTTGTCATCCTTTCTAATAGAAACATTTTCTCTAGAAAGATTGCACTTGCGAAACAAACTTCTTTGCCTGCAATTGATAATATAAATTTCCACAAAATAACATAAGATGGATCAACTATCCAACTCATCTCCCACTGGCTGCTTCACATAAGCAGAACAATCTCAAAATAAAAATTTGGATTATTTTTCAGTCCATATCGTATATTGAGTTTTGGTCACTGCATTGGTATGAATTATATTTAACAAATATGTAACTTTAGAGAGTTACTCAGAGAGAATCATATTCTCTTTAAGATAACTCAACATCATCTTCCACTAACATTTAGTGCTCCACATACGTCCATATTAATCAAATTCAATGGACATTCAGCACATGCTAAATATATGTTGGATTTAAGTTATCATTCTTTTTATATTCTTTGAATATAATCATACTAATCATTCATAAGTTCACCAAATTCAATAAAACATGCATTCTTAAAAATACTGCAAATCACATTCGCATATTTAAAAGAATATAATTCTCTATCAAAATAGGAACAATGTTCATGATTAAATCTAGAACAAATAAATAATTGCTCAAACCAGTTCCTAACCAGTTCAAGATTTTATATTAAATAAATGTTTCAAACAGCCTTTGCAACAACTCTTGCTACAATGCTTAGCCTCAGGTAGGTTTCACCTTCCTAGGGCTCTCTATTTCTTCACATCACATGCAACTCTTTGCAAAAATGCGAGCACAACTGGCATCATATACCAAAGAAGTAGAACCAATAGAAACATTTAATTTTAATATATAACATACCATTTCTAGAACTCTTCTAGTATAGGTATTCCTTACAATTTTGCGTCAGACCAGCAGTGAAAACATAGATGCCTCTCATTTCTTAGTTGCTACTATATCCTTTTTCGTCTTTTGAGTTTGGGAACCATTTCCCTTCCTCTTCTTTATCCTTGAACTCTTCCTATCATTGGTAGAAGATTCGACAAGAAGAACACGTTTCTCCTTTTGAATCAAGGACTCATGAGTTTCCAACATTTTGACTATAAGATCAAATCTATAGCCAGTTAATGAGGATTTGTCACATTCAGATTTTCCAATTTCTCAACAAGAGATATTTTTCTTACACCATGCTCATAAACCGAAGCCCAATCTCGCATGTGAAATGAAAATAGCTCTTTTGAAATCGCGAGTCTCAGTAATCGCGTCCGTTCACCAAACAACATTTGTAGGTGTTGAAAAATATCAGCAATGTGAACGAATTTCTCATATCTGAAACTCATTGGTGACATTGATGCTATCATATAGCACATAGTCTAGAGATCATCGTCCCATCACTTCTCAAGTGTGACAATCTCTTCATGAGACGAACCGGGAGACACTTCAACAGGAGACTCCCACCAAGGGTATATAGCAATCTTTTAGAAGTAAGCACTATTTTAAAATTAATAGTCAATCAGAATAATTTGGTGTGGTTACTTTGTTTGTATCGAGAATTGATGCAATCGGATTCACGGCAATCACAATACTGAGAATAAACAGAAAATACATGCAAACCGTTTGATTATTAATTAATTCAAAAACTATGGACTTTAGTTATTGAATGCTCCCACTAAATTTTTCGAATTCGTCACCCTCATGACAAATGAACGGAAAATCGTATTTTCTTAGTGGGCTTGGAGTCCAACTAGCTCATGATAGCCCCGGGCGAGGGTCCAGCCGACCTCATGATACTAAAGGTATCTCACAATTGCATCATATGCAACCCCCAAGATATTCGTCTCGTGATTGGCATAACCCTACGGAGGCAGGCCAATTATGCCTTCTCACGTCAAACTAACCCATCCCACGGATGGTAATGTTCGCCAATAAGACCCCACGAGGGTGAGTAATCTTAAAGATTAATAGAACCCTATCCATAATTAAGTGGCAGTTAAACACACAGCTTTCCCATGCCAGATGCCCCCCACGAGGGTGAGACAAGACACCTGACACAAGTAGCGTCTCATGGCTTAACTGTTGATGGAAGACAGGAAACAACAAACTCCTTTGAGCTCCCTTTACAGTTTGATATTAAAATTTTTGAATCATATTCAAAAGAGGGATTTAATAATTTTCAAATCTCATCAAGTACTTGTTTGTTTATTTGCCGGATTCATGCAACTATGTTTTATTCATGCAATCATATGTACTAATAAAACATACAAACAAACATTTATCATACATCACATGCATAATAAAAATAAATATGGACGATTACGGCATTTTCCTAATTGATCCACGTGAGTCATACGTGGATCACAAGTCTGTCTAAGGTGATGCATGTATGTAATGCAATCCTATTACATTTTTGCTTCCATTATACATGTCTTGATTCTTGATGCTCCATCTTCAATCTCGATCTCCCACTAATTCTAATGATTTTACATTTAAATCGTGCAAACAAAAGAATGGGGATACAAATCCTGGGTGGGATACATTAGAAAATAGAGAGAGTAGGCTCGCAGACCCGATAACCAAAATCACAATAATAATGAAACAATAAAAACCTAAACATTCACCTAAACACATTGGTCAAGGCCCGTAATCATCCATCATGCAATCACAACATATGTAATTAAACATTAAACTAAACAATTACATCATATGTAATTGTACTAATCACATTACATGTAATTAGAACACAATAATTAATTTATTCTATCGTTTCCAGTAATCACATCATTAATTGAAAATAAAATTAAAAATTAAATAAAACCATTTTATTTAATTTCTAATTAATTAAATTTCAATTAATTGGTAAAATCACTATTTTACATTTTAACCATCATAATAATCGAAAATAAAATTAACAAACTAAATGAAACATTTTCATTCAATTTCCAATTAATTAAATTTTTAACTAATTGTAAAATCTCCATTTTACATTTAATAAATTAAAAATCATATTTTTAATTGATTAAGTTTATGATTTATTGCTTCAAAAATAATATCCGGAAAAAACATCTAAAATGACCCAAAGTTTTATGTACTCCAAACAATTTGGATCCAAAAATTAAAAGATGCAATTTCAACCCCAAAAATTAACCTTAATTTTCGGATGTACAAAAAATAATTTTTTTTTTTAAATTCAAAAATTAGGGTTGAGTGCACTGTTCATCTTCTTCCTCACAGGCAGCGGCGGCTAGGGTTTCAGAAACCCTAGCTCGCGTGCCGCCTTCACCTTGTCCATCCGTCGGCCGATTGCCGGTCACAATCGCGGGCACGACGAGAAAAGTAAGCGTAGAGGCTCACGCAATTCGTCTGTAAAAACCATAAACCCTTTCTGGCATGGCGAGATCTAGCAACCCGCAAATTTCGCACAGATTTGGACCAGATACAAAGTACTTGTTGTGTAAACTACGCACATCGTGAACCTTTCACGATGGTCTGAGCCTGGTCGCGAACCACCTGCGTGATTATGTCTGCAACATTTGCAGTTACCATGGCTGCTGCTAGACGGAGGTTCGTCTTTGAAGGGCTTACACGATTCGTGTGAAAATCAGCAGTCGGGGCGCGCGAACGTCAGCAGAGAACATTTCTCAGCCATCTCCGTCGCCTTGCCGCCAACAGCCACCGCGTGCATGGAGTTCACCTGCAATGGTCAGCGAAGATTTTGTGGAAATCGGTCGAACATCAACAAGTTCTTTTAAATTTTTCTATGTTTTTCCAGACCCCTTAATTTTTGAAAATTCAAACACGATTAGTATATGTTGGAAACGATCTAACAAAAATTAATTATCAAATACATGAATCAAAGCGCAACCTGGCTCTGATACCACTGTTGGGCTTTCATACCCCGGCGCCAGATCCAAACGCAGCGGAAAACAAACAGAAAATTGATCTGACCCAGGGACGGAGGATCGCGCCGGATTCATATATAAACATGCAAATAACAAATATAAATGCACGAAAAGAGATTACCATTCACCAACGTGAATCTGATAGAGGTAGTCCCTCGAGTCCAATCAACCTGACCAGATCTACAAGCCCGACACCAGTGCTAGTGTGATGACGGCTATTCTCAGAGAGTGAGTGTTGATTGAGAGTAATTAGGTCATCTTAACCTTCTGATACAAATCATATTTATAGTTGTAATAAGCTAATTGGACCAGGGTTAATATAAAGCCCATTGGGCCAACGTTTGGCTTGTAGGGCATTTATGCTAACAACTCGGTCATAAGCTTTGGCCATGTCGAGTTTGAGAATTATATTCCCACCGCGAATCCGAGCGTTAATTCTATGAATCAATTCCTGAGCTAGAAGGATGTTATCTGATATAAGCCTTCCTTGAACAAAACCACTCTGACAAGGGGAGATGATTTTACTAATTATTTTCTTCAAACGACTAGTGATAAGCTTTGTAATGACCTTATTGGTTACATTGCATAAGCTAATAGGATGGAAATCCTTCCATTGTCGAACATCATCTCCCTTGGGATAAGAACTATAGTGGTTGAAGAAAAACTTCGAAGAAGATTACTGCCATCGAAGAATTCTATCACTTCCTCAAACTTCTTTAACCTCATCAATAGAACAAAGCAGAATATCCATCCGGCAATGTTGTGTTAGGGAACTATGACTTCTGTCATGTTCTTGCGGAAGTTGCAGGAGCTATAAGGGACAGGAAAAACAACGCACACACAAAAATAGAGACACAAAGATTTACGTGGTTCGGCAAAACTCGCCTACGTCCACAGAGCACACACACTTCACTATATCAATATATGAAGGGATTACAAGAGGAGTACAAACTCACAACTCTCGGAGAAGGAGCAAACTTGCTCAACTCAACTCAAAATCTCTCAATCTCACTTTGCTCTCTCTCAAAGGTTACTAAACTTTTCTTATTTTTGTTGTGATTACAAATGAGCAATTTTTGCCCTTTTATAGCCAAAAAACTTGGTGTGAAACCAAGAACAAATATGGAGTGAAATGAAGAGTTTAGTCATCATTTTGCTTTCAAATTGTAGGCTTCAAACTTGGCATGATCTTTGAATTCAAACTTGATGGATTTTTAAAGTTGGTGGTTGTTCAAATTTAGTTCTTGTTCAAACTTCAACAATATCCCACTTCAAGGCTGATTACAATCTGTTTTCATACCTTGATCAGTGGTGTGCTTGACCTCATCTTCATCCTTGAAGACCAACTGAAACTGTACATAGCTTCAGCTTGTCAATGGTTACAACATTTGTTAACATATCCGCTGGATTCTTACTACCTTGGATTTTTTCAACTTTTAATACATCTTCCTTTAACAAGGATCTAATGAAGTGATAGCGTAATCCAATGTGTTTCGTTCTTGAATGGAATGTTGAATTCTTCGCCAAATGAATCGCACTTTGGCTGTCACTGTACAGTACATTGTTTACTTGATTGAATCCCAATTCTGTTAACAATCCTTGTAACCATATCATTTCCTCGCTAGCCTCAGTCACAGCTACATACTTAGCTTCTGTAGTTGATAGAGCTACAATCTTCTGTATCTGCGATATCCGTTGTGCTTCCCACTGTGAATACATAACACATAGTATTTCTACGATCGATTTCTCCAGCAAAGTTTGCATCTACGTAGCCTTGGGTTTCTGTTTCTCCCTTTCCAAATACTAAACATTTATCTTTAGTACATCGTAGATACCTCATGATCCATTTCACCGCTTGCCAGTGGGTCTTTCCAGGATTTGACATAAATCTGCTAACAGCTCCTACTGCATGGCCAATATCAGGTCTTGTATAAACCATGACATACATAAGACTTCCAATGGCTGAGGCATAGGGAACCTGAGCCATGAAGTTTCTCTCCTCATCTGTCTTCGGAGACTGATCTTTGGATAACTTGAAGTGACTGCCCAAGGGCGTACTTACTGCCTTAGCATCACTCATTTTGAACCTGTTCAACACACGATTGATGTACTCAGCCTGAGATAACTGCAATGTACCTTTTTGCTTATCTCTGGTGATCCGCATTTCAAGAATCTGTTTAGCTGGACCAAGATCTTTCATGTCAAACTCATTTGACAGTTGCATCTTCAACTTCTTGATCTTGTCCATGTCTGGTCCTGCTACCAACATATCATCGACATAAAGATATAACTGGACTCATACTTCTTGTAGTAGCACCAATGGTCAGCATTACACTTGTGGAATCCTTGCCTCTGCATGAAACCATCGAATTTCTTATATCATTGTCGAGGGGCTTGTTTTAGACCATACAAGCTCCTGCGAAGCCTACACACAAGATTTTCCCTTCCTATCTCTCGGAATCCTTCTGGTTGTTGCCTATAGATCTCTTCATCCACATCCCCATGGAGAAAAGCTGTTTTCACATCCAGTTGTTCCAGGTGTAGTCCTTGAGCAGCAACAATGCTCAACACTGACCGAATAGTGGTTAGCTTCACTACTTGTGAAAAAATGTCGGTGTAATCAATTCCTTCTTTCTGTTGGAAACCTTTGACTACTAACCGGGTGTTGAATCTTCTTGATCCATCACTTTCTTCCTGCACACAATACACCCATTTGTTGTGAAGGGCTTTCTTTTTTGGTAGCTTCGCTAGCTCCCAAGTGTTGTTGGAGATAAGAGACTGCATTTCATCTTTCATTGCAATCTCCCACTTGCCAACATCATCTACCTGACATGATTCATCGTAGCATTCAAGCTCTTCTCCATCGTAAGCAATAGATAATTCATATACCTTTTGTTTGGTACATGAGGCCGAGATGATCTTCTCAATGCAGGAGGACTCTGAACCCGTGGTTTGTCAGACTGCTCTCCACTGCTCTGTGCTTCGAGTTTCTCCGGATCTAAAATCGGATTTCATGATGTGACATACTGTTCTCTGGCACACCATCCTGCTCAACATAGACAGGATCACTCATTGATTCACGAGTGCCCGTTGTGTGTATGTCTTTGTACATAGCCTTTTCATTGAAGATAACATCCCTACTGCGGATTATCTTCTTGCTCTCATCATCCCATATGGGATAGCCAAATTCATCCTCGCCATAACTGATGAAGGTGCATTTCTTGGATTTGGGATCAAGCTTGCTCCTGCTTTGATCACTTATATGTACAAATGCAGCACAACCGAAGACTTTAAGATGTGAGAGTTTACTTCTTTTCCACTCCATACTTCTTCAGGTATCATGTGCTCTAATGGAACCGATGGTCCTTGGTTGATCAAGTAAGCTGCTGTGTTGATTGCTTCTGCCCAGAACTGCTTTGGTAGACCTGACTGTATATCCATACTTCGGGCTCTTTCAGTCAACGTTCGATTCATACGCTCAGCTACACCATTGTGTTGAGGCGTACTTGGCACGGGTCTCTCCATTCGGATCCCATGTTCGAAGCAGAATTTCTTGAATCTGGTGTCTGTGTATTCATAACCATTGTCTGTTCTGAGACATTTGATCTTAATACTTGTCTCATTTTCAACCATAGCTTTCCATCTTTTGAAAGTATCAAATACTTCGGACTTCTACCTTAGAAAGTAAACCCATACCTTCCGAGAGTGATCATCGATAAATGTCACGAAGTAATATTTTCCACCAATGGATGAGATAGTGGCTGGTCCCAGAGTGAACGAGTTCCAGTTTTTCCTTCTTCAGTGTTCTGCCACTTGTCTGAAAACTGACCCTCTTTTGTTTGACATATATGCAATCTTCACACATGTCAATTTCTATTGACTGGAGGTCTTGTAGTTTTCCCTTGGAATGTATAATCTTCATTCCTTTCTTACTCATGTGGCCGAGTCTCTGGTGCCACAGACTAGCATTTGTGTTGCTAGCTGCAACTGCTATTGAGTAACAATCACTTGGTGTCATGTAAAGAGTACCACTCTTTTTGCCTCGTGCAACTGCCATTGCACCTTTTGAAATCTTCCAATCATCAATATGGAAGGTCGTGGTGTAGCCTTCACTGGCCAACTGCCATACTGAGATTAAGTTCTTTCTTAGGTCA
This sequence comes from Haberlea rhodopensis, assembly GCA_907163345.1. Classification (NCBI taxonomy): domain Eukaryota; kingdom Viridiplantae; phylum Streptophyta; class Magnoliopsida; order Lamiales; family Gesneriaceae; genus Haberlea; species Haberlea rhodopensis. The sequence goes on along the minus strand of CAJQUN010000042.1, from coordinate 3,135,850 downwards.
GGAACATGTCTGACGTCATTTACCTCCCATGTAGACCCGTTTAACTTAATCTTCACTACACCTTTACCAACAATGTCACAAGGCTGATCATCACCAAGATATACTTTTCCAAGATTTTTGGACACATATTTGTCCAAGAGCTCTTTTGTGAACTCGCATGAAATGATGCTCCAGAATCTAACACCCAAGATTCCTTTTTGCTCTCCAATGAACATATCAATGCGTCATCTTGTCCTGAGGTTGCAGTAACATTTGCTTTTTGCCTTCTCCTCTTTACATTGATTTTTATAGGTCCAGTTTTTCCACATTTCCAACACTCAATAGTCTTTGTGTTTCGGGAATTAGTAGGATTCCTGGATTTAGACCTCCCGTCCTTTGATCTTCCTCGGTGGTTTGATCTGCCGCGTCCATTCCCTCTGGTTCTTCCTCTTGATTCGGTAGACAAAGATTGAAGGGGACGATGTCTCACTTGACGCTCTCCTTCGGATTTCTTCGCTAAGAGCAAGATCACGAACATCATCACATTTTAATTTAGTGCTTCCTGACGAGCTACTCACTGCTGTGACTGTAGCATTCCAACTTTGTGGTAGAGAAGACAAAAGTATCAATGCTCGTACTTCATCATCAAATTCAATCTCAACTGAACTCAGTTGAGTTGTAATTGTATTAAGCTCATTGAGATGTTAAGCTACTGAAGCGCCTTCCGTCATCCGCAAGTTGAACAATCGTCTCATCAGGTGTACTTTATTTGAGGCTGACGTCTTTTAGTACACACTGGTGAGAGCCTTCATGAGACCTGTTGTGGTCTTTTCTTTTGCAATATTGAAAGCAACATTGTGGGTAATGTCAAACCGATTACTCCAAGAGCTTGTCTGTCGAGGATTTTCCAATCTTCATCTGACATTGTTTCTGGCTTCTTTTCTTCGAGAGGTTGATACAATTTTTTCTGATACAAATAGTCTTCTATTTGCATTTTCTAGAATCCAAAATCTGCACCATCGAACTTTTTGAGTTTTAGCTTCCCTTCGTGTGCGGCCATTGCTCCTGATACTTTGATGAAGTGCTTGAATAGTACACGCTAAGTAAGCTCCCAGAAAGAGAAAATCTCGATCTTTCCTAGACAGAACTTCAAGATTCTCAGGAAAACTGGTGGGGTCACACCGGTCCCACTTAAATACCGATTTTCCTAGACAGAACCTCCCAATAAGTATTCGCCTACCACACCAAAGCTCTCCCCAGCAACATGAACATGGCTCTGATACCAGTTGTTAGGGAACTATTATGGGGTCTCATCACCTTAATCCGTAATCAAGGTTCAATTACGTAATTGACATGATACTTAAACATGATTAAGATCATATCACTACTAATTGAGATTTTTCACGATGTCTTTCACTTACATTATTCATATACAATACATCTTGTATATCCTTTACATAGTACAAATCATCAAATCTCGCTCAGTTTAACACCTAGCAGCAGAATGTAGACTCACAATCCCGCTCTCTCCAGTTATAAGTCCCTACAGAACAACCATATAAAAACATGAGTATTGAAATGATGTTCACAATAACATCAACATCAAAAGAATGCATCAGTACTATATAAACAACTTCTGTAAATCATGCATTTGCAATACTCCTCTTTGGTTGTTCCTGTACATATCCATGTACATAACATATCCCTGTACATACCTCATAACACAAACTACAAATATATCATGATGTCTCATCTATCATCCTGTTATAACGGGACAAATATGATTTGCCTATCTCAGCTCAATATGTCAGTGGAACCTCCTCACATCTTCATATTAGCAGCACAATTCATATTTCCGTCCTCACACATTATAACAGTCCAAGCATATACTCAACCGGAGTATACCTCTCATGCCAAAGCATATGCACAACACTAGCATACCTATCATGGCATCAATCTAGCATCCTCATATATAGATGTACAACATGCCCAACAATGGCAACATGACCGATATGATATGCCTATCTCAGCTCAATATGCCAGTGGAACCTCCTCACATCTTCATATTGGCAGCACATATCATATAACCGTCCTCCCATATATATAACAGCCAAAGCATATGCCCATCAATGTCATACCTATCGTGGCATCAACTGTATGCCTCAACAGCATCGTGCCTCACAGCACCACTCACATGCCTCAACATCATCGTGCCTCATAGCACCAATCACATCTCATGTCTCAATAAACAAGAGATCCATCTCATATCTAAATCAACAATACATCATCATCATATATCAGAATATAATGATCATAAATGGAATATCATTACTCGTACGTCAACACGTACCTGTTGTGTTGTACAACATATATACATGTAGGCGTCAATGAGTAATCACCTCTCTGTCCTGTCCCCTGTGATGGTGCTACATGAATATCAACAATATATCATGTTAAACTAGGCTTCAACATCAAAATTTCTAGAAAATATAACATGTTCAACAATGTCCTCCTAGAGATCGATCGGTCGTCTCTAGCGATCGATTGCTTCAGTTTTGAATACCCTACCGATCGATCGGTCACTACCAGTGATTGATCGGTATTTAAGTCTGAGTTTTATAAAATGCTACGGCTTTCTAACGATCGATCGGTAACTTGTAGCGATCGCTACATGAACCACCTTACACATTCCCCTATTTCACCGATCGATCGGTTCGTCTTACCGATCGATCGGTAGACAACAGACTTTGGGAAAAATTGCAATCTTGATGCTTATCTTCATGGTTCTCAACCTACACCTCAATTTAAACAATCAAAACTTGATATATGTATGCTTTAACATTATATGAACATGTTTCTATCACAATACAACCTAGTTCATTGAATTCAACAACATATGAATTCCATCTTCCTTCTAACAAATCACATGTGTCTTGAATTGCATAAAAAACATCATAACTAAGATATTACACCACCTATCTACATCAAAGTAGATCATGCAACTTATCCTTACCACATACTTCACTTGAATCAGTTGACCTTGTGATTCCAAGCTAAAACCAAGCAAAGAAGGCAAGGGTTTTGAGAGAGAAGTAGTGTAGGATTTCATTGTGCGAAAGATGGTGAACTATGTAATTTCATGTAAATTCATAAACCTCATATAACACAACAATACCAATTAGTTGTTGTCAACTATATTTAGATCCTTTCTTTGCCAAATATAACATAAACATTATTTCTTTCATCATCTATCACATTATCCATTTGGTCTTTCATAATCGGTTCAACCCGAACCCGAGTCCACATCATACCGTAATTCTTTCATAATTACCCAATCATTAAATAAACCATTGATGATTAATGTCTAGGCATTACAAATCTCCCTTAGTAATTGAATTTGTCCTCGAAATTGAATCATGTAGGCAACACAATCGTAACAATACGCACATATCCAATGAATGAGGCATAGATGCAATTTAAAACATCAACTTAGCGATCGATCGGTCGTCTCTAGCGATCGATCGCTTCAGTTTTGAATACCCTACCGATCGATCGGTCACTACCAGCGATCGATCGGTATTTAAGTCTGAATTTTATCAAATGCTACGGCATTCTAACGATCGATCGGTAACTTGTAGCGATTGATCGCTACATGAACCGCCTTACACATTCCCCTGTTTCACCGATCGATCGGTACATCTTACGGATCGATCGGTAGACAACAGACTTTGGGAACAATGGCGATTTTGATGCTTATCTTCATGGTTCTCAACCTACACCTCAATTTAAACCTTCAAAACTTGATATATGCATGCTTTAACATCATATGAACATGTTTATATCACAATACAACCTAGTTCATTGAATTCAACAACATATGAATTCCATATTCCTTCTAACAAATCACATATGTCTTGAATTGCATAAAAAACATCATAACTAAGGTATTACACCACCTATCTACATCAAAGTAGATCATGCAACTTATCCTTACCACGTACTTCACTTTGAATCAGTTGACCACGTGATTCCAAGCTAAAAAACAAGCAAAGTAGGCAATGGTTTTGGGAGAGAAGTAGTGTAGGATTACATTGTGTGAAAGATGGTGAACTATGTAATTTCAATCTGAACTTCCCTTTATATAATTCCAACACATCATATAAACTCAAGCCATGTATGCTACCATGCATCAAATCTATGTGTTTCATATAGAGTAATTACTACACAATGTTCATGTAATTTCATAAACCTCATACAACACAACAATACCAATTAGTTGTTGTCAACTATATTTAGATCCTTTCTTTGCCAAATATAACATAAAAATTATTTCTTTCATCATCTATCACATAATCTATTTGGTTTTTCATACTCGGTTCAACCCGAACCCGAGTCCACATCATACCGTAATTCTTTCATAATTACCCAATCATTAAATAAACCATGGATGATTAACGTCTAGGCATTACAACTATGATTTCTGTCATGTTCTTACGGAAGTTGCAGGAGTTATAAGGGACAGGAAAAAATACGCACACACAAAAATAGAGACACAAAGATTTACGTGGTTCGGCAAAACTCGCCTATGTCCACGGAGCACACACTCTTCACTATATCAAATATGAAGGGATTACAAGAAGAGTACAAACTCACGACTCTCGGGGAAGGAGCAAACTTGCTCAACTCAACTCAAAATCTCTCAATCTCACTTTGCTCTCTCTCAAAGCTTACTAAACTTTTTTTATTTTTGTTGTGATTACAAATGAGCAATTCTTGCCCTTTTATAGCCAAAAAACTTGGTGTGAAACCAAAAACAAATATGGTGTGAAATGAAGTGTTTAGTCATCATTTTGCTTTCAAATTATACGCTTCAAACTTGGCATGGTCTTTGAATTCAAACTTGATGGATTTTTCAAAGTTTGTGGATGTTCAAACTTATTTCTTGTTCAAACTTCAACAGACTGCACTATCTGATTTTAATGAGAATATAACTTCTTTAACCTCATCAATAGAAGGAATGACTGTAAGAAGGTTATTGTCACTATCACCAATAAGCTTAGGAATACAATCAGAATGAGGAAGATTAAGAACATTGTCTTCTCCTACAAGAAGTTTCTCAAGGTAACTAGCCCCTGATGATTGAATATGAATAGGATCTTCCAAGCAACTATCATCCTCCCATATACGATAAATCTTTCCCTTTGATCGTTTCTTATTAACCATATCGTGGAATAATTTTGTATTTCTTTCCCCTTCAATCATTCAAGAGGAGGAAGCTTTTTGTTTCCAGAAAAGTTGCTCCAAATCAAGTGTGATTTAAATCTTGAAGACATCTATCAAGATCTTGTTTATGAATATGAGACGGATTATGATCAAAAGCAGATTGAGCCTCATCAAAACACCTTTCTACCACTCTGATGTTGTCAAAAATAATGCCAAAAACCTATTGATTCCACCACTTTAGATTACCCTTAAGACGCTTAAGTTTAGCTGATAATTTAGCCATACCCATAACATCACATGGGTTATGCCAATTCAAGCGAACAGTCTGAAAAAATCCATCATGTTTAGACCACATATTTTGAAACCGGAAAGAAGAAATAGGTTTCGGGAGAAACAGGGCAGATATGTGAAGTGGACAATGATCAGAACTCAATTAAGATGTCCCACTTTCAAAGTATTAAACACACGATATAATTTTGAGTAGCTTAGGTCATAATTGTGTTTACTATACTTGTATTCTTCGTATAGCAGGTGTGTTCGATAGACAACGATATAATTGTTATTGAATCATAAAAATGACAGAGATAGAACTAATCGGGGACATTGAGATGTCCGTATGTGTTGTTTATTATAGAACATAGATGAAGATATATTGTCTCTAATTGTTATTGGTTGACTCTTCTGATTCGTTGACCAATCTTATGAGTGTTGTGATGATGAAGTTGTGTGAGAGAGAGACTCATGAAAAGTAATTGAGGTAACGCGGGACAAATATGATTTTCTATTATAATACGTGTTAATTGTGATGGTGAAATATACCTATATTATGAGGTTTGAGATTTATCATTCTATGAGAGAATGATGAATTGATGTAGGATTATAGTGGGGCTCAGTGTAACCATTATATAGAGTAGTGATTGAATATATTGGAATCGTAATATGTTACGATGTGATATTATAGTAGGTGGTGTGGCCACTATATTTGTTTGATTCATGTCACGATAATGAAACCTCGAGGTCATATATGTGTTCTGCTGAGATAATGAAGATTTATTCTTTGTATAAAACAAATGTAAAGGGCTGAGAAGAGAATTGTTGTTGAAATCGGTTATTGTTATTTCTCCGATATCATCGTGGTAATGATGATAGTAAGATATAACTGGTAAATGTGAGATGTAGTCGGTGTTGTAACACCACTACATTATTGTATCTCTTAGTGAGATGTTGGATTACAATTAGTAATCAGTTTGGGCTGATAACTGTTATGGTACAAGTACAATATATTGTTTATTGTTGATTTAATGATTGATTTGGATATTACTGATGATTGATCTAGTAATTGCTTTGAGTCAATTTTAACGACTGAGGAGATTTCGTGAGATTGATGCTTAAGAGTGTATGAGTACTACTAATTCTATATGGAGCATCAGTGGTATTTGAGATCATAAGTTCATGTGCGTTGCATACAAACTTTCGAGAGTATACTTATGATAATTATATTGATGTATTATCATGTAATGCGGTATGCATATCTAGTCCAGGAATGCATAATAGCGTGAATGCATTTGGACTGTGGTGAGTAATTCGTATTTTGGTGTGATTATTTTTCTCTTGTGTGTGAGACTAATGAGTTAATTGAATTCTTCTGGTAGTCAATTCATGGTTGAGGCTTATGAGACAAGTATACCATTTTAAATACATGAATAATTGTTGGTTACGGGTGAGTATACATATATGAATGTTTATGAACAATGAAGTTCGGCTTATTGGTAAATCTCTTGTGCAGAGATTGAGTTTATCCCAAGATTTAGTAATCCAACGTAATTAGGATTATTCGCTCTACTAGATGATTGGCTTATCCAATGAGACACTGGTTGAGTAATTGATAGGTCTCTTTTGAGAGGAGTTTGTTTTGACATTGTGGTTGAGAGTACGTAAATCAATTCAATTATTGAATTAGTTCTTGTGTTAACAATATGTGACATTGTTGATGAGTTGTTTGAGTTATTTACACGTAATTGTAATTGGACTCATGTAAAGTAATACCCCGTGTTGGGTGTAATTTGATCGTCACTTTTTTAAACAATAAAAATCTCAGTTGTGAACATAATCTGCAAGTACACGGTTGTCAAAATTTAGAATAAATAATAAGAAGTATGAGTGTCGAACCCACGTGAACTAACTGAAAGTACCAAATAAAATGATTTTAACTAAATTTAACCTACGATTATCATGTCAATAAAATATTAGGCCTAGGATGGATGGATGATGGTGAAGGTGATATGGAGGATGGAGGATTGTCCCTAGGTTAAAAAGTTGTTCAAAGTCTGATTATTTTGTCCATGGTATGAGGTTGTATTTATAGAAGTGAATGAATAGATAGATTCCTTGTAGGACTCAAACTCTAAAATGTATTTTTTTCTAAGATTTCTTGCCTACCTATCGATCAGTAAGGAGCTGCCGATCGATCGGCATTTCTTCAAATTAAATCCTTTCGCTACGGGATGCGACCGATCGATCTGCACATGGGTACCGATCGATCGGTAATTCTTCAAATTTTTACTCAAACTACGTCTTTTGTCGATCGATCGATGCAAGTCCATCGATCGATCGATACAAGCCCACCGATCGATTGGTGGGTCTTTTTCTTCAAAAGTCAAGTTGTCACCGTTTCTTCGATTGGTTCACTCATTCGAGTCATTTTCATCATTTTAAGCTCAATTCGTCCACTTTCATGTAATCCAACCTTGATTCCTAAAATATGCAAAAATAACAAGAAAGCGCATAATATCGTCCAGGAATCAACATAAAAAGTATTAAAAATCCTAGAAATATAAGTGTAAAAATCACACTTATCATAATTCGACAGCCAGCCTTGCCTTGAAATTTTCTTGATTGTGAGAAGTAAGCAAGGGATGACTGGTGAAAAACGATTTAAAAAGACAACAAGAACCAAATTACTTCGCTAAAAACTATAATTTGAAAACATTTCCAACTAAAAATAGGAAATGAACAATAGTTCATTACACAGAACAAAAATTGTATTTTCTTTTTTTTTTGCGATTTTTTCTTTGTATGAAATATGATAAACTAAATCTTAGAGTTGATGATATTTAACACAAACATCATTGTCCATCTTCAGGGGCGAATGTGCACTAAGGGAGGGGCGTAGCTGGCCCCACTCAAATTTTTTTATACACATATATTAAAAAAATTATATATTCTATATTATATATTTGCCACCACATATTTAAAAAATCTTATATTTTTATCCCAAATAAAATCCTATAATTTTGCCCACCTTAATCACGTGAAATTAAGTCCAAATGTGACTTGACATCACCAATATTGTAGTGGTGACTCGAGAATCATCTACATTTTCATATTTATTAATGTTGCATCGTATACATATACTGTGAAGGAATTTTAAGTGCCCCAATAATTGTTTCACTATTACTATAAAAATATGTAGGAAAGTTGGTGATATATATGATTATCAGAATGACAATTACCTAAATTATCAATTCTTACTCATAATTACTTGTCTGGTGGCTACCAAAATGCCACCTCCACTTAATATCTATCATCATATCATGTTAATCAGAATAAGTAGACATAAGAACATTCTTGAGTACAACAGCATCCATTTAATCATGACTACGGGAAAATTAGCAAAATCATCCTATAAATTGACATGTTTTAGCTTTTGTTTCTGTAAATCATTAACTTTTAATTAGTTTTAGTATAATAAGTTGGTTATTTTTTTTACTTTATTCCTTTCTCGACCGAGTGCAGACATGGTGCAGGATATTGCTGATGTTATACCGAACATTGCATACCTAGCTTCCACATGTCATGGGATATGAATTATATATCTAGTGTCATATTAATACTCCAATGAAAATTGACTAAAAATTACTTATTATATTGAGACCAAACTTTGACGATTTATGAGACCAAAAATCAAAATAAATCAACTTCCTAGACAATTTTAGCAATTTTCTCTCATCAAGATATTGGTTCTTATGTTTCTTACCTCTGATTTGATTATACTGTCGCATTCAAAAGTTAGATGAGACAAATAATTTTATTAATAAAGATAAATATAATAAAATAAAAGGATAGATTATCAAAATGGTTTCATTAAATAGTGTACTTTGTAATAATATATCAAACTTTTAGGACTAAGTAAATTTAGTCTCATTGTTAACAAAAGTGATACAAGAGAAGTTGTTTTAACAAGTATAGTTCGACAAAATATTTTGTAGCACATATGATCACAAGACCACTTTTTCATTTAAAAACAAAGGAACAGCACATATCTGTTTGAGAGCAAAATTCTCCATGCCCAAGTATCTCTTTATGTGCACGATACACATTCATTTTGTTTTTTTTTTAAGTGTAAAATTGATATTGTGACCATTTTTTGTTAAAACATCGATTTACGTGAAAAGACTATTATGTAAAGGGCACTAATTGGATAATTCTTGTACTTTATCCTAAAATAAAACATCAATTTTTTGCAAGAAAATTGTTTAAAAAACTATTAAATTAACCAGTTAGTGGAATATTTTGATGGTTGAAATGCGCGTTCAAGTGCCAACGAAATGATGCATAGGGGTTAATGGTTATTATTGGGTATGACGTAGAGAGTTAAAAGAAATGGATTTACCTACTGATTTATTTTCCTTGAGCTTAAAGAACAACAATTTTAGTTAGCAAGTTGAAGCATTATTTTTTTTCAAAAAAATATTGTTAGGATCAAGCCCGATTCATCGGCATCCAAGTGATACCGTCTCTCATATCTGTCTATCATTTATACCGGCTTTGTGTTGTGACTGTATAAGGAAAAAACTTTTGGTCAAGTGGTAAGAGCATTGCCCTAACAAATATCATCATACCAACTATAGTTTAGGGGAAATTACTGCTAAAAAAGTCATAGTATCAAAATCTAATATTTTTGCCTAAATCACCCTTTGCTGTTATTACACAAGCACATATAGTTTAGGAAAAATATTATATTTTGAGATTTATAAAATAATTAAGATTCAATTATTAGACTTTAGTCTTTAGAGTCGCTTAGTCAACTAGTTTGCTATCTTTTTCTATTTTAAGCTAGTGCAAATAAAATCTGATGTAGTATGGTTTTTTTCCCCTTTTTAAAGCTTTTTCGTGTTGTTGTAAACCTATAAATATCATCCAACACGTATTAATTTTCAGCTTAGTATTACAGTATTAGAGCATTAAAATGATATAAAAGAAGTAGAAAAAAACCCTCTTTATTACATTATCAGGATATCATGTTATGTTAATTCTTCCATGTTGTTGTTGTTTGGAAAAATTGTTATTCGTGGTTTGGAATTACTTCTGTGTGTGTCACAACGTTATTGGGTACCATTTGGTTTAACATCAAGGTTTGAACCCATTTTGGAACGATTGTAAAATTTGGCATGGATTGTGGCAATGCATCATCCGGAGCATATGGAAAGCGAGGAATAGTGTCTTTTTCAATGGATGGATCCAATAGTGATAAACTTCTAGAGGAAATGAATGTTAGACTTTGGTCTTGGATGTCCTCTTATGTTTCGTCATATAATTACTCTTTGACAGATTGGTTTGTGAACCCCATTTTTGTTTTTCGTTGTATTACGGCTGATGATGTTGTATTACGGCTGATGATAAAGTTGAAACTTTTTTATTGATGAGTATCTCTCGACTCTATGAATAAATTGTCTTATCAAAAATAAATTGTCTTATCAAAAAAATTTCTTCCATAATGTCATGTTGGCTCATGTATAGAAAATAATTTGAGTGCATGCTCCACCAAGCAAATTATTGTTTCTTTAGTGCTTTTTTGCCACTCATAAATGAAATACAGTAACTAATGTTCACTATAAAATGGGAATTTTGTAGGTTAATTTCCCATATATCTACAAGTAATACAAGTACACAGGACAACAGAAACACAACTGGTACTTCTTCAATTATATACATATCTGCAAAACTTCAAAATTTACATATAGTTAGCACCAACAGAGTTCATTCACCGTGATCCGATATTTTATCTAATTAATCTCTTTTTCTTGGCAGGTTTTTCTTAATCATGAAGTTTGTGGTTTCTCTCCTGCTTGCTTGTGTGCTCATATTTGCAAGTTTCCAAGCCCATGCCGGAACAATTATGCCTCCGATCAAGAATCGTCACCTTTTAAGCAGTGGACATTATGGAAAGGATACTACTTCAACATCACGTGACGAAGGAACATCTAGTGGCCAAGACAACACTCATCGTAAATTTGGTGGTGAAGATAAGCCGGACAATCGCCACTAAAGACCGTATCGTGTTCTGAATGTTATTCGCGATATATATCTATCGAGGTGTTCGTTTTCATGTATCTACATAGTGTGCTTGCATGTTAGATAATACTATTGTGTCTCGTACATAAGCAAATCTTGTTTCTATATCGCTGCAAAACTTGCCCCCATCTAATATTTCTTGACAAGGGTACTTTGGTATGTGTAAGTTCGAGTGGGCTTTGCTTGAGCTAATAATATGTGATTGCATCATTATATATGGATCCAACTGGTACTGTGTGTGTTACATATGGCTCACCATTTGAATTTCCTGCTATCAATTTTACTGTAAATCGTGCCATCTCTTGCTGGAGGGGCTGGCAGTTGTGCTTAGTTGTTTGTTTTGAATTAGGTGGAGAATCAACCCTCGACATCAAATATTTAGTGAATTTATAGTTTAACTCCATATACATGCGTATTCGTCTTGGATTATAATAGTTTAACTCCACATGACTCCATATTCCCTGGTTCTCACTCTGCAGCAACAAAAAACTTCTTATAGTATTTCAACGATAAAACCAGGGGGAAAAACTATAAATGTTATGTGATTTCGTTTCGGTGTAGAAAATGAACCATAAGTGGAAACTATTACGAGGAACAAGATTATGCACACCTGGCATAAACCATTACAAAAAACTCGAAAGGATGGCTAAGGAACACTTGCTCATTACTCTGGATGTTGAAACACAAACATCTCATTGAGATCATTTTCTCCATGAAAGATTAAGGTATGTAGACACATATAAAACGATGGAGCTTTGAAGAAGATTTCATATTTGTTGATCAAGACTTTCTTTAATCAATCATATTATTTGGATGGAAATTTTACAAGTAGCTAGGAGTTCAATTGGTTAATCATTCTAACCCACAGCAACACCTCTTACAACACACCAACTTGCCACGGAAAACCATTGGTAGGAAGATCTGAATGGAACAACACCACTTACAAGGTATGGAATGAAATGAATGCTATTATCTTCAAAGATAAGAATCTCAAAGTGGAGAGATTGATTGAGAGCGTTAAGCTCAAAGTTTGGGCATGGTTAAATGCAAAGCATTTGAATTCGTTTTCATTTTCGTTGTCTGATTGGTTCCAAAATCCAAATGAATGCGTGCACTCATTACTGTGTTTAAAACAAATCATGATTAAAGGGTATTCCTCAATCCACTGATGGAGTGCCAAATTAGATTTGAAAATTATTTTCAAAGATTTCATGTTTTTCACATTTTTAACAGTCAATTCAACAAAGCAAGCGATATTTAATCCCATATTATATAAATGATAATTTTCATGAGTATTAATATCGCTCTATCAATATTTGTACATATGATCATGTAATGTTTACCGTAAACATTTTGATCTCTCCAATCGACTCCTAGTAGTTCCTAGATCGTGGCCAGTAAATGATATATTTCTTAGGGTAAATCTTTCGACCCTAAGTTTGTTTTTGTTCGAGCTAATCACATGTTGGAATTTTTTATGCTTTGTAACAATTTTCATGAATAACTTGGCAAGTCTTCTTATCCCGCTGCTAGGAAGGCATCCCCCTCCTCCCGGGGCGTAGCTAGGGTTTCAAAATCATATTGACAAAAAAACAAAATTTTATAGCAAACAAATTATAATATTTTTATTATTTTTTTACTATATAATAAAAAATTATGAATAAAATTACATCATTTTTTTCATTTTTCTGCTGGGCAAAAGCCCACTTTTACCCCCATGTAGTTACCTCCTTGCCCGCCTCCAGGTTGTGTCAAAGTAAATGGTGATGTTCAAGAAAATTTTACCTGAGAAGTTCGCACGGGGCATGGATCGACGTAGGCGTATGCGCCGAACATGGTGTATGTGCATATGCATTATGTTGTGTTGGATGGCTTTTGATGAAATTTTGGTCAAGTGCTTTATCAGTTCAATGCAAGGCATTGTGTATCATGTACGGTGCACGCAGGGTGCAGCGATGTGCATAATTCGTGCACCAAATTATAGCCTTGGTATTTTGGATAATGCGCAATGATACGCATGGGCTGCACTAAGGTTTTGCATATTGCCTGGTATGATGCGTGGTTGTGCATGACCAAAATCAAAATTTTGGACTACCCATTAATCAAAATGAGGAACAAAAATTAGGGTTTTAGAGTTGTTTCAAGGACCAAGTTAAGAATTGCATGGCTTAGTCCATCTATTTTAATGATCATCTTAATGTTTCTAACTTAAGAATAATGCTGCTGTCTCAAGGTGAAGGTATTGTGTGCCTCCCAAGTGTTGAATCCTCTTGTATCTTGAGAGTGTGTTAAATGACTTGATTCTTGGTTTTTTTTAGTTTTTACATCAAGATCCCTTCACATTTCTCATATTATCTTCAAATCACGCCACCTTGATTTATAAATTGAAAAGAAAAGAGACAGACCATTGCGCTTTAAACACACAGGATATCAAGAAAGGATTCAAAAACATTAGCCTACCCTAAACAACTTTATGTAGTCTTTGAAAGATGGTTAGTCACAGTTTTACTGGTTGAAATTCCACATTGTCCTTGCCATTGAAGATTGTCTTCAACTTGCCAGTGAACCCCCTTGTTCTTACGCCTGTCGAGGAAACGACAGATGAATTGAGTTTATGGTCAGAATATATTTTCGATTTCACATTTCTCATATTATCTTCAAATCATGCCACCTTGATTTATAAATAAATAAAAAAATAAAAGGAAAAGAAAAGAGACAAACCACTGCGCTTTAAACACATGCAATATCAAGAAAGGAATCAAAAACATTAATCTACCCTAACAAACTTTATGTAGTCTTTGGAAAATAGTTAGTCAACAATTTTATTGATGGAAATTCCACATTGTCCTTATCATTGAAGATTGTCTTCAACTTGCCCGTGATACGACCGGGGTCTTACGTCTGCCGAGGAAGCGGAAGCTGAATTGAGTTTATGGTCATAATATATTTTAGATATTGGTGTAATTAGCTACATTTTGTGTTTGGGAGGGAATACATTTTATGTAACTCTGCGTTTTTACTAAAATCTTGAAATAGAAGAAATGAATTGCCCATTATTATATAATTGCTGATCACAAAATTTTGAATTTATTTAAAATTTTATCGGCAAGGGAAAAAATGACTAAATAAGATTTATAACTTTTTATTTTTCCATAAAAATTATTAACTAACAACTAAAACAAAATAAAAAATATTTAAGGGAACTTCACTGATTTCTAACTTGTTAAATCCTCACTTCCGTAACTTCCCATCTATAGTCCCAATCTCTTGACTGCTCATCTAAGATTTATCTCCTAAATAACCCACTGTCTATTCTTAGGTACCGTTTGTTTCATTTTAATTTTATCATTTCCTTAAGGTTAATTTGTATCCCATATTTGTTTTGATTTTAAGCAAAAGTTATCCCATCAATTTATCTCACTTTAATCTCACTTTCAAGCAAAATAACATATACTATTTCCCGCCAAAAAATTCAACTTACTTCCAATAACTTGATTCCAAGTACTATTATTATTTTTATTATTTTCTATATTATTATTATTATATATTATATTTAGCAAATTATTTTATTATTATTATTATTCATATTATATATATATATGTATATATATTAGTATTGTTTTATTTTCTTATTATTATTAATATATTATTATAACTTGTTGAATATGGTCGATCACCTTCAGGAAGAAAGAAGGTGTAGCCCACATAGAAGTCTTCGTGTCAAATACTTAGATCGGTGAAAAAGCAAATAGGCTACTTCCAACCAAACCAAAGAAAGAAGAGCTCATCAAACCAACAGTCGTTCAAAAGGACCCTTTGTTTATAAAGTTCTCACTCTGCTATACTCATCTCGGTAAGTTGTGGCTTTTGATCAGGCCGGAAGTCAGTGGTTTTCATACCTCAAGGGATCAATTGACCCTGCTACAACCCTGATCCAAATTTACAATAAGTGAAGAGTCGACATATTGAATGTGCAAATCGGCAAGTGAAGAATAAATGGTCTGTACTTTCATGTGCTTCGCTACAGAATATGCATAAGAGATTGTCATTTGTCAGAATTCTTCATCCCCTGATAGGAGCTTGTTCGAGGAAGCTGGCCTCCTAAGAAAAGAAGATCGAATGAAGAGATAATAGAGAATTGGGGAACAGAATTATAGATTTCTTGTTGAAGAAGAAAGAAAAACTGACTGTTCACAATTACAATCTGAAAAATAGTTCCCGCTAGTTAGTCCCCTTTTATACTACTGTTGATATACAATGATGTGACTAATATGTGAGTATACAATTATTTATTAAATATCAATGATATAATCCGCTAGTTTGCTTGGTATCTTTCCCATCCGATTGATGCGCCTCTGTTGTGTGTTGCTTTCTTCACTCACTACATTTATATTCATATCATTACCTGGCGTCTCAAAACGCACCTTGTCCTCTAGGTGAAAAGAGGGATACAAAGACCAAAACCAGGAGACATCTTCCCATGAGGTTTCATCTAACGCAAGGCCCTGCCACTGCACCAAAATCTATGGTATACAACGAAGTCTGCGTTTGAAAACACGATGGTCAAGAACATCCAATGGAGTGATAACAGGATGATTGGCCCAGGAAGGCGAGGGGAGTTGCAAAGGATGAGCAATCTCAGGATTAGGACAAAGTTTCAGCACCGAGATATGAAAAACGGGATGAATTTTACTATGCAAAGGAAGCTCCAATTTATATGCAACCAATCCCACCCGTTTGATATTCGAAATGGTCCATAAAACCTCTTACTCAACTTAGTATATTTAGGACCAGCAACCGAGACTTGTCGATGAGGTTGAAGCCGTACATAACACCATTGCCCCTCCTCAAAATGAACATCCCGACGATGCTTATCAGCTTGTAGCTTCATTCGGACCTGAGCGTGACACAAGTTGTCTTTCAGCTCAGTCAATAATGTCTGTCTATCTTTCAGCTCAGTCAATAATCAGATTTTGATTCACGTAAGAGACTCCTGTTTGAATCTTAGGTGCTTCAGTTTCATATACTGTGCTGGATTTAACAAATGTCATTTGTTTGACTTGATTCTTTACCAGCAACAGCTCAGATTCATCTTTGGTGCATTCTTTGGTGTCAAAGCCTATGCCGGTGAAATCACCGACGTTTCTTTGAACCTCTTGTAATTCTTCCAAGGATGTTCTGGATTTTGTCCATGTTTTGAATATATGTGAGAGCTTAGCATTTTGTGTGCTAATTCTCTTATTTTCTTCATGGAGCTGATCATAAGAGATTTTCAGCTTATTCAGCTCGATCTGGAGATTTTTGCACTCACCCTGCTCAGAGCAGCTTGGTTTGTTGTGCTCATCCATTTGATCACTGACTTTAACTTTATTCTTCTCAAATGATTCAGCTAAGATTCTATAATCATTAGCCATGTCTTGTAGTGCGGACATGAGCTCTTCTCGTGTAAATTCATTTGAGTTAATATCATATACCTCGTCTGTCTGACTCATCTCTTCGTCTGCCATAAGACATTGAATATCTTCTTCGCTTTCGCTGGAAGAGTATTCAGAGCTTTCCGAGTCTGAGTCTGTCTGAGCCCATTTGCTGTTTCCTTCCTCAGCTACTAGGACTTTTTGGGATTTTCCATGATTCTTGCGGTCTTTGTAGTGCTTCTTCTTTCTATCATCACGATGCTTCTCTTTCCGTTCTTCTTTCTTCGGTCTGGTGCAATCTGCAATAAAGTGTCCGGTCTTACCACAATTGTAGCAAGCCTGATCATTAACAGTATCATCTTTTCTTGATTTATAATGATGAGAGGGTTTGAAGTTCCTCTTATTCTTAGACATAAATTTACCGAATTTCTTGATAAATAATGACATAGCATCGTTACTTATCTGTTCAGCAGATCGGTCTGATGTTGAAGCGATCTGGTCTGGAATGGCTGCCAGGGCCTTGTTTGGTTGAGAGATGAATGGCTCTGCTTCACCTCTGCTTATCAGTTCAAACTCATAGGCCTTAAGATCTGCAAACAGATCATGAATTTCAACCTTGTTAAGATCTTTTGATTCCCTCATGGCAATGGTCTTAACATCCCATTCCTTTGGCAGAGCTCTCATCACTTTCAGAGCGATCTCTCTGTTAGAATATTCATTCCCCAGACCATTCAGTTCATTTATGATGCCGGTGACTCTTTCATCAAACTCATTTAGAGTTTCTCCACTTTTCATCTTTATGCTCTCAAATTTTTGAAGAGCAACAGTTAACTTGTTTTCTTTGGTCTGGTCGTTGCCTTCACATAGCTGTGCTATCTTCTCCCAAATTTCTTTGGCAGTAGAGCACATTTTGATTTTGCTGAACATGTTCTTGTCCAAAGTCTTGAACAAGATGTCTTTGGCCACATTATCGAGATTTGCTTTCTTTCTTTCCTCATTCGTCCAGAGGGATCTGTCCTTTTCTACCATTTATGGTTCTCCACCGGTAATGGCGACTGCTGTATTTATTTTTTGGATCTTCATTGGTCCATCAGTGATGACGAACCACATGTCGTCATCCTGAGCTGCCAGGTGAGCTTGCATTATGATTCTCCAGTCATCATAGTCTTCTTTTGAGAACATAGGAATTTTGTTGAATGATGCCATCAACTCGAGTGATTTAGCTGATTAAGATGACCTGCTCTGATACCACTTGTTAGGATCGGCCCGGAGTGTTTAGAGGGGGGGGGGGGGGGGGGGGGTGAATGAACACTCCTTCTAAAAATTAATCCTTCGTGATTTCTTTCGGATTAGTGAAAGAAATCTGTTTCTTAATCAATTCTTGTACAAAACAGACCACTGAAAATATAAGTGCGGAACGGTCTGTTCTTGTATGTAAGAACGGCTCGATGGCTAGTGAGAAAGAACGAGTGCAGAAATAAGATACACAGGATATGTTTCTGGAAGTTCGAAGGTGGTGTAATCCTTCTACGTCTCCCCTTCTTCCAATTAAGGAAGGTTTATACTAGAAGACTTTGATTTATACAATCCTGTTGTACAAACCCGATTCAGACTGGATTTACCTCACTACCAATCTGAAACTCCTAGTCACTTAATCTGCTCAGACACACTCTGTCTGACAGTTACAATATGTTTCTCACTTTCTGATTTTCAATATGGAAAACACAAGATGCGCACAGTGATCCTAAAATGATCAAATGTTACAAATAAGACGTGCTTAAGAATGATTTCAGCTTGAGAGCTTCTGAACTTGTAAGCTTGTGCTGTTTTTGCTTTCTTGTTTTTCAATTGATCAGCGAATGTTGGTTGTCAGCCTCAGTAAGTTCCTTTTGTTGCATCCTTTTATAGTTGAATGTACCAACGACATTATTTCCCTTAATGTGCAACTTTTGACTCTGCTTAAACACTGAGTAGGCTTCAGTCTTCTTCTTCAGGAAACTTGCCGTTCTGGTTCATACTTTCGGCGACTGTCAGGTAAGCTACTCTTTGTCTTCTTACCTATTATGGCAATCTTCAGTCTTTGGTCCTTTGCAGCATTAATTACAACATTAAATGCTACAATAAATAGCCGTTAATGATTCGGACTGAGGGGCCATTCTGTATGTATCCTAAGCTGTTCTGATCTGATAAAGATAGAGATCGATCTGAAGCCACGGTTGAGTCAGTCTGATAATCATCGATCCGGTCTGATAAGTAATGTGACTTATCAGCTTGTTCTGTTGTTGAGCTATCGATCTGGTCAGTCTGATTACCCTCGATCCGGTCTGATATGCTTTGTCATCTTATCAGCTTGATCTGTTTTGGGCGATCGTTCTGGTCAGTCTGATTTCTCTCGATCCGGTCTGATTTGTTTTGTCATCTTTAAAATCTCATCGATAAGATCCGGGACTAACACACCGCCTCTACATTGGAAGAGCCCAAAAGATAAGAAAGCAGTGATGGTGGAGTGCAACCCAGACCGCCTCAAAAGGAGACATCACAATAGCCGGGTGAAAACTAGTATTGTAACATAATTCAGCCCAAATCAATAATTGACTCCATTTATGTGGCTGGTCAGTAACAAACGAATGGAGATATTATTTAGAACCTATGTCTGTCCGTCTGATTGTGGATGGTAGGCACTAGACATTTGCAAGGAAGTACCATTGTGCTTAAAAAGCTCTTGCATAAAATTTGCTAAGGAAAATGGGGTCTCTGTTCGAAACTATTATTTTGGGAAAAAAATGATGCTTGACAACCATGTTAATGAATAGAGTAGCCACTGTCATGGCAGTAAATCCACTCTTAAGAGACCCAAAATGTGCATATTTCGTCAAACGATCCACCACAACTAAAATCACCGAGAAACCATTCGAACAAGGAAGTCCAGTAAAAAGTCCATCGCAACATCCTCTTAAACATTTGTAGGAATAGGAAGAGGTTGTAGCAACCCTTGCATTTTCGCAGGTTGGTATTTGGTTTGTTGGCACATATGGCAACTGGAAACATGATCCTTAACATCCGAAGCCAGTCCTCGCCAATAAAAACTGGTACGCAATCGATACAAGGTTTTTCTGATACATGCATGACCCGCAAGTGTAGTATTGTGGAACTCAAAGAGGATACGGGCCTTAAGTGGGGAGAAAGGGTTTAGACAGAGACGTTGGTGTTTTATATATCAAACCATCGATCAAATGATAAGGACAATGATTATCTGGTGATGAAGTGGACTTGGTTAACAAGGTTTGATAAAAAGGATCAGTAAAAATTTTGTTACGAAGTTCAGTGAGGAATGTAGAAGTAGGAGTAGTGAAGGTTAGATGTAAGGGAGAAGAAGGGTCAAGAGTATGGTCGCTGGAGCATCGGGACAAAGCATCAGCCATGATATTGAACTTACCCGGTTGATATTTGATCTCAAAATCATACCCAAAAGTTTAACCAAATACTTTTGTTGATCAGGATTATGTATAGGTTGGGATAAAAGGTTTTTTAGGCTTTGGTGATCGGAAAGAATGGTAAAACGATGGCCAAGGAGGTATTGTTGCCATTTGGCAATAGCGAGCGTAACAACAACAAGTTCCCTTAGATATGTTGAAGATTGCATCAAACGAAGAGAAAGTTTCTTACTGAAAAATGCAATTGGGTGATCTTACTGCAAAAGGACAGCCCGACCACCAATGCCTGAAGCATCTGTTTGGATTTGGAATGGAATGGAGAAGTCAGGAAGTGCAAGGATAGGGGCAGTAGTTAAGGCGGATTTGAGACAATCGAAAGCAAATTGAGAAGCAGAAGTCCAAAAAAAATTATCTTTTTTTAAAAGATCAGTCAATGGAGCAGCTATATGGGCATAATTCTGGACAAATTTTCGATAAAACCCAGAGAGACCCAGAAATTCACGGAGAGCTTTTAGGGATGTCGGAATCGGCCACTCATTAATTGCGATAATCTTGGAAGGATCAGGTTCCACACCACGGGCAGAAACAATATGTCCAAGGTAATCAATAGAAGGGAGACCAAATGAACATTTAGATTGCTTGGCATAAAAAGAATGAGTGCAGAGACATTGAAGAACCAAATCTAGGTGGAGTAAATGATCGTCAAAAGAGGGGCTGAAAATGAGAATATCATCAAAGAAAACAATGACGAAGTTGCATAGATACGACTTAAAAATGAGATCATGGAAGCTTGAAAAGTCGAAGGAACATTTGTGATCCCAAATGGCATCACAAGGAATTCGTAATGGCCTTCATGAGTATGAAAAGCGGTTTTGGAAATCATGACTATGAACCCGAATTTGATGATACCCGGCTCGTAAATCATTTTTTGAGAAAATGGTTGCACCATGCAACTCATCAAGAAGCTTGTCGATAGTCGGGATAGGAAAACGGTCCTTAATTGTGACATTATTTAGGGCACGATAATCAATACAAAAGCGCCAAGTGCCATATTTTTTTTAACAAGAAGCACGGGAGACGAAAAAGGACTTTGATTGGGACGAATGATACCCGAGCTCAAAATTTCAGCAACTAACTTTTCAATTTCAGTTTTTTGGCTATGTGGATATCGATATGGTTTGACGTTTACAGTTTGGAGTTAGGCAAAAGGTGAATCCTATGGTCAATAATACGATGGGGAGGAAGGATATTGGGTTCCACAAACACATCACTATACAAATCAAGTAAGCGAGAAAGCCTGTCAGAATTAGGAACTACCTCAGAATGCATCTCATTTTCCGCGCTGAGGGAAAATAACTGGAAGCAACCAGCTAATGCCTCTGTACTAGACATTCGACGCAACTGGTGTAAGTGAATTTCCTCCAGTTGAAGCAGAGGAGTTCCGTGAAGTGGGACCACACGACCATCTACTTGAACTCCATATATAATTGTTGATAATCCATAGTAATCGGCCCAAGTAACGCAAGCCATTGCACCCCAAGAACCACATCGGCCCCCTGAATTGGTAAAACATAAAAATCGATACTGAATTGTTCTGAGCCCAATGTGATCACTACTTTCGGACAGTAACCACCACACGTCAATGCATTGCCATTTCCAACTAACACTTTGAAATGAGGAGAATGAACTATTGTGAGTTTAAAAAACTTGGCAATACGTTCCTGCATGAAATTATGCGTGCTTCCGCTATCTATTAAAGTTTGCATGGCAAAACCATTAATAAGTCCTTGCATCCATAATGTACGAGGAGACATATGTCCTTCTAATGCATGGAAGCTAATTTCAGGCATCTCGACAGCTGGTCTCTGTGGATCCGGATACGGATTCAAAATATCCTCAGAAGATTCCTCCTCATTGAACGTAAAGAAAAACATTCGTCCTTTACACCGATGACCGATGAAGAACTTTTCATCACTATAACAAAGTCTTTTCTCATGCCGGGCAGCCATTTCGGATGGAGTGAGTCTCTTAATCGTGGCAGTAGATCGAGGATTAAGAGGCTGTATTGAAGCATAAGCATGCGTTGGTAGCAGAGGAGGTAGAACAGAGGCCTTGGCTTGTGTAAAAGGTCTCTCAAACCTAGAAGTGTCTGGAACAAACTTTGGAACAAATTTCGTATCAACTGACTTATCAGCAAACAACCGAGCCAACGCCATAGCGTGCATGAGAGACTGTGGTTTGTAAACTTGAATTTCTCGACGAAGCTCAAGTCGAAGGCCAGAAATAAAACAACTCACAGATACATGCTCCGGAACCAAAGGAATTTTGGTTCCAAGCTGTTCAAACTGGTGCTGATACTCTGTTAACTTTCCAGTTTGTAAAAGCTTGCACATGAGACCAAAATGATCCTCATAGTTGGAAGGACCAAACCTCTTCCGCACCGCATCTACAAAATCTGTCCATGTAGGAATTAAATAGCCTTTGCTCATCCATTCATACCAGTCTAAAGACTCACCGTCAAGGTGAAAAGAAGCAATGATTAATTGTTGAGTATCTGTCGTATTGTAAAAATCAAAGTACCTCTGAATGCGTCCGATCCACGTGGCGGCATTATCTCCATTAAATCGCTGAACTTCCAGGCACATAGACTTAAGAGCACCAGTGTGATCAAAGGAATTGTGATGCACAGAGGTGGTAAACTGCTGCAATGGTGATGGCGATTGATTATCCGACGGAGGAAGTTGAGTTCGGAGAAGCGAGTGATCAACCTTAGCTTCCAGTGTCTGGAATCCAATATTGAGATCCATCACGGAGGTAGTAAATTTGTTTCTCAATCAAAAGAGCTTGATTCTCGTGCAATGTAGCCACACGAGACAGCGTCTCCTCCACCCGAGCAAACCGTGTACCATCTGCCATTGAATCTCAACGAGAGCACCAATTGATAGGAGCTTGTTCGAGGAAGCTGGCCTCCTAAGGAAAGAAGATCGAAGGAAGAGAGAATAGAGAATTGGGGAACAGAATTATAGATTTCTTGTTGAAGAAGAAAGAAAAACTGAAAGTTCACGATTGCAATATGAAAAATAGTTCCCGTTGATTAGTCCCATTTTATACTACTATTGCTATACAATGTTGTAACTAATATGTGAGTATACAATTATTTATCATCAATGATATAATCCGCTAGTTTGCTTGGTATCTTTCCCGTCCGATTGCTGTGCCTATGTTGTGTGTTGCTTTTTCACTCTCTATATTTATATTCATATCATCCCCTGATTAAAACTTTATTATCAAGATTTTTGGGATATGAAAACGGCTATTTTACTATGTAGATTGTGTAATTAACATAATATTTGAACATGAATGAAATTATTTTATATAATTCCACCATTCCAGACCATTGAAAATACACACAAGTCGAGACCTTTTTATTAACTTAAATATTGCCGATTGGTGAACCTGAAAATTAAAGTGCTTTAATTAGGATTCGCACTGCTTCCCAATAAGGAAGCATATACATTCAGGAAGATCTGCAATAATCCATATGATTATCAAAAAAAAGAAAAAAAGAGGCACTTCCTTTTCATCAATAATTTTAATCATATTTATTTTTGGAGCTTGAATTGCTTATTTCAGTGCTGAATTTATTTTTATTTAATTAAAGTGCTTAACATTGACTTCCATTAATCTTCCATTAACAAAATGGAAAGCAGTGAAATTTATCACTGTATAAATTGAACAAGTTAAGCTAAAACTGTTGGGTGTTTTGTGTATAATCCAAAAAATATCGATAATTTGGAGGCTGATACTAAAATAAAAAATGCAATATATTTCAATAAAGTTTATGCAGAACAACTCTTACAAAATGAGATTGAATTGATTTGTCTTCAATTCATATACGTAATTGTTTCATCAACTAGCAGTCATCTTAATATTCAATGTAGTGTTCCAGTTGTATACTACTGCCTCCATTTAATGATGAAGAAGTCTGGATTGTATTGATGAGATTGGTTCATGCAAAACATCCTCTTACTACCATTAAATTATGGCTTCGATTGAAGTGCTCAAATTTGATTTGATTACAAATTATTTCTTTTTTAGATGGTACAAATTATCATTTTTAGGTCTGTTTGATGATGTCCTTAAGGTAGTGCCCTTAGGGGCATCATCGTCATTCATTTGGAATCTTTTTTAAAAAAGAAAAAAAATATTCCACATGGATGTTGGATGATGCCCCTGAGGGCAGTGCCCTTCATGGCAGCAACAATATTTCCTCATTTTTAACACCACCTCTTAATTAGTAATTTGAATTTTATTTCCGAGTTGCTCAAATTTATCAGCACTGACTACTTTAAAAAATCTTTCTGCTATCTGTTCTTTTGTATTCAAGAATTCTATTTGAATTACTTGATTATTCACCAGAGTGCTATAATTATGACGGAGTAATATGCTTTGATCTACTATGAAAAATCGGTTTTTTTGTCATTACAATAGTTGACATATTATCATAGAAAATTATTGTAGGAGTATTTTGCTTCTATTGCAAATCTGCTAAAATTCTTCTACGACAAATTGTTTCACATGTTGCATCGGTAGCTACACTATATTCTGCTCCAGCAGATGAAAGTGATATAGTCTTCTGTTACTTTGACGCCCTAGGAGTCTATTTTTTAACCCAAACAAAATAATATCCAGATGTATTTTTCTTATCATCAACAGATCCAACTCAATAACTATCAGTATATCCAACCAGTTTGTTTTCTTTACATCTGACATGCTTGATACCAATTTGTGCATATCCAGTAGGTATCGTAGAATTCTTTTCGCTGCTGCATAATGTAACTTGCTTGTCTCTTGCATAAATCTTGATATCAAGTTGACTGGATAAACAATGTATGGTCTTGTATTTGTCATGTAAGATCAAGGAACCAACTAAACTTCGAAACATTTTTGTGGCTGCTCCATCATTTTTTCATTAATTGCTATGGATTTGAGATTGGCTTGCGATTGCTCATTTGAAATTTTTCTAATAGCTGCTCTTTATTGAGAAATAAATATTTCTCCTTTTGATTGACGAACTTGAATCCCAAAAAAATATTTCATGAGACCCAAATCTATCATCTCATATTTTTCCATAATTGTTTCCCAGAATTCTTGCATCATAACTAGATATGTGCATGTGTATATCAAGTCGTTTATATAAAGATAGACAATAAGAAAATCTTGTGTACCTTGCTACTTTATGTATAATAATGGCTCATTCTGGTTTCATCCGAATCCATTATTTTAAAATGTTTATCAATTTTACTGTTCCGGGCTCTTGGTATTTGCTTCAATCAATATAGTGCTTTCTTGAGTCGATGATCGCACTTTATTTAAACAATAAATTTTATCGATGCACGCTTTGAATCAAATAGCACGATTTATACTGCAAATGCATAGTTGTCAATTTTTAATATAAATAATTAATTGAATAAATAGTAAGTAACTAAATTAAACTACTAATCTAACCAAATAAATCAAAGTTAACGAGAAAAATCCACTTGAGAAGATTACAGACGTCAGTTCACCAACGTAATCCCATATGACACTCGATTGACTATCCAAATATCTCTAAGGTGAGGAGTATTTTCGAATTTATCCTATATATACTCTCTCGAGCTATATTAAAAATAAATCAAATTGCAGTAAGTCGCTGTCGTGCACTTATTTAACAGCTCAATATTACATTAAGATCTATGAAATCTACTAGCTTTCGATTGTGTAACTATGGCTATCACACGTGTATTTGATCTCATCTTAGATCTCAATTTGAAGTCTACGGCTTAATTTAATATATCGTGTGATAATATCATCTCTCGGTCTCAATTACGATGTATATAATCATTCAAATATGGTCAAACCTTCAAAAGCATGGAGAACAGTGAATTATGCACATAAAATATAGGAATTCAATCAAGATATAATAATCAAATCATTGATTCAAAACAAAGGATCACATAATCTTGATAAACAAACTTAGTTCATCACAATAAAGCAAAACAAAACTAAACTAAAGTTTAAAGACAAAGATAAACTCCCAGTGTCGACTCCGTTCATAATGCTTATTTTCTTGCCTCTTTCTCAATCATCTCTTCAATTCCCTTGTTGGGTTGTTCCAAGATGGTGTAGAGATGGTGGTGGATGAATATGATGGTGGAGGCGTGTGTTATGGGCTGGATGATATGGTATTGTGGAGGATGAATGTTCTCTTTTATAGTTTGTCCAAGAGTCCATGAGAACCTAGTTTCCTTGTGTAAGTCAAACTCTATCCGACAACTTATTTTCGGAAACAATTTACGCCGTCAATCGATCGATAATCCGTCGGATCAATCATTAATCGCATCTTTTTATTTTTCACTTCATGGGTCAACACGATTGATCGTGCAATGCTCTACGGTCGACGCAAGAGCTTGAACATTTTTTATGGTTTTTGCTTCCAACTTCGACGTGCTAGCTCGCTCGTTTATTTTTCCATCATTTTGTCATTATTTGGCCTTTTTTATACAATTCCTTGCATTTTCACAAATATTCCTGAAACATGAAAAATCAATACCAAAATTGTAATATTCTTCAACAATCATTACAAAAGGCAACGAGAAAACATAGCAAATTAAATGTAAAAATGGCATTTATCACCCCCAAACTTAAACTTGATCGTTCTTGAGTAATCATTTAAATCAAAAGGTAGAGTTCATTCTTGATACTTGAAACGAATTAGTTTGCAACTCAAATGTATAGCTCAGAAACCTCGCTTACACACGAACCAGAACCCATCCAAGATCAAACAAGATATGTTTTCTCCTAATAAGAATGTGTGTGAATGTTATTGTCAATCCCAAGTCTCATGCTTATCTCCTAGATCAAATCATGCTAATCAATTCAAAGTCAAGATTATCTTCGAGCACCCAATATGTCTACATTTTAAACAACTTCTCCACTAATGTAGTTACTCCTAGACTCGGATCAACATGTATTTTAAGCGTGTAATGTTAGGCCTTTGGTGTCGGTTTCAAAGAGAGGTAGGATAAGCACAAAGAAGATAGTATAACATATAAAGTTCATGTGTTAGCACATATTGAGCTTCTCTTCTTTCTTTTCCAGCATTGGCCACTTTTGATTTTATTTATATTATTTTTTTCTCAAGGCTCTTTCTTTTGTTATTTTCTTTTTCTCATTCATACTTTTTCCCAACAAGCTCATCAAAGTATAACAATTTACGTGCATCAAATGAGATTCAGTATACTCCCTCAATTACGTATATGAATTGAAGACAAATCAATTCAATCGCATAGATCGCCTAGATCATTTCCAAATCAAGTTTGTAACGATAAAATTTTGCCTCGAAGTGCTCTCAATATGTCCTAGGATAACTCTAATATGCTCAAGACGAATGATAAGTGTCATTTTTGCACTTATATTTAGATGTTTTCTCGTTATATTTTACAATGATTCTTGGACAATATTACACATTTTGATATTTATTTGCATGTTTCAAGAATTTAGGTTAGAGAACGAGGAATGAAGAAAAAGAGCTAAAAACGATGGAAGGAGAAAGAAAGTTGAAGAAAAGATAAGAAACCGGAATCAAGACACATGTCACTTCTTTTTCCTCATGTTTCTTCATGTTCAAGCCATATTTTGGAAATGTTGACAACATGAAGTTGTAGATCTTTTCGTTTCTTCCCGTGGACAGCTGATTCGTCAAATTTCGAGATCGGATGAGAAAGTTATGGCCAATGCAATTCGATTACCAGAAGCTGAAAATGAGCAACAAAAATCCCGAAGAGGAGGAAGATCTGCATACACTGGAGATCGAACTCTTCAGACCAGAATGTGCAAAAAAATTACCTTTTAGAGTTTGTGTCCAACAAGGAAGCTTCATATTTTCTCCTTTTTTTATAAATAGTGGACGAAATAACATGATTATGGAGACTTTCACACCCTAGGATGAGCATCCATCTCATCTTCCACTTTCACCATCAACCACAATCCATCCATAAATCATCCTAGCTTTTGAACAAGCCAACAAGGAGATTCAAGAGACGATCGAGAAGGAAGAGAGATGAAGCAAGGATCTACAAACGAAATCGGCATCGGGAGTTTTTATTTATCTTTAATCATTAGTTTTTATTTGTTAGCTTGATTATGTTGAACTAAATTTATTTATCGAGGCTAGGCAAACCTTTGTTATGAACCTATGATTTGATGATTATTTATTTGATTGAATCCTTATAATTCTTTGTGTATGTTTTATGATTTTAATGATTTTGAGGGATTGATCACATTTGAATGAAGTATCATATTTGAGATCGAGAGATGATTTTATGATACGGAATTAATAACTCATACCGTGGATTTCAGACTGAGATCGAGAGATGAAGTCAAATACATGTGTGATAGCTATAAATATTTGGTAATCGAAAGCTAGTAGTTTTCACAAAACTTATGCAATATTTAGTTGTTAAATAAGTACACGATAGTGACCTACTGCAATTTGATATAGGTTTAATATAGCTCGAGATAATATATTAGATAACTTCAGAGAACTCGTCACCTTAGAAGTATTTGGATATTTAATCGAGAATTGTAGGGATTGCATTAGTGAGCTGACGTCTTGATAATCTTCTCTAGCGGAATTTCTCGTTTACTCTGATTGACTTGGTTGGATTAGTAGTTTAATTTAGTTAATTAGTTTAATTCAATATCGTAGGTTAAATATAGTTAAATCGTCTTATTTGGTATTTACTTGTTAGTCCCTGTGGGTTCGATAATCCGTATTCTTCCTATCTATACTAAAACTTGACACCGTGCACTTGCGTTATAATCACGTTGTTGTGGAATTTTATTGTTCAAATAAATCGCGATCAAATTTTTGGCGCCTTTGCCGGGGACTAACTTTAGTAATATCATACGAGATTATTTGGCTATAATTTAACCATTTGTTATTTTTTTTCGAACAAAAAATATTTATATTGTTTTGTTTTTTTTTTGTTTTTTTGTTTTTTTTATGCGACGTACTTGTGGTGCTTCATCAACAAATCTTCACAAGTTTTGTCCAACAACCTTCAGAGCCATTCTATGCAGTGTGGGAGAGATTCAACAATTTTGCAACCACTCTACGGTATCATAACTTTTCGAACTATACTCTTTTTTTCTACAATGGATTGGATGCAGAGACACAAGGATGGGTATTTAGTGGAGCGAGATGAAAATGGTGTGTTACACCTATTCAATGATATGGCGGACTTCATCCACCATTGCCATTGAGATCCTTCACTGCATGGTTGGAGCCACCAATGCCAGCGCCTCACCACCCTAATGATACTCCCCAACCATTTGAACATCACGAAGAGATGAGAGATAGTTCTGCAGACGTCACAACTCAGTTAGAGGATACCTTAATAAAATTCATAGCATCATGTGACAGCAATATGGAGAGCCAGACCAACTCTATACTTCACCTGGAGCAGCAAGTATCGTTCCTTATCGAAACAATTTCAACGAGCTGCCGAGAGGAAGAGATGAGATCTACAAATGAAAGTGTGACGAATCCAGTTTGGTTACATGAGGATGACTACCCCACCAACCAAGTTTGGGGGAGTGATCTTACTCATGATGAAGATTTAAGGGAATGCGAGCCTCCTAAAGTAATTGAGCCAACATTGGCGGAATTATCCGAGGATTTCCCATGTGAAGATGAGCCAAGTGTGAAATTTGAGGATAAGCTGGTTTCGAGAATGTTGATATGAGCATATCAATGGTGGCGAGTTCTATGCTGTATGTTGATCCATTCTTGTCATCGATGCCAACTTCACAACACTACATCCTCCATGATATCAAGCCAAACGTATAATCATTTTCCCATACCTACCAATCAAAGAATGTTGTTGGAGCAACGAGCCTACAATGTTACAATCATGCCAAGTGATAAGTGTCGTTTTTACACTTATTTAGATGCGATTTTCTAATGGTTTTCGTGTTGATTCTTGGATTATTTTACGCTTTTTGGTATATATTTCTATATTGCAGGAATCAATGTTGAAATGCATAAAAATAGAGGAAATGAGCCAAAAATGATGAAAAAGGACCAAACCGAGCGAACGCGTCAATGCCGGGAAAGGAAGAAAAAAATCAAAAGAAAATAAAAAATAAAAATAAAAAGGAGCCGATCGATAGAGCCATCAATCTCGATCGATCGGCGGTCACATAAAATTGGCGATCTATCAAGCCTCAATCTCGATCGATCGGCCGGAAGAGTTTGCTGAAAAATAAATTCCTTATAGAGTTTGGGTCCAACAAGGAAGTCCATGATTCATATCCCTATATATATATACACGAAAATCACAACCAATATAAGACTTTTTAACCTAGGAATAGCCTCCACTCCTCCATACTCCATATCACCTTCATCCACCATCACCTCTTCATCCTAGGAATTGGAACAAGCCAACAAGAGAATTGAGGAGCACGATCGAGAAAGAAGCGAAGGAGGGATCAAGAATCAACGAAGAAGTAGACTTGGGAGTTTGCTTTTACAATTATATTATTGTTTTGAATTAATATTGGATTTATTGTGTTTTGGATGATTGAGAAATATCTTAAACGTTGTTTTTCCTTAAATATTATTGATTGATTGAATTCATACATCTTCTATGAGCATGCGTTATTGTTCTTAATGCTTTTGAAGGATTGATCCCTTTGAATGATAATTTATTATAATGGAGATCGAGAGATAAAATTATAATACGATATAGTAATTCATGCCGTGTGTTAAAGATTAAGATCGAGAGATAAAATCACATACGGGTGATAGCTTTGGGTTGTTTAATCTAAAGTTAGTGGTTTTCATAAAGCGCATTCAATATTAAATTGTTAATTAAGTAAACGAGAGTTACTAGTTGCAATTTGATGTTAGAGTTAATATAGCTCGAGAGAGTGTATTGAATAAATTCGAAAAACCCATCACCTTAGAGATGTATGGAGAAAAGAATTGTAAGAGTTGGGTTAGATGAATAATTGTCTTGATAATTCTTTCTTGTGAATTTTTTTCGTGATCGTCGATTATTGTGGTTGGATGATAGTAGTTTAATTTAGTTTAGTTTAATTATTAATTAATTATCGTAGGTTAAATATAGTTAAAAGAAATCGTATTTGGTACTTGCTTGTTAGTCCATGTGGGTTCGACAATCCGTATTCTTCCTATCTATACTAAAACTTGACGCCGTGCACTTGCGTTATGAATCGCTACAATGGAAAATATTGTTTAAAATAATAGCGATCAAGTTTTTGGTGCCGTTGCTGGGGACTAACTTTAGTAATATCATACTAGGTTCTTTGACTATAATTTAACCATTTTTGTTTATTTATTAATATATATATATATATGTGTATTTTGTTTTTGTTTTGTTTATCTTGTGAGGTACTTGGAGATGCTACATCAACAAGCTTTCACAAGCTTTGTCCAGCAATGTTCCGAGCCGTTCTACGCTGTTTGGGAGAGATTCAATGAATTGACCAACACATTCCGATATCACAACTTTTCAAACTATACTCTCATGCAATATTTCTTCAAAGGGCTGGATGCACAGACACGAGAATGGGTATTGAGCGGAGCACTGGTGACTGGGAGTCCCCTGGTTGATAGAGATGATGACAGTGTGGTGCACCTGTTCAATGATATGGCGGACTTCGATCATCATTGGTATTGTGATCCTTCACTACAAGGTTGGAGTCACCAATACCCACCGGAGCCTCACTACCCTATTGATAAGCCACAACCATTTGAACATCGCGAAGAGAGGAGAGATAGTTCTGCAGATGTCACGACTCAGTTAGAGGATACCTTAATAAGATTCATGGCATCAACTGAGAACAATTTGGAGTGCCAAACCAACTCTATGCGTCACCTGGAGCAGCAAATGGCGGTCCTCATGGAAACAATTCCAACTAGCTGCCAAGAGGAAGAGATGAGGGCTACAAATCAAGAGGCGACGAATCAAGTTTGGTTATATAATGATGAACACTCAACCAACCAAGTTTGGGGGAGTTCTCCTACTCATGTGGAAAAAGTCAAGGGAATTTGTGCCTCTTCAAGAGATTGAGCCTACTTCAGAGACGTTATCCGAGAAGTTCCCATGTGAAGATGAGTCGAGTGTGATGTTGGAGAAGGAAGAAACTTTCAAATATTCCGATTTGAGCCCATCGATGGAGACATGTTCTATGCCATATGGGGATCCGTATTTTCCATCGATGCCAACTTTACCGCACTACATCCTCCAAGATATGAAGCCAAGTCAAGAATCATTCTCTCGTACCTACCAATTCAAGAAAGTTGTTGGAGCGACGAGCCTACACTGTTATATTCATGCCAATCTTGAGGGCATACTGAATGAAGACCCATTAGTGGTATCGTACGATACTTACTATGGGCGGCAACCACTCTTTGATGGTTGCTTCTGATGGTCAAGTCGACGACTAAAAATTAGCGCTTCTTGGGAGGCAACCCAAGCGTATCCTTTTGCTATTTAGTTTTGTTATTTGATTTTCAGTTTTTGTTTTTAGTTTTGTTTATCTCTCGAGTCGAATATTTTACTATTTGCATTCTTCTCTTGCTAGGTACTCAGTTGGAGCAATGAACCCCTACAACAGTGGAATTTTCAAAAGACAATCTTCCTCAACCCTCATGCAAGTGTTTTGATCAGGGGAGTTTACTTTTTCCCTTTTGATTCTTTTAAACAATGAGGACAATGCTTGATTTAAGTTTGGCGGAGTGGCTTGCATGTTTTATTGTTTTATCCACATGTTGTGTGCTTAATTGACACTGTAATCATCCTAGTATTTTGAGCTAAATTTTTTTTTATGAGTTCAAACTTGAGAAAAGAATGAATTATAGTAGTGACTATTCAATGAGGATTTTGAGCTCACTATACATACGGACTTGAATTTTAATGATTGTTAGACTTGTACATTAATATCCTTTGTTGAGTTAGCATGTCAAGAATGATGAATATTTTGAGCACAATGAGTCATGATCTTGTGGATTGCATGTTGAATCGTGATAATTGTTGTGAACTTGATGATTTGTCTTGAGCATCTTAGAGTTATCCTATAACTTATTTGATGATGACACTTTGAGGCGAAATTTTATAGTTACAAACTTGACTTGGAAATGATCTAGGCGATATTTGGACCGTTTGAGTCTTTCAAGCTTACCATGTATATATCAATCTCTAGTATCCCAATTTGAGCCTAATTGAGAAAGAATGGAGTATGTTTAACATACTATTAGCCCCCATTCAACATTCTTTGGCACACTCATTATACCCACCTTTTATGAGCCTAAATTGAAAGAATTATCTTTACCTAAAGGGAGTATAATGATTCTCATTAGATGCACATATTTGCTATATTTTGGTGAGCTATTGTTGAAAAAAATGATGAATGAGAAAAGAAAAAGATAGATATAAAGCCTTGAGAAAGAATGATTAAATAAGACCCAAAGTGGCCAAGACTATAAAAGAAAAAGAAGAGAAGCTCAACTTTGTGCTACAAATATGAACATTACATGCTTATACTCTCTTATTTGTGATATCCTATCTTTTCTTTGAAGCCAACACCAAAGGCCTTATATTACAAGCTTAAAATGTCATTTTGATCCAAGTCTAGGGAGTAACTATTATTAGTGGAGAAGTTGTTTGAAAGTAGGCCTATGGGATGCTTGATGATAATCTTGACTTTGAGTTGATTAACATGATTTGATCTTGAATATGTGCATGAAACTTGAGATTGACTATAGCTATAGCATACACACACGTTCCGATTTTGAGATGCGTTGCTTGACTTAGGAGAAAACAAGTATTGTTCAACTTTTGTATATATGTAGAGATTTCTGAGAATAATGCAGGTCATGAAATAATTGTTTCAAGTATCAAGAATGACATTACCTTGTGATTTTAATGCTTAATCGAGGACGATTATAAGTTTGGGGGAGTTGATAAGTGTCGTTTTTACACTTATTTAGATGTTATTTTCTTGATTCTTGGATTATTTTACGCTTTTGGTATATATTTCTATATTTCAGGAATCAATGTTGAAATGCATAAAAATAGAGGAAATGAGCCAAAAATGATGAAAAATGACCAAAACGAGCGAACGCGTCAAAGCTGGGAAAGGAAGAAAAAAATCAAAAGAGAATAAAAAAAATAAAAAGGAGCCCATCGATCGAGCCATCAATCTCGATCGATCGGCTGTCACAGAAAATTGGCTATCGATCGAGCCTCAATCTCGATCGATCGGCCGGAAGAGTTTGCTGAAAAATAAATTCCTTATAGAGTTTGGGTCCAACAAGGAAGTCCGTGATTCATATCCCTATATATATATACACGAAAATCACAACTAATATAAGACTTTTTAACCTAGGAATAGCCTACACTCCTCCATACTCCATATCACCTTCATCCACCATTACCTCTTCATCCTAGGAATTGGAACAAGCCAACAAGAGAATCGAGGAGCACGATCGAGAAAGAAGAGAATGAAGGATCAAGAATCAATGAAGAAGTCGACTTGGGAGTTTGCTTTTACAATTCTATTATTGTTTTGAATTAATATTGGATTTATTGTGTTTTAGATGATTGAGAAATGTCTTCAACATTGTTTTTCCTTTAATATTATTGATTGATTGAATTCATACATCTTCTATGAGCATGTGTTATTGTTCTTAATGCTTTTGAAGGATTGATCCCATTTTAATGATATTTTATTATAATTGAGATCGAGAGATAAAATTATAATATGATATAGTAATTCATGCCGTGTGTTAAAGATTAAGATCGAGAGATAAAATCACATACGAGTGATAGCTTTGGGTTGTTTAATCTAAAGTTAGTGGTTTTCATAAAGCGCATTCAATATTAAATTGTTAATTAAGTGAACGAGAGCTACAAGTTGCAATTTGATGTTAGATTTAATATAGCTCGAGAGAGTGTATTGAATAAATTCAGAAAACTCGTCACCTTAGAGATGTATAGAGAAAAGAATTGTAAGAGTTGGGTTAGGTTAGGTGAATAATTGTCTTGATAATTCTTTCTTGTGGATTTTTCTCGTGATCATCGATTATTTTGGTTGGATTATAGTAGTTTAATTTAGTTTAGTTTAATTATTAATTAATTATCGCAGGTTAAATATAGTTAAAAGAAATCGTATTTGGTACTTGCTTGTTAGTCCCTGTGGGTTCGACAATCCGTATTCTTCCTATCTATACTAAAACTTGACACCGTGCACTTGCGGTATAAATCGCTACACCGGAAAATATTGTTTAAAATAATAGCGATCACCAAGCTTGAGGGCTTAATGATTCAATACCCATTTGTGGTATCATATGATACTTACTATGGGCGGTAGCCGCTCTTTGATGGTTGCTTCTGATGATCAAGCATACGACTAAAAATCAGCCCTTCTTGGGAGGCAACTCAAGCCATATCTTTTCTTATTTTGTTTTCAGTTTCACTTTTAGTTTTTATTATCTCTCGAATCGATTATTTTATTAGTTTCATTCTTCTCTTGCTAGGTACTCAGTTGGAGCAATGAACCTCTACAGCAGTGGAGCTTTCAAAAGCTGATCTTCATCAACCCTCATGCAAGCGTCTTGATCAGGGAGTTTACTTTTTCCCTTTTGATTCTTTTAACATTGAGGACAATGTTTGATTTATGTTTGGGGGAGTGGCTTGCATGTTTTACTTGTTTAACTATATGTTGTATGCTTAATTGACACTTGAATCGTTCTATTATTTGAGCTAAATAAAAAATAAAAAAAATTATGAGTTCAAACTTGAGAAAAGAATGAATTATAGTAGTGGCTTGCATGTTTTACTTTTCTAATCTACATGCCGTGTGCTTATTTATGACACTTGAATCGTCATATTATTTTGAGCTAAATTTTTTTTTTATGAGTTCAAACTTGATAAAAGAATGAATTATAGTAGTGACTATTCAATGAGGATTTTAATCTCACTATGCATATGGACTTGAATTTTGATACATGAATATCCTTTTTTTAGTTAGCATGTCAAGAATGAGGAATATATTGAGCATATTGAGTCATGATCTTGTGGATGGCATGTTGAATAGTGATAATTATTGTGAACTCGATGATTTATTTTGAACATCTTAGAGTTATCCTAGAACTTATTTGATGATGACACTTTGAGGCGAAATGTTATAGTTACAAACTTGACTTAGAAATGAGCTATGCGATCTTTGACACTTTGAGCCTTTCAAGCATACCATGGTCTATATTTTTCCCTAGTGTCCAAATTTGAGCTTGATTGAAAAATAATGAAAATTAGCCAACATTGGACTTTTGTTGATAAACTCATTATACCTACCATTTCATGAGCCTAAAATGAATTTGTATCCTCACCCTAAGGGAGTATAATGAAATTTTTTGCACTTACTATGTTTTAAGCTATTACAAGAAAAAAAAAATCAATGCCTATTGAAACAAAAGAAAAATAAAAGCATAATGAAATAATAGCATAGTATTGTGATGATGAACCATGGAGGAATCCTTCATTGACTATATTCAGTAAACTCTAAGTCATCAAGTTATGAAGAAAAGAAGAAAAGAAAGAGCTTTGTGAGAAAAAATTATCATCTAAATGAATAAGACCCAAAGTGGCCGAGGCTAGAAAAAAGAATAGGAGCTCAAGTTGTGCAAAAATATGAACTTTATATAATTATACTCTCTTCTTTGTGCTTAGCCTACCTTTTCTTTGAAACCAACACTGAATGCCTAACATTACAAGTTTAAAAAGACATTTTGATACAAGTCTAGGAAGTAACTATCATTAGTGGATAATTTGTTTGAAAATAGGCATATGGGGTGCTCAATGATAATCTTGATTTTGATTTGATTAGCATGATTTGATCTTCAAGATGTGCATGAAACTTTTTATTAACAATAGCACACACACATTTCGATTTTGAAATGTGTTGCTTGATTCAGGAGAAAACAAATCTTGTCAACTTTTGTATGCATGAGATTTCAGAGAATAATACAAATCATGAAATAATTTGTTTCAAGTATCGAGAATGAACTCTACGTTGTGATTTTAATGCTTAATCGAGGACGATCAAGTGAGAAGTTTTGGGGAGTTAATAAGTGTCATTTTTGCACTTATATTTAGATTTTCTCTCATTATATTTTACAATGATTCTTGGTCTATATTAAGCATTTTGATATTTATTTACATCTTTCAGGAATTTAGGTTAAAGTACGAAGAAACGAAGAAAAAGAGCTAAAATGATGAAAGGAGAAAGAAAGTTGAAGAAAAGATAAGAACCGGAATCAAGACACATGTCACTTCTTTTTCCTCAAAGTTCTTCATGTTCAAGCCATATTTTGGAAATGTTGACAACATGATTGTAGATCTTTTCGTTATCTTCCCGTGGACAGCTGATTCGTCAAATTCCGAGATCGGATGAGAAAGTTATAGCCAATGCAATTCGATCACCAGAAGCTAAAAAATGAGCAACAAAAATCCTGAAGATGAGGTAGATCTCCATACACTGGAGATCAATCTCTTCATACCAGAATGTGAAAAAAATTACATTTTAGAGTTTGTGTCCAACAAGTAAGCTTCATATTTTCTCATCTTTATAAATAGTGGACGAAAATTACATGATTATGGAGACTTTCACACCCTAGGATGAGCCTCCATCCCATCTTCCACTTTCACCATCAACCACAATCCATCCATAAATCATCCTAGCTTTGGAACAAGCCAACAAGGAGATTCAAGAGATGATCGAGAAGGAAGCGAGAGATGAAGCAAGGATGTGGGGTCCTCGTTACTTAATCCGTTATGTATCAGTTCATTTATACATATGTGAGTCATAATTAAGTAAAACATACACTGATTAAGAGTTTAGTTATGTAGGTTATTACAAGTTGACAAAAATCATGTCCTTAAATACATCATATATACAACAAAACAACCTAGACCAAAACTCCTAAGCAGTGGTTTAGCTCCTAGCGGAATAGACTCACAATCCCATCCTCCCACATCTATGAGTCCCTACAGAAACAATCACACAATATGAGTACAGATAAACAACCATCCCAGTGCGATAACATTAAACACATAAACGATAAAGCACTATGAATAACAAATGTGATTGTCCTGTATCATGCATCATCAAATGCAATTATGTCATGACATGTCTCATTTCTCATCCTGTTATAACCAGACCAATATGATATGTCTATCTCAGCTCAATATGTCAGTGGAACCCTCTCACATCTTCATATTAACAGCACATATCATAGTACCGTCCTAACATGTTATAACAGTCAGAGCATATATATACCCAACAGGCGTATATCTCTCATGCCAAAGCATATGTAGCATACCTATCGTGGCAACAATCTCAGCCAAAGCATATGCCCAATACTGGCATATCTATCGTGGCACCGATCTCAGCCAAAGCATACGCTACACATCTATCGTGGCATCCCTCTCGACAATATATAATATCATGAATGCACATGCATATGATGTCAATAATCATATGATAGCATGCTCACATCATCAACACAACAATATCATATACTCGTACGTCAAAACATACCTGTTCTGCGACACAAACGATATAAATTAGGCGTCACTGTCTAACCGCCTCGTTGTCCCGTCCCCTGTGATGATGCTACAACAATACCAACAATGTATCATGTTATCATAGGCATTAAAATCAAATTCTACAAAAATATAACATTTTTCAATAATCTGACCCTGGCGATCGATCGCCACATCTCACCGATCGATCGCCATACTGTTCTGTTCCATCGCGATCGATCGTCACTACCTCGGGATCGATCACCAAAATGTTCTGTTTCTCACGATCGATCGCCACATTTTCATAGATTGATCGCCACATGTTTTAACCGCCTTAAATTTGCTCTGTTATCGGCGATCGATCGCCACAAGGCTCGCGATCGATCGCCGATGTCCAGAAAATTCAGAACATTGCGATTTTGAGCTTATCTCCATGGTGTGTTTCCTACAACTCGAAAATAACCATTTAAACATGTTTCCTGCAATCTCTAGTAACATATAAACATGTTTCTCTCATCATACAACTCAATTCTTTGCATGATAACAAGTCTCAATTCAAAGCATATAAGATTAGTAACCACATGCTTCAAGTTTTCATCAACTCAATCCATATGCATCATATGTTATACAATTCTTACCAAGAAAGGATGAAGTCACTTCACTCAACTTCCTAGCTTGATTACCAAGTGAAATCCAAGCAAAAGATGGAAAGAGGAAGCAAGGGTTTGAAGAGGGTTTTGTAGAGATTTGTAGGTGTTTATGGTGTAGTATGAGAGTACAATCTGATTTTATCTTTAATATAAGCTCTTCAAACTTAACTCAAACTCATATGAAATGCCACTCACATACACACCACATTCCAATTCAAATTCAAATGCAAATCCCCTCAAATGCATGATAAATGTAAGAACACATCCCACTATGTGATGTATTTCCATGTTAAATCCATATATCATATGTTTATGTTATGAACTCACTTCTTTGATTTCTCACATGTATTTTATTTTCCAATGAGGTTTCATTCATACATGGCTTTACTCCTGCTCGGTTCAATCCGAACCCGAGTCCATATCATACTGTAATTTATCAAAATTACACCATAAACATTTAACACATGTATACGTCATATCGAGGCATGACAAAGGATCTATGAATGAAGTCGATATCAGGACTTTTTCTTTGTCTTTAATCATCAATTCTGATTTGTTTTGCTTGATTATGTTGAACTAAATTTATTTATCGAGGCTAGGTAAATCTTTGTTCTATGATTTGATGATTAGTTATTTGATTGAATCCTTATAATTTTTTGTGTATGTTTATGATTTTGAGGGATTGATCACCTTTGAATGGTGTTAGTATCATATTTGAGATCGAGAGATGATTTTAAGATACAGAATTAATAACTCATACCGTGGATTCAGACTGAGATCGAGATATGAAGTCAAATACATGTGTGATAGCTATAGATATCTAGTAATCGAAAGCTAGTAATCTTCACGCAACTTATGCAATAGTGACCTATTGCAATTTGATATTATGCTTAATATAGCTCGAGAGAGTATATTAGATAACTTCGGAGAACTAGTCACCTTAGAAGTATTTGGATATTCAATCGAGAATTGTAGGACTGTATTGGTGAGCCGACGTCTTGATAATCTTCTATAGTGGAATTTTCTCATTTACTTTGATTGACTTGGTTGGAATAGTAGTTTAATTTAGTTAATTAGTTTAATTCAATATCGTAGGTTAAGTATAGTTAAAAACGTCTTATTTGGTATTTGTTTGTTAGTCCATGTGGGTTCGACAATCTGTATTCTTCCTATCTATACTAAAACTTGACACCGTCCACTTGCGGTATAATCGCCCTATTGTGGAATTTTATTGTTTAAATAATCGTGATTAACGAATCATCGAGTTCACATCAATTATCACTATTCAATATGCAATCAAAAAAGATCATGACTCAATGTGCTCAAAATATTCCTCATTATTGGTATATTAACTCAACAAAGGATATTCACATACATGTCTATAAAATTTGAGGACTCAAATTAAGATGCAAAGTGACATCAATTTCATCAATGTAACAAAGTCACTATTATAACTCAATTCTCTCTCAAGTTTGAACTCATATTCATAAAAATATTATTATTATTTTTAAGTTCATCACCGGTTGATTTACAGCACACAACATGCAAACAGGCAGGTCACTCCCCAAACTTAAAGCATTGTCTTCAATGTTTAAAAAGAATCAAAACGGAAACATTAAATTCCCCTGATCAACATGCTTGCATGAGGGCTAAGAGTGATTGGAGTTTGAAAGCTCCGTCGTTGTAGGGATTTATCGCTCCAACTGAGTACCTCACAAGAGATGAATGTAAATAGTAAAATAGTCGACTCAAGAAATAATAAAAACTAATAAACTCAAAATTAAATAAACTAAATAATGAAGGATATTACTTGCGTTGTCTCCCAAGAAGCGCTTGATTTCTAGTCTCCGGCTTGACAATTAGAAGCAACCATTAAAGTGTGGCTTCTGCCCATAGTAAGTATCATATGATACCACAAATAGGTTTTGATTCAGTATCTCAAGTATGCCAAGATATGAACAGTGTAAGTTCGTCGCTCCAACAAGATTCTTCTTGAATTGGT
Source organism: Haberlea rhodopensis (assembly GCA_907163345.1). Lineage (NCBI taxonomy): Eukaryota > Viridiplantae > Streptophyta > Magnoliopsida > Lamiales > Gesneriaceae > Haberlea > Haberlea rhodopensis. The sequence goes on along the minus strand of CAJQUN010000042.1, from coordinate 3,094,141 downwards.
AGGTATGGGAGAATAATTCTTGGCTTGGCTTCATCTCGAGGAGGATGTATTGTGGTGAAGAATTCATCGATGGGAAGAAAGGATGCACATATGGCATAGAACATCTCATCATCGATGGGTGCTAATCACTATTCTCGAACGTTTGTTCATCTTCCAACATCATACTATGCTCATCTTTCCATGGGAATCCTCAGTAGATTTTCCAATGTAGGCTCGATCTCTTGAAGAGGCTCAACTTCCCTTGACTCTTCCACATGAGTAGGATCACTCCCCCAAACTTGGTTGGTGGAGTACTCATCATCATGTAACCAAACGTATTCCGTCGCCCTTTGATTTGTAGATATCATCTCAACCTCTTGGCAGCTTGCTGAAAATATTTCCATAAGGATCGTTACTTGCTGCTCCATGTGACATATAGAATTGGTCTGGCTCTCCAAAATGCTCGCAGATGATGTCGTGAATCTAAGTAAAGTATCCTCCAACTGAGCCATGTCTCCTTCAGAACTATATCTCTTCTCTCCGTGATGCTGGAATGGTTGGTGTGTAAAATGAGGGTATTGAGGTTCTTGAGGGTGTTGGTGGCTCCAACCCTACAGAGAATCACAAAGCAAATGGTAGTCGAAGTCCATCATATCATTGAACAGGTGCATCACATTGTCTTCATCTCTATCAAACAGGGAACTACCAGTTAACGAAACTCCATTAAATACCTATTCTTGAACTTCTGCATCTAATCCATTGCAGAAAATTTGCAAAAGAGTATAATTCGAAAATTCATGATGTCTGAATGTGTCTGTCAATTCATTGAATCTATCCCACACTGAATAGAGCAGCTCGGAAAGTTGTTGGACAAAGCTTATGAAAACTTGTTGATGAAACATCTCAAGTACCTCGCAAGAAAAACAAAACTAAATAAAAGATATATTTTTTTTTTCAAAAATATATAAACAAAACATTGGTTAAATTACATTCAAAGAATCTCGTATGTATTACTAAATTAATCTCCGGCAACGGCGCCAAAAACTTGATCGCGCTTTATTTAAATAATAAATTTTTATCGATGCATGCTTTGACTTACCTACCACAATTTATATCGCAAATGCACTGTTGTCAAGTTTTAGTATAGATTAAGATAAGTAAGATTGTCGAACCCACAAGGACTAACTGTAAGTATAAAATAAGACGCTTTAATTATATTTAACCTTAGATAATTAATTGAATAAAATAGTAATTAACTAAATTAAACTACTAATCTAACCAAGCAAATCAAAGTTAACTAGTCGGTTCACCAATGTAATCTCCTACGACCCTCGATTGAATATCCAAAGATATTTAAGGTGACGAGTATTTCCGAATTTATCTAATACACTATCTCGAGCTATATTAAACCTGATATCAAATTGCAGTAAGTCACTGTCGTGCACTTATTTAACAACTCAATATTGCATTAAGATCTAGGAAAACTACTAGCTTTCAATTGTGTAATCTATGGCTAACACGTATGTATTTGATCTCATCTCTCGATCTCAATCTGAAATCTACGGCTTAATTTACTATGTCGTATTATAATATCATCACTCGGCCTCAATTGCGATGTATATAATCATTCAATGTGGCCAAACCTTCAAAATCATGGAGAACAGTAAAATATGCACATAGAATATAAGAATTCAGTCAAGATATAATAATCAAATCACAGATTCAAAACAAATGATCCCCTAATCTTGATAAACAAACTTAATTTATCATAATAAAGTAAAACAATACAAAACTAATGTTTAAAGACATTGATAAACTCCTTGTATCGACCCGTTCGTAGATCGCTTCTTCTCTTGCTTCTTTGTCAATCGTCTCTTCAATTCCCTTGCTGGGTTGTTCCAAGATGGTGATGAATATGACGGTGTAGGTGTGTGTTATGGAGGCTGGATGATATGGTATTATTGTGGATGATGAATGTTCATTTTTTTAGTTGTCCAACAGTCCATGAGAACCAAGTTTTCTTGTGCAAGTCAGTCGCCAATTTATTTTTGGAAACAAATTAGCCGCCGATCGATCAGTAATCCTGCCGGTCGATAGCTTATCGCATCTTTTTTTTTCACTTCATGGGCAATAGCATCGATCGTGCAATGCTCTGCGGTTGATCGCAAGAGTTTGAACATTTTTTCATGGTTTTTGCTTCCTACTTCGGCGTGCTAGCTCGTTCATGTATATTTCCATCTTTTGGTCATTATTCCTTGCACGTTCACAGATATTCCTGAAACATGCAAAATTATGTCAAAAGTGTAATATTCATTAATAATCATTATAAAAGGCAACGAGAAAATATAGCGAAATAAGTGTAAGTAATACACTTGATTGAAAATGAATTAGATTTAACTAAATTTTTTTACGGGGGTGGATGCAAATTTACCAATTTTATTACATGACATTGTATTGAAAATGAATGAAATTTAAATAAAAAAAATTTAGGTGATTGGTTCATATGGGTGATGTTATTTCTAATGTCATTATACAAGTAATGTAGGGTCTTCCTACCTTAATATCATTTAGTACACATAAATTGGACAGAACATACATTTATAACCTCTTAAGGGTTCCGGTTGTAGCTTGAGCTAAGGAGATTACAGGCCAAAATAAAATTTCCAAAAGCTATTTAATTACATTCTCATTAATGAATGTTAAAGCTATAGATTTACACTACTCCTAGAGTAGAGACTATCAAAATCCTGCATCCTACATTCATCTTGCTTCCTTTAGCTCACCTCCTCAACCCGACCCTAGGCCCTTGGTCCAAAAGTGTACCTACAGGGATAACACATCGTGAGCATATACATATTTACTTAACATTATATCAAAAGCATACAATAATGCATAACATCCTAGTTAAGTAAAGGTTGTTGGTCGTCCTTCGACTTCCTTTGTTATCCCTGACTCTTATTCATATATTAGGGCATCTTACCCCATTGTATGGCATCTTACCATATCATAATCATCGTGTGGCATCTTACCACATGGGCGTCTTACCCAATCATATGGCGTCTTACCATATCATAAACATTGCGTGGCATCTTACCAACCCACTCACATACTTTGGGTGGCATCTTACCACATGGGCGTCTTACCCAATCATACACGTCGTATGACCTTATCATAAACTTCATCATCATAGACGTCATCATAAACATCATCATCATAAACATCATCATAAGCATCATCATCGTAAACGTCATCGTAAGCATCATTATCATAACATCATCATAAGCATCATCATCATAACCTCATCATAAGCATCATCATCATAAATATCATCATAAACATCATCATTGAAAACATCATCATAAACATCATCATCGTAAACATCATCATAATAGGTAAGGGTATGGTTTACCGTCCGATGCTCGTACGTCTCTTACGTACCTTAATTCCAAAAGAAGGAGAAATCGTAGACTTTATCTCCTTGAAGTCGTGGGTACCTGGGACGGTTCTACATAACCATACAAATTGATATTAGAAGCTAAATATAGTCCAATATCCAAAAATCCCACATAAATATCAAAAATCCACCTTTTTACAGCTCGCGATCGATCGCTGCCCAGGCGCGATCGATCGCGAGATCGCACTGGACGAGGGGCAAAAATTCTCTTCTTGGCGATCGATCGCCACTTTTGGCGCGATCGATCGCCAGCCTCGCCGATCGATCGCCCAAAAGGGGCGATCGATCGCCAAATGCTACTGGCGGACATTGGAGGCTCGCGATCGATCGCCAAGAACGGGCGATCGATCGCCGAGCACTGTACTCCGAAAAATCGCCATTAATGCTCATTTTTCAAGCTCCTCTTCATGCCACCCAAAACCAAACTTCCTCACAACTTCAATAACATCATAACCCACTAAAACCAACATAAAACACTTCAAAAATCATACCCCAACCATAAACAACACATACCCAAACAAACCCACATAAAACATCAAAAACCTAACCCATTTCAACACCAAACATCATAAAACTTATAGGAATGGTTCCATACCTCTTGTAGGCTCCAAATCCTAGCAAAGATCACACAAACAAAGTTTTTGTGGAACTTTTCTTCTCCTCTTTTGGTGGAACTCGAAAATGGGAGGGTTTGGGGTTGGGAAGTGATTTTGGGGATTTTTAATAAAGTGAAAGGTATAAAGGGGTTAAAGTGGTGGGTAAAAGATTAAAAGGGGTTGTCTTTAACTTAATTTAAAAATGTACCCCAAACTTAACATGATGTATAAAATACTCTACTTGGTATTTTAAAAGCATTTTACAACAATGCTCTATACTGCATCTAAAATCACATCTTCCTCATAATTAATAATTAACACAATTAAATCATGTTAATATCTTAATACCCAACATATAAATTCATTAACACATGATTCATCATATAAACATAATTAATGACTTATTTGCAATTAATTAATTTCGGGGCATCACATTACTCCCCTACTTACAAGATTTCGTCCTCGAAATCGCATGCACTTACCCAAAAGAAACTAAACATAAATCATACCAAAAAATAGTTCCGGGTAATGCTGCATCATATGCCGCTCCGTCTCCCACGTAGCCTCCTCGACACCCCGACGATCCCACTGAACTTTGACCATCGGTATAACTTTACTTCGTAGTCTGCGATCCTCACGATCCAGAATTCTGACTGGTCGTTCAACGTAGGATACATCTGAGTCTAACTGCACTTCAGTAGGCTGTAAAATATGAGACGGGTCTGGCTCATACTTCCGTAGCATAGAAACATGGAAAACATCGTGAATTCCAGATAAAGACGGCGGTAGAGCCAATCGGTAAGCCAAAGTGCCGATACGCTGTAACACCTCGTACGGTCCAACATACCTCGGGGATAACTTCCCCCGCATACCAAAACGAACAACACCCCTGAAGGGTGAGATTTTCAAGAAGACCTTGTCTCCTACTTGAAATTCTAGCGGTCGTCGCCGCTTATTTGCATAGGCTGCTTGCCTATCTTGAGCCGCTTTCATCTTTAAGCGTATCATCTTAATCTTTTATTCCATGTCCTTAATCATATCCGGTCCTCCGACCGCTTTACTCGTCAAGTCCTCCCAATACAGCGGCGACCTACATCGTCGTCCGTAAAGAGCTTCAAAAGGGGCCATTTGAATGCTCGCCTGATAGCTGTTATTGTATGAGAACTCTACCAGTGGTATAGATTCTTGCCACGGAGTATCAAACTCCAAAACACATGCCCTCAGCATATCTTCGAGCGTCTGTATAGTACGCTCCGTTTGGCCATCAGTCTGAGGGTGATAAGCTGTAGTCAGTCTCACCTCGGTGCCCAAAGCTGTCTGGAGACCCTCCCAGAAATGAGAAGTAAACCTTGGGTCTCTGTCAGACACGATCGAGACTGGAATCCCATGCAACCTCACTACATCCCGTACATATACTTGGGCCATTTTTAGATACGTGAAAGTCATACTGTAAGGGATGAAATGAGCCACCTTCGTCAGCCTATCCACGATCACCCAGATCTCATCAAATCCAGAGGCCGACCTTGGCAAGTGGGTCACGAAGTCCATAGATATATGCTCCCACTTCCACTTAGGTACCTCCAAGCTCTTCAGCTCGCCACCAGGCCTCTGCCTTTCCGCCTTTACTTGTTGGCAGATTAAACATCTCTTAACATAACTGATCACATCATGTTTCATGCGTCTCCACAAGAATTGACCACTCAGGTCCTTATACATCTTTCTTCCTCCGGGGTGGATACTGAATCGGCTACTATGAGCCCGTTCTAAAATTCCTTTACGTAACTCTGGTGTATCTGGGACTACCCATCGGTTGCCCAGTCTTAATGAATCATCTTCAGCCACTCTAAACTTTGTTGGCTGACCCCGAAGTGCTATCGATGACCATCTCTGCACTTCATCATCCGACCTCTGGGCTTTCCTGATAGCCTCAAATACGTTTGGCTCGGCCAATAAGGTCGACACTCGCACCGGCGACGTGTCCACATCGAAGTCATAGCCCAGATGGCAATAGGAAGTCATCAAAGCACATAACATCCTCAGCAGTACTCTTCACCTTCCGACTTAAGGCGTCTGCTATCAAATTTGCTTTACCAGGATGGTACTCAATTTCACAGTCATAATCCTTGAGCAAATCCATCCATCTTCTTTGACGCATATTCAGCTCGGCCTGAGTGAATAGAAACTTTAGGCTCTTATGGTCCGTAAAGATGGTAAACGTAGTACCGTAAAGATAATGACGCCAAATCTTTAAGGCGAAAATGATAGCCGCCAGTTCCAGGTCATGGACTGGGTATCTGGTCTCATGAGGCTTCAACTGTCTCGAAGCATAGGCTACCACTTGTCTGTCTTGCATCAATACACAGCCCAAGCCCTGCAATGATGTGTCCGTGTACAAGGCAAACCTCTTATCCTCCGACGGAATCACCAACACTGGCGCTGTCGTCAAACGACGCATCAATTCTTGGAAGCTTTCCTCACAAGCTTCTGACCAAAAGAATGGGACTCCTTTCTGAGTCAGCTGTGTCAATGGCTTAGCGATCTTAGAAAATCCCTCGACAAAACGTCGGTAATAACCTGCTAAGCCAAGAAAACTCCGTATCTCGGGTACAGAAGTGGGTGCTGCCCACTCCATCACAGCTTCAATCTTCCTGGGATCCACAGATATCCCTTGGCTAGATATGACATGGCCTAGGAATACCACGCTGTCCAACCAGAACTCGCACTTGCTAAGCTTTGCATACAACTGATGATCCCTGAGGATCTGAAGTACTGTCCTCAAGTGCCGTACATGATCTTCTTCGGTCCGAGATAGATGAGTATATCGTCAATGAAAACTATGACGAATTGGTCCAAAAATGGCTGGAACACCTTGTTCATCAAACTCATGAAAACAGCCGGGGCATTTGTCACCCCAAAAGGCATGACTAGGAATTCATAGTGCCCATACCTAGTCCTGAAGGCTGTCTTCTGAACATCCTCTTCTCTTACTCGAATCTGATGGTACCCCGACCTCAGATCGATCTTACTGTAGAGCCTCGTACCCTGCAACTGATCAAAAAAAATCATCGATCCTCGGGAGTGGGTACTTATTCTTCACCGTAGCTGTGTTCAGTTGTCTGTAATCGATGCACAAACGCATCGAACCATCTTTCTTCTTCACAAATAAAACTGGTGCTCCCCAGGGCGATACGCTAGGGCGTATATAGCCTTTATCAAGGAGCTCTTGCAACTGAATCTTTAATTCCCTTAGCTCCGCTGGTGCCATCCTATAAGGGGCACGAGAAATGGCCGACGTCCCCGGTAATAACTCAATCCCAAACTCGACCTCTCTCGTCGGTGGGAATCCGGGAATCTCCTCCGGAAAGACATCGGGAAACTCCGCCACTACGGGCACATCCTCAACTTTTACTTCTTCTTTCTTTTTCGTAACATCAACGGCATATATGAGATAGCCTGTATGGCCCCGTTCCAACAACTGTGCCATCTTGACAGCAGATATCAATGGAATCTTTGAGCGAGAACCATCCCCATAGAACGTCCATGGAATTCCCATATCAGATTTGAACCGTACTGTCCTCTGCCTGCAGTTCACAACTGCCTGATACCTGTTCAGAACGTCGATGCCCAGAATGCAGTCAAAATTTGACATTCCCAGAACAATCAAATCTGACCTTAGTTCTTTATCCTCAAAATAAATGAGGCCATTGTAGACGATCCGATCAGTAATCATACTTCTTCCAGCGGGGGTCGAGACTATAAGAGGCGTGGGCGACGGAGAAGTGCATATGTGGTGTCTTTCCACAAAACTTGTTGACACAAAAGAGTGTGACGCACCTGTGTCGATCAATATAAAAGCAGGGTGCGTAAATAAAAGACACGTACCCGCTATAACCTCCTCCGGAGCCGCTGAAGCCTGCTCCCTTGTCAGTGCATAGACTTGTCCTTGAGGTGGCCCCATGGGCTGAACTCCATGCTGACGCGGCACAAATGGGGGCCTGTGATGTGCTGTCCTATCCGCAAGCCTCCCCGCAGGACCCTGTTGACTTCCCCTGTTGGGACACTGTCTAGCAAAGTGGCCCTTGTCGCCACAAACATAGCACCCTACACATTCTTTCGTCAGATGTGGTTGCCCACAAAGAGTGCATTGGATCTTCCCGGATCTGTCTCCCTGAGACTGCCCCCTTCCAGATGGGGCATCACCCCTACGGTTCCCCTTCCATCTATTGTCAGACCTCTTACCACTGAACCTTGACGCCGATGAGTTCCCCCTTGACTTGAACTGATCACTCTTTGGCTTCAAATTATCCGGAGTGGATTTCTGAGAGGGTGCCGACGGTGGTACAACATCAGGGTATGCACCCACTCCTAGTTCGGCCAGCTCGGCCCGTGAGAGTGCATCGTCAAAACAAGTAGGGCCATAAGTGATCACCCTATCGTATAGCTCCGGCCTCAAACCTTTCATGAAATTCCTCATCTTTGCTTGCGTGCTCGTGGCAATGTGAGGCACATATCTGAGCAAGGAGCAAAACTGAAGAGCATAATCTGACACTGACATATTACCTTGCTTGAGGTGAGTGAATTCATCTTCCTTAGCCTGTCGTGCTGCAGCCGAGAAATAACGGTTCAGAAAGCGAGTTCGAAACATTTTCCAGTTAACTTCATGACCTTGAGCCTCTTGCTCTACCACGGTGGTCTTCCACCACATTAGCGCCTTCTTGGCCAATTGGAACTCTGCTAACCGTATCCATGCCGTCTTCGCACATGGGGCTGCCACAAAGATCTGCTCTATTCTTTCTAACCATTCCTCAGCTCGTTCCCCAGTTTCGGTTCCTTCAAAGGTTGGGGGTCGGTAGGCAAGAAACTGAGTTAAGCTTAGCTCCCCTGGCAACAACTGTTGTTCGGCCGGTTCATCATCAAAAGCTGGCGGGGGTAGGGGATTCGTACGCCCCGCACTTGCATTGACGCTCACTGCGTCACCTACCTCCACATTTGCTGCCATACTGCAACACAAGGGTTAACAACAAGATCCAAAAGCAGTTCGTATAAGACTTCGTTAGATAAACAAAACATGTTAGCACAACATCATATACTTCATATGTAACTTATGCACAAAACATGTTCGAAAGTAAGCACCTAGCTAACTTATTGCTAAGGCTACCCTTCACTCATTCCCGGGTTATCTAACCACTGCTCTGATACCACTAATGTAGGGTCTTCCTACCTTAATATCATTTAGTACACATAAATTGGACAGAACATACATTTATAACCTCTTAAGGGTTCCGGTTGTAGCTTGAGCTAAGGAGATTACAGGCCAAAATAAAATTTCCAAAAGCTATTTAATTACATTCTCATTAATGAATGTTAAAGCTATAGATTTACAATACTCCTAGAGTAGAGACTATCAAAATCCTGCATCCTACATTCATCTTGCTTCCTTTAGCTCACCTCCTCAACCCGACCCTAGGCCCTTGGTCCAAACGTGTACCTACAGGGATAACACATCGTGAGCATATACATATTTACTTAACATTATATCAAAAGCATACAATAATGCATAACATCCTAGTTAAGTAAAGGTTGTTGGTCGTCCTTCGACTTCCTTTGTTATCCCTGACTCTTATTCATATATTAGGGCATCTTACCCCTGGCATCTTACCATATCATAATCATCGTGTGGCATCTTACCACATGGGCGTCTTACCCAATCATATGGCGTCTTACCATATCATAAACATTGCGTGGCATCTTACCACGGGGGCATCTTACCCACTCACATACTTTGGGTGGCATCTTACCACATGGGCGTCTTACCCAATCATACACGTCGTATGACCTTATCATAAACTTCGTCATCATAGACGTCATCATAAACATCATCATCATAAACATCATCATAAGCATCATCATCGTAAACGTCATCGTAAGCATCATTATCATAACATCATCATAAGCATCATCATCATAACCTCATCATAAGCATCATCATCATCATAAATATCATCATAAACATCATCATTGAAAACATCATCATAAACATCATCATCGTAAACATCATCATAATAGGTAAGGGTATGGTTTACCGTCCGATGCTCGTACGTCTCTTACGTACCTTAATTCCAAAAGAAGGAGAAATCGTAGACTTTATCTCCTTGAAGTCGTGGGTACCTGGACGGTTCTACATAACCATACAAATTGATATTAGAAGCTAAATATAGTCCAATATCCAAAAATCCCACATAAATATCAAAAATCCACCTTTTTACAGCTCGCGATCGATCGCTGCCCAGGCGCGATCGATCGCGAGATCACACTGGACGAGGGGCGAAAATTCTCTTCTTGGCGATCGATCGCCACTTTTGGCGCGATCGATCGCCAGCCTCGCCGATCGATCGCCCAAAAGTGGCGATCGATCGCCAAATGCTACTGGCGGACACTGGAGGCTCGCGATCGATCGCCAAGAACGGGCGATCGATCGCCGAGCACTGTACTCCGAAAAATCGCCATTAATGCTCATTTTTCAAGCTCCTCTTCATGCCACCCAAAACCAAACTTCCTCACAACTTCAATAACATCATAACCCACTAAAACCAACATAAAACACTTCAAAAATCATACCCCAACCATAAACAACACATACCCAAACAAACCCACATAAAACATCAAAAACTTAACCCATTTCAACACCAAACATCATAAAACTTATAGGAGTGGTTCCATACCTCTTGTAGGCTCCAAATCCTAGCAAAGATCACACAAACAAAGTTTTTGTGGAACTTTTCTTCTCCTCTTTTGGTGGAACTCGAAAATGGGAGGGTTTGGGGTTGGGAAGTGATTTTATGGATTTTTAATAAAGTGAAAGGTATAAAGGGGTTAAAGTGATGGGTAAAAGATTAAAAGGGGTTGTCTTTAACTTAATTTAAAAATGTACCCCAAACTTAACATTATGTATAAAATACTCTACTTGGTATTTTAAAAGCATTTTACAACAATGCTCTATACTTCATCTAAAATCACATCTTCCTCATAATTAATAATTAACACAATTAAATCATGTTAATATCTTAATACCCAACATATAAATTCATTAAGACGTGATTCATCATATAAACATAATTAATGCCTTATTTGCAATTAATTAATTTCGGGGCATCACAAGTAACTAATGAATATATTCTTAGTATAAATTTTTTTATATTTCTTTTGATAATGCAACTAATAATGCCTATGCGATTAGTCATTTAAAATCTATTTGAAACCATTTTTAAATGGTGGTCTTTAACATATTTGTTGTGCATATCATTTTTAAACTAAATATGTTATAAGATGGTTCGTAACCACTCCACCGTCATTTAGGGAAAAAAAACACTCTTCAATTAATGGTTCAATTTCTACAAAACAAGATTTAAAAATTAATGCATGTTTCAAGGTAAACATAAAAAAAAATTCTTATGATGTTTCTAATATGTGGAATTCCATCTATTTAATGTTACAAAATATTTACCTTACAAAAACAATATTACAATAATTTTTTAATGAAATGATGCAAGAACAATTTCATATTGATGAAAATAATTGGAAAATTGTTACCAATATTTTAAAAACATTAGAACATTCTCATGATGCAACTAAAATATTTGTGGGTGTTACTATCAACTTCTTCAATATTTTTAAATATAATTTACGAAAATATTGAATATTTTTCATATATAGAGGAGATTCTTTTTTAGAACCATTGTTGAATCAATGGAGTTGAAATTTAAAAAATATGGAAACGTAATCCTCTTTTGAATTGTTTGACCATAATTATAGATCCTTGATTTAAATTATATAGTTTAAAAATTACAATTGAATCTTATTATATAAAAAATATTAATTATGATTATATTAATTTTAGTGAAGAAAAAGAACCTCTTATAATTATTATTTTATTTGTTTTCTTTATATGATGCATTATATAATTTTAGATTATTACCAATAAGAGAAAGTGGTAGTGGTAGTAAAAGTTCTGTGTAGACAATTTTATGAAGAAAATTTGATTCTACACCGATTTCTTCTACTTCATTTTAATTTATCGAGCTTCAATTATATTTCAAACGGTTATTAATTTTAAAGAACAAGAATTAGAAGTTTTTTTATGTTTTGGCATGGTGGAAAGACAACATAGACTTTGGTTAGTTCTTTCTATCGTGACACATGATCTACTAACATCTCTGATATCCACAATTTCATCAGAATCTTGTTTGTGCAGATGGGAGAGTTCTTGATGTAAGAATAAGTAAATTGGTATCAAATAGTAGATATGTGTATTCTTCTAAAAGATTAGTTAGATATCAATAGTTATAAGGGCATGATATATCTTCCAAAAAAATGAAGAAATTGATAGTTTTTGTTATTAATTTATTTTTTTAGTTTTTTTTTTTTTGTGATTGTGATTTTTATTTATTCAATTCATAGTAAATAAAATTGTCTTTTTCACATGTACGTTGTTGCCAATCTATTTTTTATTCTGATATTTCCACATTTTAATTATTTATTTAACATTTATTATTTAATTATAAATAATAATATATAAAAACCAAATCCATGTGGGTCGTTACGGGACTTGATTCAAAATGAAATAGATCGTGCCGTCACGGCCTGCTACAGTATCGGGCGACACATTTTTGTGGGCCGTGTCTGGATGGCTCGCACGAGTTGCCATGTCTGGATGGCTCGCACGAATTGCCATGTCTAATATATCCGACCATCCAGTCATTGGTGTTTATTGCAGGAGTGCAACATTCAAGATGTCAAGATGCAGTTGTAGTACAACATATTTAACATCGAAATTCCTCTCTCTTTACATACAGTGAAGGTTGGATTAGGATCTCAAAGTGACGTGATTAACCAAAAACCAGTACGAAATTGCAGGAAAGAAGTTCAAACATCCCAAATGAATATCATTGGGCATCCATTACTCGACTTCATAGGCTGAAAGATCGAGAACAGGTCTCCTTGTTGGTTCCCTGGAATGTGTCTTGAGGTAAAACTTGAATTTGGTGTTGTGTGACTGATAAGTGTGATTTTTACAATTATTTTGCTATGAAATTATAGGCGTTTTTTGTATTGATTCCTGGACGATTTTACGTTTTTTGGTATATTTTTCATTGATTTCAAGAATCTAGGTCTAAGTGAATAAAAGTGGAAGATTTGAGCTAATTAACGATGAAAAGGATCAAACCGAGCGAACATGTCGAAAAAGGACAAGAATTTGAGTTTAGAAAAAAAAAATTCGGGTTACTATTCACACGATCCTCGCCGAGATATGGAGATCGATCGCCGGTAGGCAGAATAAGTTGTCGATCGATCGCCGAGACTTCGCGATCGATAGCCCGCCGCTGAAATTTCAAGATTTTGTTTCTAATTTGAAGATTTTGTGACAAAAAACATAAAAACTCTTCGTCCACTATATAATGAACTGAATTGGACAAATTTTGGGACTCTTGGCACTTTATTTTCAGACATAAACAAGAGCCTTCATCCCCATATACCATCCCATACCATCATCAACCATTGAAGAGCAAGACAATCCGGGAGATACGGGACGACGCAGCAGCGCAAGGAGTCTTCTTCTAGCGTTATTTAGTATTTCTAAACTTTGTTCTTCTTTTATTTTCAGATTTTAATGTTTAATTTGTTGTAAGACATGATTTTACATTGTTGTTTTGAGGATGATTGTTGGTTAAATTTTGTTATCAAGACTAGGGGATATCATGTTTGAACTCATGATTTAAATTTAAGTTTTTGAGTAATTCTTATAATTCTTTGTGCATAATTTATTGTTATTCATGCTTTTAAAGGATTGATCACCTTTGAATGATGTTATTGCTATTGACTTGACCATACGATATTGCAATATGATATAGTAAATTAGGTCGTGGATTTGAGATTGAGATCGATAGATAGTCAAATACATGTATGATAGCAATAGATTTACCAAAATCGAAGGTTGGTAGTTTTCATAAATCGTTTTTCGGTATTAATCATTCAATAATGACACGGGAATGGTTTATTGTAACGCTAATATTAGACTCGTTATAGCTTGACCATAGTATAACGAATGCATTAGGAAAACTCGTCATCTTAGAACGTATGAATATAAATCTTAACTAATAGGCGAATTATGGGGGATTACATAGATGAACCGAAGTCTTGATAATTGTCTCTACTGATTCTCTACTCTTTATTACTTGTTGGATTAGATATTGCGTCATTATTTAATTTAGTATACTTTTATCACTAATTATTGTATGTTAAATATAGTTAGACTACTTGAGTTTGATACTTATTTTCTAGTCCATGTGGGTTCGACAACCTTTTCTTAAAATCTATTATGCTAAAACTTGACATCGTGCACTTGCGGGATAACCACTACACTGATAATTTTATGTTTAAATAAATAGAGGTCAAGTTTTTGACGCCGTTGTCGGGGACCAGTCTAAAGTAATATCAGACGATATGAGTTGACTGTAGTTTAGCCATTTTTTATTTTTGTTTTCGATTTTTTTTCTTCTATACTACTCTACTACTGTTATTTTTTGTTGGATCTTTGCAGGTTGTTATCTTTTGGTGCATGCTAAGGAGTAGCTAGCCTTTACTTGAGCCATTTAACCGTGAAATTGAAAGAACTCTTCTTAAGAGACTAAGAGAAGTTCGAGCAATGGTTGAAAACAATGAAGGAAGTGGTGGAAGAGATGAAAGACGGGACAAGGAGATACATATTAGACGATCACTCATGGATTATGCTCATCCTTCGTTCCATGGATCATTGTCTAGTTTACTAGACCAAGCGTACAGGCGAACAACTTTGAAATCAAGTCTGCAATCATAGTATGATCCAACACTCGGTGCAATTTGGGGAATCGGCTACTGATGATCCCAACACTCAGATATCAAACTTCTTGGAAATACTTCCTACCATCAAAGACTGCTAAAATAAAGCTAAATCTTGGTTGCATTCATTGCCTACATGATCAATTACCACTTGAGATGGGATGGTGCAAGCTTTCTTGTCAAAATACTTCCCACCATCAAAAACTGCTAAAATGTGAAATGATATCACTACATTTGCGCAACATGATCCTGAAACACTGTATGAAGCATGTGAGCACTTCAAGGACTAACTGAGAAGATGCCCACATCATGGCCTTCCCATCTGGCTGCAGGTACAAACTTTTTATAATGGTCTATTTTCTTATAACCGTTCTATGATTGATGCAGCATCATGAGGTACTGTTATGAGGAAGACTCCTGAGGAGGCTTATACACTGTTGGAGGATATGACTGCTAATAGCTATCAATGGCAGTCCAAGAGGGACGTGCCAAAGAGACCGATAGGGATGCATCAAGTTGATGAAGTGACAGCGATATCGGCTCAGTTGGAAGTCTTGACCCAGAAAATTGACAGCTTGACAGCACCAATGATGAAAGTACAAGACATTACCTGTGAATTGTGTCAAGGACTATATCCAAGCATGGAATGCCAGGTAGGTAACCCTTTTATGAAAAATAATGAGTGCTAATTTTGTAGGAAACCGGCCACCACAAAACAACCCCTACCTAAATACATACAATACTGGGTTGAGGAACCATCATCAACCACCACCGGGGTATGCACTAAAGCCGAGCATGGAGGAGCTACTAACCAAGTTCATATCATCGATCGAAACAAGGATGAACAATCAAGATGCATCGATTAAGAACTTGGAAGTAAAAGTGAGGCAGCTAGCAACCACATTGGCTGGACGAGTTCAAGGAACATTGCCCAGTGACACTAAGAAGAATCAAAGGGAGCAAGTCCATGCCATAACACTGAGGAGTGGAAAGGAGGTTGATGTGGATTTTGATAGTGAGAATGGTGCAAGAAAGGAGCACAATGACGAGTTAACCGAGGAGAAGAGGACACAAATACGCAACAAGGGTAAGTCCACTAATACCACTACACCTATCACACCACAAGAAAAGGTACACATTCCTCTCCTGTTTCCCGCAGCAGTTAATAGGGCGAAAGTTGATTCAAACTTTGCCAAAGTTTTAGACATGCCTAAGAATTTGCATATAGATATACCACTTATTGATGCTTTACGAGAAATGCCAAATTATGCTAAATTTTTAAAGGATATGTTGTCTAAGAAGCGAAAGTTGTGAGAGCATTAAACTGTCTTATTGACCGAGGAATGTAGTGCCATTGTGCAAAATAAGTCGGACACTATGTTGAAGGATCCAGGGAGTTTTTCTATTCCTTGCACTATTGGGCATATTTTTTCTATTAATTCATTATGTGATTTGTGTGCAAGTGTTAACTTAATGTTTTTATCTGTTTTTAGGCGACTTGGATTGGGAGAGCCGAAATTAACAAGGGTGGTATTACAAATGGCGGACAAGTCTATCACCTACCCTCTATGAATTGTTGAGGACGTACCTGTCAAGATAGATAAATTCATTTTCCCGGTGGATTTCCTAGTGTTGGATATAGAAGAGGATGTGAGCATGCCATTGATACTGGGGCGCCCATTCCTAGCTACTGGAAAAGCCATCACTGATGTTGAAGAATGGAAGTTGATCCTCCGTGTAGGAGAGGATTGGGTAACATTTAATATGTTTAAATCTTCAACACACACACACAACGAGCATGATTATTTTAAAGTTCATATGATTGATACTCTTCCTATTAACATGGTGCAAGGTACATGCAAACGAAGGCTGAGCTTGTAGGGAAAATGGACAAGGAAAAAAGGCAAGAAGAAGCCGAAGAATAAGGTGATGAGCGCATCACAATCTCATCCCAAGGGAGGTAAAATCTGTGAGGGAGAGTTGGTCTTAATGAATAGAGCCAAAATGAGATTGTTTCCATGGAAGTCAGACTCACCATGGACTGGACCTTTCAAAGTGGTCAATATTTCACCAACCGACACGATAAAAGTGAGAGATAAGAAAGGGTCTTTGTTCACAGTTAAAGAGAAGTGGTTGAGACACTACCACGTGGATGACGCAAACTCTTCACCTTAGAACGTATGAATATAAATCTTAACTAATAGGCGAATTATGGGGTATTACATGGGTGGACCAAATTCTTGATAATTGTCTCTACTGATTCTCTAGACTCTTTATTACTTGTTAGGTTAGATATTGCGTCATTAATTAATTTAATATAATTTTTATCACTAATTATTGTATGCTAAATATAGTTAAACTACTTGAGTTTAGTACTTATGTTCTAGTCCTTGTGGGTTCGACACTCTTTTCTTAAAATCTACTATACTAAAAATTGACACTATGCACTTGCGATATAATCGCTACACTGATAATTTTTTGTTTAAATAAATAGCGATCAGTGACATGTTATGAAAGATTGAAAATTGAAACCTTACTAGCCAAACATTAGCCTGTCAAGGAACTCCGTGGTACGAGAAGATCAAGAATGATGAGAAAATAGCTTCTTTCCGACTCTCTGATATATTGAACTTCACCATTCATATGATTCAAAATATTTCTGCACATACTAAGGCCCAGGCCTTGATGGGTCACCCATCGACTGCTGCGGAACATGTCCTTGACCAGTTCGGGTGGAAGACCTTCACCTTGGCACACAATCCTGTAAAAACAGTTGAGCAATAATCAAGGCTTAAGATATTAGAAACTGTATGGCTGTCTCAAATTTAAAAAACCACTCTATATCAGAAAGTAAATATGTTGAAAGAAAATGGAACTGAGAGTTTACTAGCAAATAGAAAAAGTGTCACCAAAGGTAACATTAAAGGTTTCACTTCCTTCAATGGTGGAATGAACTACTTTACCTTGAAGTATGGGCCATCATTATTATCTCTCTTGATTATCTTTATTTAGCATGAGTAAAAGCAACACATTTCCATAATTTGTAAATACGACTGCATGAACAGAGTTGAAAGATTTAAGGGCTCATGAATAATGAAAAATGGCAAAATACAAAATTTTAGACTCATGGTCAATTGTATTGAACACCTCGAGGATTTTATTGGAACTTCTTTACTCCATCTAAAAGCCAGCACAGACAAGGAAGACGTTCAACGCCTGATTTTATGAAGTAGCATGTATTGGATAATTTACCTGAACTCAATTTGTGCTATGGTCATTCCATCAGAAATTTGCTTCATACTTGGTCTAAGTTGAATTTCTACCCATCCTTCTGGCGATGGTACGTAGCACGCCATGTTCAGTACAAAATCAGCAAGGACCTGTTGAATTCTAAATTGATCACCATATAATGCCAGTGTCTTGACTTCCTCGGGTATACCATGGTTCAATTGCAAACCTCGTTCTCTAAAAAATAACATGACTTGGCTAACAACAGCATCTATTACATTTCCAAGCACAAACTCTGCTTTCTCCAGCTCCAGAGTACTACATGAAATAAGCTTCGGTTAAATCATCACCAGATCAGCGACAGAATGATTAAAATAACGCTCCATTGCCTCGGAATTTTGTAACAGCCATCAATTATTGTAGGAATTTCATTTGATGGGTTCAATTATTATAGGAATTTCACTTAATGAGCAAACTCTACATGCCTTAAAGTTTAAACAATGATTGTATTTATCCAAGTTAAATAAATATATCTAGAGTGCTTAACAAATTTCCCGGGGTAAAGTTGAACAACTGTTACCCATTCTCAATGTTTTTCAGGTTAACATCCTTCATAATCTTTAACATTTGTTTCTCACAAGCAGCACTGGTCTCAACCAACTGCTTCTGGTCTTCTGTTAAATTTGTGGCTTCCAAGAGGGAGTTGGTGAAACGCAAACCATTCAACGGATTTTTTATTTCATGAAGAATATAAGCCAGCTCTTTCATCTTTGAATCACACTTCTTTTCCTGTTGCCTCTGCACACTCAGAGATTGCTGCAATTCAGGGCTTGCAATCTGCAAGAAACAAAAGGCTCCAATAATCTGACCATCCATATTTACCCTCTTGTTTGCAGTCAAGAGAGCTTGCACATAGTTTCCATTTCTGTCGAAAAAAGAAAATGGGAATTTGTCAGTATCTTGGCCTCCAATTGCGCTGTGCAAGACAATCATGAATTTTGTCGTAGAATCAGGGCCCTTGAGTCGACAGCAACCACCAAATACTTCCCCAACTAACATCTTCCCAATCATATCCCGTCTATTCCAACCAGTGAGCTTTTCCATAGCGGTGTTCCACTCAGAGCAACAGGTGTTCACATCCAAAGCAAATATAGGTGGAATTAGCGGGTTGGGACTGTGTACAATTGCCTTGTAATCTCCTTGAATGTGAACGAACTTGTCCGTCACTACTCTCTGCCCAGTAACATCCTGACCGATGAAACATACACCAACTATATTATCTGTATAGTCCTTGCTAGTGCAAGCATTGACCACGACAAATACAGCCTTCGTAAGATGTTCAGAGCCATATGTCCTAAGCCGTAATTCTACATTTTTATCTTCCTCACCTGTATCAATTATTCATTCTATGAGTTATAATGCAGACTTTTGTACTACTCTAAGGGTATCATTTAATTTAAAGGCTATAACCATAGGCATACAGTCTTCAGCCAAAGAAAAAAGAAATTTGATAATTGCTGAAAAAAATACACTTCAGTATCTATTATCTATCTATATATTTGAGTGATGTTATCTATGCTCCATTTAATGTATATACACCCCCCACCACCACCACCCCACCCCACCCCCAAACAATGATTTTAAATTATTTTCTTTCACCATTAATTAAGTTCCTCAATTTTGTTCTATATTTTGATTAACTCACAAGTAACTAAAAATATTTTCTATAAAAAAAATTTAAAAAAATAGTTACATTATGTATTCGCACCGTGTGCGGCTATTACGCTTGTAAAATGGAAAAGAAGAGCACCTCTTAGAGCATTAAACAGAATCTTTTCAGCAATTTCTTCCGAGTCCTTGAGTAAGAGATCATGGACCAAGGACTTACCCATTGCTTCTTCAACAGATAGCCCCGTCAACTCTGAAACTTTTGCATTCCAACCATTAATGTGACCTTCAACATCAACAGCAAATATAGGAGCTGTTGCAGTCTCAATTAATCTAACCATTTCTCTGGCAACAGAACTGAGTTCACCCATCCCTTGTAAGCCCATGTCCTGAACCTGCGCCTGCACAACAGCCTTAGAAATGCTTCCATCAGCATGTAGAAATGAATCTCTTAAAATTAGCTGCAAAGAGTGAATTGCATCCATTTCTGCATTCTCCCATGGCAAACTCCGGCTCTTGACAACTTCCAGAAATGCCTTAAATGAAGAGCGGGGATGCATCTTCTGTCCATCATCTTTGTCCTCAGGATGATGCTTTGCTCCACCCCACTTGATCTCTTTAGCAGTATGGGAACGGAACCAGAACAAATAATCTCTTGAGGTGATGCGTGCAACGGCTATTCCACAAACTGCATCCCCTAGAAAAGCTGCCCCAGGATACCCTGCATCAGCTAGACTATCAGTGCCCAAACCCGTTGAGTCCCCATGGAATGCCAACAACCATGCCACAATATCCTTTATCTGTGCTTCAGAAGGAGTGACACCCAAAGGAAAATACTTCCCCTGGTAGTATAGTGCAGCACCATCGCACTTGACAAGGTCCATGATACTTGGGCTCTGTGTGATGATTCCAGTGGGAGAATCTCGAAGCAGCATATCACACAACAACGTCTGTGTCTTCAAAACCCGTTTCTCAGAAAATTGTAATGCCAACTGTAATTCCATATTCAGTTGAAGCCCAAAGGCCTGCATTAGGAATTCGCAGGCATATCTAAGCGGGAAAGGAATGCATCTGGCAGAAGTGTGATGGCCAACAACTAAGCCCCACAGCCTCATTGAATTTCTTCCTCCAACACCATCTTCATCATTTCCATTGATGATAACAGCCAATGTTAATGATGCAATTGACCCCATATTTGCCATATATTGAACATGGCAACCATGAGGAGACCTGAGCGTCGAACCTACCAAACACAAGGGCTGCATTAACGCTTCATCCTGGATGACCCTAACTGGAGTGGCGTGACAGTCTGCGATCATTCTTACCCTATTTTGCTTAAACAAAAACCTTGAAGCCTGGGGAATGTCTGTGGAAGGGTAATGCAAACCAATATATGGCTCCAAATCCGGCCTCTTACCCTCTGCCACAACCTCACCATGCTCATCCTCGTGAAATTTATAGACCATAACCCGATCATATCCAGTGAGGTCCCTCACACTCTCGACTACTGTGTCACACAACAGCTTAATATCCCCACCTGGAAGCGACTGCAAATGGGAAATAGCCCTCACGGCTAGCTTCTGTGACTGGACAGCACCCGCAATCGAAAGTGCGGGGTCCTGAGTCCTTGCAGGCTCTAAATCAATTACTATACCCACATCTATCCTATGCAAAATTGCATAAAATGGCTTCCCTAAATTCTTCGAATGAATCCTAATAGGATTGAACAGCGTAATCTCCCGCGCTCCAAATGACCTCTCTAGTAAAACAGAGCTCGAGGGGGTAAACAGGGCTCTTACATCAGTCCCAATTGAAAGAATGTCCAGCTTATCGAGACTTGGGACTGACTGAGGCAACAAGCCCAGCATTTCCCGAGCATTCTCAGAGTAAGCTATCACGCGAAAATTCGATTCATCCACGGCTATCGTACAACCGAAAGGTTGGATGAGGCTGCCGCGCTGTATTTTCGACAAATAAGCAGTGATCTGCTCCTCAGAAACAGATTGATTAGAAGTCTTAACACTCTGCGAATAATCAAAAGATTTTCCAGACTCACCAGATTGCTCGAAAACAGCGTGAAGCCTTGCATCCATAGTGTACTGTGCCACAGCTTTACTCGTAGAATCGCCAACCCTGTTCATGCTGGATGCGTTATAGACATTGTAATTCTGGCGACGATGACTGCGCCCACTTGATGATTGAGCTTGATTAAAAGCTTGGGAATTGCGTTGATTATCAGAATGTGTTTCTCTGCTTGCTGGTGTAGTCATTTCTGCTGACAATATCTGCTCGATACTGTCCTCCCGTAATTTCAAGAAGACATCAGCAAAAACCCAGAAGGTAAACTGTGTAAACACACGTTATTTGTGTGTCAACATCGCCCGTTGCTCCGCTCCGGCACCCCCTGAATCGGTAATTTCACCAAACATCTAGCACTCATTTTCATTTCGCTCGAAAAAACAAAACCAAGTTCCCGACAAGACAACTTGTTTGTGTTGTTGAGGTTTGAAGGGAATTTGCATGAATTATTTTACAACAAACGTGAAGTAAAATAGAAAATTTACCCGGATGACGCCATTGCTGATATAAATATACACAGAAGAAGGGAAAGCCGAAAAGGGGAAGGAACTTACCTGGTTAAATTCTTCACGGGAAACATATAATAAAAAGCAAAAACATATATTATTGCTTTTTTAATCTTTTCTTATTTGGCTACTACGCAAAACACATGACTATAATAAGTAAGCAACAAATATAATGTTGATCAAATAATTTTTTCATCCCGAGCCGTATGGGGTCTCTCTTATATGATATTTTGAATTTCTCTCATTGTCATCTATCTAGAAAATCCCGAAAGCACTTCTTTTGATCTAACTAAGTTCCAAAACATGGAGTGGTTGATTCATTTAAGAAAAAAATATATATATATATGGTCTTAAGATATAGGATAATGTATGCAAATTATGTATACTTCTTCAAATATACATGTGTAAAAACATATAATATCAAAATATTATCAAATGAAAAATAAATATCTAAATTTCTCCAAACATCTTAGTTTTATATTTTATTATTTAGAGATTCTCAAAATTATATAATATTAAAATATAAACAAGTCAATGGGGAGTGGGGAGTGGGGAGTAGTGGTGTAAACGAACCGAGCTTGTTCGCGAGCTTTTCGAGCCGGTTCGAAAAATATTTGATTTGTATTCAAAATTATCGAATTCGAGCCGAACTCTAACTTCTTCGAACTTTTTTTCGAGCCGAACGCATGCCCAATTATCTTGTTCGATGCTCGCGAGCTTTAATATTTTATTAATATATATAATTTTATATTAAATAACTATTTTTCGAGCCTTTCGAGTATTTATTTTCGAGTAATAGTTCGAATAGCTTGCAAGCATGTTCGAATTTTTCGACCCAAATTCGAGCTCGAGCCGAACTCGAGTCAAAAGTTTTAAATTATTCGAACTTCGAACCGAACTTGAACTCGTAGTTAGGAGTGGGGATGTATAGGTAGAGGTAGTGCTATGATTTATGAATGGGACAATGTTTGTGCAAAAGAAATCTTGCCACGTTCTTACTATAAGATTCACCACTTTTTTTATTTTATATTATTCTTTAATTTATTAAATTCTAACCAAAATTTATTATTAGACAGCGCCCGCCATATTTATGGCATCTTGGATTGCCTTTTTTTGTATAATGGTATGTTTTGAATTGTTTATTTATATTTTTTTATGTTGTTTTTTAAGAAATTTGGAAATAATTGTTTTTAAATAAAATTATTGAGTTTTTTATATTAAACTTAAAAAATCAGTTTAATAAATTTCACTTTATTACAAAATTAGCATCGCTCAATTTAAAACAGTAAGAAGCATATCATTATTTATTTAGATATGCAATAGCAGACATAAGGAAATCAAACAGTAAAATCATTTTTTTAATCTAAAAAGTAGATAAGGATTTTTCAAAATCAATCAAAAACAATCATCCCTAAGTAGGGGTGGGTAACATATTTGGGTTTTCAGTGTCCAAGCCGACTCGATAGGGTTGAGATATTCGGGTACTCGATTTCACCCAGATTCGGGTACCTAACTTATTTGGGTTCGGGATTGGGTGGAATTTGGAACCAAATCCAAATACCTGATCCTGATTTAACTAGATTCCCACCCCTAGTATCACGTATATATTTTCATAAGTAATGATAAATCAAAGAGTATGGAGTATTTTTGCCCCCAATTGCAAAGAAAAAAGTTTTGTATTATGAATCCTGCTAACATCTGGCTCATATATTAAATATTTTTTAGCATTTTATATATATCTGCATGGGACAAACCTATATTATTTTTGGTATCGGGGTGCGTTAATGCATTTGAGGATGAGATTGTAATTTTCAAAGAATTATTATACAGTTTAATTTAGTTACGATCTATTCTTTTTTCTTTTTTTTTTTTTTTTTTTTTTGAGCGGATTACTATCTATTCTCACCTCAATCATGTTTTCATACGGAGTAATTAACATTTCCACTCCTATTATTTGAGTCTTAAATTATTTTGGCACATCTTGTTTGCAATATGCCAAAAAGATCCATCGACTTATGACTTTTAGACGCTTTCTAGAATTGGTTTTGGCTACCCCGTAGAATAGTGTTTTCATGAGGTAGTCTCATCCATTGGATGAGTATATTCCCATCAATATTTGATTAGAATATCCAGTTCAATGGATTAGACTACCCCATAAGACACTACCTCATGGGATAGCCAAAAAGAAACTCGCTTTCTATACCAAATACTAATTTGTCGTTAAAAACTCACTCAAAGGACATGTTGATCACATATGCCAAATTTACCCTCCAAATTAAATAATTCTCTAAACTAGATAATTATATCTTTAGTCATTATTATTTGGGATCAAAGCCTTTTGGTCCCTATTATTTGTTAGTTTTTAACAATAAATTAACATTATGGACCAAATCAAATGCATCTAAACTTAGGGAACTCTTTTGACACATTACAAACAAATGATACCAAAATGATTTTGGCCACAAATAATAGGGACAACAAAATTAAGGGAAATATCATTTTTGATTTGTGACTTTTCTTTTAAAAAAATATGAGAAATGACCTCGAAACAAATACAAAACACAAAAGTTCAAACAAATGTAAAAAATTGAAAATGTTATATTTCAAAATCTTGGTCAAATAAATGTTACTTTTTAAATAAACCGAAGAATAAATTTAATCAACTCATGTCAATGCAAACTTCATCTTTACAAAACTAAGTTGTAGACCAATCAAGAATTTGTGGTGATGGTTTTGTCAAAAGATTGACATGGAATTCAAGTAGTGGAAGGTACAAACATGAGGCAAGAGATGGTGGGACAAACATGGGGTGCTATATTCCCTTTCAGACCACAGTCTCCCACGTGAAGTCTGTGCATAATTGACCCCAACCAACTTCTTATGTCATCTCAAATACGTGCCATGATAACACCCACCCCCCACCCCCACCCCCACCCCCCCTCCCTTCTTATGATCTTATCTTAAGTGCATCTTGTTCCTGAGGTGGGCTCGCTTAAATTCGTACCATAATTGAACTCATCCATCTCCACTATTCCAATCTTATCTCAGGTACATTCTCTCAAAAAGGTACTAATCTGTGAGATGGAGTCCTTGAGAAGACCATCATACCGTTTGCTGTTGAGTATGAAAGAAGGCCAAAAACTAAAATAATTTAAGGTCAAGTGTGAGCCTCGACATTTGTGGGCTGTGGATGATGAAGGGTTCGAACTTCTGTCTTGGATCAAGTGAAAAGGGATCCCATTTTTACATCTAAAGCAACCACAGCATCATTGTAATGGAATGGGATATGCTACAGAACAATTGTAACTTGAATAGCAGCATCCAACTAGTATACAACATGATCAAAGTGGACAATTACCCAATTCACCACACAAAAAAGAAATCAGAACAAAAAAGGCTACAGCTAGAGATGCTGTATTTATGCAGATAAGAGAATAGACAAAATACTCTTTGTTCAGATTCTTCTGCAAAATGCTTGAACTCTTCACGATGGAAACTGGTCATTGATTCTATCCCGCGCTTGAAAACAGTGTCGTCCTCTTAATGAATATTGCTAAAACTTATTAAAGTGGTACGGATACTGAATCAACTCAAAATGGGGACAACAGATTAACAACAGAATAATTTGAATAAGAATGAGCATTCTTAAGGGAGGGTGAATCTAGTCCGTTTCTAAGTGTAAAATTTTCACTTGGTGTAGAGTACATCTTCCCATGGATGGCGGTACAATGGCTGCTTCAGTCTCTTCTGGTCGAATGTATGCCTGAATACAAAACATATTGCATATGAATAGTTGATAGAGATAAAAATTTAAATAATATATGTGCAGTAGAAAATATTGGACTACATTTTTAACTTACCCAATGAGACCAATGGAGCGAGCCAGCACAAAGAGACCATTGAGATAACCGATCTCAACAATCTCGTCAATTTCTTGCTTAGTGAACATCCCACTTCCGGCTAGGAGATCCAAGAATAGGGACCCAATGGCACCATCAACATTGAGTACTAGGTTGTTGGCCTTTGAAAGGGTGTAAGATTCGACTTCAACAGCGTATTCCATATACTTCACAGCCGGGAAATTGGAGCGTGCATACTGTTGCAGCAGCTCTACCCTATTATCTCTGTTGTCACCTCTCTTGATTCTTTTTTAATGCAAAAGAAATATCTCCAGATTATGATTCGAATTGAAATGACTACTTTAAAGAACTAAAGAAATTGAGAATTTCGATACCTGTGCCCTATACCCGGAACACGAATGCCTTTTTTTTTCATGCTTTCCACAAATTCATATGGCGTCAGACCCTGAGAAGACAGGGCATCAGAAGCCATTAACATATCATAGACGCGAGAGAAGAGATAAATCTTAGAAAGCCACTTAAAATCCAAAAAAGGAAGAAAGAACAGCTAAAAACTGAGATCAACATGCTTGAGCTGTGATGACGAATAATTACAACTCACCCTCTCATATGCATCCTTGAAATATCGAGCAGCATCATCAATTGCCCCACCAAACCGGGGACCAATTGTTAATAAACCTGTTAAGATTGCACCACTCATTAATGACGAAACAACCTCAACATTACCATCGTTTCAAGCTGTTTCAAAGATACCAGTTACATTTAGCTATTTAATCAGAAATCTCTTCAGTTCGTATCACATTGCAGAAACGTTAGATACTTGACCAACCTGAAACAAGACTAGAGACCAGGTCTTTTCCAGCTCTAGCCGTTACTATGGTGTTGTGAGCACCAGAGACGCAGGGACCATGATCAGCACACAGCATAACACAAATCTGGCAAGTCAATATAGGTGTTGAAGAAAAGCGATATAAATCCAAACAGAAATCATAAATTGGGAGAAAAAATTGAAAATGAACCAATGTAAACTGCTAACATAACTCTTTTCTAGGGTGAAAATGTTGTTGGGTAAAGAAATGAAAGGTTGAGGGCAGAGGAAAGATCACAAAGATAAGATATAAAATCACCTCAATAAAACGTGTGCAATAGCGAGGAAGGCTTCGCTTGAACCACAATAAAGAAAGGACATCACCCACACCTAATCCCTGTTCAATAATGGAGGACATTGGGACACCAGCATAAGTTGGTTCTTCACCTGCCAATGAGTAGAAGTACAGTTTAAGCATTCAAAATTCCTATTGATCCATTGCCTATGATGTCAAGATAGAGAATAAGAAAGCAAACTCCATACCCCTATCATCAGAGATTGTGGAAATAATGTGTGTTGGAGCCCGAACTTTACCACTCTTGATGGCTACATTAAGGTCCTCGGGTATTTGAGGCGGTGTCACCTCCTTTACTGGTGCAGTTTTACCCTCTTCAACCTAATTGACAGGAACCAAGAATTTTAGCATACAGCCGTGGAGAAAAATTTTAGCACGTGAGAAACATAGGTAAGATATCGAAGACACCTAAAGCTTACCAATTTGTCAAATGTTTCTTTGATTGCACTTTCAAATGATTCATAAGAAGTGGGAACAACAGCACCAGCTTCTCGGAGTGCTTCATTCTTGGCCTGTGCAGACTCCATCTCGCCACCACTCTTAGCCCCCTGATAATTAAATAGAGTTGGGATAAAAATCACAAGAAGATATTTTGTGAAATAGAGCAGACGTTACAATGAGGACAGATAAATTAGCTCACCGCATGACCAAATTGTACTTCTGACTTGAAAAGCCTAGCACAAGTTCCACTAACCCATGCAATCACGGGCTTGTTGATTTTCCCATGTTTAAGTGCCTCAACTAAGGAATATTCGTCACGGCCACCGAGTTCCCCGAGAACAACCATCATTTTAACCTGTGGTTAGAATCAAATCAAAAAATGAAGATCAAAACATCCTGTTCTTCGTGTCCTACTTTTTAGGAGGAAAAAATAATACAAAAAATAACAAAAAGACAACAATGGTGGTATATATACCTGAGGGATGTTGTTAAATCGCAGGACATGATCAGAAAGTGTCGACCCAGGAAACACATCCCCTCCAATTGCAATTCCTATATGGTCACAATTAAAATGATTATAATCCGACTGAAAAATGAGAATATAATAAGATAAAACTTAGATCCAGTTGTTAAAACGTCCAACCTTCATAAATTCCATCCGTAACACGAGCAATTGTGTTGTACAACTTGTTAGACATGCCACCCTGAAATTGAAGACCTTATCTTCAGAAATTGAGCCAGTATGATGATGCATGATTGAGTAAAGCATCATAAAATTTGACCACAGCAACAGAGCTTCATCAGACTCAGCAGAAAGTAATGTATGGCGACGAATTTTACAGGGCACTATATCAATTCCCATCGCACAATTGACAAAATTAAAATCAACCTATGAATCTATAGAAACAAGATCCATTGTATTTGTGCACCTAAGCATATAATTTTCGGAAAATTAAGAATATCAGATCTTTAAGATTTAATAGCAAGCTACAGATGTGATAAAGAAAGGATTCTTTGTAATGATTACGCACAGATTTCGAGACAAAACCAACAGATCCAGGCCTATACAACTTGCAATGAATTATATTATCAATTGTTCCAGCAGTGTCACCAATCTTGAAAGCTCCAGCTTGAATATCTTGAAAGCTCCAGCTTGAATACCTCCAACAGTAGCTGGACCAATGACAACCTGACGCAGCATCATTGTAATCAAAACATTTCCATAACATTGAAAAGGAGAAGCAAAAGTAGTAACATGCAAAACAAGCTCATAATAGAAAATATTGTTCTTGCGTATATAATAAAACGATATATCAGAAAGATATTATAAGTTACTTACCTTATTGTTTGCTTTAGCATAAGCAATCAACTGTTTCGTGTCTGACTCAGGGACACCTTCAGCTATTATGGCCACGACTCTAATGGTTGGCTGTTTGAGAGCGGTCATAGAAGAAGCAGCAGCACTACATCAATGGAAGTACAGTTATCAGGAAATACGAGAGACGATGCATCTCAAATATTCGTAAGCTTAAAGGCCAACCTTCTAAATGATGCAAAGTTAATAAAAACATCGGCAGTGGGATGCGCAGCACAAGCAGCTTCAATACTGCGAAGAAAGAAATTAAATTTACATTAATGGTAAAAGGAACAAAAAAAATGTGAATGCAAAACAGGCATCATAAGGATTAAGGGTGACTGAATTTTGACATGTGCTTAGGAAAGCCACATGCAAGTGAATAATGAGAAAAATTGAAAAAGAAAAACTAAACGCTGAGTGAACTGGAATGGCAATTTCCTCTTGACCAAAAAATAGCTTCTGAAAACCCTCAGAACCAGGATTTATGATTCCAGCAACAGAAGGTGTTTCTCTGCCTGTATAAGCAAAAACAGCACATAAACGTTCATTGATGACATAACTCGAACCCATCCTTCATTGAATAAGTGATAGCCTGTGAAAAATTACACTGGCACAAATAAAGTACTTGTACTTACCACAAAGGAAATCAAAATCAAGCATTCGTTGAATTGGCAGTTGCTTGTAATTGTAAAATAGAGCTTGAGTTGCTTTCGAGAAAAGTTGTCCGGTCGCCATATCGTTCCCTGTAGAACTCATTCCGTTAAATAGATCAGCATATAAGCACTCCAAATGTAATTAAAGCTGAAGGAACAAGCAAGATAAAACAAGTTAAGAACACAATCGTGCTCATAAGACATGAGGCACAGCAAATTGCTTCATAGGCTTGTATACATAACATCTAGTCTCAACTTTCAAGTCTTGAGCACTTCCCGGTAAATCGGGTGATCTAGCAGCCTCATAATCTCATACCACTTCTGTTAAAAAGGTCAAATGTTCAACAACAATATATTTTGCATGTGATTCTGTTATGTACGCAGGATCACGTTATGGAAAAAATGATAAAAAAACAGCTATGTAACGAAGGCAGCCACCTTGTTACCAAAAGAAATACTTAAAACTTAATTCTTCTTTCTTTTATTAATCAAAACCACTCTATTTATAATAATAGAGTCCAACAAAATCTTGATAATCCAATCCCGAAGATAAACCAAAATCCTAAGAAATCAATCCTAGATAAACATCAAATAAAGATTTCTATCTTAACCAAAATATCAAAACACAAATCCTAATCAAATTCCAAATCCTAATAATTAATAATAAAAACAACAAAGATAATTCTCTAAGATTTCATCCAAGATATCCTCTCTTGTAGGCCAAGTCTCCCTTCGGTCCAGGATTCGGTCCAGGACTCTTGCAAGTTACATCACACCCCTCCTCGAAATGGTGTTTGTCCGCAAACACCACTTGGATTAAGAATTTATGCTGCCTTTCGAGAAGTCTAAATACTGAGCACAGGCGATATTGATCTTTAAATTCGTTGTAAGGAAGAGCAATAACAGCGAAATAAAGTAGATTCTACACTTGTTGCGATTCGGTTTCCGGAGTCGGGGAAGGAGCTTATGCGCGCCCGTTATTTAATTTGATTTTCCTCGCCGGAAAAGTGCGTGATTGTGTGCCGCGCATTGTTCGCGCGTTTTTGGGTATGTACACGCGTCGATTCTGGGCGACGGGTCCTCGAACAACCTGCACTGCATCGCCCTTACGGGTCGGCATGGTCTGGACAAAGTGCGCATTGGAGAATTGCTGGTTTGAAACTCGGTTGTCGCTGTTGGTGCGTATGGTATGCGCACGAGCCTTTGTGGCTTCGGGTTGAGCGTTGGATGTCGTATGGCAATATGATTGAAGGGATGCGATGTGTATGCATAGTGCGTAAAGTCGTGATGTGAGAGTATCCGTGCTGGCCTTGTATACTGCGATGAATTCAGCAAGTTGGCTTGGAATTCCCCCATAACGACTTTCTCTGGTACCATTGTTATCTACGCAGGATCACGTTATGGAAAAATGATAGAAAGATAGCTATGTAACGAAGGCAGCCACCTTGTTACCAAAAGAAATTAACTTAAAACTTCATTATTCTTTCTTTTATTACTCAAAACCACTCTATTTATAATAATATAGTCCAACAAAATCTCGATAATCCAATCCCGAATATAAACCAAAATCCTAAGAAATCAATTCTAGATAAACATCAAATAAAGATTTCTATCTTAACCAAAATTTCGAAACACCAATCCTAATCAAATACCAAATCCTAATAATTAATAAAAACAACAAAGATAATTCTCTAAGATCTCATCCAATCCTCTCTTGTAGGCCAAGTCTCCCTTCGGTCCAGGACTCTTGCGCGTTACAGATTCTTATTGCCATTACATAATCAGAACGTTAGCTGTCTGTTTCCATTAGTATCATGGAAATTATTGCAAAGCAAGTGGTATGTTTGGTTATGTTTCCATTGTTTTGGAAAAGTATTTAGTGAAATGTATTTATGAGAGATGATTTCGGGAATGTGATAAACAAATATTGCAAAGGTTTTCAAGGAAGGAAAGGGAATATAATTACATTTTTAGTCCCATATCTTTACCCTAAAACAAATTTGATTCCCATGTCTACAACTTTCAGATTAGTCCCTCAACTTCTCAAATTTGAAGGAATATGGTTTCTGCCGACAATTTCCACCAACATTTTAATGGCCGTCCAAAAAATTAGGCCAGAAAATTACATTTTCAATCCCTAATATTTACACTTAAAAATGTTTGGTCTCCAATATTTATTATCCAACTAATTTGTCTCTCAACTTTACTATCAAATATTTTCCATCAAAATCCCAAAGGAGAACCTACATGTGCTGCATATGTGAGTTGTTTTTCTCTAAAATTGTGTTTGCTAATAATAAATTTAAACTTAAATTTTATCAGTTGCATAATAGAAAATCTACCTCTTCCCACCTTTTTCTCCCAAATTTCTTCTGCAAAATTGCATGGAATATTCATCCCCGTAATTATGGTATAAATTTACTTAGCCCTTCTTATATTTATTCCATTTGGGGTTAAAATACGTTTTACAAAAAGTTAAACATACATTGATTATACATAAACCCAATTTCAGGGGAAAAGACTCATATGCGGCACAAAAAGGATGGTCGTTAGGATTTTTGACAGAAAAAATTGAGTTGGCAGCAAGGGTCATGTGTGTTCAAATTTGAAAAGTTAAGGTACCACATCTGAAAAATTGTACACACGAGGGACAAACATTAATCTTAAGGTAAAGATGGGCGACTAAAAATGTAATTATCCTGAAGATAAAGTGATAACTAGCAGATCTTTCATCCTAGGATGCGGCGCAAGGGTCGTTACAAGCCATAGAATCCTTAACTACACAGCTTAATGGATACCAATTCCAATTAATATAATTGATTCTACACTTGAGGTAAAAGTGGAAGATGAAGGGTCAGCAACCAACTTCAAGATCATCTCTGTTCTCTACAGAGACGATGACTTCCAATAACAAAAAAGACAGATCTAGCTCTAAGATTATGCATTTTAGATAGTTTTCCATTCCTAGAAAGAGAGAACAAATGACAACCTCATTCCGTAATTCAAAAAAACTGAAATACAACAGCAAAAACTATGACAGTAATGAAATAAAAACAAGATGATGCTAATGATCAATGCATACTCGGCTTAACATTCAACTGAACAATGGATTTAGTTACCTACCAAAATCCCCCTAAAAAACGGGTGTCTTTTGGGACCGAAATTTAAAATCTTCAGTAAGACAAAAACAAATCAAGTAATGTTCCCTCGGAAACATCGAAAAATAACACACAGATCAGGCACATCATATCCCTTTCCCCAAATAAGACGCTAATGGGAATCAAGGATCAACTCTTAGATTGACTAAAAAACAGATATTTCAATCCCAAACTTAGAAACAATCCACACTGAAACAAGGGTTAATTAGAAAAGGCAAAACTTGAACAACAATACGAAATTCAAGAAAATGCAGATACCTTCCGTAGTTCCGTATAAACAAAACGGTTGAGCTTTCTACAAGTGAAAGAAATACGAACGATAATTTATGTCGTAGGAGAAGTTATAGAGGAATGAAAGCGAATTTTTGTGGGTGTGGATGTATTATATTAAATGTATATATATAGCAAGAATTGTTTATTGTTGGGTGTTTGGTATTTCTTGTTAAAGAGAAGGTTTATTATTGCGATTGAAAATGGATTCGCACTAACTGGGAATTCATCAAGCGAGGATGTCGTGGCATGGGGCCGTTGGCGGGTAGCTCGCGTAATTTGCACACGCAGTGAGGGTGTCTGTGCGTGGTGCCATTTATGTGCGTGGTGCCATTGGTAGCTGTTGAGTTTTTACTTATTTTCTTTTTTTTTAATGATATCGATCCACAGCCGCTACTTTTTAGAAGTGTATTGGATAAACCACATACTGACGTAATAGTCTATAATTCACGTCAGCCAGGTAAACTGCACTATGAAAACACGATGTGATAGGCTCGACTGAGAAAATATTGGTAGGGAGAATCGAACTTATGACAAAAGACTTCCGACCTCACTTACTCCACAAACTCGGCTACTCCATCAGTGATATTGTCGAGGTTTTTTAATGGACTGATGGAGAAGATATAGATGGAAAGCTTGAGAGAGTGGGGAAAGGGGTGGGTGGAAAGCCTTTTGAGGACCGGTTTGGTCGATTTACACTTCCCTCAACCTTACATACTATGCTCGGGCGTCAGCTTGCTCTAATGCACAAAATGAACACCAATGTTAAATATTTTATTTCCATTCTTGTTTTACGAAACCTTTTCAAGTTCTTTATACAAATCAGCTTTTGTGACTGTACACTGTTGGGTTTTTGGCCCATTACCACTCATCCTTGTTGGGCTTTGGCCCCCTCTTCTATTTACCTTAACCGAGCCCCCCTTTCTCTACCGCCTCTTCACCCTTCATCTTCCCCTTCTGTCCAGAAGCTTCTCCTTCTCTGTGTCTCTTCGGCTGGACCAGAATCTTGGGACTTGCTCCCCTCCTCTTCGTCTCCCTCGGTGCTATTAATCCTGGTATGTTTCCATGATGAGTTAACACTCTGATTCGAAATTCTTTGTGCATATTTCGTCCCCCTTTTTCGTCCCTGTTCCAGAGTGGTTCAGACTTGTGGCCGTGAGTTTAGGGTGGTGCTGTGTGCGCCTCGAGCCTTGGTGCTGTGTGCACTGTGTGGCCGTGAGTTTAGGGTGGTGCTGTGTGCGCTAGCTGGTGTGTGTGCGCTGTGTGCGTGCACTGTGTGTGTGGCCGTGAGTGTGGTGCTGTGTGCACTGGTGTGGCCGTGAGTGGTGCTGTGTGCACTGTGTGTGCTGAGTGCGCTGTGTGTTGTGGTGTCTGTCGTGGGTCTTAACCTTTGTGGTTAGTTTTCTGGTGGAGCCGTGTGTTCGGGCTGTGTGCTTTGGGCAGTGGTTCGGGCAGTGTCTTCGGGTAGTGTCTTCGGGCAGTGTGTGTGTCTCCACCTTTTGGATTCGATACCTTGGTTCCCCGGTGACGACGTTGAAAGGAAACCCAGCTCGACCTGAGCCCTATTTCCTTACTCTTGCTTTGCATTTCAGTTTATAGTTTTATTAGTTGAAATTGTATACTGTGATTGTTTTTTGTTTCTTGATTGCAGGTTATCAATCGAGATCAAAAGCGGAACGTACACCTAACAGTGGAATCAGAGCGTTCCGTGCCTGGTGGAGTGCTCGGTTGACCTCGGGCAGTGCTCTTTTGGTCTCGGGCAGTGCTCGGTGGACTTCGGGCAGCGGCAGGAGTGCTCAGGCAGACCTCGGGCAGCGACTGGTGTGCTCGGTGGTCTCGGGCAGTGCTTGGTAGGGCTTCGGGCAGCAGCAGTAGGCTTCGGGCAGCAGCAGTAGGCTTCGGGCAGCGGCTGGAGAGCTCGGGCAGCTACTGGAATCTCGGGTAGATTCCGGGCAGGCGCTTAGGTGCTTCGGGCAGTGTGGTTTCGTCACCCCAGAGCTTTGTCTCTGGGTAGTAAGTGATTATTCTAACCTTTAATCATTTTACTATCTTGTTTCTAGGTGTAATTGTGTCCCTTACCCGTAGGAAAATCTCTATCTGAAGTCCCATGCTCGTACACCGTTGAGTGTATTGTGATCTTGTGGGTGATAGCGATTTTTCCTTCCCTTAGCTTGGTTAATTCTTTCATTGTGTTTTGTGCCTTGTGGTCCTTGCTTCTGCTGTTTGGTCTGCTTATTTGTGATGGCTTCAATTTCTGGATATAACCTTGAACCTTTTAATGGAAAATCTGATTTTTCTATTTGGCAACAAAAGATGAAAGGAATTTTAATACAACAAAAAGTATTTAAAGCTATTGACGGTAATTGGGCTGAGAACATTACTACTGCTAAGAAACTTGAAGATGACGAATATGCTTATTCTTCTATTATCTTGAACTTATCTGACTCTGTGCTCAGGAAGTGTGGTAAACTATCATCTGCTAGAGAACTTTGGGAAAAATTAGAAGAAATGTTTACTGAAAAATCTTTGCCTAGTAAACTTTTCTTGTTGGAAAATTTTTTCAGATTCAAGCTAGACTTGAACAAAGACGTAGATGAGAATTTGGATGTGTTTACTAAGTTAATTCAAGATATTAAATTGACAGGAGATAAGAACATTGACGACTATTCACCTATTGTTCTTTTAAATGCTATTCCTGAAAATTATAGTGATGTAAAATCCGCCATTAAGTACGGTAGGGATTCTATTACATTGGATACTGTAATGAACGGCCTAAAAAGCAAGGAATTAGATTTAAAAGTGAACAACGGCGGTAAGCAAGATTCAGGTGAAGTTATGCATGTTAGAGGTAGATCTCAACATAGGTATAACAACAATCATAGATCTGATTATAACCAAAATCAGAATAATGATAAGAACAAGGGGAAAAGGTCTAAGTCTAGGCCTAAGAACAGGAGGTGCTTTAATTGTGGTGATCCTGATCATTTTATTAAAGACTGTCCTGAAAAGAAAAACCAGAAACAAAATGATAATAACCAATCTTATGAACAAGTGAATCATGCTTCTTTATCAGGTGAAAACTCAGGTGATGTTTTTATGGTGACTGACTTATGTGATTCTGTGAATTATGTGCATTCATCTACTGTGTGTGAAAATGAATGGCTAATTGATTCTGGTTGCTCTCATCACATGTCACCTCTTAGAAATTTGTTTTCTAATTATATAGAAGTTGAAAATGGTTCTGTTTCTATTGCTAATGAGAAACTTTGTAAAGTTGCTGGCATTGGTGATGTTTATTTGAAATTTGATTCTGGTTATTCTATGACTCTAAAAGATGTAAGACATGTTCCTGCTTTGTGCAATAATTTGATGTCTTGTGCTGGATTAGAATCATGTGGTCTTGAGGGTAGATGGGGAAATGGAGTTATGAAAATCATAAAGGGTTCTTTGGTTGTTTTCAAAGGTAAAAAGAAAAGACATCTTTATGTTTGCAAAACTGAATCTGTATATGATAATGTGAATTCTGTGACTGATGACTTGACTGATCTGTGGCATAGGAGATTAGGTCATATAAGTTCTAAAGGTCTAGAGATTTTGCATGAAAAAGGTTGATGTGGTAAAGACGAGTTGTCTTGCATGCCTTTCTGTGATTCGTGTATTTTTGGCAAACAACAAAGAGTGAAATTCCCGGATTTCCCTTCCCCTAATGTGACTATGAGTTCTGTGCACGTTGATGAGTCTGAGTCCAGTGCTACTCCTTGCAAGGTGGAGCATTTAACTGGTGTACTTCCTGTTAATGAACCTGAAATTCATGGAATGCCTGAAAATCATGATAGTGTTGTTGAACATGAACATGTTGTGCATGATGAATTGGTTGCTAATGAACATGAAGATTTGCATGATATAGCTTATGCTATTAGTTGCTTAATGTATTTGATGGTTAGTACTTGGCATGGTATAGCTTGTGCTATTAGTTGCTTAAATAGGTTTATGTCTAATCCTAGCATGATGCATTGGAATGTTGTTCAATGGTTGTTATCTGTAGGTGATAATCTAAGTGATTATGTGTTAAATCATGCTGGTATGTGTACTAAGTGTTTGTCCCTTAGTAAATTTCAATCATGTTTAAATTTTTTAAAATTTGATATTGATGATTGATGCATGTTTAGTCCCTTGGTTAGTGTTTTATAATCTGTTGTGTGCTCGTTATAAAACTGTTACCCTGGTTACTTTCCCACTTTAACTTGCTGTGTGCTTGTTATTGTTTTTCCTTTGTCTGTGCTGTGTGCTATGACAGGAATTTGGTCCACACAATGCTGTGTGTGTTGTGGGGACCCTTTGGGCGATGATGAGTCATCTATTGGGTTTTTTCCTTACGTTGAGGTGGAGCCGGTATTGTGCCAAGGTGGAGATTTGTTGGGTTTTTGGCCCATTACCACTCATTCCTTGTTGGGCTTTGGCCCCCTCTTCTATTTACCTTAACCGAGCCCCCCTTTCTCTACCGCCTCTTCACCCTTCATCTTCCCCTTCTGTCCAGAAGCTTCTCCTTCTCTGTGTCTCTTCGGCTGGACCAGAATCTTGGGACTTGCTCCCCTCCTCTTCGTCTCCCTCGGTGCTATTAATCCTGGTATGTTTCCATGATGAGTTAACACTCTGATTCGAAATTCTTTGTGCATATTTCGTTCCCCTTTTCGGTCCCTGTTCCAGAGTGGTTCAGACTTGTGGCCGTGAGTTTAGGGTGGTGCTGTGTGCGCCTCGAGCCTTGGTGCTGTGTGCACTGTGTGGCCGTGAGTTTAGGGTGGTGTTGTGTGCGCCTCGAGCCTTGGTGCTGTGTGCACTGTGTGGCCGTGAGTTTAGGGTGGTGCTGTGTGCGCTGGCTGGTGTGTGTGCGCTGTGTGCGTGCACTGTGTGTGTGGCCGTGAGTGTGGTGCTGTGTGCACTGGTGTGGCCGTGAGTGGTGCTGTGTGCACTATGTATGCTGAGTGCTCTGTGTGTTGTGGTGTCTGTCGTGGGTCTTAACCTTTGTGGTTAGTTTTTCTGGTGGAGCCGTGTGTTCGGGCTGTGTGCTTTGGGTAGTGGTTCGGGCAGTGTCTTCGGGTAGTGTCTTCGGACAGTGTGTGTGTCTCCACCTTTTGGATTCGATACCTTGGTTCCCCGGTGACGACGTTGAAAGGAAACCCAGCTCGACCTGAGCCCTATTTCCTTACTCTTGCTTTGCATTTCAGTTTATAGTTTTATTAGTTGAAATTGTCTACTGTGATTGTTTTTTGTTTCTTGATTGCAGGTTATCAATCGAGATCAAAAGCGGAACGAAATCCTAACATACACAATGAACAACATCACTATTTTCAAAACTTGACGCACTTATCTTGCACTAACAAATTAAGTCATCAAGATTATAGAGATCATTCTTAAGAATATAATAGGTGGTTCCTGTACATGTAGCAAAATTACTATGTAAGTGCAAATACGTAAGTTGCAAGTGTAACGTTTTTTTTCTTCGTACTATATTTTATATGTTATTCTGTTATTCACTGAATCTGCGATTCCATGTAAGAAGAATGTACACGGTTACTTCCACGGGCTCCTACTGGTATAAAATTATATATGGTATAGCTGAAAAAAGGGGGAAAGGGACTAGTGAAATTAAGTCTTATGGTAGAATTATTTCTTTTGTGTGTTCTCAAGACAAATTGTATGGTTTGAAATTCATAATATTGGACTTTAGAATATAAAGCAGCAATCCATCATTGTCTATATATACTCGTTGGTTCCCATTAATTAATCCATTGATTATGTATGCGTTGTTTTTTTAGCAACTATTACAACTATAGGGAATAGAGAAGAGGGATGAGGCTCGAATTCGATATCTCGAACTCTTTTAATGGAGCTAAAGCCAGTTGGGCCACAAGGCCTTCGGCATATATATGCGTTGTTTTAATTAATTGATTTAATATTAAAAAATTCCGATCAAATGGATGATAAACATGCCACTGGTATTATTTAGTAATATGATAATTGTGTTATTTCGTATTGTGTTTGAATTTCTTCATTGTCGCCTTCACTTTTACAATGCTACTTGAACAATATTTTATATTTAAAAGTCGTGAAAATAAGGCTGCCAACTTCATAGTCATACGTAAAAAAAAAAAAAAAAAAACTTTATAAAATTTGGTACGTTTAAAGCCATAATCGGTCGAGAAATACAAAGCTGTGAATTGTAATTGGTCAATTAATCTATATAAACAAATATCATTCACATATGGATTGCCAATCTCTCATATGAAATAGCATCTTTTTGGCAACGAACCCATGTAGTTTTTCAAATAGACGGTTTAGACTCATGTGGTTTGAAAATAGAGACGTTACCCTCATGTGATTTTGAAAATAATCAATTTATCTCATTTTTTGTTTGAAAATATGCAGTTTACCCTTAGATTTTGTGAATATGTGCAATATATCCCTTTCGTGTATGGTTTGTGTGAAGAGCCAGTTGCAAACCACGGAAGTTAAAATGCATATTTACAAATCATAAGGGGTCAAAGTTTCTATTAACGATATCATAAAGTGGTAAAATTTTTTTTTACAAACCACAGTGACAAAATACATGTTAGCGATACCACGAGCGATAAATTGTCACTAAAAAAATACGATCATAATATTAAACCGAATTAATTCCACAATATCAATCACCACCAAAATTATCAAACTAATAAAAAGTGAATCGATAACTAAAAGTAAACCATAGTTTTGTTTACCGTGATACAAAGTGTTTCATAAAAAATAAACATACACCACTGTTCAATATTTTGACCACCTTCCATCCTCCAAAGTTTACATTAGAGTGAGATATTAGACAAAGATGGAATTTTTACAATACTACAAATCGAGGGTACGGCTCTGTCCGAATGACCATGGTGTCGTGGCTCGGCCCTAGGCCATCTGTGGCCAGAACAGAAATGTAGTAATAGTCCACATGCAGGGGGCGATCTATATACAGACAAATGGGCACCCCTTGCCAGGTAAAATATATATATTTTTTACCCTCTTCCAAATTTTTCTGCGTCTACCACGTGAACATTGAGCTTACCCGGGCAGGAACCATAGTACACACGGACGGGCATGGATCAATGTTTGGGTTCGTATTCCCTTCAGGTTTTAAAATTTTCTCCAAGTGTCAAATTACCAACTCATAGTTCAAAATTTCTAGATAAACTGCGACTATCCAATATAAAAAATATGGGGTTTTTGGTCCGAAACCTCCTATGGTTTTCTAAATAGGCAGTTTACCTAACGTGGTTTGAAAAAAAATATATTACACATGTGATTTATAAATAGGTACAAAACACCCTCATAATTTGTGTGACATGTGTCTTCTTATGCGTTTACACTTTGAAAGTAAATGTTGAAATGTTAATTGTATCGAAAAATTCTGCAAACACCAACATACATAAATATATATACATACATATAGATGCATTTTTCTGTGTGTTGGTATATGGCATGACCCAGTCCATAAAAGATTTCCCTAATTGTATCCATGATAAGGTAACATGGACAAAAACAAAACATATATGGGTAATCTGCACCTAAAGAATAACATAAGGATAATATGTACCTAAAAAATAAAATATGAGGTAATATGTACCTAAAATAGGAAATTAAATTTGACAGAGTTTTAGCCTATAACAATTCACCACATGTGTGTTTTGATCAGGTGCAAATTATCTAGGGATGGCAATGAGGACCCGTCCTCTTTTATATATATATATATATATATATATATATATATATATATATATATATATATTATGAGGAAGAATATGATGTCGAATATGCTGATGTACTATAATTAGTTTCATATTTTTTTTTGTCATTTAAGGAGTTGAAGTGACAATAGTTAATTTTATTTTGTATGAGACGTGCAATTTAAAGATTAATGGTGCGTTGCGATAGTATTGTAAGTGCTAACTTTTTAAATTTGATGTG
Source organism: Haberlea rhodopensis (assembly GCA_907163345.1). Classification (NCBI taxonomy): domain Eukaryota; kingdom Viridiplantae; phylum Streptophyta; class Magnoliopsida; order Lamiales; family Gesneriaceae; genus Haberlea; species Haberlea rhodopensis. The sequence continues at coordinate 3,052,865 of CAJQUN010000042.1, read as the reverse complement.
GTTGTCACTTTTGAGTTTTGATGGGTGGACTTTTTATTATTGCTTAATTTAGTCACAAGTATATGATTAAATTGTAATAGATAAAAAAATTTGATTTCTGGCTATGTTAACCAGTTCGAGGGTCAAGTGGGTTGAATCCGCCGAGTTCGCGGGGCAGTGTTCATTTTTGTAGCTGGACGGGTCTCTGGTTTGGCCAAACTCGTCATGTTGACATCACTAAACGTACCCTATGTGATTTGAAAATAGAGAACATACATGTGATTTATGAGTAGATACAAAACACTCCTTCCAACCGAGAATATTTTTGTTACGACAAAACAAAAATTTATGAAAATTGTGGAGGGGACGGTGAGTTATATTTTACAAACCACAATAAGATAAAATGTTTATTTACAAATCGTATGAGATAACGTGTCTATTAATAATATTACAAGATGATAAATTTGTCACTAGGTCAAAAAATATGTATATAGTTTTTTCAAATTGGGGGCAGGAGGCGTTGGGGCATTTCACGTGATATGCGCATAATTGCCTTGAATGTTTGAATGAAGAAATACAAATTTGATACCAGCAATCTTAATAGCATAAGAATTGGTTGGTAATATATTGTATCTTAGCGACATTGAGATCAGGAAAATCAACAAAGAGAAAGAGAGAATTTCTTCACATTTCTCAGTTCCATTCTTTTTCCACTTTCTTTGGGCATTCCGTACAGACTCTCTCCACATTGCATTGACTGATTGACACTACAAGGCTTATATGCTTTTAAGTCTTATCAACAATAGTGACCAAAGACAAGTACCTATCGGCGCAAGAAAAATACTTATATGAATCAGATGTTTATGAATATCAATATATATAAATATATATAAATATATGTTTACAAGTGTGTTATTTGTAAGATTAGATGAGATCTTTCGTGAAATATAATTAATGAAAACAAAACGAGATTAATAGTGAACACTACATATTTACAACGAGTTTTTCTAATATGTTGCCTTGTTGGTGTTGTGCACGTCCCGATGTATAGAAGAAATTATACTAAGCAAAAGGTTGCATACTTGAATTCAAGTGGATACATGAATGAGTTAGCATACGTGAATCTGATAATCTGACTATTCTTCAACGGCTTTCCTCCATTAACAACACAGTCATCAAAAGAAAGCCTTTTGAAGATTCTTGGGTTCACTATTCTTGCAGAAGCAAACCAACCACAGTGGATGTGGATGTTAGAAGGCGCACAGCCAGAAACACAAGTGTTCACAATTTGAACTATGAACTGTGGGATCCCACTTGTTGAATATCTGCTCTGTGAAATACTTATATCCCTATTCTTGCATGCCCCTTCTGTGTTTTCTGTATACATACAACACACAATATTAAGAAAATTGTTATCTTAGTGCATAGAGAAAATTCAGAGATAGTAACTTACCATTTAACATGAGCTTTCTGTGACTATAGTATACATCTTCTGGTTTAATAGTTATGGTTCTGTTAACAGTTTCATTGCCAAAATGCATAGAATTGCCTGAAGAAAATGGAAGCCCGATATCGCATAGCACCACTATGAGCGCCAAGAAGTAAAAGAAAAGGCGAAAAGGATGCATCAAGACTCTTAATTCACCATGCATGGGAGAAAATTATCAAGTAAACAAGCTTGGTATGGTATCATGCACGATTAGAATGTTGAGGTCATCTGTTGGGTCTTTTTCATTTGTTTTGCAGAGATTTAATTTGTTGGTTTCTTGAAATTTTGCTTCTTCAGAAAACAGGAGGCGAAGCCATTAAATGAGGAAACTCAAAAGATTGTTTTGCTCTGTCTGATTTTTTTTTTTCTGACTGCTTTTTACAGCATAAATGTCTTCATTCAAGGTGGCCTACGAAGAAGAATAGAAGGAAGGTTAGACATAATGCAGCCAATTGTCTCAATAAAGTTATCTTGGGAAGAAGAAAAGAATATTAAAAAAGTTACCATAAAAACATTAATTTATAAATGACGCACTTTGTTTCTATATTCCTTGGATTTACATGATTTGTTATATGTTAATGTTAATGTCAAAACAATATTAGCTTTTGCCAAATCAATCTTAGGAAAATTTCAATTATACCCCCCAATTCTTCAACTCTACTAAAATAGTATTTTATGAACATGAAATCTCTCAGTTTCTGTCATCTTGGGATGTACCCAAGTGCATACTTTTGCAAATGACTCAGAGTTCATGATTTGAAGAAAATAAAGAATCGGCTCATCATGCTTCTGTATTACAATAAAATTTTAACAGACCGATTAATACTGTTTTGACCAAACTATTGACGGGTACTCAATCAGATTTTACGATGGCTCCTCCCCACCAACCACACGATCGCAGTCGTTGGTTCTGTTAGAGAGCCCTCCAGCAATAGCCATCACAGCCATGTTTCGTTTCCTACGTAGGGAGTAGAGTAAAACCAGATATATGAAAGATTTAAAGAAATTTGGGAGATAGATGAGCAACAACCGTATTTTTATTCCGGAAATACTTATAATATCTATTATATTAAAACGTCTCATTTTGGGAGGAGACAGACTTGTTTAGCCTCTCATAAAGATGAAGCTTGACTTCAGAACGCATAAACTAAAAACAGAACAATATTACATACGTTTATGAAAAGCAAGAAAAAAAATTATTACCAAGCTATGAATGTTGAAAGATTACAAAGCTTGGACTACAATTTTTATTGTCAGAAAACTATGGAGAATTTTCGATGTCCTTAGCTTCCTGAATGAGTGCCATTATATAGGCATGAATCCGAACTTGAACTTCGGATTCCAAATCTTGATAATTGTTGAGTGCGCCTTAACTTTCACGTGGTCTGGCATCTTTTGTCTGAGTGTGCCAACTTTTCTCGTGAGTGGTCCATTATTTTTGTCTGAATGCGTTGAACAGTATCCACACTATCTTTTAATGATCCACGCCTTTTCGTTTGTCGGGGAATCTTTACATTATTGGTTTTTTTGGTCCCCGTGCTTTAGGAAAATGGGCTCTTTTTTCAGCGGGTCTTTTGTCTATTCCTGTCTCTTATCTGTCGAGTTTGGATCGGAATACTTTCCCGAACTCTGGTTCTTTATGCTCCGGGCATGCTTGGCAAATATGATCTATCCATCGGCCAATGTGTGACATGTTGCAGAATTTTCGGTAAGTTTCTTTTCCTTCCGGAATCTTGTTTTCCCAAAGAGTTCTTCTTTTGTTTCAAAGACTTCGGCAAATCTTGTGGATGTTCCTGTCATTGAATTCAGCATAAAAGTGTCGTTGGCTGAATTTTGAAAGACTTGAATGGGTATTTGACTTTGTCCATTTTCGTTAGACAAACCCAAAGACCCCATGCACGTCTGGTTGAAACTTCATCTTCCGTGATAGTCCCAGCCAAGATTGGTATACCTTCTGATAGCACCATTTTTATATTTTTAAGGCTTTTTCGTCTGGTCGTCTGAGCTTGATAAAATGAAAAGCTTCAATGAAGCCCTCATTCGCTGGTTCTGGAGCAGCACTGAAAAAATACAACTCCAATATATCTCCTCTGGCCAAATGTGGATTATTGGCCCATGTCTCGTGAACAGCTTCTCTGATCCATTTTGCTAATTTTGAAATTTCAGAGAATGCTGGTGCAATAGTATAAACCGAAGCAAGAGCTCCGAAATTATACCATTCTTGAACTTCGTTTGGATGGCTGCCTGGTTTCATCCAAACTCTCGGATATTTTTTTGAGATATCAACAATAGATTTGTCTAGGTTGATTCCTCGTCTGGTAACTAGTTTATCCCAAGTACGTTGGTAATCCTGCATACGCGAAGAAACTAAATCATCATTAGTTTGAACCCTATATTTGCCAGTCATTGGCCTAAGGTTCAACTTTCCCTCTTTTACCCCAGAGGTGCTGGGTTGAATTGAAGGTTGAGATTGTGATAACACCTAACCCTCAACGTTCGCTACAGCTTGTACATCCTCAAGGAATACTTGAATCCCTTGATTCCGGGTTAGATGAGTCACTTTCTCTAAACACTCATTTCTGCACCGTTGAAGGTGCGGCCTGGAGGATGGGCTCTTTCAAGACTTCAAACAAACGTTCATGGTCCCGAAAGCATGCTCGTATGTGATCAGTAACAAGTTCCTGAAGCCGTCGTTCGACCTCCGCATTGAGACAAAGAGTCCCAAAGTCTCGCTCCAGGATCTTCAGGTTTTTCTTGAGATTCCTAACTCGTTTGAGGGTATCTCTAGCAAGGTGTTCCTCCATCTCGTGTTAAGAAATCTAAAAGAATATTTTTATCAGATTTCACAATGACAATATCATAATCATAATATTGCCATTCAACTTGCCATCTAAAAAGTCTAGCCTTTTATAGTTTTCAATTTTATTTTTCAGAAAAGACTTAACACTAGTATTATCTATTTTCAAGATAAATTTCTTTGCGAGTAAAAATAATGGCCATTTTTTAAAAGCCTTTAGAACTGCAAAGAAATCCTTCTCTTTGATGTGCCATCTGATAACTCCGTTGCTGTCAAATAGACCACTACAATATCTGCATGACACTTCTCCATCTGGTGTGACCTTCATAAGTACCGCAGCCAACCAATGATCATTGTCATCTGTGTATAATACAAGTTCATCCTCGTCGTTTGGAATTGCAAGCTTTGGTAGTTGCCTGTAAAATTCTTTAAGTTGTTTGACAGCTTGTATGTGATCTTCATTCCACTCGAACTTAATATCCTTTTTGAGTAGTGGACTGAACACTTTCCTGTGGTTTGCTAGGTTATTGATGAACATCCCAACAAAATTTACAACTCCCAAAAAACTCTGAAGTTGTTTTAAATCCCTGAAGTCATCCGGATATCCTTGCATTTTTTCAACAATATAGTTTTGCAAGATGATTCCTGATTCGTCGATCTCAATTCCAAGGAACTCGATTTGTCTTGTGGCAATTACTGTCTTCCTTTCGGAGAGCACTAATCACATGTGATTTGTAAGTATCTGTAAAACATCATTCCTAAACGAGGGTATTTTTATCATTACAAGCCAAAAAATTCTAAAAATTGTTGATGGAAGTTAAGTTATAGTTTGCAAATCACATTTGATAAAATGCTAATTAACAAACCACATTGAATAAAATACATATTAGTAATAGGATAGGATTAAATTACCGCTAGCTCCAACTTTAATTATTTTTGTTCTAGTGTAACTAAGTGTAGACCTTAAATGTGATTTTGTTCTTTCATCTACTTAAGTTATAGGTAAAGATCGCTTTAAACGCGAAGTTTCACGTGGACACTGTCTTGTAACATCAAATCCTAAGTTTGTACTTGCTGTATCTATTATATATCCAAAAGGGAATTTTGCAATTTTTGCCCAAAGGCCAAAACAGATGAAATATAGCAATTCTGCAAATGGTTTTAACTTTTAATGTTTCTTTTTTTCAAAAAAAGAAGATCATAGTGAACCAGAAATCCCTCCAAGCAAAAGTGTTATCTTTCGAAAGGACAGTGTGTAGGTGGGACTGTTCTTCAGAAGTAACAAGAAACGAGGAGCCTTAGGGGCCCTTTTTTTGGCTTCAATAAGCATACCATAAATTGCAACATCAAAAAGTAATAGCTAAGGCATGCATGCGGGAAGGACTGCAACTGCAAAACTGCTCGTCATTGGTTAAAAGTTAAACTTCAAAATGGTTCCATAAAATATGGACTCCAATACTAATTCTAAACTTTTAAAACAAATCCAATATTGTCCAAAAAAAATATTTTTAATCAGAAATAGTCACCAATATATGTTTTTAACAAATTTAGTCATAAATAAATAAATTTTTAACAAAAATGAGCTCATAATTGAATGTTTTAAGATAACTTTTGATTAAAAACTAAAGTCCGTGGCTATCTTTTATTAAAACTAACAAACCAAATTTGATTAGTTGCAAAAAATTTCTATGGGACCATTTTTGAAATGACGGAAATGGCATCTACTCCACATACCAAACTGATGACTAGCCGAAAAATTGCAAGCAACCTGAGATGTTGTGAAGCAGGTTATGGTTATTGTTTTGTTTGGTGGCAATATTTCTCTAGTCTTCTAACATATATAGTGTAACCTGATGTGATCATGTATTTGTGCTATTCGGTAGAGTAAACACAAATATAAAATATAAATAGGACATCATGATTTTTTACGTGGAAATAACATTGAGGGATAAACTGTAATTTTTTAGAGCTAAAATGCAATTTTTTATTAATTTTTTTTATACGGTAAATTTTTTTTTTCCCGCAAGGTTGCACTTGCCCCCTGCCTTAAGGTACATCCGCCCCTGTCTATCCATATTTTTAGATGTCACTTGCCAAAGTTATTTATGTTAATAATACATGGAGTTTCAACTAAAAACCAATTGATGATAAGTTGAATAACTCATAAATTTTATGAAAAATTATTATAGCTTGTAATTTTTCAACATGAGATAACTCTCAACACACCACATAATGTATGACATCATATAAGTCAAGCACGTAGATTGATAATACGGGTGACGGTGAGCATGCCGGTGGAATAGTCAATAATATGAAAAGCCTGCTCTGATACCATCTTATGACTCTAAACAAATTGGTAATTAGTTAAGTAAATCATGTATCTTATAAAGATCTAACATAACTTGTAAATTCTCAACATGAGACAACTATCTCAACAATTTATATGATAGCTTTTCCGACATATAACCTTATATTCATATGGTTTATTTCAATGATAAAATGGTTACTTTAGATTGGAAGTATAACAATTTTTTTTTTGAAAAAAAAAATCTAAGAGACCATAGACTTCGAAGATACATGCATGGAAAGTGGAGAGAATGAGTTATCTAAAAGACTCGCTTACGCTTTTAATCTGACTTAAGCTTAGACACGCTTTATGCTTAGAACAGGTATCCTTTTTTTACTTTCAACGTTAATGCACAAAGTTTTATTTATTTTTTTGAATAAATTAAGTTTTGTATGAATATATATAAACATTGAATAAAAAGTAAGGAATATTTTATTTAAAAATTCAATATACATAATGAGCTCATTTTTATTACAATAGAATTTTGTAACTTTGTATGAAATAATTAATTATCGTAATTTTAAGACATTTATGTTTTTTAGAACTTGACGTATGCCTTTAATCTTAAGTTTATGTTGAGAAAACTTAATATTGAAACACACTAATCATTCATCTAATTGGATAATTTGGGATGCACTTTAGGCATTGCAATCCATATAAGGGATCAAATTGTGGGAATGAATTGTTGTTTATTCAATCATTCAGTAGCCATTATATAATTACAATTTGCACAACTTCTATCCTATAATCATGGAAAGTAATTATATACAAATAATGATAAGATGTGATTTGAAGATTTGAATCAACTAGGTTTGGTAGAGGATCTTGGATAGGGTTTGATACGCCCCTGCAGAATTGACGTCCCATCAGCGGCATAAATTTTGGATCGCAAAAAATGAAACCGGAATCTTGGTAGTGGTTTGGTAAGTATGTCAGCTAGTTGATCAATGGTATTGACATAGTAGACTAGAAGGTAGCCTTTGTGGACAAGGTCACGAACAAAGTGCAAATCAACATAGATGTGCTTCATACGAGTGTGCTGAACATGATGAAGTGAGAGACATATTGCGCCAACATATCACACTGGATGCACGGCTTATGTTGAACATGAAATCCAATTTCAGCAAATAGATTTTGTAGCTATCAAACTTCTGCAGCGGCACAAGCTAAAGCACGATATTCTGATTCAGTGGAACACCCCTCGTTGCTTGCGAGAACTTCATGATATGGGATTGGAACCAAGAAAGACAATGTAAGCGGATGTGGAAGTGCCATGCATAGTGTCATCAGCATAATCCGCATCGGAGAAAACTCGTAATCCAGGCAAGTTAGAGTGACGAAGCAGCAACCCATGATGGATAGTGCCTTTGAGATATAGTAGGATACGCTTGAGAGCAACCCAACTTGTTTCATCTGGTGATGCCATGCGTTGAGCTAGACGATTTACAGAGAAGGCAATGTCGGGTCGAGTGAAAGTCAGATATTGAAGAGCACCAATACCTGCCGATATTGAGTCGCATAAATGTTATGTGAAGTAGATAGTGGAGGAGGATTGTGAGTCATAAGAGTGGTGCATGACTTAGGCCCATCCATTTTGTGACGCCGTAGAATATCTAGAATGTATTTGTGTTGACAAAAGAAAAGTCCTTCATTGCAACGTAGAACCTCAACACCGAGAAAATAAGTAAGGGACCCAAGGTCTTTGACATCAAATTTGGCTCCAAGATGTGTAATGAGACTCGAAACAGTAGAGGAGTCGCTGCCAGTGATAATGATGTCATCCACGTAAACGAGTACATAGACAGTAAGAGAACTTCGATGGAGAAAGAATAATGAGGTGTCAGACTTTGTTTGGGAAAGACCTAGAGATATAAGAGTAGCACTGAGAGATGTGTACCAAGCTCGATGAGCTTGTTTGAGTCCATAAAGAGACTTTTTGAGTTGGCATACATAATATGGGTGTGTTTTGTCAATGAAACCAGCTGGTTGCACCATGTACACATTTTTAGTGAGATCACTGTGTAGAAAAGCATTGCTGATATCAAGCTGACGTAGAGGCCAGTGATGCATAACGGATAAAGAGAGAATGTTTTGACAACAGGACTGAAAGTTTATAGTTAAGACCAGGACGCTGATGAAAGCCCTTAGCGACTAACGAGCCTTATATTTATCAATTGAGCCATCAGGATTGCGTTTGATACGAAATACCCATTTGGAGCCAATAATGTTGCGCTGAGTAGGAGGAATAATTAGAGTCCAAGTGTCGTGACGCATAAGAGCAGTGAATTCAATTGCCATAGCTTCACGCCAGGCAGGATCATGTAGAGCTTGAGATACACAAGTTGGTTCGAGAGAACCAGGTAGTGTATGTTTAGAAGCGAGATTGATGACTTTTGGCCTAAAAATCTGATTCATGACTCGCCTTCTCATACAATGTGTGCGAGCTAGTGGGGCAAAATCCGGTGGATCAAGAGTAGCGTTTGATGTGGGGATGTCCTCAGGTGATGGTGGAGGCGAAGTAGTTGGAGATGGAGCTGCAACAGGCAATGGTAAAGCTAGCGAAGGTAGTGAAGATGGCGATGAAGATCGAACAATAGGTGGAGATAGCTTATCTCGATAGGGAAAGACATCCTCAATAAACCAAACATGGCGAGAGAAAAAGAGACGACCAATAGACAATTCAAGATATTTGTAAGCATTTTGAGAGAGAGAATACCCAAGGAAGATGCAGTGCCGAGACGGAGGGTCAAGTTTCCTAGGTGTATAAGGTCGTAGCCATGGAAAGCATAAGCATCCAAAAGTCTGAAGCTTCAAGTAATTCGGTGAACGCTGAAAGAGAACACTGAATGGAGAGTCACATGTAAGATTGGGGTCGGTATTCGATTCATCAGGTAGACAGCAGTCGTGAAGGCAAAATCCCAAAACTTCATAGGAAGAGAAGCAAAGTTGAGCAATATGCGGCCAGTAGTGACAATGTGACGGTGGTGACGTTCAGATGTACCATTTTGTTGTGGAGTATGCGGGGCAGTAGTGAGGCAGGAGATACCATTGGTAGAGAAGTGCCGCTGGAGGGCGAGAAATTCGCCTCCATTGTCCGAGTAAAAGTTATGAATAGAAACCTGAAATTGTTTCTCAACAAGGCGCCGAAACTGAATAAATACATCATAAACTTGGGACTTGAGCGGTAATGGATAAAACCAGCAATACTTGGAGTAATGATCTACCAAGATCAAGTAATAACGGTTACCACTAGTGGAAGCCTGTGTGGCAGGGCCCCAAAATCACCATACAAATAATGTAATGGAGGAACAGATTTAAGCGAAGTAGCAGTAAATGGTAATTGATGACTTTTATTCAATAAGCAAGAGTCACGATGTTGTAATTCTGTAAAAGATTGTTTAAAACTGGGCAAACTAAAATGTTGAATAACTGATAATCTCAAACGAGGAGATGGATGTCCCAAACGATTGTGCCAGCAGCTAGCATTAGCACGTTCGTCTACAAAAGCGGAAAAAGGAGCCACTGAGTGTACTGCTTTAGGAAAATCTAGCTGATAGATGATGTCACCCCTAGGCCTAGGCCCGCGCAAGCGCGACTGCAGAATGGGCTCTTATGGCAACTACTTCGTATCCGTCCTCGCTCTATGAAAATGGTTAACCCAAGTTGCTATAATAGTCCATTGTAAGCCTTTATAAAACACTTTAAATTTTCATCAACAACCAATGAGGGGACAAGGGTATTACAATCACCACTCCTTTAGAACGCGACGTCCTCATCGCGACCTAACTCGTCTATCCACCGGCACCGGGAATCTAGAGGTGGCTCCTACAGGTTCAAGAGGTGGCTCCCGTCATGTATCACTTTGCCCCGCAGGTTCAAGAGGTGGCTCCCACGCACGTGGTACTTTGCCCCACAGGTTCAAGAGGTGGCCCCCGTCGTGTAGCACTTTGCCCTTTAGGCTCAAGAGGTGGCTCCCACGCACGTAGCACTTTGCCCCACATTTATTGTGGGTGAAAATTTAAAGTGGTTTATAAAGGCTTACAATGAACTATTATAGCAACTTGGGTTAACCATTTTCGTAGAGCGAGGATGGATACAAAGTAGTTGCTATAAGAGCCATTGTGCAGTCGCGCTTGCGCGGGCCTGGGCCCGGGGCGTGACAGATGCCATTTGTGCAACGTCCACTAATGAGTCTCGCTCTTGTACTCGGATCCTTCACAACAAAGTGAGTGAGATGAAATTCAATAAATACTTTATTATCCTTAGTAAACTAATGGACAGATAATAAGTTCCTTTTTGCTGAGGGTACACATAAGACATTTGACAGTGTAAAATAACGAGAATCACTAGGAAATGTCGAAGAGCCAATACGAGAAATGAACAAACCTGCACTATTAGCAATTTGAACTTCTTCGGTGTCGTTATATTCGGAGTGAATGGATAAATTCTGCAAGTCAGAGGTAAAGGTTATGGGAAGCTCCAGAATCAAGTAACCACGGAGCTCGATCTGTTGCAGTAGGCTGCGTGGGTGGTGACTGGGTAAAGTGAGCGACGGGTTGAATTTGTCGACATGTGTGGGCACCATGATGGCGAGGCTAAACAGGTGGTGCACGAGACTGCTGATTCCTATTTTGGTTATAATTGCGACGACCACGATTATTGTTACGGTGATACCGAGGTGAATTAGCGGAAGAGTGAGTGCGAGTGGCTGTTTGTCCCGAAGAAGATTTGTGAGGCTGTCGGGATTTCATTGAAGCCAAGTTGGTAGTAGCAAGAAGTGCAAGGCGTCGAAGATATGTCTCATGAGAGACTAGTATGTCATGTAATTTTTCAAAGCGAAGAGATGTCTCTCTACACGAATTGTGGCAGCAATTTCCCGATATGCTGCGCCTAGGCCATTGAGGATATAAAGTGTTATATCATCATCGGAGTGTGGTCGATCAATGAGAGCCAATTCAAAAGTTTTTGCCTTGACTAGATTGTAAAAAAATCGTGAGTGATTGATCACCGAGAGACGTGGATGACAAATCAACCTTGAGTTGTATCACCCGCGTCCGAGAATTGTTTGCAAATAGACGAGTCAGAATTTCCCAAGCTTCCGCCGATGAGGAGGCGGAGCAAATAAATGGCACAAGCTCTGGTGTGACAGAGCCAAAAAGTGCAGATAAGATGAGAGCATCTTGAGGACGCCAATGAAGGTGTGCGGCGATGATTTCAGGTGCAGCATCGGCAATGGGACAGGCAATAGTGCCATCCAAGTAACCAAGAAGTCCATAGCCAAACAAAAGGTGGCGGACTTGAGCTCTCCAGGAGGGATAATTCGAGGCTGTCAATTGAAGTGGGAGTTGTTGATGGGCATTGAGAGGGACAAGATTATTGCCTAGCAAAGTGTTTGTGAGTGGCTGTGTGATAGCCGTGGTTGACGAGGATGAAGAAGTCATAGAGATAGCGGCGGCTATAAGGGTTTGGTGGAGTGATCAAAGCTCTGATACCATATAAGGGATCAAATTGTGGGAATGAATTGTTGTTTATTCAATCATTCAGTAGTCAATATATAATTACAATTTGCACAACTTCTATCCTATAGTCATGGAAAGTAAATATATACTAATAATGACAAGATAATGATAAGATGTGATTTGATGATTTGAATCAACTAGGTTTGGTAGATGATCTTGGATAGGGTTTGATAATACATTCATTACATCAAGAGTACGTGGCTCTTTCTTTCCCACAGTAATTAGACCGACTTCAAGACTTCATATTGAAGGAATTTAACTTGTGTTGAAGTGGTCTATGTGTCTTGCGCATGGACCATACTTTGACCAATATTTCTTTTGCTTGGAGGAATTACAAATTATCTTTTTAACAATTTATGCCCCAAACATGAAACTGCTACTGACGATTGATCATTTTTCAACTGATTTTAGGCTTGGGGTTGATGGAAAGGAAAGAAGGAAAGTTAAGCACAGCTCGTGAGTTATACCAAAAGGCTCTGTCGATTGATTGTAATAGTGAAAGCGCTGCACGTTGCCTTCAGGTGATTGAACTGATCCAAGTTTGTGGCTATTATAGTCACTTGTTCTCCTTTTCAACTCTTATCTTGGGTACAATTGTAGGCTTGGGAGGTTTGGAGCTAAGGTTGGCAGTTATTAGCAGCTCGAAGACTATTCAGATCTTCGCTAACATAAATTCTCAAAGCTATGTAACATGGATTGTGAAAACCAGGTTTTTTCAACCAAGTCAAAAACTAAAGTTTTAGTAAACCAACATACTCAAAGTTGTTTATTTAAATCAATAACTTAGTGTTTAGATAATATTAAATTATATTATTTTGTTATGAACCTCTCAACTTAATTAATAAACTTTTAAGTTACTCTCCAAGCATATCTTGAATTATGTATCCATCGGTTACGCCCTATGCAAGAAATTATATCCCTCTTTGTAAGTCATGACTAATTCAAATGACAATCTGAAATACGAGGAAATTTCCATCCGAGATGGTGGATTCAAAAGGCCAAGTATTGAAGCAAATGACCATTTTATAAGTCAAAGTTCAATGGTCAAATCATACGGAGTGATAAGCTATATGAGATGTAGAAGAAAAGATGCGAGAGAAAATACCACTACCTTTTCCAAGGTCAACTGAGTCAAGTTTCGAGGACGAAACTTCCAATAAGGAGGGAGGAATGTGAAAACCAGATTTTTCCAACCAAGTCAAAAACTAAAGTTTTAGTAAACTAACATACTCAATGTTGTTTATTTAAATAAATAACTTAGTGTTTAGATAATATTAAATTATATTAGAGCTAATATTGATTACATGATATCAATCTTATAGATTGCAAAACAATTATTTAAACCAACAATTAGATAATTAAGAATTGTATCTTAATAGATAGTAAAATAATGTGTAAATGATTGAAAAATTTATCAAAGATAATAACGTATTGTTAGATAAATAGGAATCATGTCATTGATATCTATTAACCAAACACTTGATGAGATAAATCTTACTTGATTTAATCTTGTAGACTTGTAGCTAAACCAATACCTAAGTATTTAAACAACTAGAGTTTTGGTCAAGTCACAATTAGAATCCTTAAGTTAATCCAATCATTTGATGTTATTTGGTCAAACCAAATACTAAGTATAGATAATATTGAAAAATAATAGATAATATTGAATTATATATATATAATATCTTGACAAGATATAATATTGAATTATATTATGATAATCTTTTAGATATATAAATATAACCAAAATCCAAAGATAAAGCACAATCTAAAGATAAGTTTTGGAAGATACTATTGAATTTCAGAAGTCGCAGGAACCGAGATTCTCGAATTTCAAGCTCTATAAATATAAGATTCTTCTACATAGTATGCGACTCAAAAATCTCTCACAATTCACACAATTTTCGAAACATACACTAGCACACACTAAAATGTGTTAAATTTTCAGTAAGGAAATGAGATGAAATTTATCGCGTTTTTGCTCCAAAACCATTGACACGCAAGGATCATTTCTGATCTCTATAAGTGGGCTTTTGTTAAAATCATTTTTCGCTTTTTAAATCATAAGTATGTATTTTGAATTCAAATTGTTATGTGAACTATTTTCAAATTATGAAATTCTGATCTTTAAAATCTGAAGCACTTTAAATATCGAAATCCAATTGGTAAGGAATTCCGAGTTCTGTTTCTGACCCTGATACGGTGGGATTATAACCGTTTTTCTGACCTGATATGGTGGTTAATCGTTGTTCTGGGAAGTCCAGACCCTTTATTCATGGGTGATCCGATGTTCTGACCTCATGTCTATGAGGGTTATATCTAGAGAACTGATATCAGTACCATGAGGAAACTAGATCATTTATTGTGCTTACTTTAGTATATGGTATGAGATTCTGATATGAAGTTTCTGTTCTGTTCTGGCTCCGATGAGCAAATTCTGTTCAGTTTCCGTTCTCTTCATATCTGTTTCTGTTCTGATATTTGATACATGTTTATGAAAAAATATTATATTTATATGTTGTGTCACATACGATTGCCCCCCACTTGCTGAGTTTTTTTTCCAAAACGCTCGCCCCTTACATCCACTCCCCAGATAAAAGTGAATTCAAAAACGAAGAGAAAGATCAATCAATTTGGAGATATGATTTAGTTGATGTTGTTCAATATGCCACTGTCTTTAAATTATGAAGCTTCCGCTGATATTTGTAAGAATTATTTACTTTTATGGAATAATAGACTGGTTTTAGTTTAATATGTATTACGAGGCTTATTGATTTCAAGTGGTTATCGAAAATCAATGTCTGTGTTATCGAACCCGGTCTCATAGCGTGACATTGATGACTTGGGCGTGTTTGGAAGAAGATCAAGGAAATTCTGTACAAGCTGAAGAAATTCGCAACCTTTACTTCCAACAGGTATTTTGCAAGCTTGGTTATTTGGAGTTTCGACTTTGTGATGATTGCTTAAAACCGATTCATGTTTTGCTACAGAGCACTGAAGTTGTTGATGATGCATCATGGATCATGGGATTCTTGGACATCATCGATTCAGCTATTGATATACTGAACGGACTCTTGAATTTAAAGAAAGGTGATGAATATTCAGGCATGCAAAGTATCAGAATTTTGTATGTCATACGAAACAAGATATTGTTTATTTTTTTATAAAGGAAAGCTGCAAGAACGTTATATTCAATCGAGAAAAGACGATACCAGAATACATAAATATCAATCTCTTGTGAAGAAACATTTGGTTCGAACCATATCATGTTAGCGTTTCTGTTTAACTGGCTTATTAGTTGTTTGGTTGCCAGGTTCTAAGGTCGTGATAGGCTTGACATATACTCCGATTGATGCCACTTTGCGTAAGGCAGTTGTGCCAAAAAAACCCTCCAAACTGATTGCTTACACGGAAGCAGAATGAAAAAATCTCGCAACCTATTCTGCAGGCAAACTGTTCTGCATTGTTTGTACCAGTCTTGAGTGATGATTTGCCGTAGGGCCCGTATTCTCCACAGTTCGTACCAATCTTGAGCGAAAATAAAGCGTCTCCATCAATGCTCAGCATCGCCGTACCGCTGATCGAAGTTATCTGCTCCGAAGGGTAATTTAGTTTCACCTGTCACAAATCTCGACATCATTACTAGATTCCTATTTTGTTGACACGAGAGTTAATATAAACTTACCATCAGGACGGACGCGCAAAAACATTATATAAATAAATGGATGGCAAAAAAATTTTGAAGGTCAAAATTTAATTTTAAAGTGGTGCAAAATATAATTTTTGAAGAGTTTTTAAAGAATAAATTATAATTTTTTTTATAAAAAAACTTTTGTTTAGGTAATAATTTTTATTTTTTATTTTTGAAAGTGGGGGAAGTGTCCCAACTTAAATCCGCCTCTGCTTACAATATCGAAGTTGTTTCCAATGGTTGCACCAAGACAATCAGACATAGCTACAAGACCATTCTCCATATACTGAAACTGAATTGCAGCAATTCCGTTTTCGTCATGCCAAATGAAAATCTGAACAATATCCGTGCGCCCCTTCTCATCCCAAGGAGCGGCCTTAAAATATTTACTTCTTCCACCTACTTTCACGAAATCAGCAGTGGTCATTTCACAGAAGAATGAAGAAAAGATGAAGCAAACATAACTGAAGTTCGTGTGTGTGTGTATATATATGTATGTGAGTGTGTACTATTATTGACAAGACGATTCAAATTCTTGGTTTATCAATCTTTTTTTTTTTTCTGTAAAAAATGCTGAACATAATACATGTATCGAGAATATGCGAATATTAATCATCTTTCTATGTATTTGTCCAATCCAATAAATACAAGTGCATGAATGCTACCACTAGTCATCCTCTTAATTGTTGTCATTATGACCATTATAAATATGTTTATTAGCTTTTTAAATTTTTTCTGGGATTTTCTTTTTGTCATTTACTGACGTCTTTATATTCCTAAGTATTTGTATTTTCAAGTACCTCTGGTACTTTTATTAATATATTTTATTTGCCTGATCAAAAAAAAAAAAATGAGGTTCATTCCCTCATCAGTATACACAAAACTTGGAAATTTTTTTATACATCAGGTGGACCTACAGACCAATACGCATTCAAACTTATAGATACATATAGATACTATAGGAGGAGCACATCATACAGTTATGCTTACACGGGTCTGGGCTGGGTTTGGTTTTGAATCTAGCTGTGCAATGGGATGAATAAGCACAATCGTCTAGAAAGAACAAAAACTAAATATGTTAACATTTTGAATTATCTTTTAACTCTTTAAATTTGTGTCATACATAATGAAACTTTGGACTTCCATTATCTGATAAACACAGAGCTGAGAGATGTCTGGATTTTCTTTGATTCCACGAGTGTGTTGCGGTTGTACAGGCATTTGATGCTTATGATTATCATTAAGCAATTGCAAATGCTTTGTGATAAAAAATAATACTTTTATTTGTGCTTGGATTTTCAATGAAGCAAATCCCTATGCAAATTATTCTTTACTTGAAATTAGCAAATATCAGAAAGCTCTATTGTTTAACTTTCAAGTAACCTTTGATTCTTATCAGTCTCCATTCCTTTAAATTCGGCACAGACGACAATTCCATGCAAATCATTCCTAAGAAATCACAATAAAAATATAGGCCAACCGGTAATCATGATTTGATTTGTAAGTCATTCTACATTTCCCTCATCAATTCTAAGTATTCCCATGTTTATTCTGGTCTTCTTGGTGTAATTTCAGGAGCTTAAGCGGGACAAAATTTTTTTTTAAACCTTTTTATTTGATTTATTTAAAATGGAAGTGGGCTCCAGATCTCTTGAAATATTGAGTCCAAGAAAAGATCATGTGTCAATTGGCATAATGAATGAGGAGAACCTTGCTTCCTTAATCAAAGAAAAGATGGAGTCCATTTCTCCTTCACATTGTGTCTGCAGAGCCCCGGAACAACTTTCCAAAGAATATAGAGAATATTACTTCCCTTCCACAGTTTCAATTGGCCCCTTCCATCACCACGCAGTCAAAGCAACAGAGGAGAAAAAATGGCGCTATTTGGACACATTACTGAGTCGAAAACAAAACTCAGAAGAAATTTTAGGCAGGTGCATCAAGGCATTAAGGCACATAGAACCAAAGGCGAGAAAATTCTACGGCGAAACAATTGACATGGGGAGTGATGAGTTTGTTGAAATGCTACTAGTTGATGGCTGTTTCATAGTCGAGCTTTTTCTTGAGTACACAATCAAGATTTTGAGACGAAGAGACGATCCAATCTTTAGCACAAACGACATGATCTTCAGGATAAGAAGGGACTTGATCTTACTCGAAAATCAATTACCCTTTTTCATTCTTGAGAAATTATTTCACTTGGTTCCAATCCCCACCCAATGTAATTTATCCCTCATTGAACTTGCCTTGTGTTTCTTCAAAGACCTACTTCCAATTGAAAACAAACAAATCCCTCTTCACAAATTTGATCCCAAAATTCATCATTTACTAGACCTCATCAGGCAGCATTACCTGCCTACATCACCTGAAGTCCTGTCAACCGTGGAACACAAGCACAAAAACCTACCCCACCAAGCAACCCATCTTGTTGATATCGGAGTAAACCTTAAACCAATTACTTCTGAAGAAAGTCCTCTGAACATAAATTTTCTCAATGGAGAACTCAAAATCCCACCTCTGAAAATCGACGGTTACACCGAAATCCTGTTCAGAAACCTCATAGCAATGGAGCTATGCCACCATGAATGCCCGAAACACGTTGCATCCTATGTGATCTTCATGGAACGACTACTCCGCTCCAAAAGGGACGTGAGACTGTGTCAAGTGAAGAAAATTCTAATTGATGGGTATGGTAGGGAAGGACAAATTGTTAGTCTTTTCAAGAAGTTGCATGTTGTGGACATAGAGAAGAAGGATTTTTCCTACAATGGGGTTTGTGAAAAGATTAATTGGTATGAAACAGACACAAAACAAGTGTGGTGGAAGAGTTTAAGGAATACTTATCATAGAAGCCATGCGGGAGTTATTGGCCACAGTTTGCTTCTCTTGTTGTTAGTTTTCCTCTTTACAGGGGTATTGTTCTTGGCAGTTAATTTTCTATTTCACCATTTTCAGTGAAATTGGTTGTCAAATAATTAACACCAGTGCCTCTTTGCACGCGTTGCGTGCTTGTACGGTTGTTTATTGTGCAAATTGTTGTGTGCTTGTACATTCGATTTTGTTTAATTATTTTGACTTTGTTAGATTGATAGATAGATAATCGTTGTTATTATTAAGAGATTTTACTCTTTTCTCAATGGGAATTGGAGAAATAAAATTGTACTTTCACAAGCATTTAATGAGATCAACATAGTGGAAAAGATTGTACATTGATGAGATTTATATATCGTTTATATGAAAACAATATCACATTCTGAATGCTGATGTGCACGGTATAATGCTGTAAAATCACTACAAGTTAAAGCTAGTATATATCAGTTCACACAAGAAAAGAAAACCCTAACCTCAAAAAACCCACTTACAAAATCCATTAATCAGGATCCCCTAACCCAAAATCTCTTACTCATATAAATCCAGAAAACATTTGAGGGAAATAATCAGGAGAAACCATTAGTTCTTGTCCATATCCTGGAACGGAAGCCACATTCTGCATATCGTAACTCATCAGTGGAGCAGAATTGATCACATTCTGATAACCATGATTATGTGCATTATTTCCGCCGAATGATGGTCCATTGTTAATCATCATCATCATCATCCTCCGATGATTTTCCAGGTAAGATTGTGCATCGAAATACATCGGCAAAGGGTGCATCTCAGGCCTTCCACCCAACATTCCTCCCATCCTAGAACCTGGGATTTCTTCAATTATGGGATTCCTTAAGGCACTTGATTCGATGACATCTTTCCTTTCCTTCAGAAAACTTATACTTTCTTTTGTAGCCTCCACCTTAGAAGTTAACACCCCGGCAAACATCCTCAACTCCTCCTCCGACAAAGAATCATACTGTTCATCCCAATTCGGGTACTTAAATTCTTGAATCGTTTTCTTCACTTTCTCGATCTCTTTTTCGACTTTAACCGTCTGTTCCTTGTAAAAGGATGCCAAGTCATACGTTCTTGGCTTGACGCATTCTTGAGTGCATCTCGACAGCCTGTAGGACTCCAACAAATTAGCGACCTCATCCGGGTTACTTGACCAAGTAAACGGCTCGGTTTTCTCGTTCTCCAGCGCCGGCCCGGACAGGATCATCCACGAGTTGACTCCGCAGAGAATGGACAGATCCTTGATCTTCTTCACCAACCCTTTCTTCCTGATTTCAAAAGTCTTTCTTCTTGCTTTCTCGTTCTGTATCAGTTCCAACCGCAGTTTAGCTTTACCCATCACAGAGATGAAACAAGAACAATGCGGAATTTTGCAGACTGCGGTAGATTGTCTTCACTTGAACAATGTGTTTCGTCTAAATAAAGAATATATATAGATATAGGCTAGAGAAGGGAAGACAGAGAGGGGGAGATGTAAGAAAATAAAAAGAATCTAGCTTTGGATTGAGTTGCCATATTTGTCTTAATGTTTCTACGAGTTTATTACAACATATTTTTCACAGTATTTAACTAAACTCCGATTTTCCGGGCCTAATTATGGTAATAATATAAATCGAATACGTGGGAAATATTGCCGAGATTTTGTTCGGATTTTAACATAAACTTTCACCAACCCAATAGAACCAAACCTTCGGAAGAGATTCCTAATTTTTTTACCACACCCATATAAGTGTAAATAAGTAAATAATTAATAAATTTATTTTTTTACGCGATAATATTTACTTTTGGTGCAAGGAATTTATCTTGATAATTTATTTTATTTATCCTTACAATGGTCACAGTATTTTGTTAAGAATGCATGTAGTTCCAATTCATAACTAATTGGCTTTGACTTGGAACTCCGTGTATTCTTAGCATGGTATTAGACCCAGGTTTCAATCATGTATTAGAGCGGGTTGCTCACCGCCTCCCGTATTCTCAGTCCACTTGTTTCACTTATATAATGTCACACGTGAGAGGTAGTGTTGAGACTTGTTCCACATTGTGAAACTACAAACTTTGTGAGCTCCTTATAAGATACATGTGATACTCCAATCATTGTCAATTGGTTTTGAGTTGAAACTCCACGTATTCTTAATATTTCTATATATTTTAATACGATTATAAGAAATATGTATGATGTATTCAAAATACTACATACTTAACTGTATTTAGAAACTTGCATGATTAACTATTTTAAAATATCAGTTTATAAACATAGATTAGATAAATTTGAATTAATATAAGAATTATATATATATATATATATATATATATATATATATATATATATATATATATACACAAAACATACTCCATTAAACTTCAAAATTTTCTGTTTTGTGTGCTTGCTAGTGAGACTTTATTATCACTTTTAAAAGAGTCTTTTGTTGTTTCTGTTTAATTATATCGAAAAATTGAATCAATTTAACAGTTGTGATAAAATTGAATTATACTGTAATACAGTAAAACAGTAGAACTTACAGTAACAGTTTATAAACTGTAAGGAAAACACAGCAAGAATCTGGAAATGTTTTTGGACGAGGCCACAGCAAGCCGTGGCCATGTGCCCGTAACTCAAATTTGTCCGTCTTAGCTTTTGGCCTCCTGGATAAGTGAGTTCCAAGGTACAACGTTCAATCACCTCTGTTCGGATTGAAGCTGAACTCCAAACAGACCACTTCGAACATTAATAGTGTGCAGTACTCTTAAATAGTATGCAATGTATGAATGAAGAATGATTTCTGGTTTTCGGATGATGAAAACATAAGGCTGGAGCAGCTTATATAGCTGAACAGCAGACCTCTCCAAAGGTCTCAGAAATTAAGTGTAATGTTTAGTGTGGTAGGTGAAAAGTCTCAACACTTAACATCAGATTAATATGGATTTAAGTCTCACACTTAAATCTGACATCAAGTCTCAAGCAGAATATGAAAAGTCATGTAGATGAAAATTCTTTTCAGAAATTCGAGTAGTAAAAAGATAGGAATGCCTTCGCGGCAGCGACACGCGAGACGCGACGCGACGCGGTGCGGCGCGGCGAGGTGAGCCCAGCGGACGGACGGACGGTGCGAGAGGGGCACCCATCTTTTATAGTTAACTACACTCTATTGATTTGTATCTCATTATAAACAAACCATAAGTGTCTCAACTTTTCAATATGGGATTTCCTTAGCCTAATTGTCAATTCATAATTAACTTACCATAATTTTGTTCTCATTAACAAAATTAATAATAATATTGGGCATTTAATAATTAAACCCAATTATCCTTTTATTAATCCCAACAATCCCCCACATGAATACAATATGGCGAAAAAATTACACAATGCACCTAATTGAAGATTTGAGAGTATTTTGAGAATCCACTGCATCCGGATAGGTGGTGGTTAACCTTGAACCTTCCTTAGTAAAATATCATCGGATATACTTGTCAACCAGTGGACGTAATGCCTTGAAATGTTCGACGTTTTATGTATAGAAAGACAATAATACTCACACAGCTTTATCTCCACAATGTTATGGTTCTTTTGTTGTTGTCCATTTTGGCCTTGGACTGTCTTGGATGTTTCATCGAATGCTCTAGAGATTTAGCCACAGGTCATCTCATAGAAGTGGCTCCTTCACATTCGATATATGTGATTTCTCCTAAAGAGTATCATGTCATATTCACTTTAATATCTCGAGATAGAAGAATCATTAAGAGCATGAGCTCAGCCTTCCCAAATACAGGTTTATCACTCTTTCATCACAGGAATAGGTAAGGAACTCCCGAGTGCTTTGTTCGACCCCCCCCCCCCCCCCCCCGCCCCCCCCCCCCCCCCCCCCCCCCCCCTCCTCAATTCGATTTTCCCATTGAACCTGCAAATTGGACTTTATAATTCAGGTTGGGTTGCCATCATGGTTGGAAATCAATTTCAAGGTCTTCAACCCCATTCCACTCGATGAAATCTCTACTCGGTCTATCGTTAGACCTTTCGTAAATGGGTCTGCATTGTTTTCTTTAGACTTCACATAATCCAGAGAAATAACATCGATTTTCAGTAGATTTCTCACAGATTTATGTCTCCGACGTATGTGTCTAGATTTCCCATTATACACATTGTTTTGTGCTCTTCCCATAGCTGACTGACTATCACGGTGCACGCTAATGGGTGGCACCAGTTTTGATCACATTGGAATGTCCTCCAAAAAACTCCGAAGCCAATCAGCTTCTTCTTCTACAAGATCTAAAGCTATGAACTCAGATTCCATAGTTGATCTAGCAATGCACGTCTGTTTGCATGATTTTCATGAAACAGCTTGCACCTCCAATTATAAAGATATATCCAATTGTGGACTTTATATTCTTGGAGTCCGATATCAAATTCGCATCTGAGTACCCTTCAATTACTGCTGGATAGCTCGTATAATGTAGTCCGTAGTTAGTAGTGTATCTTAGATATCTAAGAACTCGAACTACTGTCTTTCAATGCTCATAACTGGGATTACTTGTATATCTGCTCAATCTGTTGACTAAGTTAGCTATATTAGGTCTAGTGCAGTCCATGAGATACATGAGACTACCTATGACCCTAGAGCACTCAAGTTGTCGCACACCTTCTCCGCGATTCTTGCAAAGATTTGACACCACCTCCATAGGTGTTCTCTCGATGGTATTATTTCCCTTGTCAAACTTGTCAAGTATCTTTTCAACATAATGATTCTGGAGAGAAAATATCCATCTAGCAATCTCCACACTTCTACATGCCTTACTATAAGTGATATCCAAGCCATAATCTCTTTTTATTAACTTCGATACATCAAGTTGCAGAGAACTTAGGATTTGAAGATACTCGATCGACAATAATTTCAGATATTAAAACAGAACTCATCCTTTTAATCTTTGATCATTCTGACCCCACAAGTGTGTATGTTGTTCAATTTCTTTATATAAAAAGACATATTCACTCTTGAGATACTTGCATTCACAAACCAACAACATCTTTTATCATGCTTTCTCCCACACTTGGCAACTACCTTAGTTGAAATCAAAACCAACCTCCACTGTTTATTCAATTCACAGCGAAATTCTTCTACACCACCACTAAACTTTTGACCAACCCTACTAATACTTGATGACCAACTGGAACATAACAACTTCTCTTTGCCTTTAACATTACGTCTCCGATGGTCAGAATCAAATTATGGAGATGAATGACATGCTTGTTCAATTTCATCACATGCACCTGCATCGCTATTTTTCCAACTATCTATAAGGTCAGTTGCCTCGCATGCACCACCAAAATGTAACGGTGCATTATCCCAAACTTCAACAAGCGATATCTGCCAATTCCTACTTCCTGAAGAAACTCCAGGATATGCAATTATTTCATCATCAACATCAAGTGTCAACAACCGGACGTCTATTGTCTTACATAGAACTAACATATTCCTTATACCATCTTCATTACTCAAACAACATTTAGGGTGTCCATGTATAGAATATTTAAAAGATATTCCATCAAAGTTATAATCACTCCATTTACGAATTGTAGAAGATTTTAACTCCATGAAAGAAAAGGTGGAAGTTACGTTAAAAACTTGTGTTTCCTCTCTAAATTTCAACAAAATCATAATTCCAAAATACATCGCTTCCAACCAATGACACAGACTCACATGAATTTAGAGTGGAAACTATTACAGATCTACCTAAAAAACTTACCTTCCTTTCCCTGAATCGATCGATGTCAATATGCTCCGAAGAAACGTATCTAGCTTCCTTTTCTTCGATTCAAAGAAATTTCAAATTACGAAAAACTATCTGCTTCGATTCAAAGATATTTGGTGCAGAGTATTCGAACTTTTAGCATGCCTCGATTCGAAGGTGGTAGATTTTACGTGCAGATGAGGAAAAGATATTACGTAAAGAGTTAATAAATTAGGTTTAGAGTTTTATTTATAACTTAAGGGTATTTTGAGAACTAAAAAAGACATTTGCAAATCAGCTCTTTAAAAAGTGGACTTATGTGAATATAATATCCTAAGTCTATTTTTTTGTGAACATTATTTTTTGTCAGACTTACTTGAAATATCTTTCTGAAATAGTAACAAAAATGCAATTTTCCCAAAATAAATACTAAATTGTGTAAGCCCAAGTAGGCTTGGGTTACAAAATTAAAAACAAATTGGGCTATATGAATAAATATATGATTAGAATTTTTAAAAAAATAAAAAAATAAGATTGGGTTAAGTCTAGTGGTCCATGTAGTGGCTAGTCTGGGTTGAAGTCAGAGCTAATCCAGCAAAATACTATTTGGGCTGGATCTATAGATTTTAGAAAGGCCCTATTGTCTTCACATTTGGGTATGGTTTAAGTTACACCACCTTTACTCACTCATTGGCTCATGGCCCAACAACACTTTCAATCTTTTTGATAGCCTAAAAACTACTAAAAGCACCACTTTTCGAGCAAAGCAATTAAGGTATCACACAATTTTGTGTGGCTCTCAACTTAGGGCTGCACGTCGAGGTCGAAAACACCGGAGAAAATGAACGGAACACAACCTTTAAAGGTATTCTCCACCTCCCTATTTTGCGGGATCAACGACAAAAAAACGTTTAATTACATTCAAGAAAATTCATATCAAAACCGGAGCTAAAGAAAGGATTTGGATCGACGTTGATCCATCGTGTCCAAACTAACCCGTATGCTTACCTTTTTCCGACCAAATAATTTTAAAATTTTATCCTTAATTGTTTTTGGATTAGCCCATTTACTTTATCAAACTATTTTTTCACTTATTTGCCCATTTGACGGTGATGTCCAGCTCCAACATTAATAATTTTTTATTTGGAATAAATCAAAATTCTATATAAAATCATTCCGCTAGAATCATTCATTATAATTTTTTAATCATATTTTCTTATCTTTTATTAATTACTACATTCAACTATTAATTGATTGTAGTACCTACTAGGCTATTGCTAATATATCCTCTACCACTGGCCAATTTTAGTTTTCAATTTTTATTATTTTTAGCATTTACACCTTATTAATTTATCTAATATTTATTGATTTTACATTTCATATTGATTTTTATGGTCATATTAAATGATTTTTTCTTTTGTTAAAATGATGTTAAGGTTTGTCTATGGAAAGTTTTGCATTTTTTATATACAAATTGAGTAGTTAGAATCATATAATTAAGAAATTATTATATCTCCTATTAATTTTATGGTGTGGATAGAGGATTAAGCTTTATTATATTTTGTAAAATCATGATCTTAAAATTGAGATTTTCATAGGCGGGAATAACTTCTATATTTTCTATATATAAAAATTAATTTTGAAGTATATTTATTATTTGTAAATTAAATCTTTGAGATTTGTAAGAATAAATTAGATTAATATGGTGAGTTTTAACACCGAAATCGATGTATTAACATTTATAATATTATATATCTTGGCGTAATAGTTTTTTATATAAAAATTTATAATTTATATTTAGTTTAGCCCAGGGGTGCTTATTGGCACAATCCGCTCCAACCCAATCCAGAACCGGCCGGTTCTGGATCTGCTAAGTCTGAAACCGGTCCGATTCGGTAAGGAACTTGATCGGATCCGGCTCCGGTTCTACCAGTTCCGGGTTGGACCGGTTCCAACCCGGAACCGGTTTGTTCGATTTTTTTTTTTTAAATCTAACTTATATTACCTTAAATTAAAAAAAAAAATTTAAAATTTGGATCCGGTTCCGGTTCAACTTGGAACCGGATCCGTTTAGTCCGAAACCGGTAAGATACCGGTTTCGGAACGGTAGAACCGATCCGGACTGGTATCTTACCTGTTCCGGACCGGTTCGGAATCGGTTAGCCCGATTTCGGTTCCGAACCGGGCTAATCGGTCCGATTTTGGATCGGGTTCGGTTTGACCCGACCCGTTAAGCACCCCTAGTTTAGCCCATCCCCCGTGAAATTTATGATTAATTTGAAATAAAATTTTAAAATATTTTATTTCAAATGGACGAGTATCTTAACAGGCAAAAATCCATACCTGTTCTTTGGGCATTACCGTAAGACCAGATCCAATGACCCAAATGTACAATTTGGATTGTTAGATCAGGGTCAAAATCTCCCCTTTAATACGTGTTCGTGCTAAGTCTATCTTGTTTGAAGGCTAATTGTCACACGTTGGTGTCATTTTCTCTTCTTCTTAGCCGTTGGGCAACGTTTCGTATGATTGATTTAAACGTGTCCCGATAGGAATCATATATTAAAAGGAATAAAAAATTAACAGGCTTCATTGAAAAATGCTAGCTAAAATTTAAAGATGGATGTTGGAAGTTTAGTGTGGCATGGCAAAACAGGCTGGTCAAACGTACCGGTGTGGCTCGTTTTGCTACAGTAGTAACAGACTGTATCGGCACGGAGGCCAGTAGGTCAGTGGCGCCTAGCCTAAACTCATGCCATAAAAGAATTTTAAAAAGGGGATCATGCATGCATGATGCGCTAGAGTGGCGGGTGGCGGGTTTGGACACAACCCGTCTGTTTTGCCATCTCTGGTATGACAAAATGTTAAAGAATAATATATCACATGCATTTGACAATAGGGTGTCGGTGCCATGAAAGATTAATTAGAAATAGTGGCCAAATGATGTTGATGTCTTAACCAAAATCATTCATAATTATACTCCAATTAAAGTCCTAACTCTAATTCATCTTTACCACTCACGCCTATATATATATTCTTGAATCACCTTCTTATATAAATATATATATATATATATATATATATATATATATATATATAAATATATATATTCCTTAATTTGTTTCCACCTCTTTCTATATATCTCTTTGCTTGCTTCTCGTTTCTCCTCCAGTTCAAGGTAATGGGGATTCTTTTAACATTTTTTTAAAAAAAAAATTAACTAATTTATTCATTTTTTTTTTACTTTAAATTTGGATTCTTTCCATTGTCATATTGTTTCTTTCTGTTAAAAAAATTGGTCTGCTATTTAAACTTTGGCCTTATGTTTGTTCCATCCCTCGAACCATTTCCCCAGCATCTCCCTGGTTTCAATATTTTATCTGTAAAATTCCATATCTCTTCATTTATTTATTTGTTTATATTTATCTCAAAACACACAGAACACACACTTAACGGTGTTTGTATATATACGTGAGAGATATTGATTTGGGTAACGTAACAGGAGATTGATATGGCTGAGTACAAGAGAAGTGAAGGGTTGGCAGCTTCTTCACAAGACCATGAGGTATTGTTTCTGGATTATATATGATCTCCAGTAATCTTTTATTTTGGACATATTATATATTTTTCCCATTTATTTCAAATTCATTTTATTTAATTTAAGAAATATAATAGAATATACAAGCAATTGTATATCATATCGTGTGATAATTATGATATTAATATAACCATATAGATTATTGAGATATTTTCTTTCCATCTTTAAATGTTCAAAATGTGGTCCATATCTTCCAATATCAAGGTGATATATTTATTAGCCCAATTGTTATGTAAATTAGAGCTGCATAACTGTAGAAAAAATTTATTATAAATTTTTAAAATCTAGTTTGAACGATAACTGATGGACCTCATATTGAGTAGCTGTGTTACAATATAATCTCCTCTAATTTGTAATAGAGAAATAATTACAACTACCTCCCATATGATTTGACATAAAAATACATAGTAGAAGAGGTATACGCTATTGCTTAATTAGAGGGGTAGAATTCATTACTGTTCAAACTACATTGAGTATATATTGTTATGTAGTAAGTTCTAACTTTATTATATTATAAATTTAAATTTTAGAACTTTAATATATTATAAATTTAAAATGACTTAAATTTTGAAATAAAATTGAGGCTATTAACTGGAGAACTTCTTTGCAGACCAAAATTCTTACTAAAGAATATAATTTATTAATAATAAATACATGTTATATAAAAGTATGATATATCTATCAGTAGTGTGGAATTGACGTTGAATATTCTATATAAAATATTCTACATCAACAGTTTAAAGACGGTACCATAGGTGTAACATCAAACTAAACGTAGTTTAAACCGTCGGTTTATAAATATGCATATGTCTAACATAAACTTTATATGTAATCCATACAATTGTATTAACCAAAACATAAGACCAATGAGTCCTAAAAAATGTGAGCCATAGTCAATTACCAAGATTACCCTCAAGACACGTTGTATTAGAGGGAAATAAATAGCTTTTTGGTTGGGAAGTATTCATGTGCAGCATGGTCTACTGCCTGTAACTTCACTCTTAGTGGTCCAATGTCTTTGGAGAAAATTAAGTATTAAACTTAATTAACAACGTTAATTAGCCACTCATTCTTGATTAGCAACTTCATTATGATCTTATGATTGTAATTAAGATTGTCGGCAGAGACCTCTAATTGCATGGGATTTGTAAAGTTTACTGGTGGTTGGCCTGTCCATATTCCTTTGTGATAATATTCTAAATGGTTATGTCCACATTGTCCATATTCCTTTGTGATAATAGATTGGCCTATTTTTTTCCCAAAAGAAATATATATAATTTGAAATTTCGATTTTTTTTTTTTTTTGAATTATAGAATTCTTCGACTGATAAAAAGTATGGAGACTTGGTGCCAAAGAAGAAACCACTAATCTCGAAGGTAATTAGCTTAAATTCATTAATTAACTATAATAACTAAGTTTTTAATCTCAATATCCGTAGTTACTAAAAAAATTTAATGTAGGATCATAAACGTGCCTTTTTTGATTCTGCGGATTGGGCTTTATGCAAGGTATCAATCCCATTAAATTGAAATATAAAATATTAAATGATTTTTCTACCCAAAAAAAAAAACCCACAAATTATTTTTAAAATTTTTTTGTTTCCAATTACCAGCAAGGTGCTGGAGTCAACCAAAAAACGACAGTGGATATAGAGACCTTACGACCAAAATTACAGGTAATTTAATACAATGTTACAGTAAATTGTTGCATTGGCCTTTTTTATTATAGTATTTTTTGAGAAGATATTGGCCTAGTCCTTCTTTTCATTTGGATTTTTTTTTTTTTTTTTTTGTTAGAGAACGCCCCACCAACAACTGCCTCCTCGAAGACCTGCCTGCACATCTTAAAGTTGCAACTGTTAATTACTATTTATTTAAATTTTCTGTGGAGAAAAGACTTGTGGTGGCCGGTGGTCTCTGTCACAATTGTTGGGGCTGATTTGTAATTACTCAAACTTATGAGGATTTGCAATCAAATAAATTGAGAAAAAAAAATGAAAATTAAGGCCTTAGTTTCAGCTGCTGCTTCTTTTTTTTATTAAAGGTGGCATGTGTCACTTTGTTATTGCATATAAATTAACGGTATATGCAGGGGACTAGACCATAACTGCATACACCGTAAAACATAAGTTAGTGTAAAAATGCACAGCATCATAAGTTAAAAAAAAAACCAAACAAACAAACAAACAAATGCTTTGAAACAGCTAAGGTAATAAAACTTAACCACAAGTAACAAGATTTAACCTATTTTTTTTCCGTGATCGGTTCCTCGAGTTATACATCTTAGTGTTTGGTGGTGGAGGTGCCCGTGAAACCACCTCAGCATCATCCTCCTCATCAGCGCACTGATGCGCCCAAAGATCCTCGTGCCCGTGTTCAGCTGAGTATTCCGCACTAAGCCTTTCCATTAACTCAACATCATAAAGAAATGCACTCTTAGCATAATCCTTCTCCAACCAATCCGAAACTGTGAATGGTACTCCATCAGCATCTTCATCAATCAGATCCGCCACTGTTGATTTAGCTTTTTTTACCGGTTAGTTTGATGACTACTGATGTGATTCGAGATTTTGATTATAAAGTAGAATAACGTGGTAATGCAAAATAACAAAAAACACACCAAGATTTTTTACGTGGAAAACCCTCAAATTGAGAGAAAAACCACGGGACCTAGTCCAGTATAAAACTTCACTATGAATGTTGGTGACTTACAAGACTTTCTAAACACACCAAAAAATCGCTCAATGACTTACACGAATATTTTTAGAGAAATAACGAAAAGAACCGAACAGACATAAGTTTGCTCTCTTTGGAGTCTTTTTGCCCAGAAAAATCCAACCCTTTCTGTTATGATATCTGCGGGTATTTATAGGACTGTTCCTAGTGATTGGCTCGCGGGAGATCCGGAACACGATATCCTCTGATCGTGGCTTAACTGGAGCCCCATACGTCTGAGAAATCCGCGCCCCATTATTGCACGTTCATTCACGCCGGTTAATTTGTTAGTTATTCCCGGGTCTTCCGCTAATCTTTGACCAGAAAACCGAGGAGGGTTAGCAGCTGTTTAGTAAAACCCTGCTCGGTGCTTTCCGTTCGGTGCATTCTGTTCGGTATATGTCTTTGTTCGGCCCTTGAGGGATTTTACCCGAGGAGGCCAATATATCATATGACATCACCTCACCCCCTAAAGTAAAGTAAGATGAGAGTAGTGAAATCTTGGTTTATTGTCTTCGGGTAAAATCCTGATATGCTCGGGGTATTTTAACCGCCCAATTTTCCCGCCTAAAAATTTCGAAAACCTTGCGACGTTTCGTTTCCCGAGGCACATCTATAACCGTTCATGGGATTTATTTTGAACGGTGTCGATTTAACGACTGTTCAAGTGGCCCCCCACTATAAATACTCGCTCATTTCGTTGATTTTAACTTACTTTTCTGCAATTCGCTTCCGAGCTAGCATTAGACGTCCGATCAACTTTTCATTCCTACTTATTTCCTTTCCATTCATCGAGTATGTCTTCTTCTGACGATTATTCGAAAACTATAGACATGTTCGAGGAGGAGGGTATCCTGAGTCCCTCTCCTCGACATTCTTCTTCATCTGATAGTGAGGAGACTTCCAGCTCGTCGTCAGCCCCTGATGCTCGCAGAGAAGAGCTTCAGGCTGCGACAGAGCAGGACCTGATAAAAGCCCGTGTTCCCTGGTTTGAGATATTTGAATCCGGGATTAAATCACAGCGGCACCTATCCAGTATCCAAACTAAATGGGGGATTTCCGAGGGGACATCTATTATTGTTCCCCCTCCCGGATCTCGCCCCCACCTGCCTCCCAAGGGTTATTTTCCCTTCTACATAGACCAACTCCGAGGGGGACTTCGTTTTCCTATCCCTCCTTTTTTTGTAGATGTTGCTTCCTATTTTGCCATCTCTCTAAGTCAGTTATTCCCCAACAGTTATCGATTGTTGGCGGGTTTCTACATAGTCTTATCCTTTTTTGACTTTTCTCCGACTCCCGAACTCTTCCATTGTTTCTTTCAATTAAATCGAAAGGAGATCGGGCTTTTTTACTTTTCTTCTCGAACAGGGATGGGTTTTCTGAAAAATTACCCATCTTCCATAAAAAATTGGAAAAGATTTTTCTTCTTTGCTCGCCCACTCCAAACCTGGGATTGTCCCGTGGAGTGGAAAGAAAACTTACCGAATGGCAAGTCAATCAAGGGGCTACTTGAGGGAGAAACATATCTATCAGTTCGTCGTAAGCTTGGCGATCAGTGTTTTAACCTTGGGGAGCTGATTGACGACGGACTGCTGTACTTGTTCCAGCTTAGTCCTAAGGGTGTTTCCCTAAAAATGCCCCTCGGTGAGTATTTACCGAGCATCTTGCTTTGTTTGCTTATTTTGTTTTAACATGCTTGAATAATTGCTATGATGTTTCTTTCTTGCAGAAAACAAGATGCTGAAAGCCAAGATTGCTGCTAGCCTGAAGAAAATTGTCCCACCAGAGAAGGCTACCAAACCGACCACTGGAACAAATCCTCCCCCATCTGTTACACCTGCTCCCCCCGAAGAGGTGATTGAAGTACCTGAGACGGAAGCCTTGATTCCTCGATCACTGAAGAGGGCGGCCCCCGAGGGCCAAGGTTCTTCCTCTAAACTTCCTCCTACCAAGAAAACTCCTTCTCCTCGAATCTCCCTTACCCGCCGAGCTAGTCCACCTCTTCAAACTCGAGCTGTTTCTCAACCCGCTCCTGGTGGTTCTAGCTCTTCTCGGCCAACCTCCCGATATCATATACCCGATTGGATTTATCCCCCCAATGTCCCCATTCTGAGAAAATCGGACCCCAAAATTTCCCATTCTATTATTTGCAATTGGGCCAATTCTCCCGACCGCAAATACCTCGGAGGATTGGCCTTCAGCAACTTGATAAATGATTTTTCCACTTCCCTCACTCAGGTAACTTATATCCATTTCCATCTGATAAACTTTTTGTCTTCGGGATATTAACTTCATTTTTTTTCTCTTGCAGACCAATCTAATGGCCGGCGAGATTATGACTCGCATCCAATCTATGAGATCCTCAGATGGGGAGAATCAGAAACATCTTAAACAGCTAGAAGGTATCGGCGAGGAGATGAATAAATCCATAAAGCTACTGGAAGAACAATACTCTGCTGCCGTTGCTACTCGGGATAAGACAGTGGCAGCTCTCGAGGAAGCGCACAAGAAATTAGCCGACTTTGAGGAGGCCAACACCACTTTATCCGGGCAGTTCAGGTCCGTGACTGAAGAGAATAAATCCCTCTTAGAGCAACTTTCACAAGAGAAATCATTGCGAGCTGAAGAGGGCAAGTCCCTTTCTGAACAGCTTGACCAGGAGAAACTATCTCGGGCTGCTCAGATCGAAGAATCCTGGCTCATCAAGAAAGAAGAATTTATGAAGTCTGAAGAGTATGGTGATATTCTGGGCGAACGCGCTGCCAAGTTCCATAACTATGACTTTGAAGCGTCTGTTCGTCAATTTAAAGCCGCTGGCTATCCTCCTGAAGGAGCTTCAACAGACTTTATAAATGTTGATGAGGCCCTGAATACCGTTCCCGATGAGTTCCTCCAGCTGTAGATTTAGGGATATACCCCTTTTGTTTTAATCTTTAAAATTGTAATCTTTTGACAATGATATTATGACTTTCCTTGTCTTCTTACACTCTTGTGCAAGCTAGTCTCTCCACCAAGCAAAATTTTAAGCAAATAAAGCTTGATTAGAAAATATCCCGAAGCAATGAATATAACAGAGCTCGGGGAAAAGACATCCCGAGCAGATAAATATGGTCGGGCTTTAGAGAGAACATCCCCAGAATAATAACATGATACAACTTAAGTTTAAACGTTGACCGAACATCCCGATCCAACGAGTAACCCGAACATTGCTCGCTACCCCGAGCATAATCACTTAGTCCCATTTTAGGTTCAAATACAGACCAAACTTCCCGATCCTGTATTTAACCCGCCAACAATGGACTATAATAACATAAGCTCGCTACCCCGAGCACAATGTCATGGTATTTTTAAGTTTAAACGTTGACCAAACATCCCGATCCAACGAGTAAACGATGGTATTTTCAAGTTTAAACGTTGACCAAACATCCCGATCCAACGAGTAACCCGAACATTGCTCGCTAACCCGAGCATAATCACTTAGTCCCATTTTAGGTTCAAATGCAGACCAAACTTCCCGGTCCTGTATTTAACCCGCCAACAATGGACTATAATAACATAAGCTCGCTACCCCGAGCACAATCACTTAGTCCCATTTTAGGTTCAAATACAGACCAAACTTCTCGATCCTGTATTTAACCCGCCAACAATGGACCATAATAACATAAGCTCGCTACCCCGAGCACAATATCACTTAGTCCCATTTTAGGTTCAAATACAGACCAAACTTCCCGATCCTGTATTTAACCCGCCAACAATGGACCATAATAACATAAGCTCGCTACCCCGAGCACAATATCATGGTACTTTTAAGTTTAAACGTTGACCAAACATCCCGATCCAACGAGTAAACGATGGTATTTTCAAGTTTAAACGTTGATCAAACATCCCGATCCAACGAGTAAACCGAACGTTGCTCGCTACCCCGAGCATAATCACTTAGTCCCATTTTAGGTTCAAATACAGACCAAACTTCCCGGTCCTGTATTTAACCCGCCAACAATGGACTATAATAACATAAGCTCGCTACCCCGAGCACAATAACATGGAATTTTTGAGTTTAAACGTTGACCAAACATCCCGATCCAACGAGTAAACGATGGTGGTTTTGAGTTTAAACGTTGACCAAACATCCCGATCCAACGAGTAAACCGAACGTGTTTTTAAGTTTAAACGTTGACCAAACATCCCGATCCAACGAGTAAACCGAACATTGCTCAATAAAAGGAAATTTATTTAATTAGGAAATATACATGGGAACAGCAATGATAACTAAAAGATTACACAAAATACTTTCTTAAATTATGAATATTCCAAGGTCTCACCAGTTCCCGACCTTCATGATCTTCCAGCCTGTAGGCTTCTCTTCCAATCACCCCTTTTATTTTATAGGGGCCTTCCCACTTGGGTGCTAATTTCTTTACTTCCCCCGCGGGATTGATTCTTCGCAGCACTAGATCTCCCACCTGAAAAGCCCTTGGGCGAACCCTCCGATTGTAAGCATTGGTCACCCTTATTTTATACAATTCCACTTTAGCCAAAGCTTTTTCTCTCGACTCCATAATCCCATCTAACTCCAATTTCCTTTTTTCTTCATTCTGATCGGGATCATAGCTTTGTACTCGAAGAGATTCCACTCCAATTTCTATTGGAATGAGGGCCTCCGATCCATATACTAAACTATAAGGAGTCTCTCTTGTAGATACCCGAGGAGTCGTTCTATAAGCCCATAAGACCCCGGGTAATTCATTTACCCACTCCCCACGAGCCCCTTCTAGTCTTGTCTTGATCCCGTGCAATAAAATTCGATTAATTACTTCAGCTTGCCCATTTGCTTGAGGATAGGCGACTGAAGTGAAGACTTGTTTAATCTTCATATCTTTGCACCATTCTTGTATTCTTCCTCCCTGAAACTGTCTTCCATTGTCGTAAATTATTCTTCGAGGTATTCCAAAGCGGCATACTATGTTCCTCCATAAAAATCTGATGACTTCTTCTTCAGTTATTTTAGCCAATGGTTCGGCTTCCACCCATTTAGTGAAGTATTCAACGGCTACTAGGAGAAATTTTCTCTGCCCTGTAGCGGGAGGAAATGGTCCAACAATATCCATTCCCCATTGATCAAAGGGACAGGAAATGATGCTATTATTAAGGATTTCCGCAGGTACATGGAATAAATTCGCATGCCTTTGGCAATTAATGCATTTCTTCACAACTTCCTCAGCGTCTTCCCTCATCGTCGGCCAATAGTACCCAGCTCGGATAGATTTTTGGTACAACATGTTAGTCCCTACATGATTTCCGCAACATCCTTCATGAATTTCCTTTAATAGATGCTCCCCTTCTTGCCTCGAGGTACATTGTAAAAAAGGAATTGAGAATCCTTTCTTGAACAACTTGCCTTCTATCAACACAAATCGGTTACCATTCTTTTAACTTTAGCGGCTTCCTTTGGGTCAGGAGGCATAACCTTTGTCTTCAAAAATTTAATAAAATGCTCTCGCCAATCGGATATAATACATGGCTCCACACTCATGATGCTATTGACGGATGTATGAGAGATCAAAAGCTCTTGCACGAGCACATTCCTGTTCTTCCATTCGTGTGCTGAACTAGCCAATTTTGCTAAATTATCGGCACGAGTATTCTCCTTCCTTGGTATTTGCATTAATTCCACCTCTTGAAATTGAGCTATCATCGCCCGCACCTTTTCCACATACTTTCTAAGCTTCTCTTCTTTCACCTTATATACCCCCTTCACTTGATGAACGACCAGCATTGAATCCATAAAAGCTTTTATCCTCCTGGCTCCAGTGTCCAATGCTATTTGGAGGCCTGAAATGATAGCTTCAAATTCAGCTTCATTGTTTGATGAAAGAAATCCAAACTGGACGGCAACCCTGATTTCTTCCCCTTCAGGACTAATGAGTATGACACCTGCTCCACTTCCCAATCGAGTAGATAATCCATCTACAAACAAACTCCACTCTTTTTCCTCCGGGGTATGAGTGACTTCCACCAGAAAATCCGACAGAGCTTGAGCTTTGATTGTAGTTCGGGGTTGATAAGCGATATCAAACTCACTCAGCTCTGTGGCCCATTTTACCATCCTCCCTGATATTTCAGATTTGGATGAAAGTCT
This sequence comes from Haberlea rhodopensis, assembly GCA_907163345.1. Taxonomy (NCBI): domain Eukaryota; kingdom Viridiplantae; phylum Streptophyta; class Magnoliopsida; order Lamiales; family Gesneriaceae; genus Haberlea; species Haberlea rhodopensis. The sequence continues at coordinate 3,015,978 of CAJQUN010000042.1, read as the reverse complement.
ACCCAGAGGAGTGTTTGTTATTACCATGATAGGATGAGACAGGAAGTATGGTCGAAGTCTTCTCGCTGTGGTGACTAGAGCTAATGCCAACTTCTCTATTTCAGGGTATCGTTGCTCGGCTCCTTGTAGGGCTCGGCTGACATAATATACGGGCTGCTGTTGTCCTGACCTTTCTCTGATTAACACGGAACTGATTACTTCTTTGGCCACCGATAAATAAACGAGAAGCGTTTCCTTAGGATCAGGCTTGTTTATCAAAGGTAACTGAGCCAAATAATATTTCAGATCCTCGAAGGCCTTTTGGCATTGGTCATTCCACTCGAACTTGACTCCCTGCCTTAATGCTTTGAAGAAGGGCAGACTCCGATCAGCTGATCGGGATATAAATCAGCTCAGTGCCGCTATTCTTCCTGCTAATCTTTGCACTTCATTTAGTGTTCTCGGGGGGTTCATTTCTCGTATGGCCCGGATTTTCTCCGGGTTAGCTTCAACACCCCTTTCCGTGACCATGTACCCTAGAAATTTGCCACTACGAATCCCGAAAGTGCATTTTGCGGGATTTAACTTCATGCCAAATTTTCTTAAAGTATTGAAGACTTCTTCGATATCTTTGACCAAGTCCTCGGCTTTTCGGCTCTTGATCAGGACATCATCCACATACACTTCCACATTCCGACCAATTTGTTCTTTGAACATTTTGTCCATCAACCTTTGATAAGTGGCCCCCGCATTTTTCAATCCGAAGGGCATTACCACATAACAAAAGGTTCCTCCTGCTGTTACAAAACTTACTTTTGATTGATCCTCCTGTGCCAAAGGGATCTGATGATATCCTTGATAAGCATCCATAAGACATAACAATTCATGTCCAGCAGTAGAATCTACAAGCTGATCGATCCTGGGCAGGGGATAACAATCTTTGGGACATGCTTTATTCACATCCCTAAAATCCACACACATTCTCCATTTATCATCGGCTTTAGGCACCAAAACTACATTCGAGAGCCATGTAGGGAAACCGATCTCGCGAATGTGGCCTGCCTTTAACAACTCTTCTACCTGCTTGGCAATGACAGCGTCCTTTTCTGGTCCAAAATACCTTCTCTTTTGCCTTATCGCCCGAACATTGGGGTCTACGTTGAGGCGGTGTTCGGCAACCTCAGGTCTTACTCCCACTAAATCAGATGTACTCCATGCAAATACATCCACGTGTTGATTTAAACAATTAACCACTTTCTCCCGCAATTTTGGATCAAGTTGGGACCCTACCCTAGTAATTCGAGTAGGGTGACCCATCTCGATGTTGAGGAACTCCTCTTCGGGCGTTACTCGTTCCTCCTCGCCCCGCTTCCTCTTTTCACTTCCCCCTCGTCCTCTTCCTTCGTTATTCTGCTCTCTTTCTTGCCTTAACTCTTGCACATAACACTTTCGTGATGAGCTATGATCACCTCTTACTTGCCCCACCTCTTCTCCTACTGGAAATTTCATGGTTAGATGATAGGTGGAGGCAACGGCTTCGAAAGCAGCTAGGGCTGGTCTTCCCAATATTACATTGTAAGAAGATGGTGCATCCACAATGAGGAAATTTATCATCTTTGTTTTGATCCTTGATTCTTCACCAAGTGTAACTGGTAGAGACACCTGCCCTATCGGATTTATGACTTCCCCTGTAAATCCGTGCAAGGACGTATTCACTTTCAATATAGGTAAGCTTCCCAAGTCCATTTGGTTTAACGTACTAAGAAAAAGTACGTCCGCCGAACATCCTGTGTCCACAAAAATCCTCTGCACATTATAATTAGCCACTGTAGCAGAGATAACCAACGCATCATCATGAGGAAAATGGATTCCTTGCAGATCTGCAGGCCCAAAAGATATGGACGGACCCTCATGTACATGATTGGGGTCAAGAGATAGCACTTGAAGCTTCCGGGCGTGATTCCTTCTTGCTCTGTTCGAATCTCCACCCGACATCCCTCCGGATATCATGTGTATAGTTCCCCGATTAGGGGTATTGTTCAAGGTTTCCTCTTCTCCCTCTACTCTTTCTCCCCGAACTGACCAAGGGACTGGCTGAGGTGCTCCTCTTCCGGGATTTATGTTAACTTTAGGAGTGAAATTATTGTCTTTGAACTCCTCGTTAAATCCCGGCCCTCCATCAGACTCATTAGATCTCCCACCTCGGAAACCTCCTCCTCGACATCCTCTTCCTCGGAAAGACCCTCCTCGGATCATTCCTCCTCGAAAAGGTCCCCCCCTATGAGGTCCACCCCGCCCCATCTTCGGCATACTTTGGTTCATTGCCACTTCCCGATGAGGTCTCATCGGGAGATATTGGTCAAAACTTCTTTTGATTGGCTCCACTGGTTTATTCTTTCTGTTCACTTCCTCCCCAATTTTACCATCTCTTCTTTGCTTCATCCTTTGGGCTTCTTCCAAATTAATGTACTTGGAAGCTCTTCCCAACAGTTCATCATAATCAGAAGGTGGCTTTTTTGCCAAAGATCGGAATAAGTCTCCTTCTTTTAATCCTTGAGTGAACGCGCTGATGAGTATTTCAGAGGTGACATGTGGAATATCAAGACATGCATGACTAAATCTTTTCAGAAAATCTCGAAGAGATTCCTTCTCCGCTTGCTTAATCCCGAACAGACTAAGAGCTGTTCTCTTGCAACTCCGGCTGCTTGCAAACTGATGCAAAAATAGAGAACTAAACTTCGGGAAAGAGTCTATGATTCTTGCTGGCAACTGATTAAACCATGCTTGCGCTGCACCCGATAATGTAGTCAGGAAAACCCGACACTTCACTCCATCCGTGAGTTGATGAAGAAGCGAAGCGTTTTCAAATCGAGACAGATATTCTTCGGGATCTGTACCACCATCATAGTTTCCCACATTCAGAGTCCTAAAGTTTGGGGGCAAGGGATCGTCAACCACATGGGAAGCAAATGGAGTACTCCTCTGCGGAGGATATAGACGTCCTTCCATCTTATTACGCATCTGCTGCATCTCACTTTTCAGCTCTTCCATTTGGCGATTTAAAGCTTTATAAGTTTCATCATTCAAATGATTAGGAATATTTCTAACTTCTTCAGGTTCTTTTTCAGGCTCCTGTCCGGAGGCCAACTCTTCCCCTTCTTCTTCTTGCACAGTTTCTTGTTTCTGGGGAGGGGCCATAAATTGCCTCATGATCTCTCCGACAGTTTTAGTTATCATTTCTGTCAAATGCTCCATGGGCATTCCCCCAGCGGGAAATGACCGAGGAACATGTTGAGATGATCCCTCATCTTCTGGCCCTTCTCTGGGTTCATCGAGCGAGTATGGATGACAATTGGATCCATTTCCCCTGGAAGCTTGCCCCCTACCTTTACCTCTGGCCATCTTGCCTTTTGATTTATCTTTTGTTAGAAAACTCGTCCTACTTCAACGTCTTTGCCCTAAATTTCCCACAGACAGCGCCAATGATGTGATTCGAGATTTTGATTATAAAGTAGAATAACGTGGTAATGCAAAATAACAAAAAACACACCAAGATTTTTTACGTGGAAAACCCTCAAATTGAGAGAAAAACCACGGGACCTAGTCCAGTATAAAACTTCACTATGAATATTGGTGACTTACAAGACTTTCTAAACACACCAAAAAATCGCTCAATGACTTACACGAATATTTTTAGAGAAATAACGAAAAGAACCGAACAGACATAAGTTTGCTCTCTTCGGAGTCTTTTTGCCCAGAAAAATCCAACCCTTTCTGTGATGATATCTGCGGGTATTTATAGGACTGTTCCTAGTGATTGGCTCGCGGGAGATCCGGAACACGATATCCTCTGATCGTGGCTTAACTGGAGCCCCATACGTCCGAGAAATCCGCGCCCCATTATTGCACGTTCATTCACGCCGGTTAATTTGTTAGTTATTCCCGGGTCTTCCGCTAATCTTTGACCAGAAAACCAAGGAGGGTTAGCAGCTGTTTAGTAAAACCCTGCTCGGTGCTTTCCGTTCGGTGCTTTCTGTTCGGTATATGTCTTTGTTCGGCCCTTGAGGGATTTTACCCGAGTAGGCCAATATATCATATGACATCAACTACTCTTAGGGATAATATCACTATTAATATGAAATATTTCATATCAATAAAAAATGAATGATTGATGTTTAGCTTCTTTTAATAGTTTGTTTGATGACTGCTCTTAGTGATATTATTACCATTAATATGAAATATTTTATTTTAATTAAAAATGAACGGTGGATGACGTCAAATTTCATTCGTTATCGGATTACTCTTTAATATTCGTAATGATTAATTTATGATAGCCAAATTTAGAAATATATTAAATTAAAGTAAAAGGTTGAATGATAATAGTTGACTAAAGTTTCCAGTATTATAAGAAAATTATCTATACATTTTTTTATTCAAATAAAACAAAGAACAATAATCACTTTTTTAGGGGAAAAAAACGATATTACACAATCATTTATGTTTTTTTTTATTGAGAGGGACAATATACCGGGTTTTTTAATCAAATATTCGATTTTCGAAAATCATTTAACAATTTAACCGATTTTTTATTATTATTATCAAACTAACATAAGTCGCCTTGTCAGATAGCGTCTTCATATGAAGTCGCCATCTGATATGTCGACTTTAATAAAAAAAAAAAAAATTTAATGTCGCCATCTGAGTTGGCGACACCAATTTAATTTATTGGTGTCGCCATCTCAGTTGGTGACATCAATTTAATTTATTGATGTCGCCATCTGAGATGACGACATCAATGTAATTTATTGATGTCGTCATCTCAGTTGGCGACATCAATTTAATTTATTGATGTCGCCAACTGAGATGACGACATCAATGTAATTTAACCCTAGCACTTTTCCAAAAACACGCCGTCGCACTCGCTCATTCTCTCATTTTCTTTTGCTGCGAAAATTTCTTCCATCATTCTCATTTTCTTTCGTCCGCTCATTCTCATTTTTATTGTGCTGTGAAATTTTCTTCCAACATCTCTGCAAAAATCAAGCTATTTTTTTCCAAAATATTTACGGTAAGCTTTTTTATTTTGTTATTTGTGTATTGTAGATAAATTATGATTTAGATATATTTAATAGGAGTATATTATTTTTTGGTGTATATTTTGATGATGTGAATAATTAAAATTCAAGTTGACTTCGGAGGGCGGCGGTGGCCGGCGGTGGCCGGCGGCGGCGGCGGCCGGTGGCGGCGGCGGCAGGTGGTGGGCGGGGGACGGGTAGTTTTTGTAATGTTGAGATTAATGTTGTTAATTTTTGTATTATATTTCAGGATGGATCAAATGAGACAACCAGGCCCGGTTGACACACATCTTTTGTCGTTGCAGTCTTCACATCGATCTGAGGATGTATGTGCAGGTGATATGGATAGTATACTTCGTGTGAGAAACCCAGATAGCTATTTTTGGGATATGTGTCCATTAGATATACGTGTTGTTAATTTGTTGCACGTTATTGGATTTTATGGTATCTATAGGTGTGGTAAGATTGAACTTGACATGCACCTGATCACGGCTTTAGTTGAGAGATGACGCCGTGAAACACACACGTTTCATCTTAGATCAGGAGAAGCGTCCATCACACTACAAGACATTGCAGTAATATGGGCGTTGCCAGTAGATGACATCGTAGTGTCTGGAATAGATTATGATAGGACTCTACCTGAATGGCAAGAATCTTGCCATATATATTTAGGATTCATACCAGATATCAAGGATTTTAAAGGTGCGAGGTTGAGGTTAGTTGTTTTGAAAAATCATTTGCTGCAAAATCCCTTGGGGGTACATGAGCAAGCGACCATTGACACTTATCAATACGACTCAAGTAATCAAAAGCCCTTGGTTCTATAAGTTTAATCTCTTCCATTGTGCGATCAAATTTTCTGACCTGATTTTCTGATCCCGCTCTCCAACACAAGTCTTTCAAATGAACGGATTTGAAGCGACTATTAAAGTTTGAACAAACATGTCTCAAACAAAATCGATGTACTCCAAGGGGTGATTTGAAGTCAGGAATACAATCGGCTGCAGCAATGAGGCCTGGATGACGGTCAGAAATCAAACATACACCACCCTCAGATCTTCTCACAATATGCTTGCTAATCATCTCCAAAAACCATCTTCATGACACAAAGTTTTCTTCGTCAACAATTGCAAATGCCAAATGTAAGATTTGATTATTCGCGTCCATTGCCACGGCAATCAACATCTTATGTTGATATTTCGTATACAGATGTGTTCCATCCACACTTATTACCCGGCGGCAATGTTGAAATCCTTGTACACATGGATGGAAGGCCCAGAACACGTAATTCAAAGTCTTTTCTATTGGTCTGGCATTTTCAAGGTGAACCCACTCAACGACTGTGCCGGGATTCCATTTTTGCAAAGCTCCCATATAGTAAGGCAATTTCCTCACGGAGCTCTCCCATGTTCCGTACACATTCTCAACAGCACGTCGTAAACTAAACCATCCTTTTGCATATGAGATCTCAAATCCATATTTATCTTTCACTGTTTGAATTACATACTTTATTTCGTAAGCTGGATCACGCCGAACAATTCCCACTAACAAGCTAGCAATCATGTTTTTGTCCAAATTTGCATGATCGACCGACAGCTCACTCAAAAGGCAAGTGTGAGAACCTCCATACTTGTTTATTTTGAATAAACCAACTTTTTTCTTCAACAAGGCCCGCAGGTACCATCTACAAGGCATATCTTTTGTACTGTGTTTGCACACCACTTTCCACAATGTTTTTGTACTCTTGACAACGCGGTACTCCCATTTCGTAACACGTACAGAGTAATCCTTTACAGCTGCCTGCAAATGAGCTTTATTTTTGAAAACCATATCTAGATGGATATCCCCTTTGGAGTAGTCGTAATAACTCCCCCATCTACCTGTTGGAATGTCTAATGAGTCTCCAAATACTTCGGGATGTGTCATTGAGAAGAATGGAATTGTTGGATAAAGGACATGAATATTTGTTGTGGTTGTGTCTGGTACATTATCTGGCAGTTCTTCGATATCAACCTCATCATCATCAGACTCGTCCTCAGATGGAATTCCCTCCGGTTCAGTCTGAATATCATCTCCAAAATCCACAAAACTGTCTGCTAGTGGCTCGGGAACAATATTGTCAGCAACTATAGGAGCATCATCTTGAATCCTAGAGGTAGTTGGTCTTTCTGTATCTACTACAAATGGACCACTACCACTTGTTGGCATTTCTGTAACAAAATCATAATCTCTCCGTTCTGGTTGTATATACATCTCCAAACAACTATAATTTTGTTCAGAATCCAATACCCATGCTAAATTGTAATCATTGTCAACGGGAAAAATTGTTTGTTTTATCCCAGAAAAATCACTAAATATATATTTACAATATATTTTCAGAATGAACTGGTTACGGTCGATGCCAGTAATATCATATACGTCGTTCACTAACTGCAAATAATTAATAGTGCGAGATATTGTCATGCCTTTCGACGGACCACGATCATATCTAACAGATTCTGAATCTTGTAATATATCGTCTCCCCAATACAACAAAACTTAATTGACATACCTTAAAAGATAAACACAAATTTTATAAATTAGTACAATATATATAATATTATTAAATTTAATTATTTGTATAACAACATACCTGCAGAGAAAATATTCACGAATTCTGAAGAGAATTTGAATATTCGAAAGCCGAAGAGATTTTGCTTTATATTTCAAAATGAGTAACATTTTGTTCAGTTTTATAAACAAAGTAATTGATTATTGTCGCCATCTAAAATGGCGACATTAAATAAATTTTTTTTTTTTAATTGTCGCCATCTCAGATGGCGACAATATTTAAAAACAAAAATAACTTATGTCGTTATATACCGACACCGGTGAAAAAAATAATTTTTTAATATAATGTCGTCATCCTACATGGCGACATCAGAAAATAATATTTTTTTAAGAATTTTTATGGAAGTCGCCATGTCAGATTGCGACTTTACCTAAAATCGCCATCTGACATGGCGACATCGAAAAAATAATATTTTTTTTAAGAATTCTTTCGGAAGTCGCCATGTCAGATGGCGACTTTACCTAAAGTCGCCATCTGACATGACGACGTCGGAAAAATAATATTTTTTTAATAATTTTTGTAGAAGTCGCCATGTCAGATGGCGACTTCAAATGAAGTCGCCATCTGACATGGCGACTTAGGTTACTTTCATAATAAAAAAAAAACGATTATTTTGTTAAATAAATTTTTTTTTTCGAATAAAAAGTTAAAAAACCCACAATATACCATTTACATATTTTATAAAACACTACAACAAATTTGGGGAAAAAATTTCGTAATTCTTTTTTTTTTATTTACACGACATGTTAAAAAATTAAAGCAATTGATAGTTAAATCTTAAATTTTTAAATAGACAAGTTTGCAAACGTAACTCGTTAATTATTATGGGCAAATATGATTTTTTGTGATGATTAAGTTTATATACACACACATATATTTCAAAATTTAAGATATTATAAAATTTAATTAAAATTTTACCTATTACTGTAACAAATGTACTTAATGTCCTTTAGCACCACAAAATATAGTATTTGAAAATTATCGAATTCGAGCAGAACTCGAATATGTTTGATGTTTTTTGAGTTGAATTGGAGTCAGATTATTTTGTTAGATAGCTCGCGAGCTTTAATATTTGATTAATTCAACATAATTATATACTAATAAATATATTTCGAACCTTTTAAGCTTTTATTTTTTAGTAATAGTTCGAATATCTTCCGAACATAATCGAATATTTCGAGCCAAACTCGAGTCTTGATTCGAACTGAAATCGAGCCAAAAATATTAAAAATTTCAATCTTCGAATCGAACCATAAAACGTTTGTGATATTTTGCTTGATTTGCTTTGTTTACACTAGGGCTGCTTATTGGATCCACCGGACCGGTTTGGGGTCCAATTTTACCTGAACCGATCCGGTCCAGTAAGAAACCGGATCGGATCCCGTTCCGGTTCACCAATTCCGAGTTTTGATTTTTTTTTTTAAACATTTTGCTGCACAATTTTGTCAAAGGCATGGTTCGAATGCTGCAAAATTTTGTCAATTTTGTCAAAGGCAATGTTCGAATACGCGACCTCAAGTGTTCAAACAAGAAACTCTAACTACTAAGCTAATTGACCTCTATGTTTATAAGTTTAACTCATTATATTTTATATAAAACCAATAATATTTTTGTTTTTTTTAAACAACGGATCCGATTCCAGTTCAGCCCGAAACCAGATCCTTTTAGTCCGAAAACTGTAAGATTCTGTTTCCGAAACCTTAGAACCGATCCAGTCCGGTTTGAAATTGGTTAGCCCGGTTCTGGATCGGGCTAACCGATCCGATTTTTGACTGGATCCGAATTGACCCGACCTGTTAAGCAGCCCTATTAGAATATAGGTTTGATTTCTAGCCCCAAAACTTGAATTTGTTAAAGTTGGTGCAAATTGTCCAACAACCCATTTTCTAATTTAAGAGATACTTTCTTGAGCAACACTAAAATTCTTATATGCCATAAATGAAAAAGTAATCATTTCTCTGCATAGTCATCCATTATTTCAGAATTTCGTTAATTGAACATTCTTGCCATATTCTTATCTATATAAACACGTCGTGCAAATCTTGACTTGGACAGTAAATCTCAATGGCATTCGCAACATATACTACAAGAAGGGCGTATGACAAAATATTCAAATTAAAAGAAAATAATTAAATACAGAAATAAATGGTCAATTTTGATATTGTTAAACTTAGTTTCCCAATAATGGCGCCAAAAACTTATCGTGGTTTTATTTAATAATTAAAATCTTATAATTCAAAACTTGAGCATGAATTAAATCCGCTAGTGTACGGTATCAAGTTTTAGTATATGAATTGAGAAAAGATTGTTATTCCAAGTGAATTAATTAGCAATACCAAATAAAAACTATATTAATTTTATTTAACATACGATAATGGAGTGACTAACTAAATAAAGAAACTAACAAAATATCAACAAATAAATCAAGGATTGAAAAGGAAAATTCAATGGAAGAATATATCGAGACTTTGGGTCCAATTTTAATCATCTATGGTTCTTTTATTTTATCTGATTGAATTTGTGTGAATTGCTCAGGTGACAAGTTCCGAATTATATCTGATATACTCTCGTTCACCCATTTAATAAATATCATCGAATTCACGATTCATGAAAACCACTTTCGTCCGACGACACAACGGTTACACATAAATTTAATTTCATCTCTTGATCTCAATCAAATTTATGGCATGCAGTATATGATCCTATTGAAATATCATCTCTCAATCTCAACACAATATATAAAATAATTCAAAGGCGGCGTGTACCTAGAAATAGCAGGAAATCAACTAGTTTCAATAATTAAATCATAAATTAATAAATTGGTGTTCCTAATCTTGATAAAAAATAAAATAAAATTAATTCATTATTTTACTGAATTGAAAGAGCTTAAACTGTTTCTCAACCAAAAAAATTAAAGAAAACGATAAAAGAAGAAGGAATCAAATTCGAAATCTCTTTCACCGTCGATCCTCCTTCGCCCCTTGAAATATTCTTGCTTTCCTAGGCTCGTTTTTCTCCTGTGACTTTTTTCCGAACACTTGATATGCACGACTAAGCTGAAGGTCTCTCGGGGGTAGGCATTCGGGTACCCGATCAGATATTCCCAAATGAGATAAAAAACCGAAAATTTTTGGGTTCGGTAAAGTACCCGATACCCGACCCGGATTGGAACCCGACCAGTTCCAAAGAATAAAAAAAAATTACAATTGTTCACGCATTACACGCTTTAACATTTCAGACTTCAGCTTTCCCATTTTTCCATCACGCTTTCATCTTTCACTTAATCACTTTCACCAATCACAAACAGTAAGCTTACGCCTTCGCTCGCCTTCAGGCTTCAGAGACTAGAGTTCAGCCTTCTCATAGTTCTCATTTTCATTCCTCTTCCCCGTCATCTTCGCTGCGTGACTGCGCCTCTGCTCCTCTCTCAGCGGCGATACTCGGAGGCGGCGATACTCACGGCGATAGCTCCTAAATCATTGAGGTAATTTTGTGTATTCGAATTTTTATTATGGATGCTACTAAAATGCGAGAAAGAATTGATGTAAAGTTTCTGTTTGATTTTTTTTTTCTGAAATAATGTATCTCTAGTATAGATTTTGTTTGGTCTTCAGTGATTGCTGTCTGCAATATTAAAGGTGTTTAAATGTTAGACCTTATGAAAAAAAGATTGTTCTAATGATCTGAAAGTTGTGTTAGGTAATGGAACCAGTTGGTGGCTCCTCAGTTGGTGGCTCCTCACAATCACACAGTGATGTTGAAAATCTTGAGGTAAAATCTTACCAACCACCACCAGAGATACAGTTTAACGATGTTGATCCTAAAAATGTAAATGTGAACGTGGATGAGATGCCACTTAGGACGGCGGAGAAAGCAGGTTTAAGCATTTTATGTCAATTATATGCCCTATGTTCGCGATCCCCTCCCGAAAGACGTTGACCAAACACATTTACCAAATGTACTTAAAAGAGAAGTCAAGGTTGATGTCCTTCATGAAAATACATACTCAAAGAGTTAGAATCACCACAGACACATGGACATCCATTAAAAAGGTTAACTACATGTGTCTCACTGCGCATTTCATTGATAATGACTGGAATTTGCATAAGATAGTTTTAAACTTTTGTCGCTGTTGAAAAATGTTGAATGATTGGGAGATTGATAGGATATTCACTGTTATTGTAGATATTGCTTCGTCTAATGATGGCATTGTTGCTCTCTTGAGAAGGATGTTTGATGGCCGAAAGAATGCTAGCATTATGGGAGGGAAATATATGCACATGCGGCGCATTGCTCATATTCTTAATATTGTTGTACATGATGGTTTGAGGAGTAAAGAGGAAAGTATAGTCATATCTCGTATTAGAGGAGCAATTAAGTATATTAGGAGTTCACCGGCTAGGTACAAAAAATTTAATGAGTGTGCGATGCTTGAACGAGTAGATACAAGCAAAATGTTATGTCTTGATGTACCCATTAGGTGGAACTCTACATACTTGATGTTGGAGTCGGCCACGTCACTTACTAAGGTTTTTGAAGCATATGAGGACAGTGATCGTGGTTTTGTCATTGATCTTGTGGATGGGGTTCCAGATTGGGCTAGAGCAGGCTTTTATTGAAGTTTTTGGCACATTTTTATAACCTAACATTGCGTATCTCAGGCTCGTTGTATGTCACATCCAACATTGTGTTTAAAGAAATAAATGCAATTAATCGACTTCTTAACCGGTGGTTGGACAGTGATGATTTCGAATTGTGTTTGATGGCAGGCAGAATGAAGAAGAAACTCGACAAATATTGAGGATCAATTGATAAGATGAACAAGATCTTGTATTATGCTGTGATCCTCGATCCATGTCCTAAGTGGTCATTTTTGCATTTCACATTTGAGAAGATGTGCCCCGGCGTTAAAGCAAATGGGAGCCCAAAAAGTAGGGACTTGAAAGATCAAGTGTGGAGGGGTTTTGATGAGTTGTTTATGGAGTATAAGAAATTGTATGACCACACAGTCCCAACAAGCTCGAGTAGAGCAAGATGTGATGGGTCATTGCATAGTTTGACTGGAAGTGGTGGAGGTGAAAATGAAATAGATGATTTGGATGACGATAGGATGATGACAGGAAAAGGCAAGTATGTGAAGTCCGAGTTGGACAAGTAATTGAATGAGAATTGTGAGCCATTTGAGGAGCAGTTTGATATATTGAAATGGTGGAAAGTAGAATCTCACAGATTTCCCATTCTTTCCAAGATGGCTAGTGATATTTTAGACCGTTGTTTCAGAGTCTGCATTTAGCACGGGAGGGAGTGTTCTTGATAGGAGTTCTTTGTCTCCTAGAATAGTCCAAGCTCTCATATATGCTCAAGATTGGCTACGAATGGATTCTAGGCCAGTAAGCGTGGAGGAGGATTTGTGTGAATTAGAAAAAACTTGATAAATGTAGTTTCAAAATTTTGTTATATTTTAAAATTTTAAATTATATTAATATGAATATTTGTGTGGCAATCATTTGGTTATGAATTTTATTTCTCTTTTTTTTTTTTTTTTTTTTGCAGATTTGACTGATATGGGCAATGATTCATCAATCCTCGATGCTTGACGAAGAAGAGGAGATTCGAGAGATGCACTAATGACTGATCATGATAAATTAAGTTTGATGCTTCTTGTTTGATGTTTGATTTAGTTGTTTTTGATGTGATGAACTTATTATTGTTGTTTGGATTACTATTGATGTTGAATTGAATGATCTGGTTGATCACGTGGTACAAAAATTAAGAGGAGATCATGCCCGTCTTTTTAAAAGTCAAATCAGGGGGAAAAAAGGATGAAACTGAAGAAGAAAAAAGGGAGCAAAAAAATTCCGGTAACCCGAACCCAAAATTTTGGGTACCCGATAATTTCGGTCGGGTATTGGGTATGTTCAGGGGGTACCCGAACCGAACTTCCCGATTCTCGAAATACCCGACCCGATCCCAGCCCTAGTCTCTCCCAAAGTTGACTATTGTTTCTTCCAAGTCTTGAATATCTTTGATACATTCAAACATAATAATTACTTGAAAACTTCCTCATATTATAGTCAAGAATTCACAAAAATATACCTTAACAATTGGACTTATCATCAAGTTGATGCACAATCTTCTTGGGGGACTTGTTGAAAGATGACAGGTTTTCAAAATGTTGGACGGTGGTTGCATGGCTGACTTTTCCAGAATGTTTGACCGGTGGCTTCTCAATGTTGAAATGAGGGCTTGGACGGTGGCCGGTAGCACACCTTGGATTGTCAACAATGGAGGTTGCAAAATCCAATATGATGATCACCACTGATGGTTTGAAGCTCCTACAAATACCTCTCAAATCCATCTCTGTAAAACATCCCTCTGTAAATCTCCCGCATAACTCAAGAATATGAGTCTCTGTATTGTATCTGTGTGAGTGTGAGGTGATCTTGTGTGTTGCTCCACTGGACTTAGGCATTTACCGAACCACGTAAATTTGGTGTTCTTTGAGTGTATATGATGCTTACACTTTCTTTTCGGGTGTTTTGGCACAACAATTGGTATCAAAGCTATGTGTTCGTGAAAATGCCAAAATTGAAAGTGTCAATTCTATTTCTGACCACATCGCTAGATTCGTCTCATCGACTGGAGTTCGGGATAATTTTCGGTTCGTAATTTCGACTTCCGAGTCAACGAAAAATCGAATTTAAAGTTTTGAAAAAAATTCTGAAAATTTGTTTTTTAAGGTACGTGCATGGCTGATTCTGATTTCATTGGGGAAGAAGATACCCAGATTTGAACCGGGTCGACCCAAGACCTGGCCTGCAAAATCTGAACCGACCCATACCCATATCAAGCCCGTTCAGCCCAACCCACATCTCGTATCAAATGGCCCAGTTCTAATCGGGCTCGACCCAACCTGTACAACAGAACCCGCCTGAACCATCCAATTCGCTCGAACCGATCCAGACCGGTCTGAAACTGAAATATCCCATTTTTGCTCGTTTTACATCCGATTTTGCTGATCCAGGACTGGTCCGGACACAACGGTAGCATCTATTTCTGCTAAAAAACTACCAAAAAGGTCAAAGTAATGGATTCAAATGCAAAGTTCGAGGTGGAGAAATTTGACTGCACCAACAACTTTGACAGAAGTACAAATAGTATCAAGGATATGCCACATGATGAGTGGAACTATGTCAATCGGCCCAGCCCAAACCAGATGAACTGATACGAACCACTGGAGCCATATGAACGGGCGCACCAGTGTGAACTGTCTGCACTGTCAGACCCGCAGAGCCCGACCAGAATCCGTCTGCACCATTGGACCTGCAGACCCAACCTGCATTTGTCTGCAATCTTTGCATCATAGTACCGACCCAAAGTTGTCAGCACAGTCGGACCTACGGTACCGATCTGAAGCTGTCTGCACTGTCGGACCCGCAGAGCTCTACCAGAATCTTTCTGCACCGTTGGACCTGCAGAACCCAACATGCAACTGTCTGCATCATCGAAACCACGGACCTGACTCTGAAACTTTCTGCACTATCGAAACCACAGAATCGACCCGAAGCTGCCTGGACTGTCGGACCCGCAGAGCCCGACCTGAATCTGTATGCACCATCGGACCGGCAGAGCTCGATCTGAATACCTCTGCACCATCGGACCCACGGAACCGAATCTATCTGTATCGTTGGACCGTACAATTGACTCTGAATTTGTATGCACCATCGGACCCGCAGAGTCCAACTCTGAATCTGTCTGCATCGTCGGAACCACAGACCCGACTATGAATCTGTTTGTATCATCGGAACCAGCAGAACCAACCTGAATCTGTCTGCACCGTCGGACCCGCAGAGCCCGACCTGAATCTGTCTGCACCCTCGGACGCGCAAAACCCGATCTGAATCTATCTGTATCATCGGACCGTACAACCGACTCTGAAGATGTCTGCACCATCGGACCCACAGATCCCGACTCTGAATCATGTTTGTATTGTCGGAACCACAGAACCTACTTTGATTGTCTGCATTGTCGGAATCGCAGAACCAACTTGAATCTGTCGGAAACTCAGAACCGACCTGAATTTGTCGGAATCGTAGAACCGACTTGAATATGTCTGGACATCTTGCTCAACTAAAGAAGATGATTGAAACCCACACCGAAAGGAAGATTAAGATGCTCAGACCTGATAATGGCTGACAATGAAATTCAGAAGTTTTCTTATTCCTCTTCTTTCTCTAGAAAAATCTGTTTTATTTTCCAATTATTTCTTCAATTAGGAAAACGAAAGAAAATAAATAATAATTCTAGGCATTCTATTAGTTCATTCGGAAGGATCTCATCTCATAATTATCCATGACTCCCATTTCAGAAAACCTGTCAGAATGAAGGGAAAGTCAGACATTCTCCCCGTTCACGTTTTTTCTTTTTCTTATCAATGAATAGATCTCTTCACTTGTATGACTTAGATGTCTCGTATTTCTCAAAAAAGTGATTCGATTGATGGGATTTGGTATGAGATCGATGATATCGATGAGATTGATCGTACCAGGCACGCCATAGAAAAATGGTGCAGCAGAATGGATGAATTGTACTATGATCCGTTGCAAGTTATCCCATATATGGAGTGAGCAAGGCATTCTGGGCAGAAGTCTTGTCATATGCTTCTTATATCTTCAGCAGGCTACCGACTTCTATACTAGATGGAAAAACTCCCAGGGAGGTATGGCTTGGACAACCCATTTCTGATCCCCCTGCATATATTTGGGTGTCCCGCATACTTTCACGTAACAAATTCAAAGCTGGAACCTTGAGCCGAGAAAGCCGTTTTCATGGGATTTAGTGAAGGAGTTAAGGCATTTTCGTCCATGGAACCATGTGTCAAAGAAGTTGTCTTGAGCCGAGACATTACCTTTGGCAAATCCATAATTTTTGAACCAGAAACAATCAGAGATAAAGAACCAAGATCGGAGTTCTCATTTGCAGGTGGAGTTCGTGATTCCCATAACTCCAGAAGACTCTGACGATCATAATGGAGACTAAGTTGAAATGGAGATACCATATTCATCATCAGTATATGTTGCTACCATTAGATCGAATAGTTGTATTCAGACACCTGATCGGTTTACTGATATGGTAGCATTCGCTCTTCCAACTAATCAAGATTGTATTCTGTGGAACTACGCAGAATCTGTTTGTAGTGTGGAAAAGATCACGTGGAAGATGGCGATGGATGAAGAAATGCAATTGCTTCATTCTGATAAAACTTGGAAGGTGTTTCCGCTTCCTAAAGGAAAGAAAATGATTGTTCTGAAAGACGAGACAGTGATCAATTGTCTAATTGGATACGTCGATTCGGTTTATGCTGGTGATCCTAGAAGGCCTTTATCAACTACTAGTTATGTGCTGATCATGGCAGGAGTACTAGTGAGTTCGAGATCTTTGCTGCAGTCCATAGTTGATTCGTCTACTACAGAGACTGAATATATGGCGATCACGGAAGGCATCTGGTTGCATAATTTGGTGAAAGACTTTGGTACCAGGCAGAAAAATACAGAGATTTTCTATGACAGTCAGAGCGCCATATGTCTGGCAAAGAACCAAGTTCATTAGAAAATACTGAGATTTTCTGCATCAGTCAAAGGCTCATATGTCTGAGCAATGAACCGAGTTCATCATATTCGCAACAACCACTTTGTTATGAAAATAGTAGAAGAATGAGATATTCTACTCAGGAAATTGAGACTGCAGATAATCTTGCAGACATGTTAACAAATATGGTGACAGGGATCAAGTTTCAATACTGCTTGGACTTGATCAACATTAATCGAGTATCCAGTATCTGGCGCCTAAGGGCGTACTGAAGGAGGCATCACATATCGATGGAAAATCGCCAAGGTGGAGATTATTGAAAGCAGATTTTCAAAATGTTGGACGGTGGTTGCATGGCTGACTTTTCCAGAATGTTAGGCCGGTGGCTTCTCACTGTTGAAATGATGGTTTGGACGGTGGTCGTTAGCACACCTTAGATTGTCAACAGTGGATGTTGCAAAATCCAATATGATGATCACCACCTAGGTTTGAAGCTCCTATAAATACCTCTCAAATCCATCTCTGTAAAACATCCTCTGTAAATCTCCAGCATAACTCAAGAATATGAGTCTCTGTATTGTATCTGTGTGAGTGTGAGGTGATCCGAGAGTTATTTTGTAATTCTCGTCTGAATATATATAAATCTGTGTGTTGCTCCCGTGGATGTAGGCATTTGCCGAACCACGTAAATTTGGTGTTCGTTGGGTGTGTATGATGCTTACACTTTATTTTCGGGTGTTCTGGCACAACAGAAATTACTCATGTATTCTTAATGTTCAATAGGAATGATCTCCCCATAATTGCCACCAGATGAAGGGATAAAATGGAAGAAATGGAAAAATGCATATGAAGTCATTTATATAAAGATATTGTATGGCATCTCAAGAACTTCACTTTATTTATTGCTTATATCGTGTTATATCACCTATTTTTATTTTATGATTTTGAAATATTTAGATAGAAATGTGGAGTGACTTATACTTGTCAATTTCTTCATCAAAGCCCACTATAATATCTCTATTTGCACTTACTGTTGGCCTTCTCCAAGTCTATAAAGATCATATGCAAATATTTACTCCTCTCATGATAACGTTCGACAAGTTGAAGTAAATGGATAGCTCCATAGTTGATCGTCTTTGCATGAACCCGGATTGGTCCTCTGAGATCTTAATCTCCCTCCTTAACCGACGTTCAAGTCTCATATCCCAAAGCTTCATTGTATGACACATGAATTTTATACCATGTATCTAACCAACTTGATTCTCTTTATTGTTCGCGTGCATATCCTAATTTTTTGGGGATTAAAGAATTAGTTATTGTTTTTCGTTGATGTGGAGTAACTTATACAAGAACAAACCTATATGGATTCAGTATGTTACCTATAATTTTGGTCTGGTAGACGTGTATTTCTTCAAAGCACAAAACAATATACAAAAGATAAATGAGACCATATTTTTTTACGTGGAAAATCCCAAGATATGAGGAAAAATCACGGGACCTAGTCCAATATAAATTTCACTATAAACAAATGAGTAATTTACATGTTTTCTTTACAAGAATGAGCTAAGAAACGAAAATGGTAAAGGGGGAAGCTACTACGCCGAGAAGGCTGCTGTGAAGGAAGAAAAAGAGGGCCTAGTAAAAGGAAAATGGACCAAGGCAAACGGGTCAAGGTACGATAGTCTCTAGTGTCTTATGAGATTGGGCCGAGCTGGAGGTCTTCTTCGAGGCCGAGCTGTAGGTCATCCTCAAGTGCCGAGCTGGGGTGGCCGAGGTGGAGGTCTTCCTCGAGGCCGAGGTGGAGGTCTTCCTCGAGTGCCGGCTGGGGTGGCCGAGGTGGAGGTCTTCCTCGAGTGCCGGCTGGGGTGGCCGAGGTGGAGGTCTTCCTCGAGGCCGAGCTGGAGGTCTTCCTCGAGGTCGAGCTGGAGGTCATCCTCGAGGCCGAGCTGGGGTGGCCGAGCTGGAGGTCATTCTCGAGTGCTGAGCTGGGGTGGCCGAGGTGGAGGTCTTCCTCGAGGCTGAGCTGGAGGTCTTCCTCGAGGCCGAGTTGAGGTGGCCAAGCTGGAGGTCATCCTTGAGTGCCGACCTGGGGTGGCCGAGCTGGAGGTCTTGCCCAAGTCAGGTCTTGGAGAGTACATACTTTCACCAGAGTAACACCAGTATCCCTAATAGGATGATCTCTAGTATCTTACAAGGGCGGGTCGAGCCCATAAAGTTCGGGTCCGAACTGCACCTGATATCTATCACAAGTATCCCCCTCTAGTCGATAAAGTAATGTTGTCTCGACTCAGACTGGTCAGGTGAGGACCCAGATCGGTATTAACTTCAAATGTCAAACCATGATCTGATCTTGCGAAGTAATCACTGAGGGGTGGAATCACAAGCGTCGTGTCGAGTTCCCAAGTCATGCTGTCGGTAGAGCAATGACAATTCGAATGCCGATCCTTGATAAAGTAGGCGGCTCGTAGAACCCATACGAGGAACCGATGTAATCATAGTACTGAGAGCTCGTGTCAATAATGACAGGTCGGACTGCGTAGTAGGAGTCAGAACCGAAGCTACTATAATCGAGAATTCCGAGCTAGCAAATGTGATTTAGAGACCCGATGTGATAAAACTGAGCTGAGAAGCAAATAAGCATATCTCCGAACTCCAAGAATAATAAATATTCCGAGCAGATAAAACAGATACGGACTACGTTTATCTTGGTTGGGCCGACCTGAGCTCCTGAGATAATGTATGAGCTAATAATATCGTTCCGACCTAAGCTGAACTCCACGATAAATATAACCAAATAATGCTCGGCCGACCTGATCTGATCTTCGAAACAAGCAAGAGCAACTAATGCTCGCCTGAACTCCATAATAAATAAAGCCTAGATCAGCTCCATAGCAGATAAAACTCGCCGAACTCCAGAGCTAATAAACATCTGGACATCCAGAGCTTAATATATATGTCGTGCGAGCTGGTGTGCGCTTATCGTGTACGCCCAAATTAACCTCACTCAATCATCAAGATTGATAACAATAATGTAGTAGTGTGAGTAGGGATCGATCCCACAAGGAGGTGTGAATTCTTGTGTTAATGAAAATCAAAACAAAACAATAAATTAAAGATGGGGTTGTGAGTGATTGAATTATACTACTTAAATTAAAATTAAAGATTAAACTAATGAAAGCGATTCTTGGTATCGGTCGACTCTTCCTTGGAATTATCATCTATTTCATCGATTCACAAAAGACTCAATTTTTCATATGAATATTCATCGTTGGACGTTTAATCCAATAATCAAAGTCCTATCTCACCTTACGTTTAGTTAAGTAGCCCAAGCGTTTCTGTTTAACCCTTATCAAACAATCAATCAAAATACAAGCGATTAAGATTTAAATCGATGATAGCATATGAACTAGTGAGATCGATGAAGCTAAACAACATAATCCAAGCGTCTATGTTTAATCTAGTCAAGTGTTCCTCCTAAGAATTTAACAAACTCACAAGCGGAAATTCATCAATCTTAGTTGCTTCGTAAATTAGAGGGATCAAACGATTCCGTATTTGATATCTAATTTAGCGTTAGATTTCATGCAAGTTACTAGGTTGTCAATCCAATAAACAAACACAACAATCATATCAATAAAATCAGAAAAACTCTTGATATTCAATAAAATTGATAATTAAAGCGTATGAATCTCCCCAAGATAAATAATTCCAAGGATTTGTCTTCCTCACCCAAGAATTAAAAACTAGCTAGACATAATCTAATAAAAACAATAAATAAAAGCAAGGGAAAGAATACTAATCCGTTCTCCGCTCGTCGAGGTGTCAATCCCTCCTTCGCTTCGATCTTCGTAGCCGTCTTCAACAAAATTGAAAGAAAAAAATATAAAACTATCATAAACTACTCTACCCTAACTATCTAGATGGTTCAAAGGTCTGATTTTCGTCCATATATGTATAGGGAGGCTGATGGAGTATGTTAGAATCCATGTGGGAAGGAAAGAAATCAAGAATTTAACTTTCCAAAATCCTATTGGCGTAATTACGCCTAAAATGGCGTAACTACGCCTAAATTCCCGTAGCACTGGCGTAGGTACGCCTGAAATGGCGTCTTTACGCCTGATTTTCCATTTTTCTGGCGAGTTTTGTATTTTGGCCATAACTTTCTTATACGAACTCCGAATTCGATGAATCAGCTGTCCACGCGAAGATACCTCAAAGTTCTACAACTTTTCTATGGACCACATTTCCAAAACATGGCTCGAACATATAGAAATTTGAGGAGAAAGGAGCAACATGTGTCTTGGATTCTGGTTTTTTCCTCTTTTCTTCAACTTTATTGCTTCTTTCATCATTTTAGCTTGATTTCTTCACATTTCCCTACATTTACACAAATATACGATTAGGTAGCATATGTATCAATTTATCCATCAAAATATACCAAATCGTAGACAATTAAGCGCAATAGATGTGTATATTTCTAGTCACATCAAACACCCACATACTTAAACTTTACTCAACCTCGAGTAAATCAGACAAAACTACAATCTTTTTGTTTGGCTCATAGCATCATAACAAAATAACTTGTTCCCACTTTAATGCCTCAATAATTTTAAACATGCATAGTAATGAAAGGCGGTGAAAAATTAATAATGGAACAAGTTCAATCTCTAAACAATTCGTACCCAACAAAGTAGTGAACGTGTGTGGGTGGTCATAAACAAGTGTCATGTACAAATTATAGATCCAAAAGAAGTAAACCCACAATAGTTCAAGTCATACACTAACACAAGTATAAGCTCACTTGCACACTCTTCTCCACTATCTTAGCCACTTTGCAAACATAAATCAAGTAGGTCTTTATTAGCTTGTAGTGTGGCCTAGGTATTGGCTTATGAAAGAAAGGTAAGGATATATCAAGTAAGAGAGTATGATGATATGAACACTAAAAGCTTCACTTCTTGCTTGAATTTTCAACTTTTGTTTCAACTTTTTTCTTCTTTTGTGCCTTGGCTCCCCTTGGAGTCATATTTTTATCTATTTCCTCAAGGCATTCCTTTTCTTTCATGTATTTCATTCTTTTGACAATAAAGTTCACAAATATACTTCAATGATTCCCAAGTGCATTTGAATGAAATACATCATACTCCCTTAAAAGGTATGGATTGAAATCATATTTAGGCTAAAAGGGTAGGATGATAAGCTAGTCAAGGAATGTTGAATGGGGGTCTTTAGTATGTTTAGCATACTACCATTCTTTTACATTAAAGCTCAAAAAAGGGTACTAGAGATTGATTTTATTTACATGGTAGGCTTGAAAGGCTCAAACGCATCAAAGATTGCCTATATCACTTTCATGTTTGCAAGTAGTCTAGACATACGCCTCAAAGAGCATGTAGTTAAGTTCTAGCATGTATTAGAGACTTCTTAAGACTATTACAAAGTTCACACAATCTTCACTAAGCTATGCACACTTCACAAGCCATGACAATAATGTGCTCAAAATATTCAACTACTAAGTTAAAGTAAACTTTGCATTAGAGTTCAAAGTGTTCCAAGGTTAACAATTCACCTATGTTCAAAAGCATGCATGATATCAATTAGGTTTCATCGTGGGCTAGTGATTCTAAGCATGTGTTCATTACTAGCTATGAGCTCAAAATTTTCAAATTTTTTGATTTTTTTGTATTTTTGTAATAGAAAAGCAATAACAAGCCACTAATCCCTCCCCCATACTTAAATCTTACATTGTCCCCAATGTAAGGCAACAATACAAGAGAAGAGAAAAGTCTAACTAAAAATAATAATAAAAAAATAAAAGGGAGAAAGGAAACTAACTCCCCTTGGGTTGCCTCCCAAGCAGCGCCTCTATTTAACGTCGGTGGCCCGACGCCAGTTCTCTCGCTTAAGGCGATGCCTATTCGCCTTGCACCTCTTGGAGGGTTTTTGTCTTTTCACTATGTCGCCTTCCTCCAAAGAAGTCAGTTGAGGTCGATCAAGATCTACCTCATGGCATCCTTTAACTTGTTGTCCCCTATGCTCGCCTTTGGGAATCTCATTCTGGTGAGATTTCTTGTAATCCACCTCGATCTCTATTTGTTGTTCAAGTATTGATGGCCTCAGTACCATCGTTGCTGGAGTTTCTACCTCTTTGCCACTGTCCAAGGTGATGTTGTCTTCGAAAAAATAGTCCCAAGGATCCATTTCATCACAGTATTCTTTCGCCGACTCCTCTTCCACAGCACATGATTCATCTAAGTATTCAACATAGCTCTCAGTGGGAAACATACCTTGCGGAGTTGTAGGATGTACAAGCTCCTTTTCTTCTATTGGCACATGTGTCTCCTCTTCTAGCTCGGGTGATATCAGTACCACCTTCTCATAGTCTCCTCTTCTTCATCACTCCATGATTCGAATGCAATCATGGTCTCCTTTCTGAGTGCTAGCCCTAAATTCCTGTTGAAATTGCACAGTACTAGCATTAAGTGTTGAAACAAGATCCTCTAAAGACTCACCAGGGGTATGGTATTGAGGTTGTTGTGGCCATGGCGGGTATTGAGGTTGTTGTGGCCATGGCGGTAGGGTGGACTGCATGTAAGGTGGAGGTGGGCTCATCCATTGATTGTCCCAGTTGAGATTGGGATGATCACTCCAACTTGAGTTGTATGCACTTTGTCCACTCCCTACGACAAGTTGTTGCACAAGATACTCCAATTCATCTAGTCGCCTATAGTCCTCCATGAAAAGATCCAATTTTTCAGAACTCAACATGTAAGCACGAACAAACAAGAGTAGCGGTGGGGGAAAAGAAAGAGAAAGAAACAAAACAGAAAATATTAACACAAAAATATACAACGCCTCCCCGGCAACGACGCCAAAATTTGGTGTGCGCTTATCGTGTACGCCCAAATTAACCCCACTCAATCATCAAGATTGATAACAATAATGTAGTAGTGTGAGTAGGGATCGATCCCACAAGGAGGTGTGAATTCTTGTTTTAATGAAAATCAAAACAAAACAATAAATTAAAGATGGGGTTGTGAGTGATTGAATTATACTACTTAAATTAAAATTAAAGATTAAACTAATGAAAGCGATTCTTGGTATCGTTCGACTCTTCCTTGGAATTATCATCTATTTCATCGATTCACAGAAGACTCAATTTTTCATATGAATATTCATCGTTGGACGTTTAATCCAATAATCAAAGTCATATCTCACCTTACGTTTAGTTAAGTAGCCCAAGCGTTCTAGTTTTAACCCTTATCAAACAATCAATCAAAATACAAGCAATTAAGATTTAAATCGATGATAGCATATGAACTAGTGAGATCGATGAAGCTAAACAACATAATCCAAGCGTCTATGTTTAATCTAGTCAAGTGTTCCTCCTAAGAATTTAACAAACTCACAAGCGGAAATTCATCAATCTTAGTTGCTTTGTAAATTAGAGGGATCAAACGATTCCGTTTTTGATATCTAATTTAGCGTTAGATTTCATGCAAGTTACTAGGTTGTCAATCCAATAAACAAACACAACAATCATATCAATAAAATCAGAAAAACTCTTGATATTCAATAAAATTGATAATTAAAGCGTATGAATCTCCCCAAGATAAATAATTCCAAGGATTTGTCTTCCTCACCCAAGAATTAAAAACTAGCTAGACATAATCTAATAAAAACAATAAATAAAAGCAAGGGAAAGAATACTAATCCGATCTCCGCTCGTCGAGGTGTCAATCCCGCCTTCGCTTCGATCTTCGTAGTCGTCTTCAACAAAATTGAAAGAAAAAAATATAAAACTATCATAAACTACTCTACCCTAACTATCTAGATGGTTCAAAGGTCTGATTTTCGTCCATATATGTATAGGGAGGCTGATGGAGTATGTTAGAATCCATGTGGGAAGGAAAGAAATCAAGAATTTAACTTTCCAAAATCCTATTGGCGTAATTACGCCTAAAATGGCGTAACTACGCCTAAATTCCCGTAGCACTGGCGTAGGTACGCCTGAAATGGCGTCTTTACGCCTGATTTTCCATTTTTCTGGCGAGTTTTGTATTTTGGCCATAACTTTCTTATACGAACTCCGAATTCGATGAATCAGCTGTCCACGCGAAGATACCTCAAAGTTCTACAACTTTGCTATGGACCACATTTCCAAAACATGGCTCGAACATATAGAAATTTGAGGAGAAAGGAGCAACATGTGTCTTGGATTCTGGTTTTTTCCTCTTTTCTTCAACTTTATTGCTTCTTTCATCATTTTAGCTTGATTTCTTCAAATTTCCCTACATTTACACAAATATACGATTAGGTAGCATATGTATCAATTTATCCATCAAAATATACCAAATCGTAGACAATTAAGTGCAATAGATGTGTATATTTCTAGTCACATCACGAGCCGATGAGTAAATAAGTTGATGTGAGCTCCAGAGACGAGATATATCGAGCAAATGACACCTATCTGAACTCACGAAATAGTAGTCATGCATTGGGTAAATAGATACAGCCGAGCTCCAGACAATCAACATGGAGCAAATAAGACTCCAGGGTGTCGAAACTGAGCTGGCATGTTGTCTTGTAAGGATGACATATTATCTTGGCCGGGATGACCTGTTACCTGTGCAGGGCTGACTTGCAATGAAACTTAGAAATAATTCTAAATATATAATTAAATCTCAAACAGGGCTGACCTGTTATCTGTGCAGGGCTGACCTGCAATAACAACTAGAAATAATTCTAAGCATATAATTAAATCTTAAAAAGGTCTGACCTGTTTTCTGTGCAGGACTGACCTGCAATAACAACTAGAAATAATTCAATAGAATTAAATCTTAAATAGGGCTGACCTGTTAATCTGTGCAGGGATGACCTGCATTAGCAACTAGAAATATTTCTTAGTATAGAATTAAATCTTAAACATGGCTGACCTGTTAATCTGTGTAGGGCTGACCTGTTAATCTGTGCAGGGCTGACCTGTTTTCTTAGCAGGGCTGACCTGCTATATCACACTGGAATCTGAGCAAATAAATCTCGGCTGAACTCCAGAGAATAAATAAATGTCATGTTTGAACTCCACAGAATAAACATGAGCGAATGACTCTCGTCCGATCTGAACTCAAGTGCGGGTGATGCGATAAAACAGTGCATGGGCGGGCCATGGCAGCATGTCCTAGTCAAGGGACCTTAACTTTTTCATAGTCATGGCGGACCTTAACTTTTTCGTAGTCAGGGTGGACCTTAACTTTTTCATAGTTAGGGCGGACCTTAACTTTTTCAGTCAGGGCGGACCTTAATTTTTTCATAGTCATGGCGGACCTTAACTTTTCAGTCAGGGCGGACCTTAACTTTTTCATAGTCATGGCGGCCCTTACTTTTTCAGTCAGGGCGGACCTTAACTTTTCAGTCAGGGCGGACCTTAACTTTTTTCATAGTCAGGGCGGACATTAACTTTTCAGTCACAGTGGTCCTTAAGTTTTTCATAGTCGGGGCGGACCTTAACTTTTTCGTAGTCAGGGCGGACCTTAACTTTTTCATAGTCAGGGCGGACCTTAACTTTTTCATAGTCAGGACGGATCTTAACTTTTTTTCAGTCAGGGCTGACCTTAACTTTTTCATAGTCAGGGTGACCTTAACTTTTCAGTCAGGGCGGACCTTAACTTTTTCATAGTCAGGCCGGACCTTAACTAAATATTTGTCAGGACCTCATACACCTGTGCTTAAGCAATCAGGACGGACCTGTGCTATATTTGCCAGGGCCTCATACACCTGGGCTTACTCCGAATATCCCATCCGAGCTCCCCATCATCACATCATCCGAATAAGTTCATCCAAAATCCAAAACAAATACAGATCCCAAGCTGACGAATAAGGCCTTACTGCGAGATCGTCTGTCTGAGCTGATATAATATGAGCTTACTGCTAAATAGAATGCCCGAGTTGTAGTCGTAGGGGAATATTGCGAGATTGCATGCCCGAGTTGAACTCTTGAACAGGGGCTTATTGGACACACCACAATTAAGGCATAATGACAGGGCCAAAGTCGAGGCTGATTGCTGCGGCCAAGCTGAGGTGGATAAGGACGAGCTCACATGGATGAGGCCGAGCTGGAACTCATACGGTCGAGGTGGAGCTCATTTGGCCGAGATGGCCGAGCTGAGGCCGAGCTGAGGCCGAGGTGGATGAGATGAGGCCGAGGTGGAGGTGGAGCTCCTACGAACGAGGTGGAGCTCATTTGGCCGAGGTGGAAGCTGAGGCCGAGGGGGAGCTCATTTGGCCGAGGTGGCCGAGGTGGATGAGCAGAGGCTGGCTGAGCTGAGACGGCTCGACGTGAGGTACTGATTTGAACTTTGCAACTTTTACTCAGCTCCAATCCTGCAACAACAACTCCTAACGCCCCCAAAAGCCAAATGCTAAAGCAGCTCCATTCTCCAAAAATTGTGGTTGGCTAGGGGGAAGAGGTATCCCAGAGATCTGAGGCCTGATGTAGCATCTCAAGAATCATTACGCTGGCGTTTCTTCGAGTGCAACCCAAAAGTATAGCAACTTTCATACAAGGCTACACCCCAAGAACCAAAACATTCCCCCCTTTTTCATCAAACCCGTCGTCGCTGCTTACCAAAGGTTTTTCTTCTCCAGAACTTGGAACACCCATCTCCCAACAGAGATGTAACCCCCAGACCATCATTCTCCTCCCCATATGTCAACGTCTTGAGCTCACGTTTCCCACAGACGGTGCCAATTGTTACCTGAAATTTTAGTAGGGTAGACGTGTATTTCTTCCAATCACAAAACAATATACAAAAGATAAATGAGACCAGGTTTTTTACGTGAAAACCCCCAAAATATGGGGAAAAACCACGGGACCTAGTCCAGTATAAATTTCACTATAAACAAATGAATGATTTACATGTTTTCTTTACAAGAATGAGCTAAGAAACGAAAATGGTGAAGGGGAAGGTACTACCGCCGAGAAGGCTGCTGGGAAGAAAGAAAAAGAGGCGACCCCCCCAACCCTACTGTTCCTTCACTATTTATATTAAGGATAAATGGGCCTCTAATGTGCTAACTAAATAGTATGATAACGGGTCTAGTAAAAGGAAAATGGACCAAGGCAAACGGGTCAATGTATGATAGTCTCTAGTGTCTTATGAGACTGGGGCCGAGCTGGAGGTCTTTCTCGAGGTCGAGCTGGAGGTCTTCCCCGAGGCCGAGCTAGAGGTCTTCCTCGAGGCCGAGCTGAGGTTGCCGAGCTGGAGGTCATCCTCGAGTGCCGACCTGGGGTGGCCAAGCTGGAGGTCTTGCCCAAGTCAGGTCTTGGAGAGTACATACTTTCACCAGGGTAACACCAGTATCCCTGATAGGATGATCTCTAGTATCTTATAAGACAGGGTCGAGCCCATAGAGTTCGGGTCCGAACCGCACCGGATTCGGGGTATCACAGTATATGCCTTCGTATCTTTGCATAGAGCAAAAATAATTCTTAGATTTCACATTATCCTTAATTCTATCCACAAAAGGTACATATATGGTTAATGCCATATATGTCCTAGTTATCAAATACAAAGGGATTCCTTGAGAACGTGAATAAGAGGTAAATATTATTTGTATTTCAGACACTAAATAATCCAGATGTCGGTAACAACTTCATCAACCAAACATTCAAGAATGCAAGACTCGATCTGTACCCCGAGTTCAAATGCTTCAATTTCAAAATCGAGCCATCTTCCTTCTTGCCTGCTCATGTCCTTATCTACAAGTTCAACATCAGCGTCTCCAATGGCTCCCAAACTAGAAATTTCTTCGTACACTTCTTCGGCTAATCGCTCCTTTCTTCTAACCACTGATGCACCCTTAGCCCATAATTTGCATCCTCCACCGACATATCGCCTGCATCTTAGGTCCAAGCGTTCGGTCACACAATTAAACAGAACCATTCGGTCCAATCTTGGAACACGCCCACGGCCATTCAAACACTTTGTCCAACTTTCCAATTGTTCAAAAAGACGAGGATCTATGATTTCACAAGCGTGTCCTAAAGCATAATCTATAAACATCAGTTCTATATTACGTAGCATCTCCTTCACATACTCTAGTTCCCACATTCTTGGCTTCTCACAGTTAACCAAGATTAAGGCAGTCTCTTGCCTTCTTGCTACTGTTTTAAAACAAGTTGAATAAGCTGAGTCTGATAATTCAGTATCCCCTTCGACTGAAACTAACATTTTCGACGAATACTTACGGAGCACTTCCTGTACTTGAACTGATGAGCACAGTTTGCTACCTGAAATTACAAGTAAAAAATTTAAACTTAGTAGTTTTAACATTGGTTAATGCACTTATCATTATTATGATGTACCACGTTTACAATTACGAAAAGTATGTTACTTACCTCCCGTACTGTTACTGTCTGCTGTGTCTGAAGAATTGCAACTGTCTGCAAAAGAAGAATGCTCAAGAACTGATACTGGACTAAGAAGCTGGCAATCAAGTAACCTTCTGGCTTGAGATATATCGTTGCTACGCTTGTCAATTTCTTCCATCACCCCCTACGTAACAATTAAGCATTTTTGTTCAGTCTTGCAAACATCATAGACAATTCTAACAAACATTAATGTCTTCTGATGCTTTATGTGCCGGCTGCTATAAACAAGCTTCATGTTAGTGCCTGTATGTTCAAATTTTGTCAATGATTCAACTAAATATCATGCAAACTGGCAAGTATATGTTATCATCCTGTGAAAAACCAAATCATAAAATAAACAGAACTGAAGGTAAATTTATTCCTGGAAAATGGTAATGCTCTGATAATTTTTTTACAAGAAGGCTCACAGTAAATTATAAGTAAAATAAGCTAATAAAATATAATCCATTTATATGACAAATTCTGTATTCATTAATTCAAGACTGCCTAGCACATTTGTCAGGTTATAAATCCCTTTAATATCGATCAATTAAAGTATGAGGCAGGTTAGTTACCAGGTTATCTGTGTGCATTCCATCTTTGATTTTATTTTCTTCTTGCACCATTGAACTTGTTGAGGCATCCAAACCAGAAGCAGAATCATGTAAGAATGACCCTAATTTCTGTTGTGAAAAATCTACCTTATGAGTTAATTCTATTAGCTGTCGCTCCAAAATGGTGCTTAATGAATCACCTCCTTTACCATTATGACCAAGAACAGAAAAGGTCGAAGCAAATGTACCATCTGAGATAAGTGATATCCTTTTACTTTGAGAATTTCTAGAGATCATCAGACAGTTTTCCCTATTCTCGGAGTAATTCCCAGAGAGAGCTCCCAATCTTGTCATTGGAGCACTGAATGTAAAGGAAATAACGTCAGTTCTTGTCTTTCGACCATCTTGGTTCCAGCTACTTTGTCTTTCTACAATAGCACTAGATTGATTGACTTTCCCATTTTTATCTATCCAAATGTTATGAGCATCCTGATTTTTTCCACAGAGGTAATTCCCATCAACAGATCTTTTCTTATGAGTAACACTTTCAGAAATAAAAGAAGATGTCTCTCTTTTATCATCTTTAATCTCAGAGCGCAACTTCCTTGAACTGATGTTAGAGGTACTGGAACTTTTAAATGAATTACTTTGTCTAGCAGAAGAAACATCTCCACTCGTATCTCTCCCACCTCGTGCCTTTGATATCAGAGGTAATTTTCCTTTATCAGAAATACAATTTTGCTTCTGATTGTTTTGGCGGAGCAAACTTGAACCATTTGACATAGATGGCCTCTTAACCGTACTTTTCTGCTTCGTAGATTGACTTTTGAACAGGTGGTTCGGACTAAATTCGCTTGTTTCTTTCTGGACGGCCAAGTTTCTGCTGCTACTAAATGCCAGGCCTTCTCTTTTCTGAACATTTGTCTTTGCCTGTAGGGCAAGTGAAATGGATTTTCCTCTGTTTTTTACACCGACAGAAGATTCTCCCGAATCTTGAAAAACCCCTGTAGATGTTGTGACCACGGATCTATTCCAACTTTTATTCATAGAATGTCCCCTAAAATTCTTGACTGCGTAAGATTCACTTGGTTTTTGAGAACCTTTAGAAAGGTTTGATTGTTTTTTAGCTGCTTGGGCCTTCTCCTTCAAATCCCTCACTCTTAAAAGCACTGAAGAAGATCCAACAGTAGGGAACTTTGTTTTTTTATTAACCTGAGGTCCTGGCTCAATGATTTTAGCTGCTGCTACCATTATGTGAGCAGCATTTTTCGACGGAATAAAGTTCACATTTTTAACAGGAGATAGAAGTCTGTGGTGGGTTAATGGAATTGATTTAGCCGATTTAGGTGGCAGAACTTCGGTTTGAAACTTTTTAATGGGCCGGTTAATCTCCTGATGTTTTGACTCCATATAAAATTGGACCGATACCTTCGTATCTTGATGATATTCACGATTTTTGGTTTCATAATCAGCAAAGCACAATGATTGAGAAGTAACATATGGGATAGAGGGTAACTCGGAGATATTAGATTCTGGTAAATAATCCAATCCCATAAGCCTGCCAACAACCCTCCGGGCCCTGGGTCCATAGAAGTCCTCATCAGTGACTGATGAAACACAACTAAATTCGCTACTTTCTTTAACACTCGATCCAGCAGCAGATTCATCCTCATTCAGCTGGACATAGCATGGGAAATATTTTAGCCTATAAAATTGAAAACAAAGAGATCCAATCATTTGCTATCTCTATTATTACCGTTTGAAGCTGGACCACTGGCAAATATCCATTACATCTTTTTTTCTGTTTGGGTTGCTCTACATTAATGTGAATATTAAATGTTCCAGCCATGAGAAAATATAAATAGGAACATGCAAAGTTATCAACAACAGCAACAAACAAATCCAACACATTCAGTAGTACCTGGTAATTCTGAATTGGTTGAGAACAAATTCTTACGAGACTTTGCATTCCAATTAAATAACTGGAGGAAGCTGCCAACGTAATTTCCACCCTTGGAGACTTTTTTCTCCATTCCCATTTAGTAATCAAAACAAAATTTTGACAAACTGACAGTTACAGCAAGGAAATGCAAATTTTATCTCGCATACTGTCCATCTGCAACTCAATTAAATGTAAAGGGTGATTTATGTTTCCCCAAACAAAATTTGGTGAAGAAAGCTTAGAGAAATACTGATGTAACAACAACACATTCTTGCATCTTCACATTTATTATTCAAATACATATCAGATACATTTTTGCAACACAAGGAAGAGTTTGATAGATATGAGTCTGACTAGGAAGCACAAATTTTAAAGGTTTCAGATGAATTCAAAATCTTATATCACGTTACATGAATGATGATTGGTTGATGGTTCAGAATAGGATAACCATAACCCATCATATTCAGTCAACTGACCACCCCACATCAAATAATCATCTCGAAAGGTCGAATTTGTTCAAACAACACATACAGTTGAGTGCAGTTCATGAAATCAAAACTGATTATGTCCAACCAGAAATCTTTACACCGGCATCAAAAACCTTATTATCCACATCTCATTTTATTAATACTGAACCAAAACTAAATTTATTCAGGGTTCAGAGAAGTAGCATTACAAAATTTTTCTTCCTTATAATTTAATTCTAGCTTTGACATTCGCTTAATTTACAAACTTCTTATACCATGATGTCTAACTGCAACACCTGTCTTACAACTGCACGATCCATCATTAACTCTTTCAAACTCCATATTCGGCATTGGGAAAAAAGATTGGTTCTTGGGATCGTTCATCACTGCTAACAACAAAAGTGAGTTAAAATCAAGGTTACCAATGGAGATCCTTTCTCCGATCCAACTATGGAGTATAATTATGATTTGAAGAGAGTAGCTTCTTATCATGAAAATGATTCAAAAGTCATCTTTTAACTCAAGTACCACATCCTATTTGATTCTAACAACTTATGTTTAGTTTTCTATTTCAATTGGATAGCATTTAGATCAAAAGAACCAGACAAGTTCCACAATCAAGCAATAATAATTTAAGACTGTTTAATTGCTCTAATTTGATTGTACTCCCATCCCCAGTATAGACTTAAGCTACTCCACACTCCCGTTAACGAGAATCTACCAAAATCAAATGTGAGACCAGTACGAATTATCCAGCCTATTTGAACAGTGAGACTCCATTTAACACAAAACACAGCATAACACAAGGACACTTACAGTATCAACACAGATGCATTAAAAAACCCATAAACGTAAAGACCCTTTTCATCTTCTTATCACAGGAGTGGTAAAACAAAGTCAAATCAAGAAAACTTACACAGCCCACTTGATGACAAGTTCTCTTCAGATCCCCCACACTGGAAAAGCAACGAACATTATCACAAAGAACCTACATTTATCAAGAAAATGTATGAAGTAGAGGTACAGAACTCCGGATTTGAGAACTTTTAAGAGAGGAAATGGACGTTTATGGACAGGGAAGAAGTGAGTTGGAACCGTCCTCCATGGGGGGGGGTGTTGAGATGGAATAGTCTAAGCAATTAATGAGGTGAGATCGTGGCAATCAGATTTAGGTGTTTCAAAAATGCTATATCTTACTGTAAATGCATTATGAAAAAGAAATGTAATATGGCAATAATTGTTGTATTATTATATAAAATGTTAGAATCAATGTAACGTCAATTTAGGCAGACGAAGGATTTCAAAATTCTAAAATGACAGACAAGATGTGCCCACTTGTGATTCTGGAAATTTTCTCCTAGTTTTGCTGCACTGCTCAAGAATGGAGCTACTGTGTAAAAGTACAGGAGATTGATTTTATTCTAAAAATTAATTAAATGATTTCTAACACAAATTATATTTATTATAAGTAATTATCGTTCAAAAAATTGAGAGTGAACCAAGTGATGAATAACTAAAATTGAATACAAAAGAGGTGATGCAAAATTACTTATTTTGTATCTTCCGCTTAGTTACCAATAACACAACACATATGTTTTGTGCGTCTAAATCAAGGCGAACACACATATAAGGTAGGGGACTAGCTGTCCAAGAAAAAAAAAATTACTATAAAAAATTTAAAAAAAATGATATTTTAGCCCTCCTAAAATTATATCTTAACACCCTTAAAACAAATTTTGCATTTTATTTTTTATAATTATCTTCTTAAACAATATATATATATATATATATATATATATATATATATATATATATATATTACTTTATATTATATTATTAAATAAGACTTTTTGATTATTGTTTTTATCTCCCACTATTTATTTTTTCGAAATAAGTCTCAAAATAAAATATAAACTCAACATAGCATTAGGTAGAAAAATAGTTCCTACATAATATTAAGTTATACAAAAATTTAGTACTATAATTAAATTATATATATAACACACACGAGTCAGGATCCAACAGTTACCAGTTTCTATTTAGAAAATAAACAAGGGCAAGCAAAATGCAAATGTAATAAATTTAGTTTTTTTTTAAAATATATATATGAAAAGTTGGGCAAGGCAAGAGAATAATATATTAATATAATGTAATAAAAACAATATTTTGAAAATAAAAAGTCGTGCTCAAGAGACCAAATTCGATTATTTTGAGATGACTATTATTTAATTAACGTCGTATTATGGCCAGAAATGAATTCAAAATTCTTGAAGTTGAGGCTCCATCAATTCAAGTTAAGCTCCATTGATTTTACCCCAAGAGCACGATTAAAACAAGCAAATAGACATGCGGGTCGAGTGGCATCATATGTTCTAAAATTCGGACAGGTTTGAGTTTGATATTGAGACAGATTTCGAATTCGAGCTCGTTAACCATTCCATCAATTATAAAAATTATATGTATGCAAATGACTTGTATTTAAGATATGAAAATCATTTCCTTTTTGTCTATGTTTCACTTTAGTTAGACATTATATATTGACACACAATTTGCCTAAATCTTGTTTGCACATCAAACTAAATCCAACATTTTAAAAAGTTGTTTTTTTCTAACGATGAAAGTTATAAACATTTTACATCTTCATTATTCAAATGTTGGGAAATAAATATACATATATTTAGTTTTTTTTTGTTTTTGGTTTTGATAACGTGAGAACCCGCAGCCGCTATTCTTATGATGCGCACTGGATAAACCATCGGACTGACGCAATAGCCTGCAAACTACACCAATCAGGTAATCGCATTAGGCAAGCCTGGTGCGACATGCTCAAGCTGAGAGAGGCAGATGCGAGAGGCTAATATACATATATTTAGTTGCTTGAGTAGGTTATAACTTATATGTATGAAGACATTATAATAAATTAAATTTATTTTATTTTAAAATTTAATTAGGTTTAATACGTAATATTTTTAAGTTGAGTCTTTTATGCTGAGTTTCGTGTCGATTAGTAATTTGGCTTTATACTTTTTTGACGTCGAATGCAAAATTATTGATGAATATATTTTTTATTTATTGGGACAATAAAATTACTTATTCAAGCCTGGTGATGAATGTGTCACGCGATCTATGGGAGACTAAAGATCCACATCTTGTTCCCAACCTCCGGTGCTTGACTATGGCGCTCGTCATGTGGGATTATTTGCAGCGCATCTATCATCAAGATCATAGTGCTCACAAGTTCCAATTGGAATTGGAACTTCATCATTTTACTCAGGGCACTCTACCTATTGCCGAATTCTATTCAGGTTGTAATCTTTGAAGTAAATACTCTGATATTGTTTATGCTAAGGTTCCGGCTACAGCTTTTGAGGCTCTTCAAGCTATTCACTCTAAGAGACAATGTGATCAATTTCCGATGAACTCCGACCTGAGTTTGAACATGTTCGAACGGGATTATTAAAAATTGTAATCTTGTTCCCTCTTTGGATGTGTGTCTTGGTGACATACTTCGTGAGGAACAACGTCTATCCACTAAGTCCAGTTTCTCACCTGAATCTGTTCCTATGAACGTGGCCTATGCTGCTCATGGCCATGGGAAAGAGGTAGTTCAGCGCTTTCAATGCAAAAAATTCAGCCATTTTGCTCTCAATTGCTCTAAGAAGGTTTTGCAATTGTTGCAATATGGAGGGTCACTTTCTGAAGGACTATCTGGTGCGGCCTCCAAAACGTTCTTCTTAGGCTTTCCAAGCTGCGGTTTCATCCTCTACACCTCCGGATGGATCCTCCTGACTCGCCAGTTTTTACCCCTGCCATGGTCCAGCAAATGATTGTGCCCTCTTTTACGGCTTTAGGCCTGCAAGGTACTGGTTCTGCTTCTACTACTTCTTGGACGATTGATTCAGGAGCTTCTAATCATATGGCAAATAGCACACTCGGCCTCCATGATGTTTGCTGGTCGTAGTTTGCTATTGTTTACTGCTGTTGGAAACTTGGGGTCTTCACTATGTGATATATTTGTTTCCCCTGATTTAACTACCAATTTAATCTATTTTGGACAATTGGTTGATAATAACTGTGATGTTCATTTTTCTCATGATGGTTGTCTTGTGCAGGATCAGTGACCGGGACAGTGATCGCGAAGGGGCCCTAAAGTGTGACGTCTTTTTCCGTTTACAGTTTTTTGTTTCTGATGTCATTTCTTTTTCTTGTACATCTATGGCCAATAAAACTGAAGTCTGGCATAAGAAATTAGGGCATCCTAACTCTTGTGTATTGACTCATCTACTGAATAATCGTTTTTTTGGGCAATAAAGAATTATTTTTTTATTCTCATTGTTTTGATTGTGCAACATGTCGCCTTCATAAGAGTAAAACTTTACCTTTTTCTCACGCATGGTAGTCGTACTTCTCTGTGTTTTGATCTTATCCATTCGGATGTCTAGTGTGTTAGACCGGTTGTCTCCCATGCTCAATACCGGTACTTTGTTACGTTTATTGAAGATTTTAGTAGATATGCTTGGATATATTTTCTATGTTCGAAATCTGAGGTGTTTTCTAGCTTTCAAACATTTGTTGCACTTACTGAGACTCAATTCAATACTCATATAAAACATTAAGTTCCGAATCTAATACCTTTCAGGAATATCTTCGGCACCAAGGAATCATCTCTCAACGCTCTTGTCCTTATACACCACAACAAAATGGGGTGGCTGAGTGTAAGAATCGTCACCTATTAGATGTTGTCCATACATTGTTACTTGATTCATCTGTCCCGCCCAAATTCTGGGTCGAAGCATTATCCATTGCTGTTTATTTGATTAATCGATTGTCTAATACTACTTTAAATGACTGACTCTCCTTATTTTGGTTTATTTGGCATGACTCATGAATATCACTATCTTCATACATTTGGTTGTGTTTGCTTTGTTCATCACCAGCCACACGATCGTCATAAACTTGCTGCCCAATCTATTATGTGTGTTTTTTATGGGATATTGTCCGACGCAGAAATGATTTATTTGTTATGATGCTCTTACCCATAAATTTCGCATCTCTCGGAATGTGATATTCTTTGAGTTTCAATATTTCTTTCAAACTCGGGCTCTCTCTGACTCTCCTACTGTGGTTCTTCCTTCTTTTGATAATGTGATTTCTTCTACTGAGCATTTTAAACCAGGCCTGGTCTACTATCGACGTCCTCCCTAGCCCGTTTCCGTCACTGATCTGTCACCTGATCCACTCACACTTCCTCCATTATAACGACCCACTCAGGTTTCTCCACCCCCCCGATCGGTATGGATTTTACTCCCACCTCTCTTGCTGCCACCCAACTTTCTGTTGTTTTGTCTCGTTCTTATACTCAAGCCGCCTCCCAAGCATGTTGGCAACATGCTATGCAGGAAGAACTCCAGGCTCTTCAAGA
Source organism: Haberlea rhodopensis (assembly GCA_907163345.1). Lineage (NCBI taxonomy): Eukaryota > Viridiplantae > Streptophyta > Magnoliopsida > Lamiales > Gesneriaceae > Haberlea > Haberlea rhodopensis. Next base: position 2,977,931 of record CAJQUN010000042.1, on the reverse strand, counting down.
CAATCATACTTGGGATATTGTCTCTTGTCTATCCGCTCTCAAGCCCATAGGATGTAAGTGGATCTATTTTGTTAAATTCCGGATCTGATGGGTCAATCGACAGATATAAAGCTCAGGGATTGTGGCTCTTGGGAATCGCCAGGAATATGACATTGATTACGAAGAAACATTTGCCCCTGTTGCCAAAATGACTACTGTTCGAACTATCTTAGCTCTCGCAGCTTCACAGGACTGGTCCTCCGTCAGGATGGATGTGAGAATGCTTTTATGCATAGCTATCTCAGGAAGAAATCTTTATGTCCCCCTCGTGGCCTGTTCATTACTTCCTCGAATATGTGTCGTTACATCGCTCTCTGTATGGTCTCAAAAAGGCTCCACGGGCATGGTTAAGAAATTTCGTTCAACTCTCCTTGACTTCGGTTTGCTCAAAGCCAGTTCGATTCGTCTACGTTTCTTCTGGTATATGCAGATGACATTGTACGCGATCTGATATTGTCCTCATTCAGCAACTACAACAGCATTTGGATACTTCTTTTCATATGAAAGATCTTGGTCTATTACATTATTTTCTTTGCTTTGAGGTCCAAATGACTGCTTCTGGCATCCTTTTACACCAACACAAATACGCTTAGGAGTTGATTTCATGTAACTCTGTTGTTACTCTCTTGGAAATCAAGCTCAAACTTTCTCGTATTTGAAATGATATTATCATATATCACATTATTAAAAAACTATTAATATTTTAAGTTTAAAATATTTAAATTAAATTTAAAAAATAATCAAAATATTCCATTTGAAAAAAAATTAAATTTTAGAATGATAATACAATGCAAGTCAAAACGAACCAAAATATTTAATTTTTAATCGTTTGGTTTGGTTTACACTTCGATAGCTTTGGTTTGGTTTGGATTGTTAATTTGCTATCAAAGATCGAACCAATCTACTTGATCAGACCTATTCCACATTATTGTTGAACTCCTCCATATAAAAGTTTGAGTGAAAAACAATTTTATCAATTAAAATTGCGTTACATTAGTTAAATCTTGCAATTCCAAAAAAAAGAATTTGTCTAAAATCATTGTAATGGTGTAGTTACATGTAGCTCTTTAGATGTAATCGGGTTTGAGTACCTCTTGTACTCAGCTTAATATCATTTTTACCTTTTCAAAAAAAAAAAAATAGTAACGCAAGACTTACGGTTCCTATATAATTTTAAATTTATATTATAATCACTCACATATTTTCTAAAAAAAATAACTTATCATAAAAGTAATAAATAAATTATACAAAGTATTATGTAAAAACAAGGAAAATGAACAAATTAAATCCTTTTCTAATGGCATTTATACATCTTGCCTTGTACATTATTATACATTTTGCAAGGCAATTTATCTAATAGCCATGCACAATGGATGAATATTTATTCTTGACCCATCGGAAGCTATTACGAATGGAAGTCTTCACTTTCCCTTCAATTGCATATGATCTGTAAGACATGATCCTCTGCTTCCTCTTCAGATCCGAATTACCTCGTTGCCAAGTGGGCAACGTGTACGACGGGGATGACGATGTGAGCCTTGTTGTACGTGGAGGATTCGGTACACGAATAACCAGATTAGGGCTGTAAGTATTAGCAAAGGCGGTGGCGGGGGTATTCGTGGTGGCTCTTACGGGGTCGAAATGTTTGTTTGGGGCGTAGGATGGAAAATAATTAGCCGGCCGGTGCTCATCCATTTGTCTCTTCGGTGGCATATAACTTGGTATGTAAATGAATTAGAAAAATGGAAGAGCAGAAAATGAGGATGATATTTATTTTGGGGCTAGAAATTATAGAAGTGAATTAATTTTTAGACTTATTAGGTAAACAATAACGTTGGAGCTGTAATTTATGGTCAAAGGGCATCTGAAAGACATGGGAGAGTGGTGGTCAAGTGGATGACCTTGAATTTCTCCAATCTTACGGTATAATATATTATGGTTGGGAAATTGGAAGTCGGAGTCAGGGTATTCAACATGTCAAATGATTTGGGATCGTGAAATCCAGGGATGAATGTATTCAATAAATCCTGCATTTTTGTCTCCCTCAATCACATGTCTAGATTCACCTCTGGTGGTATCTACACCTTAACATGTGGACCTCACGATCTCAAATCATTTGGGGTCATTGGATCTGACATTATGACAAGCTCAGAAACCCCATAATGGTAGCATGCATAGGAATTTAAAAACAAAAAAGTAAATAAAACCAGAAAAAGAAAGGGTGGGATTACTTTAGGGGTTTAATTAGTGCACAAAACCATTGCATGTAACTGACTTTGTCACAACAATTAGAGAATGCTCGTCTCGTTCAATATAAATTGGTTGCCACATAAATATTGTATAGGGTTCATCATTTAGTTTGTCTTATTAATTCTACCTTAATTATGTTTATTGCACCAACATTTTCAAGATTAATGAATTATTTGGAATTAGTCGTAACATAATACATCGGATGGTCATGTACATGCAAAATCATATATAGTAATATAGAGCATGCGGTGGGACAATGACATATAGCTAATCATAATTATAGAAACACACACTTTTTTGGGATAGGGATCGGGGAAGTCTCGAACATGATATCCAGCACTCAAATGAGTGTGATGTCACTGAGGTACGAAGCCCTGAGATATGTTCTTTTTAAATTAATTGTTGGGCATCCCAATAAATAAATTAATTATAGAATTTTTATATCATAGTTTTTTTTATTTAGATAGTAGTGTTCGAGTAAAATAAATAAATTCTCAAAAATTAAATATAGCGATTTTATTAACTAAATATTTATTAAGTTATTACAAAAATGAAGTCAAACGTAAGTACTCATCACAGATGAAGATCTACATCCAATCCCTCGCTAACACCCACCGTCTCCGCCACATTGAAGGGCACCACCTCTCCTCTGCCAGCACCTAGCACCGCTTGTCGCGGTGGAAAGATTTGAAACCCACCGGAATACCTCAAAGGCACTCCTGACAAAACATGAGGAAACCCTACAGAGTAGTGATGATCACCCGATGAGAGAAACCTTGCTCCATAGGCGCTAATAGGTGCACTTGGACTAACGAGCGACCCTGATCGTGCCGCATGTGGACCGATCACAGGTACATGAGAAGGTCCTTGTTTTCGATGATGGTCGATCATGAAGTGGGCTCGCTTAACCCTCTGTCGCTCCTTCTTGTGCGCATTTTGATGCCCACCTAGAGCTTGAGAGTTGGCGAATTTTCGATGGCAGTGGTGGCACACGAATCTCTTATTTTCTGAATCAAGTTGCGGTACTTGAGGAACTTTGTGCTCGACTGCGAAACCGAACAGCTTCGTGACTGAGGATGAATGCGGATAATCCTGAATCCCAGGTTCGTGAGAATTATGGACTCCTATTAAAGATGAGTTTTCTTCCATTAAATTTTGTTACAAAGGAGAAAATTTTGATGCCACCATCTTTGAGGGGTGCTAGGTGTGATATATATAGGGGGAATGGTAAACAAAGAATTCAAGAAAAAGTTTACAATTTTATGAGTTTTTACTTACGTGCCACTCTAAATTTACACTTTTGTAATTTATATTTTTTACATATATTTAGATGCGAATATATATGCAATAATATGAGTTTTTTGGCAAAGAATCCCCGGTTTTCTAAATACGCAGTTTAACTCATATGATTTGAAAATAGATAATTCAATCCATTGATTTTCAAAATAGACAGTACACGCTGTGTTTTGAACATATTTAGTTATCACATATGGTCTGTGAGTAGGTGCAAAACATCCATTCCATGTAAGCGGAAAGTAGATAAACTGTCTAGTTTGAAAACCACATGAGGATAAACTGTCTTTTTTCAAACCACATGGTTCTAAACTGCATATTTACAAACCAACGGGCTAAAGTGTTTATTACCGATAACAAATGTGATAAATTTTCACTTACTCCAATAATATTTAGATTATTTAATTCTTTTGAATAAAATCTTGATTCTGCATCATGACTGATTAATGTATTGACAGTGGCTAGACTACAATGGCCATTAGCAACTCTACATGAGAAAAGCAAAACACGTTAAATCGAGTTTGTGTGGGGTGTGTGTATGTTTCAAGCTACCCTCGGTCAAATGAAATTCAAAGCCTAAATTCACTTGTAAAAGGAGGTTTAAAGCTATATTTCAATCTCCAAAGTAGCAGCAAATGTAAGGCCAACTAAGGGAAAGATGTGGAAATTACTTTGCCATAACATTTAATAAATGTAATGAAATACGAAGACCGATCAAAATTAAATAAATGTAAAGAAAATTACACCCTTTTTTTTTTTACGTCACAAAGGTCAGTACTGATTATTATATAGATTTCCTGCTGTGATGGTGTTTTTATTGCTGTGAAAATTCTTGTCAGCTTCAATAATTTGACGTAAATATTAGACACGAAACGTGCGATTGGCCCTTCATGTCTACTGATAATGATGACTAGATCTCATGCAAAATCCAGGCTTCTTGACCATTTATGATTTCATATTGATCACTCAAACTCTAAATTGACGGTCTTTTTGCTGTGAAATAATGCGTACGTATATTAGGTGTTTAGCGAAAACTTCGTGCACCAGGTTTGCTCATTTGTTATAGATATACGTTTTTCATATACTACGAACAACCAACTTTTGTATTCTCTTACATTGGAACCTAAATTATTTTGAGGGATTAATTATATAAAAAATTTCTAGTTTTTCTATGGACCAAGTTTGGTTCGATAAAGGCACCTGACTAACACGGCACACCCCATTAGGAGGCTAATAGATTAGTTTCGATGTTGGAATACTACGCTATATCTGAACAAGTACTCCATGTATGATATATATATCGTTAGATATGTGCAAGCATATGGAAATCATGCATTAAATATATGTAGAACTCATATATTTAATTTTTTTTGGTAAGCAAAAATGCATTAAAGGAGCACTACAGGTGCTCAAACTTGGAGAGGTACAACAATACTATATATTGAATGATCATACAACAAAAATATATGAGTTTTCTCGACGAAATACGTGATTAGCGAGAGAAAAAATCGAGGGCATCTTAAATTGTACATATATAATCCTTCCAAGTTCATGAAATATCATCTCCCATTAGGGTTCAATATGCTACATCATTTCTCCAAACAGTATAAATTCAAGTAGGAGGAATATTATGTCAACCTTTGCACTTTATACATGACATACAAGTATCAAAGTATGATGTTATTGCTTGTTTTTTTTATATATATATATCACTTTTTGAATACACGTGATTCTGGGTCGGCCTGCGTTACCTTGTCTTCCATGTGGTCTATAGCAAGTACAGATTTGGAATGCATGAAAGTGGGGATAGATAAGAATTCAAGTTGCCTGCATCAGTTACCTTTCCCTTGTTGTCTGAAAGTTTCTTAAGGTACATTAATCTCGATGCTGTCTCAACTCCATTTAGTACAAAGAAACCCTACTCTTTTTTATGTCTTTTCCCTTTGTTTATAAGTATCCAATGAAGTTCCTCGGGCCTTTGTCATCAACTTTAATCAGTGCGTACTTGTGTACACACAAATGAATCTTGATTCAGATTTCACAATAGGGGGTTGGCGGGGTGGGGGGCATCTTTCTTTCTTTCTTTCTTTCTTTCTTTCTTTCTTATCCTAAAGCCACATGATGTATGATGGCTCGGCAAGTGCATCGAAAATACGACATTTTTTTGCTTCAATAAGACGGGACACATGAAAGGGGAGACAAAGACTTGTGGTGAAAGGCCTAATCCGAGGAATAGCTTGAGCAGATGTGACTTAAAGGTTGAAGAATCACAGCCATTGATCCCTCGTCGGTCACCCCATATTGCTTCAACGACACTGTTTTCCTGTAATTTTTACTTCACAACTAGATAAGGTTAAAACCCATGTTTAATCCTGTATAATACACCCGTAGCGGAGTGTAATCAATTGTACATAAGTATATAGACGGGCACCATTTGGTGCCAAAGATAAGACATTGATTATTTTCACATCCTTGTTCATCCAGCATTTTGACTCCAATTCTGGAGCTAGTGACAATTTACCATCATGTTATATCGATAATAGTCATTCGACCCCACGTGGTTTGTAAATAGACATTTTAACCCCCGTGGTATCGGATAGACACGTTACTCCCGTGGTTTGTAAAATAGACAGTTTAAGCTCTGTGGCTGTGGTTTGCAGATATAACATATACGGAGAGTGTATTTTGCACATATTCACAAACTATAGCGGGTAAACTGTTTATTTTCACAAACCACATGGAGGTAACTATCTATTTTCAAAACATAGGGAGTAAGCTGCTTATTTTGAAAATTGTAACAGATAAGCTGTCTATTTTCAAACCACGGATGTATATTTTGCTTATTTAGAAAACTACACGGGTTCGTTGCCAATAACCCCCAAGTCATAATTTGGTTTATACATCCTTCTATTTTTCGTATCTTTCAATTTATTATCCATATATTATACATCATCTTATTATCCCATCTCATGAGCATCGTATCATGTTACTACTCCATCCCACGAACCAAACGAACCGATGCTCTGGAGAGGATAGTGTTTACATTATTGGTGGAATTTTTGTATAAAGTTTAAATTATGAACACTGATGGGATTTCATAAGAGTATCATAAGATTGCAGAATCCATGAAATGGTCCACCGGAGCCTATTGTCGTTTCACGTACAAGCCTTTTCATGCCAAAATAGTGTACTTTAATGGTCCACCTAAGCCTATTGTCATTTCATGTACAAGCCTTTCATGCCAAAATAGTGTACTTTAATCAATAAATGCAACTCTACAAGCCTCGGAAGATTGGGGAATCTATATTGTTCGAGTTAGTGATGTCAACTAATATTTGACTGTCTAACAGGTAGCTAGTGTTAATTCTCAAGATTGTCCAAGAACGATACTATTATAAATCTTCCTTTTTTTACAATTTCTTGATCGAGATGATGGTGTGGCACTCAACATCATTAGCTGCCTAACTATAGTTTGATCACTTCAATATAGTTTGTGGCTTGGTGCCTATGGATGGAGTAGTGAAAGAATACTCCTAGATAACAAATTATAGCTGCTTCTTGATAATTTAAACTGGTTTTATTTTTAAGGGATACTACATTGAAATGTCCCTGTACTTTGGGTCAATTTTCGGTTCAATCCCTAAGGTTTTCAGTGACCTGATTCAGACCATAAAGTTTTAAATAACATTGGCTCAGTCACAGATGTTAAGTCGATCGTGAGATGCAAATGAATAGGGATTGATTCAACAATATTTTTGAAATTTTAGGGAATACACTGGGCTGGTTTGTTCACAAAGTCCGTAAAATTTTAAAAAATTTCACCATTCAGTTCATATCAATTTGCTTCGTACGGCCGACATAACTTCGGGGACTGAATTGGATTTAAAACTTTAGGGACCAAATCGGGTCATTGAAAACTTTAAGATTGGGCCCAAACTACAAGGACATTTTAATGCATTATCCCATTTTTTTATTAACTAGTTGTAAATCACAATTTTTTATTTAATGAATTAAAAATTATATTTTTAATAAAGTAAACATTGGGACTTAAGATTTTGAAATTTAAATAATATTAAAAAAAATAAGCCTCCAAATATTTAATGAGAACCACAAATGATTGGGCCAAAACCAATAGGGTTATGCGAAAAAAAGTTTTTTCGATGATATCCTAAGGATAGTGTCATGGGGGCAATCTGACCATCAACAACTCTCTATGTTGGAATATTTCACGTTGAGGGTTTGATTGGCCCTACGCCATCATCAATGTAACCGGGAAAAGCCATAGACCCTCTCTTTCGGAAATCATGTCGCAATCTGTCCGCCTCACCGGCAACTAGAGCAGCACATTCTCTTGCTATATGCAGCGGTGTTGCACCATCACTCTCTAGCGAACATATTGGAGGTTGGCTCGTGGTAGCCAGTAAGCCTACTCCGTGCGGGACATGCATGAGAAGGTGCGAGCCTCCATCTAACCCGTCAACACACTTTCACACAGCTATACGATGCAGGACTGCCTGCTGTTCATATGCCCCAATGGTGAACCAAAAACCTTTTCGTAAATTAAAAATCCTAAAATACCTTCTTTTACCTTTTTTTCTGCTTCTCAATTCATTTCTTGAACCTAGTAAAGTAAAATGTAATGTACTCCATTATACATTTTTCAGTTTGATGCGTAAGTTTCTTTGACAGTCATAAAAATAGTAATTATTTATAATTATTGAATTTATAAACATTTTCAATGAGTATTTTACAATTTCATTTTTTTTTAGTTTAATATATTTAATTTAATAATAGTACCAACTCATAATTTCTCTTTTGGCTTAAGTTAATAATATCAATGCATCACCTTTGATCTTAAATATGGTACTCAACAATTTAGATGCTTGAAAAATAAATTAGAGTAACGAGGACTAATAATGAGAGAAGAAAAAATGGGTTTAAAGGATATATTTGAAATTTAACGTACATTTAAAGACTAATGTGAGAGATTAACATAACTTAAGATCAAAATTCATCATGATATTTTAGGGACAATTAGAATAGAACCTCCTTTCTTGTTTTGTTTGGATTTTTAACCTCATTTACTTTATTCTTTAAAAATTAACTTTAACTTTAAACTTTTTCCCATTATTGCCATGAACTCTTCGCTCAAGTGGCATCAAGCACTCAAGTGAGGGTGGAAGGTAGACCTGACCACGGTTCAGAACCGTCGGTTCTACGGTTCAAAAAACATTGACCCTTAACCTTAACCTTCCTTGATGATTTCGGTTACGGTTAATGAACCGCCGGTTACGGTTATGATTACAGTCACGGTTTGACTTATTTTTTTAAAAAAATAAAAATAAAAATAAAAATATTATTAAAATTTGAAATAAAGTATAAAAAGTATTTCAATGTGTTTTCATCTTTGAATTAAACATAAAATAATGTTAAATAAATTCAAGCTCATATAATCAAAATATGTAAGATATATATGTTTGGTTGATATTTATAAATTATAACACTATATTTATATCAACAAGGTTCTTATAGCCAGTGGTTGAAGCTAATTATTCAAGTTGGACGTCATCAGTTCAAATCTACACCATACATATATTTCAAATTTAAAAATGTAAAAAAAAAAATTAAATTAAATAAACCTTTGAACCGTCGATTAACCGACGGTTCACGGGTTAGCAAAATTATGACCGTTAACCGGCCCTTCTATAGACGGGCCGGTTACGGGTCTGATTCTTGGAACCGTTAACCCGATTAACTGGCCCGTTGATGAGCCGGTTCAGGGTCGATGATGATCATTGGTCGGGTCTAGTGGGAGGTCTTGGAAGTTGGAACCAACCCTTAAAAAAAATCCCATTATTTTGCCAAAATTAACCTTATTTTAGTCCTTCCAAACTAAATTATTTTTGACCCAACATTCCCATTTTTCTTCGATCCTTGAACAAACAGCACACATAATCCTTGAATGTTTTAGGGTGTAGATTTTAAGTAGCACGAGTTGATGCAGGCGAAGACCTCATCCCGAAGTCGATGGCTAGTAAGCTAGGGATGATTGCTTATTGTTGGAAATTGTGAAATAAATTAAGGAAAACACGAAATTTTCTGTATGTAATAGGGGGCACGATCTATTGCGCGGTCGATCGCGTCCTGTGCAGGGTTGCATGTTTTCACTTTTGGCTGCATTTTTTCATTATGGGATGCTTCCAAATAGTATCTTTTTGTGACACTACTTGATATACTATATAAGGAACAATCCTTAAACGAATTAAGAAATGATTTTTTTCAAAAATCAAACAAGATAAAAGCAAAATTCTTGCAAAATTTTTTGCATATTCATCATTGTTCTTGTTGATCGTTTTTAAACCTTTTGTAGTTTAAAAGATTTGTTATTTGGAGTGCTCTTATCACAAATCATAGTCGTTGTATCTTGGGAGACAAATTGCCAATTGAACCGGTAGCACCGTAGGGGCAATATTGTCTTAAGTACGGCGATTCCAAATCTCGCCTCGACATCCTCTCTATAAAGCCATTCTTACTTTGTTTGCAATTGCCCATAGATACATATCCATAAATTTTATACCAACAATCTTAAGACAATATCAGCAACAAATGGCTTCCTCGAGTGCAACAACGACTCTCGTTCATCGTGGTGAAAGGCCTGAAAAGTTCAACGGGAACGACTTCAAGCGATGTCAACAAAAGATGATGTTTTATTTGACAACCTTGGGGTTGGAAGGTTTCCTCAATGAGGATGCTCCTACTGTCATGGAGGATGAAATCGACAACCAAAATAGGGTTGCGGTTTCAACGGGAACGACTTCAAGCGATGGCAACAAAAGATGTTGTTTTATTTGACAACCTTGGGGTTGGAAGGGTTCCTCAATAAGGATGCTCATACTGTAATGGAGGATGAAACCGACAACCAAAATAGGGTGTGGTTGATGCGTGGATCAAAGCGATTTCATGTGCAAGAATTATATTCTCAACGAACTGGACAACACATTGGATAATGTGTATTGTCTAGTGAAGAAGGCCAAGGAATTGTGGCATTTCTTGGAGAAAAAGTATAGATCCGAGGATGTTGGGATGAAGAAATTCATCATTGGGCGATTCCTAAATTTCAAAATGGTTGACACAAAGCCGGTGATAACGCAAGTGCAAGATTTGCAAGTAATCATCATGAAATTCATATGGAGGAAATGGTTCTAAGTGATTCATTTCAAGTGGCCGGAATGATTGAAAAGTTGCCTCCAATATGGATGGACTTCAAGAATTATCTCCAGCACAAACGAAAATAGATAAATCTTGAATACCTTGTGGTTCGCTTGAGAATCGAAGAGTTCAACAGAATTTCTGAAAGGAATGAAAATTGGCACCAACATGAAGCACGAGTGAACTTAGTGGAAAAACCCACCGGAACAAAGCGCAAGTTTGACGGCATGGGCTCCAAATCTGGAAAGGCAAAGAAGTTCAAAGGTAAGTGCTACGAATGTGGAAAACCAAAACGCATGGTAAAGGATTGTCGCAATAAAGACGATCGTGGGAAGGCTATGGATCAAGTTAATGTGACCGGAGAAGATCGTCTCTCAAATTATTTGGATGATCTAGTGCTTACCGCTTAATAGATTGTGTATCTTTGAAAGTTGTAAACTCCAAAAATGGGGTGATTCTAAACAAATGTAATGACGATATTTGTTGAAAGCAATAAAAAAAATTATTTTATTACTTCTTGGATTGAATCTTATGGTTGGTGACGTGATTGTTAGAATCATTTAAACCATGGTTAGAAGTGCAAATTGTAATGTTAAACTTATTGCTTTTGTGGGGGCTAAGTGAACAAAATCGTCATTCGTTTGTTAAAAGAAACGTAACGTCTCTAGAGTTAATTCACAATGATGTTTGTGATGGAAAGATTGTGCAAACTAGAGATGTGGGAAAATTAATTTGTTACTTTATCAATTTGCACATTATTTAGTTGTGACTTCTTTGTTACGAAGCAAAAACAAGGTCGTTGATATGTTTAAACACATCAAGAATGAGATTGCAATCAAATTTAGCAAATGAAGTTTGATGTGGGAATTTGTGGGTAGATTATACTTGTGTTGTCTAAGAATTTGACGCTTAAGCTTGAATTTGCAAGACAATAAAATCTCGAATTCGAGTTTCTAAGCTTTGTACATTTAAAACACATGTGATGAATCGAAGCCACAAATTTTGACTAGGTGTTGTAATTTTCAATTGGTTAATTTTGAGTTTCTAAGCTAGTGCGCTTAAAACATGAATTTGTAAGATATAAACATCTTGAATTCAAGTTTTCTAAGTTAGTGCGCTTAAATTGCAAATTGTGAATCGAGTTTGAGAATATTATCCAAGTTTCAACTTTTGTAAGTAAGTAAACTTAAATCCGAATTTTTCAAGAAATAAAATCTTGAATTTGGATTTGTAAGACGAAAATGCTTAGAACTTGAAACATGAAAGCTTGAACGCCAGTGCAATTCGTGACTATCCCGAAGTTGTGGGGGGGCTACAATTCTAAAAGTCAAACACATCATAAGTGTCACATTTAGGCAATGACAAAAAACCTTGTGATTGAAGGAAAATAGAGTTTCCTACAGTATTTGAAATGTGGGGGTGCTTGGCTAAACTATAAGTATGAAGGCCAAAGTGAAGTCATAACAAACGCCAAATAAATGACATGAAGAGTTTAAAAACTCATGTTGTCAAATAGATTAACAAGTGTGACAAATGTGTATATACCTAAGCATATGTATGCCTGTGTATTGATAATATGCTCATTGGGGAAGCAATTTAGAAATTATCCCGTAACAAAGAAAAATGTTGACGAGACATTTTTGACATGTGTGCATCAAGAACAATACTTGGAATTAAAGATTACAAGACATTTGAAGAATGAAATATCAAGGATTAATTCGAGTTTCAAATTTTAAGCTTTGCACTTAAATTTAAAGTTTGCAGAAATAGATGAACTTGTAATTTTTAAGAATCTACGCTTAAAAGAACCTGAATTATGAATTAAAGTTGAGTATTTCCCCTTATCTCGAATTTTGCCTAACATTAGATGATGAAAATATCTTAAATGATAAATTGATGCAAAGAAGGTAATGTGATTACCAAAACTGACGATATACTGTTGTGGAAAATTCTCTATGCAAAACATATAAAACTTCTTCGGCCAAGTGACTTTATAAGTTGTTAGAGAAAAATCATGTGCATGCAACTAAAATGTGTTGTGCTGATCTCTAGTGGCATAATCATGGGTGATTATGTGAAACCGCGGATCCACATATGAAATGGTTAACCGAGAGATCATATGAAAGTTTATCGAGTGGAATGGGGTTAAAAACCCTATAATCAAAATCTCATAGTGGATATCGATCTTGTTGACTGAAGATACCAAGATCTAGGTACAAAAGGGACAACTAAATTATGAGATTGTATAAACATCTTGGAGATCAATCTCCAACCCATTCACCTACTCATTCCTATGATAAGGGGTGTAGCCTGCAAAAGGGGTACGAGGATAGGCAAAATGTCTTTAATGATTCCTAAGACATATAAGAGTATGTTGGAGTATAACGGGATACTCTTATATGAGATCACCTACTTGAGTGCGAAGTGTGGCCGCTTCAAAGATGAAAAGCACTTATGAAACCAAGCGCGGTCCATGGCCGAAACGGACACAACCGTAAGAAACCAATAGAAGGTTAGAATTGTTGTAGTGTGGGTTCAATTGTCTAGGTTTACACCAACGATTAAATACTTCAAGACTATAAGTTCACTATTAAGTCAAGTAAATCCGATTGAATACTACTACGGAAGATTCAAAGCACAAGCTATCTCTCCAGGTGTCATAATAAGTCGTTAAAAGTGCTCAATTGCATATATGCATTAATTTAATTAATGTGGTGGATTGTTGGAAATTGTGAAATAAATTAAGGAAAATAAGTAATTTTCTTTATGTAGACTAGCGATCGATCGCGGTTTATGCCACGATCGATCGCGAGTGGCAGCGTGTTGATAATAGGTGTCACGATCGATCGCGAATGGCAGCGTGTTGATAATAGGGGGCGCGATCGATCGCGCCCTGCGTAGGGTTGCACATTTTCATGTTTGGCTGTGTTTTTTCATGATGGGATGCTTCCAAATAGTGTCTTTTGGTGATACTACTTGGTATACTATATAAAGAACACCTCTTAAACGAATTAAGAACTGGTTTTTCGAAAATCAAACACAAGATAAAAGAAAAATTCTTGCAAAATTTTCTGCATATTCATCCTTGTTCTTGTTGAGCGTTTTTAAACCTTAGTGGTTTAAAGAATTTGTGATTTGGAGTGCTCCTATCACAAATAATAGTCATTGTATCTTGGGAGACAAATTGTCAATTGAATTGTTAGCACCGTAGCGGAGCAATATTATCTTAAGGACGAAGATTCTAAATCTCGCATCGACATCCTCTCTATAAAGCCATTGTTACTTTGTTTGCAATTGCCCATAGATATATATCCATAAACTTTATACCAACACTTATCGCCCTACAAGTATCGTGAGAAATCTCCCCAACTTTCCAGATCGGTCTCCCGTTCTATATCTCCACATGACAAGAAAAGTTCTATATCTCCACATGACAAGAAAAATTGCAGGCCAAGTCGCCAACCCTTGAATCATGCAGTAAATGGTCGGAATGATTATGCACCTAGCACATCCTAGAGTCCTAGAAGTTACTCCGGGAGTCTAGCCAGTCCTCCTTGAAGTTCCCTGTTTGTGCCATTCTAGACTGTTGAAGTGCATTTGCAATTGCTTTTTGAAGTCTTTTTTTACGAAAATGTGTAACGCAATTTTTACTACTTTAGTGCTTCAATGTTAGATGTAATCATCTAGTGCTAGGCATTGGGTTGGAGCATGTAATGTTTCTGATTGTTGTTCCATGACAAAATCAAAGATAAAAAAGTATTTCAAATCTATTGATTAAGGGCAAAAAAGTATATTTAATAACTTAAAATGAAGAGGTTATTTAAAACTGTGAGTAAATGATGGTTAATTACTTAATTTCTCCCTGATATTTTACCAGATGCCATTATTCATATTTCTTATCAAAGCATGACCTGAACCATATGGGTTTCGTAGAAACCAGAAAAACTAGAAACAAAAAACAAAAAAATATTGGTTCGTCGTCCATGGGGTAATCAGTTTCTTTCGGTTAGATCATATTATAACATTCATAGATCATGTACGGTTTAGATCAAAATCTAACGACATATATCGTGGGATCTTATTCCAAATTTGACAATCACCACAAATCTTTGCCTGTAGACTAGTACCACCAAGGCACCAACTATACGATCTACCGGCTAAATGGATCTACGTTCAACTAATGGGCACTAGACAAATAGTGGACAAAAATGAGCAAGATATTCAATTTATAATTTTAATGGGCAAGAAAATTAGGGAAAACTCGTAGGAAAATAGTCAAAAAAATGCATGATACGATAATAAGGAGCACATTGAGTAGCTATGTGCTCAAGTGGATATTTGCGATAAGCATAAAGGGCTCGTTATTATAAGTTTATGATACTCATTAACTCATACCATAATTTTCCATTTTGGCACTTTTTTTAAAACATAACCTTTATATTTTATATTGGTTTAAAATTAGTTCATAATCAGTAAAACTATAATGATGCGCTTGGTTCGAGGATATGATAAGTGATGGATAGATTAAAAAATGGATAATGGGTTGATAAGTAAACTAAATGGATAAGTTATATTACGTTTGGTTTGTATGATTAATAAAGTATGATAAGTAATATTGTGTTTGATGTACTTGATAAAATATGGTATAAATTAATTTTATAATTTTTAGTTTTTGTATGAATTGATATTTTCTTCTCACACCCATTAAACGAATTAATTATTATTTTTTTCATATAAATTTTAACTTTATATATCTTTTGTATCGTCTCACCCACTTTCTTCACCCGATCAGCACCCCTAAATTCCTTCCTCGTCTTCAGATAATGAGTTCTAGGTTGCAAGACCATGTATAAAAAAAGATTTTTTTTATAAAAAAACAAATTAATACCAAATTCTTGCTGATTCCTTCTCACAAAACCAAACAACCCAATAAATTCCAAACAACCAAGTTTAGGAGACAAGAATTACCAAATAAAAATTTGCATTTCCTCGTTTACTTTTTTTAAGAAAAACCGTCGCAGGCGTAGGGAGAAGCGAACTTCAATTTCTTGTTCGCAGCTGTGTCACAGAGAGAACAATTGCGAATTGTTCAACGGAAACTTGTGAGAATAAACAAGATAGTAGCGTTTCAATTACCAACAAGGGTAAATGAATAAAAGCATCCCCCAATTTTGTTTACTGCTTGAATGTATTGGACATCACACCTCCTTCCAAAGATGTCTCATCCGAATTTTTTCTATTTTATCACGGACATTTCAAATTTTTCGGGCTTCCTTATACTCGAGAAGAATGAAGGATCTTGGTTGATAACTGATTTATCCACACATAATCCTATGAGTCAAACGAGCCTATTCAAATTTAGTCATATTAAGTTCCATAACTTCAAATTCAACTCCAGGCGGGTTAGGGAAATCTCAATCCAACCCAACCCGAGCCTAATTGCAGGTCAGATGGCCAACCCGCAAAAAATATATAAAATAATATAAAATATAATTTACTGATTTTAATTAATTAAAAATATTAATAAATCATATTTAAGTTCACTAATCAAAATTTTATTATAAATTAATTATTTGATTAACCCGCGGGCCAACCAGCCAACCCAAACTAGCTGCACCAGTTAGGCTCGCTTCCAAGAGGGCTTGAAATTCTTAGCCCAACCCGCCTATTTGGTGGGTCGGGTTGATTCAACCTGTTTTGACGGCTCTAACTATTGGGTCACAATTTCTTGTGAATTTAATGTCAAACTAATATGTTCTTTTGTGGGCATGCCTTAAATGTTACCATCAATCGATTAAACTTTTTATTTGTCAATGGTCAAAGTCACATTTTGTTTTAAACCTACTGATTTATGATTAGCGCATATCAACGTTGTTTCACAATCTCCTTACTGATAATACCATCAAGAAAGTTATGATGCATTCAACTCATGCATCTCGATAATCTTGGGACATGGGCATCCTGCAACTTCAACAATTAGTCCATTAACATGAAAAAATTGTTAGCATATATGTCCTGCAAGTCAATAGTTGGCCCGTTGGGCTTTATGCATTCAAAGCTCATTAGGTCCAATTACACCAATTATAAATAGATCATTTTTGTCCCTATTTGAGAAAGACCAATCAATACACAATCACTCATCTTTCTGGTTGAAGAACACCGACACCAAACTAGCATTGATGTTAGGATCGTGGATCTGGTCATGTTGTTTGGACTCGATGGATCACCGGTATCACATTTACGTCGGTGAACGGTAATATCTTTTCATGCATAATATTTGATATTTGCATGTTTATATATAAATCTAGCACGATCGTCCGTCCTGGGTCAGATCTGTTTAGGTTTATTTTTTCGCTGCGTTTGGATCCAACGCCGGGAGACGGAAACCCAACAAAAACACACCAAGGGGTGGATGCTGCAAACTTATGAAAAAGACATAGGCTAAACAATATATCATCTGGATCTTTCAAGGAAGTGATCTGGGCCACAACCCAATTGCTGAATAGGGGGTCCATTATTCTCAATCGGAAGTATCACTCCCAGGGACCATTGGAGGCAGATATACATTCTTGTAGAACCAACGAGATTCAATGGCCGTAAACACAGTCGATGTTTCACACAATTTTGCCAAGTTTAATCGGACAAAACCTGTCAATGCTTCGTGAGCTGAGGGATCTTGTTCTTATGTGCTAATCCGAACTATTACTACACACAAGAAACAGCACATTGTGTAAAGGAAATAATATAATTGGATTCAGGAATCCACAAAAGCGCCGAAAAGTGTATTTTTCCAAGATCAAAAGATTTAAAAGGCCACAGCCGTTCATGCAACTCCGCCATCATCCACCTGGGCTGTCTCTTCGCTCAAACATTATTGTAAGGTGTACGTTCCGCTTTCAATCCCGATTGATACCTGCAATCAAGAAACAAAGCATTCAAAGTATACAATTCAATATAAATCAATAAACTGAAATGCAAACAAGAGTTAAGGAATTAGGGCTCAGGTCGAGCTGGGTATCCAATCAACGTCGTCACCGGGGAACCAAGGTATCGTATCCAACAGATGGAGACACACACTGCCCGAGAGCACTGCCCGAAATCCACTGCCCGAGCACTGCCCAAAGATCTGCCCGAGAGCACAGCCGTGCACACAGCCACAAAAGCACCAAGCTTTTCACACGGCCAGCGACGGAAACCACCCAACGACCGGAGCACAAAGCCACGGCCAACCACCACTGGAACAGGAACACGAAGGGAAGGGGTAGGCGAAATACACTGAGTAATTTTCGGGTTTCAGTTGTCTTAACCTCATCATGAACCATACCATACATAAAGGCACCGAGGGAGACGAAGAGGAGGGTGCAATTTCCAAAGTATTGAACCAGCTGAAGAGGTGCGCGGAGGAAGCTTCTGGAGAAGGTGGGAGACGAATGGGGTGAGGGGCTGAGATGGTAGTGGGGGCTCGGTTAAGGGTAATAGGGAGAAGGGCCAAAGCCCATCAGACAAATAAAGTGGTAATGGGCCAAAACCCAACAAATCTCCACCTTGGCACAATACCGGCTCCACCTCGACGTAAGGATAACCCAATAGATGACTCATCATCGCCCAAAGGGTCCCCACAACACACAAAGCATTGTGTGGACCAAGTTCTTGTCATAGCACACAGCACAGACAGAGAACACAGACAATAACCAACACAAAGAGGTTAAAGTCAATAACCGGGGTAACAATCATATAACAAGCACACAGCAGTTATAATAATCAAAATAGTTAACACCTAGTAATCAATCACCTGTATCAAAATTCAAAATTTTAAGACATGATTGTAGTTTAGAAATAGGTAAACACTTAGTTCCCATATCAGCAGGATTATATTCAGAAAGTATCTTTTCAAGATTAACTAATCCTTTAGTCACTACATCCCTAATGTAATGAAATCTAACATCAATATGCTTAGTGCGGTCATGAAAAACAGGATTCTTACACAATTGAATACCAGACTGAGAATCAGAAAATACCTCTACGTTACCTTCAAGCAAGCTAAGTTCAGAGATCAAACCTTTCAGCCAGACAGCTTCCTTCAAAGCTTCTGTTACAACAACATATTCTGTCCGTTGTCGACAAGGCAACGATATGCTGCAGCTGCGATTTCCAACTTATACATGCTCCACACAAAGTAAAAACATAAGAAGTAGTAGATTTTCTATTGTCTTTATCATTCGCATAATTAGAATCCACATAACCATTCAATTTAACACCATCAGCATATTTAGAAAAACATAAGCCATAATGCATTGAGTTTTTCAAATATCGCAACAACCACTTAACAGCATTCCAATGTACCACACCAGGATTAGACATATAGCTACTTAAGCAGCTAACAGCATAAGTAATGTCAGGTCTAGTGCTAACCATCAAATACATTATAGACCCAATAGCATTTGAATATGGTACATTTTTCATGACATCAAAGTCAGCATCAGTTTTGGGACTTTGATCTTTACTTAGCACAAAATGAGCAGCTAAGGGCACGTTAACAGGTTTTGCATCAAACATGAAAAATTTCTTTAAAATTTTCTCTACATAAGAAGTTTGCTTTAACCAGAGAGTAGATTCCTTCCTATCCTAACAATGTCCATGCCTAGGATTCTACTAGCATCTCCTAAGAACTTCATATCAAATTTATCACTTAGACAGTTCTTAATAAGCTCAATGGATTTCAGACAAGGACTAGCAATCAACATGTCATCCACATAAATCAACAAGAAAACAGGTACTGACATTTTATCCTTAAAATACAAGCAATGATCAAAAGAGCTTCTTTTAAATTTTAAGGTAAGCATGCATTCATCGAACTTCTTATTCCATTGCCTAGGTGACTGTTTTAGGCCATACAAAGATTTATTAAGCAAACAAACATGATTAGGGTTCTTTGAGTCAACAAAACCAGCAGGTTGTTTCATGAAAATCTTTTCATCTAAGTCACCATGCAAAAAAGCGATTTTAACATCCATCTGTTTAAGTTCCCAATTAAAGTGAGCAACAAGTGATAATAAAATTCTCATAGTAGTAAACTTAACAACAGGAGCACAGATTTCAGTATAGTCAATACCCTCTCTTTGAGTAAAACCTTTTGCAACTAGCCTAGCTTTATATCTAACAGAATCAACTTCATTCTTTACCTTAAATAACCATTTGCAATCTACCAAAGAGCAATTAACAGGTTTAAGTACAAGAGTCCATGTATGATTCACAACTAAAGAATGCATCTCATCTTTCATGGCACTAAGCCAATGCACAGCATTTTTAGATTTCAAAGCTTCATTATAGGTCTTAGGCTCACAATTATCAATAGACTCAAACATATTGAAAACATGCGATGTGAGGTGAAAATCATTAAACCTAGCAGGTTGTTTCACATTTCGCCTAACTCTATCCCTAGTCAACATATAATCATGCAGATCTTCATGTTCATCAGCAACCAATTCATTATGCACATGTTCGTCAACATTTTCATGCAAATCAGGTTCATTAACAGGCAAGTTCTCATGATTCATATTAGGGAGCTCATCGTTTTCAATAACAGGGGTAACAATAGGCAAAGACTCCACCTTGCTCGGTGTAGACTCAGACACACACTCAGATTCAGGCAAAGGTGGAAGCAAGCAAGGCATTTCAGATTCATTAAAAATGACATCCCTACTTATAATAGTTTTAAAACCAGGTTCATATCTTAACCACAGCCTATATCCTTTTACACCCTCAGGATAACCAAGAAAGGCGCACTTAACTGACCTAGGTTCAAGTTTGTCTCCTTTCCTATGCACAAATGCAGAACAACCAAACACTTTCAGATTTGAAAAATCTAATTGCTTACCAGAAAAAACACTTTCAGGACACTTACCATTCAAAGGCACGGAAGGGGATCTATTTATCAAATAAGAAGCTGTAACGACAGCTTCGCCCCAGAACTTCTTTGAGAGTCCAGAAGATGCAAGCATACTTCTAACTCTCTCGAGTAAAGTTCTATTCATTCTCTCAGCAACACCATTTTGCTGGGGAGTATAGGGCACAGTCTTGTGTCTCAGAATCCCAGATTCACAGCACAAGTCATCAAGCAAGATATTGCAGAATTCCATTCCATTATCTGTCCTAAGCCGTTTAATCTTTTTTCCAGTTTGGTTTTCAATTAAAATCTTCCAGTTTTTAAACTTATCAAAAACATCAGATTTATTCTTCATTAGAAAAATCCACACTTTTCTAGAGTAGTCATCAATGATAGACAAAAAATACATATTACCACATTGAGTTGGGACAGGTGAAGGTCCCCAAACATCAGCATGCAGGTATTCAAGTATATCAGAACACTTAGTCACATTGGGGGAAGGGGAGATAGGGAATTTAACTCTTTGTTGTTTGCCTAACACATCACAAAAAGTCATGCTAGACAATTTATCCTTACCAAAACAACCATCCTTGTGTAAAATCTCTAATCCTTTAGCACTCATATGACCTAACCTTTTATGCCATAAATTAGTTAAATCATCTGACACAGAATTAGCACAGATTTTATCACAGACTGTTTTGCAAACATACAAATTCCTCCTATTCTCAGCTTTAAAAGCTACCAAAGACCCCCGCATAATTTTCATGCAACCATTTCCCCATTTACCCTCATAACCATCAGACTCTAAAGCTGCACAGGACATCAAGTTATTGCACAAAGCAGGAACATGTCTAACATCTTTCAAAGTCACGGAATAACCAGATTCAAATTTCAGACAAACATCACCAATACCAGAAACTTTACACAATTTCTCATTGGCCATAGAAACAGAAGCATGCTCAATTTCTCTGTAGCTAGAAAACAAATTTTTAAGTGGTGTCATGTGATAAGTGCAACCTGAATCAACAAGCCATTCATTTTCACACACAGGTAATGAAAGCACAGAGTTCACAGAATCACATAATTCAGTCACCATAAAAATATCCCCCATGTTTTCCCCAGAGGTAGAAGCATTGTTTGCTTGTTCATTTGTCTGATTCCCATTTTTATTCTGGTTTTTCTTTTTAGGGCAATCTTTTATGAAATGATTTGGGTCACCACAATTGTAACATTTTCTCTTACTAGACTTAGATTTCGATCTAGCCTTACTCTTTCCTCTTTTATCACCTTTTTTATATTGGTTATTGTTATTATGCCTATGTTGTGATCTACCACGAACGTGCATAACTTCACCAGAGGAATGTCTATTACCTTTGTTAACTTTCAAATCTAATTCCTTGCTTTTCAAGCCGTTCATTACAGTATCCAATGTAATAGAATCTCTACCGTACTTAATGGCGGATTTACATCACTATAATTTTCAGGAATAGCATTTAGAAGAACAATAGGTGAATAGTCGTCAATGTTCTTATCTCCTGTCAATTTAATATCTTGAATTAACTTAGTAAACACATCTAAATTCTCATCTACGTCTTTGTTCAAGTCTAGCTTGAATCTGAAAAATTTTTCCAACAAGAAAAGTTTACTAGGCAAAGATTTTTCAGTAAACATTTCTTCTAATTTTTCCCAAAGTTCTCTAGCAGATGATAGTTTACCACACTTCCTGAGCACAGAGTCAGACAAGTTCAAGATAATAGAAGAATAAGCATATTCGTCATCTTCCAGTTTCTTAGCAGTAGTAATGTTCTCAGCCCAATTACCATCAATAGCTTTAAATACCTTTTGTTGTATTAAAATTCCTTTCATCTTTTGTTGCCATATAGAAAAATCAGATTTTCCATTAAACGGTTCAAGGTTATATCCAGAAATTGAAGCCATCACAACTAAGCAGAGAGGCACACACAATTTCAACAACCAAACAGCAGAAGCAAGGACCACAAGGCACACAAAACACAATGAAAGAATTAACCAAGCTAAGGGAAGGAAAAATCGCAATCACCCACAAAATCACAATACACTCAACGGTGTACGAGCATGGGGCTTCAGATTGAGATTTTCCTACGGGTAAGGGACACAATTACACCTAGAAACAAGATAGTAAAAAATGATTAAAGGGTTATAATAATCACTTACTACCCAGAGACAAAGCTCTGGGGTGACGAAACCACACTGCCCGAAGCACCGAAGCGCCTGCCCGAAATCTGCCCGAGATTCCAGTAGCTGCCCGAGCTCACCAGCCGCTGCCCGAAGCCAACAGCTGCTGCCCGAAGCCCACTGCCGCTGCCCGAGGTCTGCCCGAAGCCTACTGCCCCTGCCCGAAGTCCATCGAACACTGCCCGAGTCCAAAAGAGCACTACCCGAGGTCAACCGAGCACTCCACCAGGCACGGAACGCTCTGATACCACTGTAAGGTGTACGTTCCGCTTTCAATCCCGATTGATACCTGCAATCAAGAAACAAAGCACTCAAAGTATACAATTCAATATAAATCAATAAACTGAAATGCAAACAAGAGTTAAGGAATTATGGCTCAGGTCGAGCTGGGTATCCAATCAACGTCGTCACCGGGGAACCAATGTATCGTATCCAACAGATGGAGACACACACTGCCCGAGAGCACTGCCCGAAGTCCACTGCCCGAGCACTGCCCAAAGATCTGCCCGAGAGCACAGCCGTGCACACAGCCACAAAAGCACCAAGCTTTTCACACGGCCAGCGACGGAAACCACCCAACGACCGGAGCACAAAGCCACGGCCAACCACCACTGGAACAGGAACACGAAGGGAAGGGGTAGGCGAAAATACACCGAGTAATTTTCGGGTTTCAGTTGTCTTAACCTCATCATGAACCATACCATACATAAAGGCACCGAGGGAGACGAAGAGGAGGGTGCAATTTCCAAAGTATTGAACCAACTGAAGAGGCGCGCGGAGGAAGCTTCTGGAGAAGGTGGGAGACGAATGGGGTGAGGGGCTGAGATGGTAGTGGGGGCTCGGTTAAGGGTAATAGGGAGAAGGGCCAAAGCCCATCAGACAAATAAAGTGGTAATGGGCCAAAACCCAACAATTATGATAGAGCACGTAGAATGGTTAAGTCCCTTCCAGGGGTTTAATATCACTCACAGTATTATACATTACCATTGTTTTGATATTCAGCCCATCATTCAGCTCCACCATTTTTTCTCTACAATGGTTCAACTTATATTTTGGGATCGACCTATCATATCATTTACCACTATCTATTTACATATCACTATTATATTAATATATATATATATATATACACCTAAAATAATTAATTAAATAGATAAGAAAACATAAAATTTATAATTATATTAATAATTAAAATTAAAATTTTAAAATGGAAAATAATTAATAATTTAAAATTATATAATATTTAAAATTATAATTTAAATTTTAAATAATTAAAATGTAAAATTATATTAATAATTAAAATTAAATAAATATTAAAAAATTTAAATTAAAAAACGTAAAACAGCTACCCAAGTATCTCATTATAGATGCCCTTATAATGTTGTCAGTCAATCTCATTTCTACCCAAACAAATTGACCGCTAGCTAAGGACAACCTTTTCTTGATTAATTAAACTATTTTCAATTTTGACAATTTATAACATGTATAAGAGGTCATGGTATATTTTCATCGGAGACTTAGGGTGGTGCAAAACAATGAATTCTTGGCAAATATTAGGAAAAATTTCAATTTTGAGTTCAAACTCAAATTTTTTATCATATTCAAGATGGAATCTAAATTGTACAATAAAATTATGAGTTCGAGTTCAGCTAGAGCTAGTATGCAATCTCGATCTTGGTTTGATCATATCAAACTAAGCTCGAGTTGTTTCGACATATGCACGCCTTTTAAATTTAGAGCGAACTTGGCACTGTGTGTGAGCTTTGGAGTGACCAAGAACTTTTTTTTTTTGCAAGTTTCAAGTTAAATCAAACAAATTGTGGCTAGAATTTGGTTTGAAAAAATATTCGAGTTAGTTCAAGTTCAATTCATGTTCGATGAAATTCGAATCAAATTTCATTGGACATAGCTTGTGAACCGACTCAATACACAGTGCCATCATCCAAGTTCTGGCCCTTCCTAAAACTTTTTATTTTCGCAACTTTCTTGGATTTATCGTGAACATTTTCACTGAATTTGAAGAGGGATTCTTTGAAGAAGAGTGCTTTTTTTTCATTTTTAAAAAATATAAATGAACGCATTGCATTTGAGATTAGGACAGAGACAATGGAGGTATGGTTATGGGTATAAACGAATCGAACATGTTCACGAACTTTTCGATCCAGCTCGATAAATATTTTATTCGAATTCGAAATTCTTGAATTCGAGCCGAACTCGAACATGTTCGAACTTCTTTTCGAGCCGAACTCGAGCCCAAATTACTTTGTTCGATAGTTCGCGAGCCGCTCGCGAACTTTAATATTTTATTAATATAATATAATTGTATATTAAATAAATATATTTCGAACCTTTCGGGTATTTATTTTCGAGCAATAATTCGGATAGCTCGCGAACATGTTCAAACCTTGGCGAGCCGAACTCGAACTCTGATTCGAGCCGAACTCGAGCCAAACTTTTGAAACTATTCGAACTTCGAATCAAACTCGAGCTCGAATATAACTAATTCGAGCCGAATTCAAACCTTAAAATTTTCTGCATATTCGGTTCGATTCGGTTCGTTTACACCCCTAGGTATGGTATACGCTCTCTCTATCATAAATATTTTTTTATTTTAAAAGGTAACATTTATTATTAAAAAGATTACAAGGGGTACTCAAATCCAATACAACACATTATATAAACATGTTTTAGTGAGTAAATGTATGACTACCATTACAAACATTTTAGACATAAACAAGTTCCATAAAACCAGTCATTAAGGGAATAAGTTGTAGGTGAATTTAGGGCCCAAGCCAAAGGTAATTTGGTAAGTTAATTGGCAATTGGCTTCCCACATTGAAATTTTAAAAGAATTGCGATTTGTTTATATTGAGAAACAAATAAAGAGAGTGTAGTAATGTGGAAAAGAAGGGTGCCCCTCGCGTGCCGTCTGTCCCGTCCGTCCGTCCGCTCCACGTCGCGTCGCGCCTGTCGCTGCCCTGAAGGCAGCCCTATCTTTTTACTGCTCGAATTTCTGGGAAAAATTGTCTTTTCATATTTCCTACTTTTCACATCCTACTGTATTGCTGAAGTTAATCTGATTTAAGTGTGAGACTTAAATCTGTGATTAAGGTTGAGACTCACCAGCTACCACACTAAGCCATACATTTAATTTTTTGACATTTGGGAGGTCTGATGTGCTCAGCTATATAAGCTGCTCCAGCTTCACCCATCAAACCATTCAAAAATAATTCATACATTCATTTTTTGAGAGTGATGCACACTACTAGTGTTCTAAAGAGTCTGTTCAGAATTCTGTTTCAATCCGAATAGAGCTGAATGGTCATTGTACCTTGTAATTCACTTGTCCAGGAGGCCATGAGCTTATAGGTGGGCAAATTTGAGTTTACGGGCACATGAGTTGATGTGGCCTCGTCCAGAATCGTTTCCAGATTCCTGTTGTGTAGACATTTAACAGTTTATAAACTGCTGCTGTAATTTTACAGTTTCTGTATTTCAGTATAATTTATTTTCCATCAACATTTCACTCAATTTTCATATATAGTTCCTACAATCGTAAACTCAAATTTTTTGTTTCTATTTTTTAATTTTCGGATTTGAAGCGGTTGGAATAATCTTATTTTGTTAATTATAAGTTGTTGTTCAAACGATGTTTGTGCATTGTCAAATGGTTTATCCTGTTGTTTTTTTCAGTAGTTTGATATTATTTGTGCTCGGCCATTTGTTTTGTGTTTTAGTTTATGGCTAATAAGATTCCAAACCGAATTGCTGAGAATACTGATATTCCAGTGGTGAAAGCTAGCGGCACTGAGCTCGTTATACCAGCTCTAAGAAACCCAATGACGTTCTCTCAATTTGAGAAATCGGAAAAGTTCAAGGGTTCCAACTTTAAGCGTTGGCAGCAGAAGATGATGTTATTCCTGACCACCTTGAACTTGACCAGGTTTCTCAAAGATGGGAAACCAGTGGAGGACAAAGAGGATCCTCAATCTGTTGTAATAGTCAAATTATGGCTGAGTGCCGACTACTTCAGTCACAACTATGTACTGAATTCTCTAGACGATACACTTTTCAATGTGTATTCCCCTAAAGAGAATGTGAATGATATTTGGGAATCGTTAGAAATGAAGTACAAAGTTGACAACGCACGCGCAAAGAAATTTGTAGTCGGACGATTCAATGACTATCGAATGGTAGATGGCAAGAGCATGTTGAGCAATGAGATGAGCTGCATCTGATATATCATGAACTTGTTGCTGAAGGTATGGGGCTAAATGATGCCCTCCAAGTGGCGATAATGATCGAAAAATTACCGCCATCTTGGAAGAACTTCAAGAGCTACCTGAAGCACAAACGAAAGATGATGAGTCTCGAGGACCTTATCAGGAGGCTGCGCATCGAGCTAGACAACCGAAAAGTTGACAAGAAATCAAGCGGAATGATTTCCAAGGCCAACGTGGTTAAAGTTGGTGATAGCTCCCGCGATAATAAACGCAAGCGCACTTATGATTCTAAGGGAGATACTTAGAACATGAGGTTCACAGGTGATCGTTATGTGTGCGTAAAACCTAACCATAAGGCAAGGACTACAATCAACGCCAAACCAATGAGGGTAAAAGAAAGGCAGTCACAACCAAAGGCAAAGGCAAAGGCAAGAGACCTGCTCATGTCCACATTCCTGAGGACAACCTGAGCTCAGATATGGATGAGATGCATCTGACTGCTATGGTGTCAGAGGTAAACCTTATTGGTGGGAACTCCAAGGAATGGTGGGTTGACACTGGGGCTACTCGCCACATATGCGCCAACAAATGGATGTTCAAGAGCTATCAACCGGTAAATGATGAGCACTGCTACATGGGAAATTCAGCAGTCTCAAAAGTTGAAGGCAAGGGGACGGTTGTGCTAAAGATGACTTCCGGCAAAGAGTTGACTCTTACTGAGGTGCTCCACGTGCCAGAGATCCAAAAGAATCTCATCTCGGGAGTAGTGTTGAACAAGAAAGGCTTTCGGCTTGTGTTTGAATCCGACAAAGGCATTCAGTCCAATGGTGGTATGTTCGTAGGCAAAGGCTACTTGGCCAATAACATCTTCAAGATGATTTGACTTTAGATCCTAAGGTTAAGGCTA
The DNA here is from genome assembly GCA_907163345.1 of Haberlea rhodopensis. Classification (NCBI taxonomy): domain Eukaryota; kingdom Viridiplantae; phylum Streptophyta; class Magnoliopsida; order Lamiales; family Gesneriaceae; genus Haberlea; species Haberlea rhodopensis. Next base: position 2,949,910 of record CAJQUN010000042.1, on the reverse strand, counting down.
GTATAGAGGTTGAGATTGATGTAAATGCAGCCGATGAAGCTAGCACAAGCAAAAATAATGTAATGATTGTTGCCAATATGGCTAATAAAACTTTAAAGTTTGATTATTCTTGTAAGTGTTACATTTTGTGGCTTGGTAGATTAAGACATGTGAATTATAAATCCTTACAAAGGGTAATGTCTCTTAATCTATTACATAAATTTAACAACGATCATAAACACAAGTGTGAGATATGTGTCGATGCCAAATTAACCAACTCTTCATTCCACTCAATTGAGCGAAGCACCGAACCCTTAAACTTGATCCATACGAATGTAGTAACGTTTATCGACGATTGTACAAGATAGTTATGTCTACTTAATGAGAAGTAAAGACGAATCAATTGATATGTTCATTCACTACAAGAATTAAGTTGAGAATCAACTCGATAAAAAGATTAAAAATCTTCGAAGTGACCGAGGCGGTGAATATGAGTCATCGTTTGAACAAATATGTGCTGAGAGTGTCATTATTCATCAAATCACTATGCCTTATTCTCCCGAGCAAAATGATATTGCAGAAAAGAAGTATAGAACGCTTAAGAAAATGATGAATGCAATGCTTATAAGTTCTGACATACCTTAGAACTTGTGGGGAGAAGCTCTGCTTTCCGCCAACTATGTGCTAAACAGAGTGCCACACAACAGGTTGGATAAAACATCTTATGAATTGTGGAAAGTTTGAGCACCTAGCTACAATTTTTTAAGGGTTTGGGGATGTCTAGCAAATGTTTCAATTCATCCTCCTAAACGGACTAGTATTAGACCTAAGACAGTGGATTGTGTATTTGTCGATATGCGCAAGATAGTAGTGCATATCGATTTCTAGTACACAAGTCAGATAATGCATAAATGCATGTAAATACTATCATTGAGGCTAGGGATGCTTCATTCTTTGAGAAAATCTTTCCCCACAAAACTCAGATTGTGACTGAAAAAAATATTGAGAGATATGTGAGGGATAGAGAACCTCAAGAGAATGTAGAATTGCCTAGACGAAGCAAAAGAGCGAGAAAAGAGAAGTCTTATGGCTCGAATTTCCTAACATATCTATTGGAAAAGAATCCGGCTACTTTCAAGGAAGCAATGTCCTCTCAAGACTCTGATCTTTGGAAAGAAGCGGTGATCAGTGAGATAGAATCTATCTTACATAATCATACTTAGGAACTAGTTGATCTTCCTGCGGGTTGTAAACCACTAGGCCACAAGTGGATCTTCAAGAGGACTATCAAACCTGATGATACGGTAGATAAGTACAAGGCTAGACTTGTAATCAAAGGCTACAGCAAACTGAGGGTGTTGATTATTTCGACACATGCGCTCTTGTATCCAAGAAAACGTCGATCAGGTTAATAATTGCATTTGCTGCATTATATAACATAGAGATCCATCAAATGGATGTAAATACAGATTTTCTAAATGTAGATCTATAAGAGAAGGTTTTACATGAATCAACCTGGCGGGTTTGTAGTTCTAGGTAAAGAAACGAAGGGGTGTAGACTTGTTAAATTCTTGTATGGATTAGAACAAGCACCTAAACAATGGCACGAAAAATTTGATAGTGTTATGCTTTCAAATGTGTTTAAAACAAACCAATGCGATAATTGTGTCTATGTGAAATGAGACAATACAAACTATGTGATAGTATGTCTCTACGTTGATGACATGATAATTGTTGGTAATAACAATAACATCCAAATTACCAAGAAAATGTTGTCGCTAAATTTTGAGATGAAAGACCTTGGTCTTGCAGATGTGATTCTTGGGATGAAAATCACCAAACATGCAGATGGTTATTCTCTCTCTCAGAGTCATTATGTTTAGAAGATACTTGACAAGTTTAACAAAGAAAATAGTATCATCGCGAGGACACCTATGGAGGTGTTGTCAAATCTTTGCAAGAATCGTAGAGAAAGTGTGCTACAACTTGAGTACTTTAGGGCCATAGGTAATCTAATGTACATCATGGATTGCACTATACCTGATAGAGCTAACCCAGTCAACAGATTGAGCGGATATACGAGTAATCCCAGTTATGAGTACTGGAAACCAGTGTTTGAGTTATTGGATATCTGAGATGCACTACTAACTATGGACTACATTTTACTAGATATCCAGCAGTAATTGAAGGGTACTCATATGCGAACTGGATATCGAACTCCAAGAATATAAAGTCCACAACTGGATATATATTTATAATTGGAGGTACAGTTGTTTCATGGAAATCATGCAAACGTCTGTGTATTGCAAAATCAACTATGAGATCTGAATTCATAGCTTTGGATCTTGCAGCAGAAGAAGCTGATTGGCTTCGAAGTTTCTTGGAGGACATTCCAATGTGGTCAAAACATGTGCCACCTATTAGCGTGCACTATGATAGTCAGTCGGCTATGGGAAGAGCACAAAATAATGTATATAATGGGAAATCTCGACACATACATTGGAGAGATAAATCCATGACAGATCTACTGAAAACTGGTGTTATTTCTTTAGATTATGTGAAGTCTAATGAAACATTGTGGACTCATTAATAAAAGGTCTAACGAGAGACCGAGTAGAGGTTTCATCAAGGGGAATTGGATTGAAGCCCACGAAATTGATTTTCAACCATGATGACAACCCTACCTGAATTGTAAAATCCAATCTGCAGGTTCCATGGGAAAACCGAATTGTGGGGGGTGCTCGAACAAAGCACTCGGGAAAGTGAGTTTATTAACTAATCCTGTGATGAAAGAATGATAGACATGTACTTTGGGAAGGCTGTGCTTATGCTCTTAATGATTCTTCTATCTCGAGATGAAAAAGTGGGGTATGACGGGATACTTCTTAGGAGAAATCGTCTATATCGAATGTGAAGGGGTCGCTTCTATGAGATGACATGAGGGCTGAATCTCTAGAGCATTCGATGAAACAATCAAGGCAGTACAGGGCCAAAATGGACAACAACGAAAGAACCAATAATAGTTTGGAGATAAAACTGTGTGAGTATTGTTGTCTTGGAATACATAAACGTCAAACAGTTCAAGGCATCGCATCCAATGGTTGACAAGTATATCCAATGATACTTCACTAAGGAAGGTTCAAGGTTAACCACCACCTATCCTAATGCAGTGAATTCTCAAAGTACTCTCAAATTTGCATCTTGGTGCATTGCGCAACTTTTTCGCCAATAGCAATCATGTGGGGGATTGTAGGTGAATTTAGGGTCCAATCCCAAAGTTAATTTGGTGAGTGAATTGGCAATTGGCTTCCCACATTGAAATTTTAAAGCAATTGAGATTTGTTTATATTGAGAAACAAATCAAGAATTTTAAAACAAATGAGATTTGTCACGTCGCGTCGCGCATGTCGCTGCCGCGAAAGCAGCCCTATCTTTTTACTGCTAGAATTTATAGGAAATTTTATCTTTTCATCTTCCTGACTTTTCACCTCCTACTTTATTGCTGAGTTAATCTGATTTATTGCCTCTATATAAGCTGCTCCTACTTCATCCATCAAACCATCCAAAAATCATTAATACATTCATTTTTTTGATAGTGCTACACACTATAATGTTCTAAAGAATCTGTTCGGAATTCTGCTTCAATCCGAACAGAGGCGATTGGGCGTTGTGCCTTGGAACTCACTTGTACAGGAGGCCAGGAGCTTATAGGCAGGCAAATTTGAGTTTACGGGCACACGGCTTGATGTGGCCTCGTCCAGAATCGTTTCCAGATTCCTGTTGTGTAGACATTTAATAGTTTATAAACTGCTGCTGTAAGTTTACTGTTTCTGTATTTCAGTATAATCTATTTTCCATCAACATTATTTAAACTGATTCAATCCGTCAATTTACATATACAGTTCCAACATAAGTAAATGGATCTTTATTCAAAGCTTTAATCCATATCCAGCTTCGATTTGATACATTCCACAACCAGATTAATATCTGAAACTTTTCCTTCAAAAATCATGTTATTGCTTTCATTCTATAAACACCACAATGTGCAAATCCACGTCAATGCCCACAAATTCTTTGAAATCCAAGAATGTCAAATCCCTTCATGAAGTTCGAGATGCACCGGGCGGTTCCTCGTGACCCACATAATATTGATGCAACCAGATGTTATACCCATTACTTCACAAATATTGCTTCTCTCCTATTATCTAATATTACATTTTCTATAATATATTAATAAAAAATTATAGTTTTTGTGATTATTTTAATAAACTAATAATTAATTAAATCATTTAAAATCAAACTTTTAGAAATCGATCAAGTTAAATGACTGACCAAAGAAAGTTCCAAATAGATTAAGGCCCTCAAGGGCAGTGAAATCAAGTGAAAGTCAATAAAGCCTTAAAGAAGGGATCTTATAAATAAATAAAAAATAAAAAAATTACCCGGACCAACCCATCAATACGGTTTGTAAATGGAGATGTTTAAAAAAGTGAACATGGTATGTTAAAAAAATAACCTACATATCACTAAAACATGTGGTCCTACACTTAAAGATGATGTCTATTTTAACCATAATTTTTAAGCCCGACCCAGACAATGACTCGATCAAGACAGTGGGTCATCGATCACTAGTTCAACTAGTTAACCAATCATTGAACCAACGAGTCAATTATTATCACATACAACATCAAATATTTTACTCTAGAAGAAAATAACCATGATAATTAACATTTAACAGTTAAAAATTAAACAAAAGTCAAATTCAATTAGAGACAAATAAATTATTAGATTTTTATCAATTATAAATACTCATTAATAAAGCATGCCTTCGACAAAGAAAATCAAAACAATTTAAATTTGGATGATAACAATTGTTTGTGTTTTGTTAAATTTGGATGATTGACATTGTTTGTTGAAAAAGAAATAAAAATAATAATAGCTTAATTAAACAAACAATAAAATCATGATTAAAATTAATGGTGATTTTATAGCAAAGTTATTTCTTAATTGTTGAAAATACAAGAATACGCCATTTTTTTTATAATAATGTAATATAAGAATACAAAATAATTTGAAGTTTTGAGCTTCACAAAAACCTAAATTAAAAGTAAAGTAGAAACTAGAAATTAAAAAAATTATAATTAAATGTCTTATTTATAATAACATAATAATATTATTATATTTAATGATTTACTAATATTAAAATTTAGAAATTTTATACTAGGAAATAACTAGAGATATCTTTACCAATTGAGTCATTAGTTTCAACAAGAACCCACAAGTTTATTTGGGTTTTTATGCGCCGATTAATTAAAAGATTCTGACGAGTTTTTCTTCCTGTCCACGATTTTGTTTTTTTAAAACACTGATTTTAGCAAATGAATTTAAAATTTCAATTTTACCATGGTTATTTATCGCAATTCCACTTTGTAAACAGGAATGATCAGAAAATTAGGTGAATGAGGTCAAAGTTAAATTTTAAAAATGATCTTTATTTTGTTAAAATAAATATGGACCTAAGCTTGGTGGACATAGTTTTAGTTTAACAAGATGAGGTTTTTTTCAAAAAAAAAATTAATATAAACAAAGTCATTAATTCTAAGTCACATAATATTCTTACTAACATCCATGCACCGGCGCTATAGTCATGATCTGACAAACTGAGTGTGTGTGCGGCGCATTAACATTTTCTAGTTCGCACATTAAGATTTTCTAACTCGCGCACAAAGCTTTACTAAGTCATGCACTAAGGTTTACTAAGCATTATTAAACCTTCCAAATTCTCCGAATTTTTAATGGGCCGTCATATGTCCATAATTTGTGGCTCAGATATTCAGTGCACTCATCAGTGTCAACAAATTAAACTACAAATACAAAATTGCATTAAAATAATATACACAATATTATTTCTTTTGTCATAACAACCACAACTAATATATTGCTTACTTGTGTTGATGGCTGCTGATCAAGAGTGTCCTTAATGATGCGTACATAATGCTTCAATGTTTCTGTAAATCTTAAATGACATTGTTGAGCCTTAAACGCATGGTTGCGTTTAAAGCGTTAATTAATCCCCGGTCAATCTTTGAGTTTTGATGATCAACAAAACTTGTATTTGTTATACTAATGCATCTACTTAGTGTGCAGATTAAGTGATGAAAAGTGGTTTCGAATGAAGAAAATCGAGTGTGCATATTCTGGCCTGGATCGCCCCAGGCGATGGTGATCATCGCCCCAGGCGATGGGTACCAGGCGGGGCATCGCCACGCACATCGACAGAGGCGATGGCTAGGCAAGCATACCAGGAAGATCGCTCCAGGCGATGATGACCATCGCCTGAGGCGATGGCAACCAGGAGCGACATCGCCCCACACATCGACAGAGGCGACGCCGAGGCAATGCGCGGGTATGCGTGCAGGGGAGATCGTTTGAGGCGATGGGCTGAACGCCCGAGGCGATGGCTGGAACGCCTGAGGCGATGTGGAGTTCGTTTGAGGCGATGATAGATTTGGACATGTTGAGGCTACGGCCTTGATTTTTGATGTTGATCGCCTGAGGCGATCGGGACATCGCCTGAGGCGATGCGTGATTTATGCTGACCGTTGGGGCGCGGCGATGGCTGAGGCGATCGATGAGTGATTTCAGCCTTTTGTGTAGCAACGGCTAGTAGGAGCCAATGGGGCCTCTTACACTATAAATATTGATGCTTTGAAGCATTTTGAAGCTAAGAAACAAGTTTGGGCTTTATGATCAGCAGAACAGGCTTTCTGGACAGGTTGATCAGCTTTTCTTGAATCTACAAACTTCTACAAAGCCTTGATCATTTTGAATTCATATTGCATTGCAATCTCCATACATTGTTGTTGTATTGGAGCTTGTAATTCTTTTCTTTGTTAGAGTCTTGTTTTCTTCGTGTGAGTGCACCGTGAAGGTGTTTTTGATTTAATTTATTTGTAAAGGTCCTCCAACACAAAAGCAAGTTGGTAATTGTAAAGTCGCCAACAAGTGAAGTTGGTGCATGTGTTGTGGCTATCCTTGGAGCCCTTAAGGCCAAGAAGACTCGTGAAGAGTGTTGGTAGCTCGGGAAGAGCTTTGTGTACTCGGGAAGAGTATTGTGCTCTGGAAGAGCTTGTGTACTCGGGAAGAGTAGTGTGCTCGGGAAGAGCTTTGCAACTCGGGAAGAGTTGTTGTGTGGCTAACTTGGAGCCCTCAAGGCCAAGACCAATTGTTCTAGTGGAACCTCGGTTGGAGGTTATCTAACCGGGAAGAGGAGACGTAGGCGATTCATCGCCGAACTTCTATAACAAATCTCTTGTCTTTTATTGCTTTATTTTTCTTTACGCATTTATTTATTTTGTTCTTTTCATTTATCTACTGACTAAAGGCTTCCGCAAGCGCAAAACTCTTTTAGTTTTTCAAACTCATTTTAAAACGCTAAAATAGCCAAGGAATCTCATTCACCCCCCCCCCCCCCCCCCTCTTCGATTCCAACAGACATGTCCACCTGTAGAATCACAATTATTAATATTTAAAACATATAAAATAACAAAAGACATAATTATAGTATTACCTTGCACCATATGAAACAACAGGTAACATATTCTCCTCATCGAGAATGATTGGTCCAACGTCGAATCTTGGCCACCCATTTGAGGAGTTAAACCCGATAATCGTGACCATGCCCAAATCTAAAAAATTGTCATGAGTAATATTACAAAGTATGACGAAAAAAATATTTCAACATTTGAAAATCACAAACATAAATTTTACCTGTACGAGTTGTAATGCATCACCTATCACTTTTTTTCCTTTGTCTGAGGAAGTGCACAACTCACAGTACAAATATGCCAACACGACATTACCCCAACTATAACAGATTCAATATTCTCTAACTTATGTAAGTAAAATAACTTTACAGTATTGTCGGATGAATCAGGGCACAAAATTTCACATAACATCAATAATACACAAGCCCATGTATATTTGACTACATCTTCTGCCGTAATGTGTTCATTAAGAGCGTTATTCACCAAATGATGTTTTATTGCAGATATGTAGAACTTTGCACCTCTAAAGTGTGTAGTATTTGGAGTATATCCCAAAAACATATGACAATATTCTTGTCACTCAGGTATACTCCTATCGTAATCAATACCAGATAATATCATTGCGATGCCATACATGGTGATGGTGGCCTCTCCGGATCTGAAGTGGAACGTATGTGTTTTCCAGCGCCATCTCTCAACTAAAACCGCGATGAGGTGAAAATCAAGGGCAATTTTACCACATATAAACACAATAAAAACCAATATTGTCCAACACACTCACAACACACATATCAAATGGACAAACATCCCAAAAATATTTATCAAGGCTTCTGCCTCGAAGTGTTCTATCAATATCACCTGCCCAAACATCTTCAGACCGATGAGATGACTGCAATGATAGAAGATGACTGTCAATCGGGCCTGATGCTCTCTGTAGGTCCATCCTGAAATATTACACCACAAATATCAACATAACAAAAATATAAACATGTTCACCACCGCCACCAGCCACCGGCCTCCCGCCGCCGCCGGCCGACACCCCCACGGCCACCGGACATCGACCTTAACACAACTTGGCTGTAAATCGGCTGGCGGTCTCCGCCACCCATCTTTAAACTATAACTATCTTCTCAAATAACAACTATCAAACAACAAAAATCAAACACAAACAACAAAATAATATAAATTCTACCACTTCCAAAATTTATATTTCGAAAAACATTATTACCTCAATTTAAAAGATAGATAAACATCTCAGCTTCACAAATTGTAAACCACAAAAACCTTCGAAATTAGGCACAAAAAATTTCAAAAGATTGAGAAATTGAGAAATTTCGTCCGAAGTGCAAGAGGCGAAGAGAAGAAAGGAAAAGAAGGAAGAAGAAAGGGGACGGGTGAGCTGATAAATGCATTATTGAAGGTGTCATTTTAGTGTCGCCTTCAATCATATTTTTTTAAAAAAATAAAAATAAAGGCGCCATCGTAAATGACGACTTCAGATGAAATCGCCACCTCCGATGGCAACTTGGGTTACTTTAATAAAGTAACCCAAAATCGATTATTTTGTTAAATAAACTTTTTTTTGAATAATTTATTAAAAAATCCTTCAATTTCAGTCTTACATAAGTTATATATTGAACCATTGTAAGAACTTTTGATTGTAAACAAACTGTACGGATTATTTAATACTACCCAAATAACGTCATTAACCTCTAAGATTGCAACATACATCGAAACTATGTGAGCAGTGCTGAAAATGTTCATGTAAGTCTAAATTATATAATGATAACACTATATTATTTAATATATATTGTTTCTTTGCTAAATTATTATTATTATTATCATTATTATTATTATTTAATATAATGAAAATGTTTTCAGCATGTAAATTATTTAATTTTTAAACAATATATATTAAAAATTATAAATTTCGGGTGGTGCTTATATTAAATTATTTATCTCAAATTTCGATTCTTCTCTTATAGCTGACGGTTAAGTACTGTTGTAGGTTCTTAATTGATAGCAAGTCAGCAGACACTGGTAATAGTGCGGAAGACGTCTGCTGAACTTGTGAGATAAAATAATTGAATGATAACGTGCAGCAAGTAAATAACACATGATATGTTCTGAAAGTTTGAAGCACAACGCTTCTACGTCTCCCCTTCTTCCTTTGCAGGAAGGTTACGCTAGAAAACTTTGACTTACACTTTACAGTCTACAACCTTCTTAGGCACTCACACAGATTGGCCTAAACTCCTAGCAATAAAAATCTCTCAGTTGCTTACAACAATGTTTTACAACACTCACACAAAATATAAATCTCTTAAGCTTTGAGTGTTCTTGAGAGCAGACTCGGTAGGCTTTGATCTTTAAGATCACAATTAGGCTTCTTTGCTGCTATTGCAAAACTTCAGAATATTTCAATGAACGTGTTGAATGTTTTGCTTGAATTGAATGGAGTTGATTTTTGTCTTTTGAATCTTGATCGGATTATTCAGCACATTCTTCATTCTTTACTTTGACGTATTTATAGACATAGCAGTCTAAGCGCAACTTTTATTTAATTGGAAATATCTGCGTAAAATCAGCTTCCTGATTTACTTCCAAATTCTTTTCGTCTTCTTTCCAATTTCGCTAATCAATGGCTGCTTCAAACTGACGCTATTGGTGGCGCTGATATGGTAGTGTGGCTATATGTTGTACATTTGTCAGAGTGAGTTTGTACTTGTTTTATGTTTTAGGCTTTTCACCAGGTATGTGTCATTTCAGCTTTTCACCATGTGGATGTCTTTTAAGCTTTTCACCATGTGGATGTCTTTTAAGCTTTTCACCGGTAGGTGTCTTTTACGCTTTTTACCCTGTAGGTGTCTTTTCAGTTTTTCACCCGGTGGATGTCTTTTAAGCTTTTGACCCGATAGGTGTCTTTTAGGGTTTTCACCCTTTATGCGTCTATTATTCAAGCAATAGATGTTTGTGATCACCAAAATTTAGAAATATTTTCTCACTGGTTGAAACGTTAGGTCCTACAGTAAGTCTAATTTTAATGCTTTTAGGAATGGTAAAGTTGCAAACGCCAAATTTGTTAAGAACTTTTATATTGTAAATTTGTAAGTAATATAATAATGATGTATGCTTATTAAATATGATGTATATATATATATATATATTAAAACGCATCCGCACTTCTTCTTTTTTTTTTTTTGAAAAATTGACACATTCGTGCTTTCGCAGGCGCACACAAATCTTATGATCTAGGCTATGATGCACGAACACTCCTGAAAATCATTTGGTGTAGTGTCAGACACTTATAGGATACCGAAACACCTCAAACACTCATCGGACACGCTATGTGGTGTCCTTAATCTAAAATTAAAAATTAATTCGGACACCCTTGTCGATCATTTCGGAGAGGCGTGTCGGACACGTAATGCTACTTTTGGGGGGGTTAATTATGTAATTTAAATTTTTTTGACTAAAATAAATTTGGATGTGTTTATTAAACTTTATGGTAATTGAAGTACTGTGCATTTGGTGCTAGTATCAGTGATACTGATTTGGTAAGAGTATATTTGATATTATATATTATTTTGACGTGTTTGCTAAACTTTATGTTAATTGGCGTACTATGCATTTGATGCTACTATGTGTGATATTTTGATGATTTCAGTGACATATATTTATTTATAAACTTCTTAAATTTGATAAGATTATTTTTTCGTTTTTTACATGGTTTTAGAATTTAAAAAATATAAATGTTAATATTTTATAATATGGTGCATGTATAATATCTATAAATATATACATGTGTGTTCCAACAATATCATATTTTGTTTAACATTTATAACACCGTGTCCGTTTCGTCGTATCAGTATCCATATATCATAGATCTAGATCATTATCCCAAATGATCTATTGACTTGCAACTTACCCCTACATAACCACCCTTTTAATGATTTGCTTTGTCTTGAGGTATTGGATTTTTTACCCATACTTGAAAAAAAAAGTATGTGAAAGTACAGAAATTGTGTCATGTCTTCTGTAAACACCCCAAAGCTGATTAACTTATGGCAATTTTTTACCCAAAACATGCTCCAGAGTTGACCAACAAATATATTTGAAGGATCATAATGCCAATTTAACCTTTACTTTTTGACCAAATAAATAAACCCCATCAAATTTTTATTCACTACCAAATTTTGCCACGAGTGGGAGGAAATTATGTGCGGCGCGCGTGTGGGAAAACCCTAATGAAAACTTGTGCTATGGCGGCAAACACCAAATCATTTTCCTCGAATTCCAAAACAACCCCACAAAGAAAAACTCTTGAGGCGCCGTTTTTGGCAGGGCGGGGGGCGTATGTTTTTGGAAACGTAGGCCCTTTATCGTCATTTCACTTTTTCCCCGAGTTAGGGTTTTCTTGACGTTATATTTAAAGTCCCTCGTCTAATACTCTTTTCACAATCGCCCCCCCAATTTCACTCACCCTTTACTTCTGCGGTTCATTTTCAATCTTAGCCAGATTCCTCCTCACTCCCACCACCATTCATCAAACCCTCCTCGTCGACTTCTTGTGTTACCACTTTAGAGATTTTTGTGTTTTTTGTACTATAGATAGGGTCACGAAGGAGTTGGCGTGTCAGTTCTTTGGTTTAGTTCGTTTTTTTCACTTTGCAAAAGGTTTGATCATATGCCAGAGCTTTAGTACGCGCTGTTCGTGTGTTATTTTACATATCTTGATCTGGGTTTAGCTTGGTTTTGGTGCTTAGTGATGTGATCTTTGTTTGTTTGGTTTGATCAAGTGTTGTTAGGTAGATAAACACCCTTTTTAGTTGTTGATCGAATATTTAGTCTGGGATTCCGTCAGATCTTTGATTGAGAGCCTAGAAATGGTGGATCTGAGTGATAAAGTAAGTGATCACGATCATTGTCTTCTCCAGTTTTTTTTTTAAAGTTGGCTAAAATCATTTGATTTTTGTCTCTCAGGGATCAGAATCTGAAGAGATGAGTAGTCAAACCCCAACCCCTGATAGATTATCATCAGATAGCTCGAATGTCAAGACATGTGTTAACTGCGGCACCTCGAAAACACCCCTCTGGAGAGGCGGTCCAGCTGGACCCAAGGTATTTACATACAACATCGTGTATGTATAGTAGTCTCTCTTTTGAATCTTTTTACCTTTCTACTCACAGTTTTTGTCGTTTTGCCTGCAGTCACTGTGCAATGCATGTGGGATTCGTAGCAGAAAAAAGATAAGGGCCCTAATGGGTGTCACAAAAGAAGAGAAAAAGGCCAAGAAATCATCAAATGCCAGAAGTTTCGGTCATCAAACCAGCAGCAATAACAGTTGTACCGGCAGCAGTGGAGAGAGTACCGGCAAGATTGGGAAGAAATTATTTGCATTTGGCTTGGATGTGGCTTGGCAGAGACCCAGATCAAACACTAACCAGAGGAGAAAACTGGGAGAAGAAGAGCAAGCTGCCATTCTCTTGATGGCCTTATCTTGTGGCTCTGTTTATGCTTAGTGTTTGTACCAAGTGCAGTATCGGTTGTGCCTTTCGTTCTTTTTTGTTTAGTTTTAAGTAGTTGTATCAGCGGCAACACGAAAAGGAAGAAGGGCTTAATGGTCTTTTCCAAGTGTACTTTTTGGGGGTAGATTAATGAAATTTGTTCCGAATTTGTTTTTACTTATTTTGGGGAAAATAGAGTTGGTTGTTTTCTTGTGATGTAGGAGAAATATCAAGAAAATTTAGATGATAGATATTTTTATGGTATAAGATAAGTTGGCATCTTTGGATCTTATCTTTTATCTTATGGTGTTATTATGTTGAAATGATTGGTACACAATAGATTGAAATTGTTCTTGGGCTCAAACATTTTTGATGATACCTCACATGCATGTAGACCTGACTATAGTTTAGAACCGTCGGTTAGACGGTCCAAAACCATCGGTTCAAAAAACTTAGAACCTTAACTTTTCTTGACGATTCAGGTTACGGTTCATGAACAGCTGGTTATGGTTTCGATTACGCTAACTAATGGTTATGGTTATGGTTTAATAGACAATTCTTTTTTAAAAAATTAAAAAGATACTAAAATTTGAAAAAAAAAATGTAAAAAGTATTTGATTGTGTTTTCATTCATGGATTAAACATAAAATAACTTGAAATAAAATCAAGCTTAAATAATCAAAATGTGTAAGATTTATTTATTTGATTAATATATATAAATAAATTATTACACTCTATTTAGATCAACAAAGCTCTTACAGCTTAGTGGTTGAATATAATTATTTCATGATTTAAAATCTACACCATAACATATGTTTAAATTTAAAAATGTAAAAAAAAATTAAAATAAATCCTTTGAACCGCCGGTTAACCGGTGGTTCACGGGTTAGAAAATTATGACCCTTAACTTGCCAGCCTATAGACAGGCCGGCTACGAGTTTGACCCTTTGAAGCGTTAACCAGGTTAACCGACCCGTTGACCACGGTCCTGGTCCGGGCCGATTAAGGATCATTTATGACCCTTGGTCGGGTCTACATGCAATGCTTTGGGGTCATATTCACGGTTGATTTCAAATTGATCTGGAATATTCTAGATACTAAAGTTGTAAGAAGCCAATTTCTTTTAATTGTTACATACATAGTAGTTAGATAAGGATTGAAATTGAACTTTTTGAAATTCAAAGGATGTTCTTGGTTCCCTTTAGTTAAAGGTAAAATTCAAATTTGGTGTTTGCCATATTGATAGCTTTGATGTACATTAGAGAATGCTCAAAGTCAAAAAATTTTGTATATAAATTAATTTATAGATAAAAACTATATGTACAAATACATTAAAAATACTTTTTTTTAATCAACATGTCTATGGGAGGGAAATGTCGAACTTGAGTCTATACAAAATGAAGATGAAGACAAATGAATTAGACCACTGCCCTAGTTGTCTAATCGTATATTAATCCATTATATAATAAAAGAAATGAGACATTGAGTATGTTGTCCTATAAACAAGTAACTTAACATTACAAATGATATAATTGTGTAATAGTTGATCCCTATCAAACGTGTCCGAAATTAGGGGCGGCTAGTCTATGATTCAGTCCTAGCAAACCATAACCCTTACTTTCCTATGGGCTTAGCCCAATTGTTTTTTACAATCATTTTGTTAACTCTTAGATTGGTCAAATTTCTAACTTTCATCATTCTCCATTTCTTTATTGTTCTCTGCTTCTCCATTTCCGCCGCTGCAATCCATTTAATTGAATCAACACCTTCCACCAGAAGCCCATCAGCACCACTTTTGGAAGAAATATCCCCCACTCCACAACTGAAGAAGAAGAAGAAGAAGAAGAAGAAGATGTACCAGCCGCTGGAGCTCCTCCTCCGCACCACCGTCGTCCCATTTATTTCTTCTTCTTCTTCTGTCTGTTTTATGCTTGTTTCACATTTGTTTGTAGCATTCCATCATCGATTTCATCTTTACTGCTCAACGCAGAAATTGTGTGTCATACGCAATCAAATCCAGTTCTTTGGAGGAATTTTTTATGGCTCTTATTTTACGTGCACCAATAGGGCTCTTTATTTTATGTGCCCGGGTAGGGGCTCTTCATTTTACGTGAACCAACTACTGTGCAGTTAGGTATTTATGTTCACGTAGGGTTTCATGTGCATCAATTGGGGTGCACACGATTACACTATCGGTGCACGCACGCCATTTTTCTTTGCTCTTTTTAACCATTTCCAGAGAGTTTCTATCACTCAAATTTTTCACTCATATTCGAGCAAAAACACTAAGTTGACTGTTAAGGTGGTGCACATAACTTTCTACGTGAATTCTTGGGCTAGTTTTGTCATTATAACATGAAATAAATTTAGATGGAAACATGTTTTTTCACTGACTAGTCCGAAAAATATTTTTTCACTTGTTACCGCCCCGAAGTTGTCCTATTTTTTTAACACTAGCATCCTTAACTCTTCATGAAATTAGTCCATGGGTTTTTAAAGAAAATTATTTTTATCCTGATTATATTTAATAATTAATCCTCCTAACTTTAATTATAATTGATTACGAGTCCCAATACTCCAATATAAAAAATATATATATATAAGGTCTTTAGTGGTCCGACCATTTCCGACTAATGTCTATTTACACACATGGCCATGTCAATCTAAAATATATGATCACACATGAGAACTATGCGTCCACTAATTTACGTTATGCACTTACCAATCATACAAATACAATCACATATGCTATATAAATTACCATATTACCCTACAAAAAGTTATTAAAATCTAAAAAAATATGTATAATCATTTAATTTAAATTAAAAAATTAGAACCAAAATAAAAAACGTACATTAAAATTATCATATCATTTTACAAAAAAAAATTGTATATGCACGTAATGAGTGCATAATAAGATTAGTTATTATTTGTCACAATACTAACTCAATCTTTTCTCTTTTGTTTTTAAATTAACGTTTTATTTAAATGGTTGAAAATTGAAGTATATATGGATTTTTTTTTGTATCACTTAAATTTGTCCGATTATATTTATTTTTGTCTTATTAATTGTGAATTTGATTGAAATATTATATATTATGATATCCATATGCCACGCAGATGACCGAAAATCTTCATGGTAGCAATGACCATAAATGTATATTTATTATACATCTTAACAATTTAATTTTTATTTAGTTTTTTTTTATATTATATTTAGTTTGGCTCGCTCAACTACAAAATCATTGTTTCACGCTTGTTGTCAAAGAATTGTTATCGACTTATTGCTAATTGTTTCGTTCTATGAACTTGATTAACCTCGTACCCATTTAAGTGCTAATAACATTAGAAAAAATGATTTCACTAACAAAGAGGGAAAAAGTCCATATTAAGAGAAATATCAGCTGCAGAACATATTTCTGGGTGTTGGATGATTTGAAGTGAGAGAATTTGCCATTTCAAATTATATATATTGAAATAAATTTCAAACTTTTCAATTGAAATCATTTTTTCTTGCCGTTGGCACAACGTGGTACGTCATATCATATCCACTACGGGGCTTTATGTTATCATTATATAAGGAAATAATAGACAGGTAATTTGTAAAATATGAAATTATGACAAAAAAAAATAATTCTATAATAAAATATTAAATCATATTATTTTTTAAATTGCAATCTATCATTCATACAGTATGTATTATGCAAAATTAGCTTAGATCAATTATTTTTACTACACAATATGTTATTTTAGAAGCGTCCAACTGAAATTACCATCAGTAATATTATATGATAAAAACCACGAGATAGTACAAATCAATAGTATTGGAAACTATTACAAGTTAATTTTTACTTTTATCCTAGTTGAAATTCATTAAAAAATTGAGAGAGATCCTTTAAAAAAGTCCCAAAGCAGCGAAAAGTAACAAAAAATGTGCCTTATTTGGTCCCCTTATTCAAATTAGGCATATAACTCTCACCTACAATGTCATCCAGCTAATGCCCATGTTCCGTTTTCCCCCTATCAATTTTGGGTTTTTTAATAAAATAATCGAAAAAACAATTAAATTTAACAAACTAATCGGTTTTGAAAATATTATTAAACTAACCTAAGGCGCCTTCGCAGATGGCGACTTCATTTAAAGCCGCCACTTGTGATGGCGCTTTCAGTTTTTAATTTAAAAAATAATTAAAGAGATTGTGTCTTCAATATAAAAAAAATTAAAGGAATGCGCCATCTGGGATGATGTCTTCAATAAAAAAAATATTTTTTTAAAGAAGATGCCATTTCAGATGGTATCTTCTGTAGTATAAATATCCGGCCTCCCTGCTCCATTTCTTACAACGAAACAACAACAAAAAAATTTGATAGAGTTAATCGATAGTTTTGTCAAATCTCAATCGGCGTCTTCTTTCAAGTGTTTTTCAGGTAACAATCTCGTTATATTATAAATTTTATCATCTTTAAATTTTTATATTTTATATAAATTGTTAATAACTTTATTTATTTATTAATTCATATATTTTTAATTTTGTTTGAAGATATGTCGATTCAAATCTTATTGTATCTGGGAGGTAATATATTACAAGATTTAGATATCATTAGATATGATTGTGGTCCATCAAGAGGTACAACAATATCTCGCACAATAAATTTTATGTCGTTGTTGAACGAAATATATAATATCACTAGCATCCTTCGCAACCAGTTCCTGCTGAAAATATATGAAAGACACATGTTTAGAGATTTTTTTAGGATACGACAAACAATTTTGCCCATAGATAATGATTATAATTTTGCATGACTATTGGATTTAGAATAGGGTCATAGTTGTTGGAAATTTATAAAGAAAAAGAACTACTAAACTATGATTATATTCCACAAAATATAGATTTTTTGCTTGTAATTGCAGAATGAGTGACTACATCTGGTAGAAAATCAGATGATTATCCCACAGATGCTGATATTATTGCTCCAGATCTACTTGCGAACAATTTTGCTGAATTTGGAGATGATATTCAGTCTGAACCAGAGGGGATTCCTTCGGAGGATGAGGCTGATGACGATGAGGTTGACATTTGTGTCATGTCTAAAACAATTGCAAATCAAGAGGAGATACAATGAGACAGAAGTGTCAGTTACTGTATCGGACACAACCACAACAAATACTCATGTTCTCTATCCAACAATTACATTCTTCTCAATGTCACATCCCGAAGTATTTGGAGACTCAGTAGACATTCTGACAGGTAAACGTAGGAGTTATTACGACTACGAAAGGGGATCTCCATCTGGATATGGTTTTCAAAAATAAAGGTCATCTGTAGGCAGCTGTAAATGATTACTCTGTACGTGTTGAATACGACTACTCAAAATGGGATCTCCATCTATAATACGAGTTTGAATATATAACATTACTCACAAACATTTATAACATTCAAACTAATTACAAGAGGAATGCAACACATGTGATTAACGACCACGACCACAATGCCTCATCTGTAAATGCCCTTCAGTATCACAAGGACGAGGAATTACGTCTCTTCGAACTCTTTCTCCCATATTTACTTGTTTGTTCCTCTGTTGTACCATTGGTACATCAATATGTGGATGATATGGTGTGAATTGTGGGAATACAACAGGTGATATGTCAGAATTTAGACCCATAGATATCGTATATGATGGTGCAAATCCAATCCCGACATCTGTATCATGTTATATGAATATTGGAGCATATGGAGTGAATGGTGATTGATCATATATCGGTGGACCGAGGACATAACAACCAGTAGATGAACCTGCCATATCTGTCGGGATAGGTGTATACATAGATGGACATGTCACATCCATCGAGATAGGTGTCAACATAGACGGGCCTGCAATATCGCTTTCACTGCGTGCATGGTTCGGCTGTACTGGTTCTTCCTCATGCTCATGAACTTCTTCGTATGGTGAGAAGTTCATGTCTCGTTGTTCACGAGCTACTTGCATCATATTTTGCGTAATTGCCCTATGATGCTCTCTCATCGATTCCAACATCGACATAACAGATTCTCCATCAGCAGGATATCGATCACAACTAACACTTAATTGCTTCATCTGATCAACCTGAAAAGTAAAAAATAGTATTTAAATTTATAATTTATAAATCCATATTACAGATTTTAAAAGCAATGTTTAAATCTATTAACTTACCACATGATGCCACGCTGGGGCGTCACCATGCTGATATTCAGTATCTACAAATTGTCTTTGATGGCCAATATATCTACGAGTGACTCGTTCATACCACTCACTATACCCAACCACTACAATAGAATATCGTGGTCTGTCCACATATAGATTAGATGCCATGGTGTGCACTCCAATCCTTATTGATATTACACATTCGATCAACTGAATGCAATTTATCATCTCTTGATCGTGGATCTGTTGGGATGTCTTGTAGCATTCCAAATTAGTGAAGAACTCTATCAGGACGGTGCATTTCAACTATGTCATAGAAAATCAATGGGCCCTCATATGTCCATAATTGGTGGCTCAGATATTCAGTGCACTCATCAAAGTATGTCAACCAATTAAACTACAAATACAAAATTGCATTAAAATAATATATACAATATTATTTCTTTTGTTATAACAACCACAACTAATATATTGCTTACTTGTGTTGATGGTTGCTGATCAAGAATGTCCGTAAAGATGCGTACAAAATGCCTCCATGTTTCTGTAAATCTTCAACGACATGTTCAACTGTAGAATCACAATTATAAATATTTTAAAACATAAAAAATAACAAAAAACATAATTATAGTATTACCTTGCACCATATGGAGCAGCATATAACATATTATCCTCATCGAGAATGATTGGTCCAACGTCGAATCTTGGCCGACCCATTTGAAGAGTTAAACCCGATAATCGTGATCATGTCCAGTTCTAAAAAACTGTCATGAATAATATTACTAAGTATGACGAGGAAAAATATTTCAACATTTGAAAATCACAAACATTAATTTACATGTACGAGCTGTAATGCACAACCTACCACTTTTTGTCCTCTCTGTGAGGAAGTGCACAACTCACGGTACAAATATGCCAACACGGCACTACCCCAACTATAATTGCCAACAGATTCAATATCCTATAACTTCTACAAATAAAATAACTTTATAGTATTGCCGGAGGAATCAGGGCACAAAATTTCACTTAACATCAAAAATACACAAGCCCGTGTATATTTGACTACATCTTCTACCGCAATGTGCTCATTAAGAGCATTATTCATCAAATGATGTTTTATTGCAGACATGTACAACTTTGCACTTCTAAAGTGTGCAGTATTTGGTGTAAATCCCAAAAGTATATGACAATATTCTTGCCACTCAGGTATACTCCTATCGTAATCAACACCAGATAATATCACTGCGATGTCATGCATGGTGATGGTGGCCTCTCCGGATCTGAAGTGGACCGTATGTGTTTCTCAGCGACATCTCTCAACTAAAACCGTGATGATGTGAAAATCAAAGGCAATTTTACCACACATGTAAACACCATAAAAACCAATATTGTCCAACACACTCACAACACGCATATCAAGTGGACAAAGATCCCAAAATATTTATCAGGGCTTCTGCCTTGAAGTGTTCTATCAATATCATTTGCCCAAACATCTTCAGACCGATGAGTTGACTGCAATGATAGAAGGTGACTGTTAATCGGGCTTGATGCTCTATGTAGGTCCATCCTGAAATATTAGACTACAAATATCAACATAACAAAAATATAAATATGTTTACCGCCGCCACCAGCCACCGGCCTCCCGCCGCCGCCGCCGGTCGACACCCCCACAACCGCCGGAAGTCGACCTTAACACAACTTGGCTGTAAATCGTCTGGCGGTCTCCGCCATCCATCTATAAACTATAAGTATCTTCTCAAATAACAACTGTCAGACAACAAAAATCTAATAAAAACAACAAAATAATATAAATTTTACCACTTCCAAAATTTATATTTTGAAAAAAGTTATTACCTCAATTTGAAAGATAGATAAACAGCACAGCCTCACAAATTGTAAACCACAAAAATCTTGGAAATTAGGCACAAAAATTATCAAAAGATTGAGATTGAAAATTTTTCGTCCGAAGTGCAAGAGGCAAAGGGAAGAAAGGAAAATAAGGAAGAGGAAAGGGGACGAGTGAGCTGATAAATGCACTATTGAAACGTTATTTCAGATAGCGCCTTCAATCATATTTTTTTAAAAAATAAAAACAAAGGCGCCATCGTAGATGGTGACTTCAGATTAAATCGTCACTTCCGATGACGAGTTGGGTTACTTTAATAAAGTAACCCAAAATCGATTATTTTGTTAAATAAACTTTTTTTCGAATAAATTATTAAAAAATCCTTCAATGTCAGTCTTTCATAAGTTATATATTGAACCATTATAAGAACTTTTGATTGTAAACAAAATGTACGGATTATTTGATACTACCCAAATAACGTCATTAACCTCCAAGATTGCGACATACATCACAATCTCTGATACATGCCGCAATCCTATAAATTTATATACAGAGTGTATATCATATTAATATGGTTTTAGGTTATCTCCAACACTTACTCAATTTTATAGCAGGATTAACTAAAAATACTTAATTTTTGTATAATTTACATAACTAATTTAAGTAATTAAAAATTAAAATATTTGTACAATAAAAATATTGAGTTATTAATAAATATATGGAATATATTTGTTATTTATATTCCTTTTAAATAATAAAAATATAAACTATAGTTACTTTAAGTATTTATTAATATAATTCAAATAGTCAGTTTTTTACTAATAAATTTATTAAACAATCAAATTGATCTTAAAGTATTTTTAAACCATTAACCCTATCTTAAATTATTAATTTAATTTTATAATTATTCTCTATATTTAAACAAAAAAAGAATGTCCTTAATAGCGACACCATCTTGGTGTTTGACGGCAACATGGCATCCCACATAATCTTATTTGGGCCAGCCGCTACACAAGATAACGGGATGCCAATATACACCCCTCCTTTTGCGTGCATTTTTTTCCCTGACACTAAGTGTGGAGGAGGATATGACTTAGGATGATTATTGAAATATTTTGCAAATACGAAAACTTACAAATAAATTAAGTATATTGAAATAAATTAGTTATATTTATACTATTGCCATACCTGCTGCGAATACTGTTATATCTTAAATTTGTGGTTCCAAGTACCATACGTTGTGGCCAAAATAGTTGGGAATTGAAATATAGAAGGTGACATAGACATAGTCTTAACTATTTGCATAATCCCTTTGAAAAGGGTATTAATCACTTTACACTTTATAAATCATTAATGGCAATAAAAGAGTAAACGTCATTATTTCTTTTAGGGTTGTTAAGTCAAGATCTATTACACTTTTGTTCCTTCTATACACAAGTCTTTATCCTATCAAATTTTATTTGATTGAGATATTGGTAAAAGGACAAACACGCTACATAAAACTTCTGTTATATGCTATACATGTGGTTCGAGAAGAACCTAATATTGCATAAAACTTCTGTTATATGCTATACATGTGGTTCGAGAAGAACCTAATATGCACGCAGCTTTTCTCTTACATTGTAAAGAGATTCTTTACGCAACTCGAACTCGTGACCTCTAGGTCACATATCAAGAATATTATCGTTACATCAAGACACGTCTTTTTTTATTGAGATATTGGTCAATACTAAAAATGATATTGTGATGAGATATTACATCTACTTTTTCTGAGATTAAATTCTATTATTTGATACGAAGTTACTTAGCAAGCTTAGTAGGTGTTTGCAATTGCTTATGAAAATTGCTTATCTGCTTTTCAGATAAAAAAAGCAATTTTTAGGTGTTTTATTTGTTTGCTTCTGCTATTGCTTCTCTAAAAATAAGCAGAAAAAAGCAGAAACAGAGAAGCAGGTCATGACATGCTTTTGACTGCTTTTAAGTTGTGGCAATTTCGTAATTAATTTAAGTTTATTAAGCTGCTTTTTTATTTAAATAACAAACACTCAATGCTTTTGCTTAAAATCAATTTTTTTCAACTTTAAGCAAAAGCAACATAGAAGTGCTTTGAATAAGCAATCGCAAACACACCCTAAGCTGTTTTTTTATTTAAATAACAAACACTCAATGCTTTTGCTTAAAATCAACTTTTTTCAACTTTAAGCAAAAGCAACATAGAAGTGCTTTGAATAAGCAATCGCAAACACACCCTTAATAGATTACTCGTTTAATTTTTGAATATATTGCAAGATAGAAACAATTTTCAATTTCCATTATTACAGTCATTTACTTTAATGGCATTTTATCCTTATGGTTTATAACTATGCATTTTTACCCCTTATCGCTAATAGATATTTTATGTCATGTTGTTTGTATATATGCATTTTATCTCATGTGATATGTAAAACATAACACGCTCTCCTCATAGGCCAAGGGGTATTCTTAAACATATTCACATACAAAGATTTTGTGGGGAAAAAAAGTTCCGAAAAATGCTTCATAGATATTTACAGCTAGTTATTAACAATTTCTTCGCTCATTTTCCTAACGTTGTTGATTAATTCATATTATCTTATAATGAAAATACACATATCACTGACCACTTCTACAATAACTTACACGATCACAGACACCGTATATGTGTATTTTTTTGTCTGCTTGCATATAGAATTATTAATTTGATGCATTAATTGTGCGCAACAAATACTCAAAAACAGATTGATAAAGAAAGGTCAAAAGACATGTAAAGATTTGTAATACATCATTAAAATTGACTGACTGAATTTCCTTAAAACATGACGCTAATGATTTGCTAATTAAAATATATCAAAGAACAATTTTTTTTAAAAAAATAAAGTTTCAAGAATTTACAGATCGCTGCACTGAATCAGAAGAAGAATGGCTTCTCCCTGGTTCTGTTCCCTCCCAAAAATGCCCTCCATCCTCCTTTGACACTCTTCTCAAGAGATCTGTGAATCTTGATACATATTATTTTTTACTTTCTACAAATTTATGTCTGCAAGAAAAAATTAAGATTAAAAGTAAAAAAGAAAAAGATTAGATTAGATTAGATTTTTTAACAAAAGATGTAGAAAAGGGAAGTCATGATGATCAAGAAAGATGAGCGAATTTTCTTGAATGGTGGAGATAATGAAGGTAATGGCGGGTTGTAGTAGTAGTACGGAAAGTAAGGCACAATTGGGTTCGGCGGCGGCGGTGCTGGCCCAGTTGGATTCAGCAGCGTCGGCGGAGGTTTGTAGTAGCCACCGCCACCAGGAGGTGGTGGTGAGTAGTATGTGTATATTGGTTGTTGTGGTGGTGGTGGTGGGCTGTAGTAGTTGTAAGGAGAAGATGGTGGGGGTGGGCAATTGGCAGTTGTGGTAGGTGGCGGCGGCTGCGGAGAGGGAGGCGGCGGTGAAGGTGTGTTGCAAGGGTTGTCACAGGCTGAGCACATAGTGCATTCGATCTGGTACTTTGATCCAACCCATGTTTGAGTACTAGGATTCTCCGCCCTAACCGGAGACTCATTTCTTGATGCAAGTAGTAAAAATAGCATCAAGAATTTGAGTATAATATGATAATTTCTCCCCATATCTTGAAATTGAAAGACCAAAAAGTGAAATTAAAACAAAGATTTGGGTAATATATATGCTAAGATCCAATAAATTTTCTTGAAACTTGGGAGATTTTCAAGAAATGGGAGTGTGGAGAGTGGAGAAAAAAGAAGATGGGAGAGTAGAATAGAAGAGAACGTGGAACTAAAGTTGGGCTACAGCTGTGCTCTCTTTACTTAGAAACTACACCAGTTTTACCTTTTATGATGCATTTGAATTTACTAGCAATCTATTATATAACAATTATGTTGAAATTATATGAGTTACTTTATTATTTAATTAATATATATAGTTTAATGTGCATTATACACGGTACATTTGAGGCTGGAAATTCTTGCATAATTTGGATGTATGCTCGATTCTTATACCAACACACAAAAATATTTAATTATGATTCGATAATCATGGTTGACAAGAATTTATGTGTTCCCGTTTGAGACTAAAGTTTAACACCGACACAATTTTACTTTGACAATGCAAAATCTTGTGATTATATGTATATTTGGATTTGCAGTGTAGCTAGACGTTTTATCAAAAATTATAATCGAGGATAACATTATTCAAATCTGTTGAACTATATGAACAGTTCAAGAATCATCTCTTGATTGTTATTCAAATACGATCAATTATTGTTCCAAAGAACTGAGTTTGATCTTTCTCTTTTTTTTTTATACAAGAATTTGGTAGTTTTACCACAATGAATCATCATGGCCAGATCATAGTCATAAGTTCGAGTGATAAATTTATTAAGTCTTTATAGAATTGCGACGAAATCGAATTGTGCACATATATATTGCAGCTGAGAAAAAGACAATAATAAAGGAGAAAGGGAATATAAAAGAAAAAAAAGGAAGGTGAAAAGGGTGAAGAAATGGCAAAAAGGAATCACACATAAAATAATAAAGTAAAAAGATGGCGTAATTTCTTATTTGCAAGAGGTAATATTCTTGTCATAGGAACAAAAATGGTAGGGACTAAAGGAGGGTTAGGATTTGTGTTAAGGGGAAAAAATTGAAAGACAGTAAAAAAAGAAAGAGCAAACTCAGTGCAGAAAATTTATGTTCTGCCTCGGACAGGGACGGAGGTAGGAATTATACGAAGGGGAGACAAAAAACAAAAATTACAAAAATTTACGGCAATTTTTTTTTTAAAGAGTCAAAAAGAAATTAAGAGGGGACAAACTGCATTTTTTTGAGGTAAAATGTAATATTTATGGGGTAAAGATGCAATTTTTTGGCACTAGCTCCTCCACTGGCCTGGGGTATGAGAAGGGATCAAACTATTTTGGGCTAAGTACGCAATTTTTTCTTTGCACTGCAAAGATGTTCCCTGTTCCCGCTACTTGAACTTTTATATATATATATATATATATATAATTCCAAAATGAAAGCCAATAATTCCAAAATGAATCTTCTACGAAGAGACAACAGTGTGGACTCATGTCTAACTTTTTGTCTAGAATTAATATTTTTTTTAACATAAACATATGTTATATTAAAATTAAGCAACATCTGTTACAAAATAGACCCAGCCGGCTTTTGGCAAATTCGAAATACACAACCCAAACGGAAGTTTACAACAAGATCGTAATGAAAACATAACACTACAACAATAAAACTTCACACAAGATAAGTTAATGGCGGATATGAGCAGTCCCCAACCAAACGTCACCATACCAAGTACAAGTTTACAACAAGGTCGTAATGAAAACATAAAGCTACAACAATAAAACCTAGCACAAGGTAGGTTAATGGCGGATATGGACAGTCCTCAACCAGACAACACCATACCAAGTACCCGAATATATTGTTGTGAGAGTAACCTACCTGTCACGCAAGGAACAAACAAGGATAACAGAGAAACGAGAACTTATAAAGGACATTCTATGTCATAAGCTCTCATAATAGTATCCATCATCGCAGTCCAACAACCTTGTGACACCTTAAGACTTGAATCAAACCGTAAATGGCAACAAAACAGAACAAATTGTACCAAAATCATAATACCAACAATAACATACATCCAAAAACAAAAAGCCAAAAGTGTTGCACAACCAAAACCGATAAGATCACTAGTGTGCTGAGCAATAAAGAGGAATGAGTTGATGGATTTGGATTTTAAGTTATTAATATAAATACATTCAAATTATTTGGTTAAATTTGGAAATCCATGGTTTTCAAATCCACCATCTACAATTTTAAAACAGTTTTTAATATACCAATGTATTTCAAATTACTAATTATTCAAGTCATTTCAAATTTAAATTTTCAAACCCATCGTTGAAATGAAATCCTTCCATCCATTATGGGATTAACAGAACTTGATTCCTTGAAGATTTTCCTCGCTAGTTGTGAACATCCTCTGGCCATGTTGACTTCTTCTAATTTTATGGTGATTTTTATCATGGAGTTTTCGATTTTAAAGCGATAGCCTTCCTTTACACATTGTTTTTCAGGGAAATTATGGCCAAAATGGCATGTCAGATTCATATTTCAGTGACAGCTTAAACCCATCCAAAGTTGGCAGGGCAATGAAAACTTAGGAGCTGATTGGTGTGGAGTGAAAGTTGGAATTTGAAGCGCAATTAATCCTATCCATATGAAATGTTAAAAGCTTTGGACAATCTATTGAAAATTGCATTGCTTGGCCTAATCTCTGGTACTCATTTTTGAGTTTTAATTTGATAGGTTTTCTCTGTTTCACGTTCCTACTATCATGTGAATGTAATTTTCTTTTATATGATATGTGTAGGTTATAATGGATGGAGCATGATAAGGACTAAGGAATAGGGATGTCAACGGGGTGGGTTTGGTCAATCCCAGGATCCGCCCTGCTACACAAAAAGCCCGAACCCTCCTAGCCCCAAGTCCAATATTTTTTTTAAAAAAAAAAATTATCTAGAAATCAATTTTGAAAAACAAAAATTGAGTTTTGTGATTGAATTTTATGTTTTTCTCTAATAAATATTTATAATAAATCTTGTAACACTATCTTTAAACTACCAAATATGTATTAATTTGCTCACATTCCCTTCAAAATGTCAAACTTCTTTAACATTAACACATGCGTTTCGATATAAAATTGAATAATGACACTTTATTATTCAATCAAAGAAGTGATATGTTACTCAATATTACATTTTTTTTTAAAAATAAAATTGTATAGCGGGCCGGTTCGGCCAATTCCGGGACCAGCCCCGCCCGCTTCCAAACTCGGTTGAAGCGGGTCGGACGGGTTCAATGCGGGTCCGGTCTGGACCCTGCCCCATTTCATTCCCTACTAAGGAAGCTATTGCAGAAAGTTTTTTGGGGAGACTATATTAGCTTTGTTTTTTGTAGAATCGATTTATGCTACAGGTTGTCAAAAGCTTTCTAAAGTAGTTTGTAATGACTTTGATAGCTTGAAGGTTTTTTTATCCAACTTGATTTTATTTTTATTAGATTTTTGTAGTTTGTGCTTTAAAATGGGATAGAATTTTGTGACTGGTTCATGACTTTAAGTTAATACAGATGTTTGCTTTTATTTTATAAGAAAGAAAAATGAAAAAACAGCTTTAAATTATTGTGATGTAACTAGATGTTGTGTTTTGAAATATATAGTGATATTTTTCGTTAATATTGTGATCACCAGGTCAAAGTATGGCGACGGTTTATTTTGTCCCTAAATGAGCTGGTTATTAAACTCTTAAATGACTACTACAAATAACATCACATGAGACTTTTATATATTGCAAAATGTAATACTTGCATCGCTTTACAACGTTATGATAAATTATATTAACGCTCACCTATGAGATGTTATAAGTAAGCGTTATTATGGAAACATTTTGTGACGTTTATTAGCGTCTCTAAATCCAAATTTTTAGTAGTGTATTCATTTTTGTAGAGGAGTGTGTACGTGGCACTGGTCACATCGACACCATGTGATACGCTGCCACCTCAGCGCCATGCGTAAAAAAAACTAAAATTATATATATATTTTTAGTTTGGATCAAATAATCCGTTTGGCTAGAAATAAGGCAAGAGATTTGAAATCCATATTTTTTAGCCAAATACATTCAACCGAATTGGTTTAAATCTGTTGCCAAACTCATCTCAATCCTAACGAAGAATTCAAAACAATAAACTTTAAAAAAAGGTAGATTCAAATACTTTTTTTTTTATTTTAGGTCATCTCACATATCAAACTGCACTCATCTAATTTTATCTCATGTTTCATATGGGCAGATGAATCACACTTGTTCTTGTGAATTAAATTTAATGGTGAATTACATATAGATCCCCGTTAGTTTGAACAATTAGAAATCTCTACTTTAAAAAATAACGTCTACCTACATGCTATGCGTTTCTATATCAAATCCTGGTGGAGTCCGTTGTAACATTTCCTACGACTGTTACAAACTAGAGGAGGAATCCGCAATACAACTATTCTAAAAGCTTCATCCGTTATTATTCAAATAGATGTCAAAAGTCGTAATAAAGCTATTCCACGAGGGAAGAGCGGTAATTTTTCCAAAATCTAATACACCTATGTCGTGCAACATTCATGAGACGGGAAATAAAACACAATTATGGAACAAAAGATCTAGAGTATGTTTTCGTCCGTCACGGTGTTTCTATGTACAAAGCAGGGGAAGAGCTACACAATAAGATTATCCAAGTGATATTCGTCGAAGCCAAACTCGTTCTCCGCTGGTTCGATGCCTGCTTGCTGCTGTAACGTAAAAAGTTAAGATGATTAAAAATCATGAAGTAGTGAACACAAAGCATCAGGATTCATTTAGGGAAAATAGTAACCTGTTTGTAAAGTGTCAGTAAATCCTGCTGGCCTAACTGTTCAGAGAAAAGGGCATTCTGAAAGCCAATCTGAGGTAACCTTTCGGCCTTAATTACCAATGAATTATTAGCCAAAGACGAGTTTATCTGCTGACAAATATTTGGGGTGCTGCCAACTGACACGGATGTCTTGTTGTTAATCGGGTTGTAAGAAAATCCAGGTGGAATAGAAACCGACGACGGAACATCAAGGGCGCCTTGTAAATTCAAAAGTTGTGCTGATTCAAAGGCAGACCCAACATTTTGCAAGCTCCAATCCTGGTGTCTGTCAATATTTTGCTCATTGAAAACGTCCTGATTGAAGAAAACGCTTCTAGATCCTTTAGTTTCAGAGTTAACCTCGTTTTGCACCATCCCTTTGGAAGTGAGACATGATATTCGCGAATCACTCACAAGTGAAAAGCTGTTTGCTGCTGACTCTGTTCTCTGAGTCCTCGAGAAATCTACAGAAGTATATGCTGGTCCACGAATACTGTCCACTTTGCTTCGCTCCAATACACCATTAGGGATCGCCTGCGACATGACGATCTGAGTTGATGTATTCTGTCTCGCCTGTGCAGATTGGTGCAAAGTGGCAAGCTGCCTCGAATCCATGTTAGTGGGGATCCCATGAAGTAAGTTCACCGGTTTACCATTATTGTTTTGTTGTTGCTGTCTCTCGACAAACCTTAACTCAGGATTTTCAAAGCTGAAAATATTTCTTTGGTCGACTAGAGGCACAGATATGGCAGGCTTGGCTGCAACCCTACCAAGCGAGACGAGGCTATGATGTGGGAGCTGCCCCGAAGCAGCAAAAGTTTGAAAATCGAGGCCACTAAGAGAAGATATCGATCCAAATGCAGAATCTCCCATAAAAGCATTTCCAAGTCCAATCATGTGTGGTGATGCGCCACTCAGCCTTCTTAGATATAGACGATATTTCTGCATCGATTTGAAGTATAAGTTTCAGATGCTGCACAATTAAGTAAAGGAATAATAAAACCAAAATCATGATTTGTCGAACCTGAAGATGGCTTGCAACATTCTCCCTTGTCAGGCCAGGTACATTCATCAATTCCAAGATTTTCTTTGGAACAGCCTCTGAATGATAAAAAAATAAATGTAATGGAAAATTAGGAAAACAAATTGCAGTACTTATACAACCATAATGTCAAAAAAACAGAAAGGAGAGTGATAAACGACTCATACTGTCGATTTCAAGCTGATTTACAGCAGTCACAAATTGCTGATGAAGCTCAACTGACCAAACAACACGAGGTTTCTTCGAAGTAGATCCCTCATCCCTGTCTTCCCCTTCGTCTTCCTCGTCCTTCTCCTTCCTTTTCTTGACAGTTTTCCAATTCCCTTCATTAGCAGAAGGCGAATCTTCAATATCTTCAGAAGGCTTTTGCTGCATAGCACCATCTCCAACACTTCCTGATTGTTCCAAATCCTTATCGATCCACTCGTTCTTCTTCTTCCGAACCACATGCTGCCATATGTTCTTCAATGCCTCCATACGAACCGGTTTTATGAGATAGTCACAAGCACCGTGAGTCACACCCTTCATCACAACAATTTTGCTATCATCCGCGGACATCACTAATAAACCACAAAACCAGGACTCATAACAAACTTGATGACCGAAATTCGAAAGAAAGAACCGAAAACGATACTATATTGCTTACTAATAACTGGCAAGTCCATCTCGAGTCCTACATGCTCTAGAAGTTTAAAACCATCCATGTCTGGCATGTGGACATCACTTATGACAATGTCAAAGCCATTTTTGTTATCCCTAAGAAACTGCAACGCAATCTCTGCTCTATTGCATTTGGTAACTGGAAATCGCCAGAATAATTAGAAATGAAAGAAAAAGATTAGTTCCAAACCTATGAAAATACCTTTTTTCCCAAAGAATTAACACACACAACAACCTAATAACTTAAAATTACCAATAAACCCTATGTTCATTTTCTCTAGACAACCATGATATTTTCGGTCATAACTTGACCTCAAAGCAGAAGATCTGAAGTCAAACTATCTCCACGCCTCCCTCGAAAAATCGAAAACCATAAGCACAAATTACATGATTTCAAAAACCCTTCTCCTAACTTCCTCTGCTCAATCGCACAGTACCAACTCAAGAATGAAACTAATTATGAAAAAGAAATCAAATTTTCATTGAAGATCTATCATATACAATAAAAACACAAATTAGATTTGAACTTTTACGCAAAATAGCGGGGGGGTGGGGGGGGCAAGAAGAACCCTTGAACAATAGAGACAGGGAATAAAGTGTCAATTGCTAATATACAAAGAACACAGAAACACACAGACACTGTGTGGGTTTATATATATCTATATATATATTACCTTCGTAGAGGCAATTTCTAAGCATCTTGTCCAAGATCCTTAGACAAGTGGGGTCATCGTCTACAACAAGTACTCTTAGACCAACCGGAAACTGGTCTGAAACACCATTGTTGGACTTCAATGGAGAACTTGAACTTGTAAAAGTCATCGGCTTTGCTCCAAGATTCATTTTTGTTTCTTCAAAAATGACCAAACTTACCCAACTGACTGCATGTCAATCACAAAACACATAAAGAGGAATCACAAAAAAAAAACTGTTACCAGCAAAATTTATACGCTAGTCATGAAAAACCCAAGAAACAATAAATAGAAATTATTTAGGGGATATGGGAGCTTATCAATATTCAAACCTCGTTTGTTATTTTAGTTGGATGAAAGAGAATAAAGAAGAGAATGGCTCAACAATAAAGTAAGCTTCTTGGATTGAAGATGTTCACGACTGAAATTTATGTACTTATTTAATTTTTTAAATTTTCTTTTTCATTTGTCAGTGGGTCACTTCGATGAGTTGAGTGTGGATCCAGCTCACATTTGAGCTTAACTAACCCCACGCCAGCCAAAAATCTTGGAGTTTCAATATTTATTATACCATTTGCAAAATTATAACAACATACAAGTGTTACATACATGGCAATTTGAAGAAAAAAATCATGATATTCATCGTATTCTTGGCATGGAGATTATAGAAAAAATGCCATTTTGAACTTAGGTAACAAAAATTACCTTAAAAACAACAAAACGCTTATTACAGCGATGTTAAGGTTGTTAACTTGCACCCAATATTGGTAGAACTAAATAACAATGACTGGCTTCAGGGGATATCCGAGTTGCTGGGAGCATGAGCTTGGGAAGTAAGGCTATGAGATCGATTCTCGCTGCCAGCACTTTCTTGGTCTGAGCATGTCGCACCGAGCTTACCTAGTGCTAGGGGTGGAAATTCAGATACGATAACATTTAGAAAATATCGGGTTTGGAAAGTACCTGACACCAAATTTATTATTACAGGGTCGGGCTCGGGTAGAATTTTTACTACCCGAAACCCGATCGGATACCCGACCCTGGCATATATCAGTTATCCCTAAATCTATTAATTAACCATATCTTAGATTCTTAATACTATATAATTGGTATCAACCGTCCATCTCCAAATTTCATTCCGTTGTCCATCCCCACATGTTTAAGCCACCAATCACACTTGAGAAATGCATCAAATTTTTTTGAGCTTACGTTTATTTCTTTTCTTAAAAAAATTATTTTTATTAGAATCAACTTATATCTTATCATTATTTCATATATTTTGTAGAGCTATCAAAGTCGGGAATCGATTTGACAATCGTTGACATTTGATGTCACTACGGTATTGGAGACTATGATTTTGGATGTTATTTTTTTTCAATCTTAGATTTGAACCATTTTGGTATTTGAGATTAGATATTGTAATTTATCTATGATTTTGGTTAATTTTTTTTGTCTCGGATTTAGAAGCATTTCTTTCATTCTTAAATATTCTTATTTTTATCTTTGTTCCTTTAAAACTTTGTTTTATAAAAAAAGATTTATCGGGTACCGATATTAGTTAGGTACCCGAGTATCGGGTATCCGACCATATTTGGTTATGATCGGGTATTTTTTCATACCCGATATGTCGGGTACCCGACTACAACTACCCGAACCCGATAAAACCCGACCCATGCACACCCCTACCTAGTGCTGCGGTTTATCTGATAGTAGTGGTTTGCAGGCTACTGCGTCAGTTCAGGGTTATATAGTACACACTTCAAGAGTAGCGATCGAAGATTCTCTTGTCATCAAAAAATAACTGTGATTGTTACAGTAAAGAATATTTGTCCTTAAATTAAATAAATAAATTTTTTTTTGCTTTTTGAATCATTAATATAACAGTTTCTTGCAACTTTTAAGGAAAAGAGATATAATGATAATTAATTAATTAATTAATAATTTTATAATGGTTCTTTTTTACGGGCTTAGCTTTTTATGGAGGTTGAGATGCTTTTTAAGAGATTGGGAATATGCTTGTGTAAGCGAGCACAGTTCATGCGTAATATAAAACCTAATTATCCAATCAGGGTTTGCCACGTAGGCCGTTGAACAACCCCTTTTGAAATTTTGGCCATTTAATTGCAGTTTGGCCCTTGAATGATTAGTGCCATCCCACTCCCATTCTACTACTTCCACACACATCACAAATCGGTCAGCTTTTAAAATGCCTTAATTAATTAAATACTAGCTAATTAGAACACATTGTATCAATTATTTTATATTTTACAAAGTTTTTATTTTAAAAACCAAATATAAATAATTAGTAATAAAATTACCTTAAAATAAATGTATAAGATAATAGTGAGATTAAATTAAAAAAAAATTATACATTTGATACGGTATTAAATCTTGTACGTCATTTGAAGTTCATCCACCCTCGAACTTAAGTTTTGATGCTTGATTTTAATTCATCAAGAATTTTTTACCAAAAATAAATATATAGATAATAGTGAGATTAAATTTTAAAAATTATGGATAATATATATATATAAAATAGAACTTAAGTTTAGTCCTAAATTTATTTGAATCACCCATTGTCTTCTCACCCTCCTCAACACCTCTATTTCATATCAGTTAAAGATAGATACTTGAAATGGTTCGTCCTGTATAAAAGATTATCGCGGACTCTCATTTTAACTTGATTTAACCATTTTCTTTGATCAAGGATGTAATTAAAACGAAATAATTGCTTCAGAAACTCATAGTTCAATCTTGTTTATGTGGGTCTATACTCGAAGCGTGAAACCCACCATTGCTAACATAACTTGCTCACAAATAATTGTCCAAAAACCATATATTTGCAAAAATATACACTTAGCACACAAGTTTTCATATTTATTATTGCCCATGATTTTTCAATATTGATTCAAGAAATATAAAACAATTACTCATCATATCATCTAATTCTAATCTAATTTAATAAAAAAGTACAAGTAAATAATTAGAAGAGACGACGATTCATTATAACTATAATAATATGATTCATCTCTAAGATAGTATCCTGAGAATATATCAACCGCTTATATCTTTTTGAAGAGAATAAAGTATTTGCACAATTAACCCAAAACGAACTATATAGCTTTGTGTAAGGTTTATATATACAAGCAATCTTCGGAAAAAGAGCATGTTTTCATCTTTTTTGACTACCCAACACTTGGGATAAACAAATTTCTTTAAAGTGCTTTTATAATATCATTTGCTCATATCGATTCTTGAAACCATTACAAACAAATATGTGTTTATTTGAATAATTTGTTGAATTATTTTCCCAGATTGATGGCGGAATTAAGATATTATTAGAAAATGTAGAATCTTGTTTTTATAGAGTACAAATGTTCAAGCTCGGGCATGAAAGACGTAGAACTTACTATGGTTTAAAACCGCCGGTTAGATGGTTCAAACAACATCGAACTATAACCTTAACATTCCTTGACGGTTCCAATTACGGTTAACCAACAGTTACGGTTTGACCCTTATTTTTTAAAACAAAATTAAAAATATAATTACAATTTGAAAAACATATAAAAAGTATTTGAATGTATCGTTACAAAATGAATGTTATTACTATACTTTGTGTATCTATATACTGTATCTAAAGATAACTATATCTGATCTCTCATTTTATATCAATTTATTTCCTAAAATACTCTTTCTGAAAATACCATTATTTTAAATATAATACACTAGAACTTAAAACATTAACTTTAAATAAAAAAAATACTCAAACTTCATTATATTACACAAAAAATTATTATTTATAAAAGTATTTTTTATATTAATATAATCTATGTGTATGCATCCAGGGATGAACCGATACATAGATCCATTAGCATAATATCATCACATAAAACAAACTGAAAAAAAAAAGTTATTAAAACAAAGAAATTAATTGAAAATTCAAAATTTGAAATTAAGAGTAAATAAAAAAATAAATTTATTTTTTAGGGCAAATAGCTGACGTCCCTCAATGTTCATCCACTTTAGCACTTCACCACCTAACTTTTCAAAGCGTGCACTTAACCCCTGAACAGTTTTAAGTAGTGTATTTAACCCCTAAACAATATTCTGACACAATTTTCCCAAATATTTTGGCTGCAAATTCCTTATCTGCGTCTCACATGCGTATCCAGAGAGTGTGTATGTCTTTTCATGTATTTTTTGCGAGAATTTTTCTTTTCATTTCTTTTCTGATGGGTGCACTTGCAAAATTCCTGTAAAAGTACATGAAAAGGCATACGTACCATCAACCGTGACATATGTGACGTACGTGAGGGAATTTGTGGTTAGAATATTCGAAAAATTATTTAGAGGGTTAAGTGCATTACCTAAAATTGTCCAGGTAGTTAAGTGCATGTTTTGATACTTTATGGGGGTTAAGTGTTAAGGGGGTGAATGGTGGGGGCTTATCCGCTTTTTACCCTATTTTTTATTATGTACCCCAACGAGGGATAGATAAGTATTTTGTAAAAAAGCACCTAAAATGCTAGCCGTATATGGTTCATATTGTAGTGAAATCAGTGGATTTTTGTAAAAAAAAAAATGCTTTAAGTACGAGCACAGTAAACTAATAGAAATTGATTCTTGCGTTTACAGCGATCGGGTTAGGATGGCAACGGGATGAGTTTGGCCAAATTCAAGATTCATCCCGCTACAAAAAAGGTTCCAAGACCTGCCACACGTTAAACCCGCCCTGACCTCCCCCTGCTTGATTTTTTTATTTTTTTATTTTCTTAAAAAAAATTGTTTATTAGCTAATTTTGAAGCACAACAAATGAGTTTTTTTGATTGAATTTCATGTTTCTCTCTAACAAATATTTATATTAAGCCTTGTAAAATTATCTTTAAGCTACCAAATTTGCTCACATTCCCTTCAAAATGTTCAATTTCTTTAATATGAACACATATGTTTTGATATAAATTAAATAATGACATTTTATTCAACCAAAGTAGTGAAATGTATATTCAATATTAATTTTTTTGAAAAAAATTAATATTGTATAGCAGGACGGGTCCAGGCGGATTTGGCTAAACCTGGGACATGACCAGCTTCAAAACCAGGTTGAAGCGGGTCGAGTTCAATACGAGTCCGATTTTAGACCCATCTCATTACCATCCATAGATTGGGTCATTGATTCTAACATAAACCAGTGTTTTTTTAGCTCAATTGATAGCTGGTTAAGTAAGTCCCCGATTCAACCAAAAATGCAAATTTACATGTTGCTTTGGGGACATGTTTCCCCTAAAAAAAAATCATTGTATATATCAAATTCTTTTAAATTATTTTTGACTTACCTTTTATATATCACTTTTATCACCCCTCGATAAAAATCTTAGGTTTGTGCCTCTCGATTAAATGTCTAGATTCTCTCCTGGATTCAATTACCAATCCCCACGATTTTTAAAAACCGAACATATATGACAATGATAGATTAGTATCGATCATTATTCACACACACACACATCGGTTGATAAGATTAAAATTTTATTAATAAGTTTATAAATTAATATGCTTTTACGATAATTTTTAATTGTAGAAATGTTTTATGTATTTTAATATAAATGACCGACGCAATCCTCACTTACAATCTCCACGTCGACGCCTATTATGAGCAACAGCCGATAAGTAGCTGGAACTTTTCCGTTTTTTTCTTTTTTTGAAAGTGATACTTAAAACACTTGTGTTTTTTCTAGCGGTATTTTGTGATATGTATTTATAAGACAAGGAAATTATAAGAATGTATTAATTTTCAAAACATCTTGAACTAGATCTTTAAAAAAAAAATCTTCTTTCAATTAAATAAATCTTTTAGAAAATTTCTTTTAAATAAGTCCATTTTATCAAACACTAATCTAATTAGTCCATTAATTATGACTAAAATACATTTGTTTCACACCTTCATCCTCAAACATTTGCCGACTTTCCACCATTCGCGTTCTTATCGTTGAATCTCCTTGAGTTTTCGATCGATAACTGCAATTATAGTTGATTTTTTTCCTCGTTAATTTAGTTCGCGCTCAAATTTACAAACAATTGTGCTCGATTCCTTCATTCAGATGTGCAACATCTTTTTTGTATATTGTGCGTTGGAAAGTGTCGGTTGAATTTGCGTCGATCTCCTAACATTTTTCGTTGACTTGTGTTGAATTCGTGTGTTTTTTTTTTCGTTTGTTCTTCTGCAATTACGATACAACTGTGGCATTTGTAATTGGTCGAATTGCTCAAATTCTAAATTCCTGATTTATTTGACGCATTGTGATCGGATAGTTGATGCATGGTGATCTATCAATTATGAATCTACTTATCAAAATTTCGATAGACTTTTGTTGTGTTGACCTTAAGTCTTCGATCATTGTTTTCTATATCTGTGAATTTTTTTGTTGTTCTTTGAATCGATTTTTGTGTTGTGTTCCTCACAATTCATTTTGGCTCCAATTTATATAAAATGATGTTTCCTTGAAGCATTAACGATGAGTTTTTTTTCTCCTTCCTCAAAATTTCATTTTGTGCACATTTCTTCTGCGTGACTTCTTGGTGTGGATTTTTCAATTTCTTCATCATTCAATTGCTAGTAGATTGGATTTTTGTTCATCGAATTAGTACTGGTCTCGATTAAGTTGAGATTAATCTTTTTGCTGCTATATACGTACTGATGGGGCAACAACAACAACACTTTCCACTTGAGTCTAGCGGTGCATGTAAATTACATGAACCGCTAGACTCGTTTAATGCATGTGACTCATATGGTGCATGTAAAAATTAATCACAAGGTGCATGTAAAAATTTAATCATGCAGTGCATGTAAAAATTACTCATGCCGTGCATGTAAAATTACTTATGCGGTGCATGTAAAATGGAGTCATGCGGTGAATGTAAAAATTACACATGCGGTGTATATAAAAATTACTCATGCAGTGAATGTGAAATTGATTCATGTGGTGCATGTAAAAATACTTATGCGGTGCACGTAAAAATACTCATGCAGTGCATGTAAAAATTGACTCATGCAATGCATGTTAAATTTACTCATGCGATGCATGTAAAAATTTACTCATGCGGTGTATGTAAAATTTACTCATGCGGTGCATGTAAAAACTATTCATGCAATGCATGTAAAAATTACTCATACGGTGCATGTAAAATTACTCATGCGGTGTATGCAAAAATGAGTCATGTGGTGCATGTAATATTACTCATGCGGTGCATCTAAAAATTACTCATGCAGTGCAGAGTGTTTTCATAAGTGATGTTAGTTAGGTCATTGTATTAAAAATGGACTTAGTTGAAAGAACTTTTTTTTGGGTGACTGGGCCGAAAAATCTTTTACCTAATGGTACCGGCCCGAAATTTTCCCTTGTAAGAAAATGTATTACAAGATGTCGTCCTAAAAACACCCCCGATAATATAAAATAAACCTAACTTTTCTGAGGTTTAATCCGAAATATTCTTGTTTGGATCGGATCCGAGACCCACGTATTACAAGATGTCGTCCTAAAAATCGGTTAACCTTGTTCCAGACTCGGTTGATCCGAGGTAAACCCGATCAGAACCGGACCGTGTCGTAACCGGATACTTTTAAAAACAATAATATAAAAAACTATTTTTTAGTAGCCGCTAGCCATCCGCCTGCTGCCCAACATCGAATAGCTGTTGGGCAGCAATTTTTTTAATTAAAAAATGTTTTTTAAAAAAAAAACAATGCCTATAAATACCACATTATTCAACACCAATTTCATACAACTTCCAAACATCTATTCTCTCATTTTCTCATTCAGTATAATCTAATTCCATACAATTATATTGCATACAATTTTATTATCACAATTTTATTATCAATTTGTTATTATCATATTATTATTAGTTTTGTTGTGATAAATTATTACGATGACATCTTCTTCTACTAGTGATCGTGATGATTGTGCTCCTTCAAGTCAACATATAGTACAAGAAAATTATGATCATTTTGCCGATTTCGATGATGTGCACGATATTCTCGAAGAAGCGGAACGTTTTGTATAACCTGTTGCAACCCAAATCCGACACAAGATGGATTATCCAAAACTATTACCGCTGCGAGTCGCCTGAGTAACTGTCCCAAAAGAAGCAAGATTTGGGATCATTTCGTTGTTGTTACAAAACCATGTACGAACAAATTTGTTGTTGTTACAAAACATTTAGTTAAGAAACCTAATTTTGATGAAGTTACTCTAAAATCTATAGGTAGGGAACCAACACAAATCTAAATTAATCCTCAAACTGACACTAATTTTATTTTAACACCTGCAATAAACAGTAATTCACTAGTTCGTTCTGTTATTAGATGTGAACTTTCTTATTTCTCTGAACACGAGGCTTTGTTGAATTTGCTTCTGATATCTAACCTGATTTTAAATATATTTTAGATACAATTTGCGAAAATATTGTATGGATGTTTTTATTGATTATTGTAAATCTTTAATTGATCATCTTTCTTTTATAAACCGCATAGTTAGTTTAACTACTGATAATTTAGACGAACATTAAACAAATTTCATTTTTTGTGTTACATGTCTTTATATTGATGATAATTGGTGCTTGCAGGATCGAATTTTGTCACTTGATGAAATACATTCTTCACATACTTGTATCTTAATTGCTATGTATATTGTTAAAGTTTGTAGATTCTATGGTATTGCAGATAAATTTTTTCGATTACACTCGACAATGCAGCAACTAGTGTCACGGCAATACATGACCTAAAATACAATTAAAACAAATACTTGATGGCGTCATATAATGAACTTAGCTGTAAAAGCTAGTTATAAAGATTCTGAATGTCGTAACATTGAAAAATTTAAAAACTGTTGTAAATGGATACGACAATTACGAACTAAGAGTGATTGAAAATATACTAATGCAGTTCAAGGTCTTAGATATACTCTTTTTTCACAACCCGTAGAAACTCAATGGCATTCTTTGCATCATAGTTCATACGTTCGAATATATGCTACCTTTATCATAATGTCTAAACTTCTTTCTATAATAAGTATTTTACTCAAGTTTGAAATACATGGTGCAACTTTCAAGTAAGACCAAGTGAAAAATATATAGTAGATCGGATGCTTCAATGTGATATTGAGTTTTTACTTATGAATTGAGCCTAAACAAAGAAATAACAAATTTTTTTTTTAACCGCCAAAACCTGCGGCGTGTGTGGGCCATCCCATATGGCCCGCCTGTCGGCGTGCCTAAAAAATACTGGCTCAATTATTATATTTGACGGGTTGGGTTGGAATGGTCTATTTTGATAGCTCTAACTGTGATGATAGTTGGATTTGGCTCATTTTGAGAGCTCTAACTACGATGATAGTTATTTATTGTGTTTTTCTTATTAGTCTTTTTTGTTACTCAATATGGAGATGACGACGATTTGACACATTTGTCAATTTTAAATTTATATATGGAAAAAATATATATGGGTCATACTCAATGTATGTTAGTATTAATCCTAAGGCTGCCGCGCGTCGACGTGACTGGTAGTGGGTCCCGACCAGAATGGCACAACATTGCAAGAGGGTACGAATTCAGTGGGCCAACGCGGTGAAAGTACTTGGGCTGGACCCCAGTATAACACTTATCAGTGGGCCCCTGTTGAAGGTAAGGTACGTGCACTTCCTCCCCAAGTCCCTATCATTTGAGGGATTAACAGCATATACACATTGACATCCAGGTTTAGCCAAAATGGTTGTTATCCAAAATTCTTATTATAGATTTATGTTCGAGTCCAACCCCTAGATTGTTTTTTCTAAATTACAAATGGGATGAATTTCCTATCGTTAACACCTGAATTTGTAATCAAACATGGAGAATTTCTTAAATTAGCTATCACATGAAAATATCACTTGATCGACTTGAGATCGTATTATATATCAGCCATCCGATTATCATAATCAAGTGTTAACATCGTCGAGGGCGCCAATTTTAGCATCAAAAGATAAATCAATCAATAAGAGAATTTCTTAAACAAGTTACACACTGTAATGTGACTAAAATGACTTAAGATCATATCATATCTCTACGGCGAATTTTGATCCTACCTTTAGAGTTTTATCTTAAGGGCATATCAATGATCAATATTTATTTGGGACGTGGAATCCATATCCTAAAATCAATTAAATACCATAACTCTAGGATCGAAATTCTCACCTCTACTCTTGGGTCATCATCATTGATAATCTAAGTGTTGACATTATTTATAAGAAATTGTAATTCCCGAATTAAAAGATTGAAAAAAAAATTATTTATATAAAATAATTCGGATTGATTATGAAAGTCTATATCGTTTTCCGATGGGCAACTTTAGATAAGATTGATTAGTAATGAGAGTTGAATTATTGGATGGAAAAGTACATTACTGTTGAGACAGAAAAGGATGTGTCCCATTGCATCAATTTGGAGAAGTTTGACTAACCTAAAATTTACCAAAGAAAATTGTGCGATGTGTAATAAATTTAGTTGGTCATGAATTTTTTTTAGGGAATTTGGATGATCAAATTCCCAACAAATAACATCAGAGTCACGAATACATACTGGTTAAGGAGGTTCTGTCGAGAAAATTGGTATTTAATTAAGACCCCACCAATTTTCCTGGGAATTTTAAAGTTCTGTCTAGGAAAGATCGAGATTCTCTCTTTCCTGAAAGTTTACTTAGTGTATACTATCAAGTCTACAATAATATTCATCAAAGTATCACAAGACAATGTCGAGGAGTTTCAATATAGTCATATTTGATGTAGAAAATTTTGATGGGAAAATCAACTTTGCTTGTGGCAAGTATAAGTCAGAGATGTGTTGATTCAATTTAGTTTACACAATGTGTTAAAGAGCAAAGTAATCCCCGAAAGCAGCAACGATATTAGCTCGGCTGATGAAATGACTAATGCAACAAGCAAAGCCGAATGAGCAACGAAGATTGTGAAAATTTGGATTTGAGAGCAGCAATTGTAATCCGTATGTGCCTGCCCAAAAATATTCTTGCAAATGTACACGGAATGTCTACGCCAAAGAAACTCTGGGAAAAGCTCGATGAGTTGTATAAGAAAAATGGCGTCTCAAATCGGGTTTATTTGAAAGAGCAGTTTCATACATTGTGAATGAATGAGTGTACTGCTATTTCATATCATTAACTATTATCAATCGTATTGTTTCAGAGCTTGAATCTAATGAAGTTAAAATTGAAGATGATTATCAGACCTTGAGATGAAACCGATATTGATTCATGTAAAGCAGAAATTCATTTACAAAATAGCAGTTATGTTTAGTTATGGAAGCATAAAATACCTGCCAGATGAAAAAAAAAAATTTGTATAAAATCAACGAAAATTAAATAATTGTCTCTTAAAATATATAAGGTAATCATTTTTACTAAAATGTGAGTTAATCTTTTTACATAATAGATTGGGAAGATAATTTCTGTGAAAAAAAACTAGATATTATAATAAAATTAGGAATTTAGACATGAATTTTTGTATTTTTTGATAATTAACTAGGATAATTATTTAAGTAGTATAATTTTTGTCATTTTATGGTGTTTTAGGTTAGAAATTATTATGATTATTTTTATGACTATACCCTTCAGCGGTTTGTTATTCTATTAACTGTCAATCTATTGTAATAGAATATGTCAGTACACATAAAGTCTGACTTTACTTTCTCAGTGAAATTTCTTCTCAAAATAAGAGTAATATGATCCGTGTTTATTCCCCTAAAAAAAAATGATCCGTATTTATTTTATTACTCACATAATTCCATGAAAAAAATTAAGAAATGGTAAATAAAAAAGCAAACTCCAAATAAATCCCCAAAATCTAAACTATTATTTAATTTTACTCCCCTTATCTATTATTCTATATTCTAACACCCCAATCATACTTTCATCTTCATTCTAACTCCCTACCCTACAACTCTTTACCAAATTACCCCTACAAGTGGAAAGGGATTAATTGCGTTATACCCCCTGGAGTTTTAATCACTTTTCAGAATTATCCCAAAGTTAGCATTTTTTCTAATAAACTTGTCATTCGCGATCCGACTTTACAAATTGGTATTAGAGCCTATGTTTATTCTGGAAATACTATAATAATATCTTGAATATTAATTTGTAACATATACGGATGAGACGATTCAAGAAATTATGGACCCGAACGAATGTTCGAAGTGTCATTCATACAGGTGGTACTTCCAAAAATTGGAAGCAGTGAATCAGAAACATATAGCAGAAGCTCAAGGCTTCAACCATAAGTGGAAACTATTACGAGGAACATGATTATGCACACCTGGCATAAACCATTACACGAAACTCGAAAGGATGGCTAAGAGGCTCCATCAAGTGAACCTCAAACTACAGTTCGAGTTAGCCGAACTTCAGGAAGACGATAATCCTGAACATGAAGATGTGGTTCCAACCACCAATGACCCAACATGGTCTGGACCAGATGATTAGGATGGGATAACCAACCTTTCGAGAAATCGAACCAGATTCTTCTAAGATATCTCAAGATCTTAGAGAAATTCAGAAGACAGTGCAGCGTTATAGCTACCTACAATACCATGTCCCTGCACAGATCCATCAGATTCAAAGTCAGATGGAGGTTATGATTAAATATCAGGAGGAAATTCTTGAAAACCTTCGAGATGCTCAAACCCGAGTTAAGGAGTTGGAGTCAAGACCAAGCCCGACAGGAAGAAGGAATGGAGGATGGTTACCAACGTCCTATGGAACAGAACATCTTTTACATCAAAAGGGGAAAGCGGTGGAGGTCCGAAGACCTTTGACAGAGACTGAAAAAATGATTGCAGTCCT
Source organism: Haberlea rhodopensis (assembly GCA_907163345.1). Lineage (NCBI taxonomy): Eukaryota > Viridiplantae > Streptophyta > Magnoliopsida > Lamiales > Gesneriaceae > Haberlea > Haberlea rhodopensis. The sequence goes on along the minus strand of CAJQUN010000042.1, from coordinate 2,905,105 downwards.
ACGAGGAGAGCCCATAGTTCCCAAAAAGTAACGAAAAGAATCAACCTAGAAGATCTACTTGATCTTGCTGATTCGTTTGCGGGATATCTCGTAGAATGTAAGACGGGAGAGCTTGTACCAAGACCTCCACCACAAGAAAGTTGCGGGTCACACAATCCACCCGAAGGTTATCAAAGTATGCCGCACATGGAAGATTTCACCCAATCAACTTTGGATCCCCCAGTTGGAACAAGGAACCGTTCGCGTAGGCCAGATATACATCAACGCCTTACGGAAATCAAAGTTAGATCCAATCCATCCATATGAACTTATGCTCAACATGGATATCTTGGATTTCAAAAACAGAGAAGTTCTTATTGATGAATGGGATTCAGCAATGAGTATAGTAGCAGGAACGCTTGATCTAAGCAAAGAAGGATTCATTTTACTTCTTAAAATAAGTCTGGAAGGATCAATCAAAATTGCCTAGTATATGGGAGACCCAGGTACCGAAGAAGAAGTTTTAGCCGGAGAGTCCCTAAAAGAAATCGTGGACAAGATGGCAAAGTTCTTTAAAATCTGTTTCATTGGAGTAAGTTACTTCGAGGGAATGGAGGAAGAGAAGGCTAAAAATATAGACAAGCTCTAATTAGCCTGGAACTAGATTATATCTGTTATGTAGACGAGTACATCAAACTCTTTACCGAGTATCAATGGAAGGCAAAGATAGAAGAAAAAGATGCAACAGAACTGTTCTTTGGCAAAATACCGAGCCCATGGAGAGAAATGCTTATCCAGGAATATACATCACATGCAATCGAGACGGTGTCCAGGAGAATGCCATTTCTTAAAGTAAAGCTTCCGGACCAAGCAAAACTCCAAAATAATTTCAAGAACCTTAGAGGAATCAACAAAACAGCTCATCTTTGTTGTACATGGAATGATATCCCTACAATCATTGGAAACTACCCCCAAAGGCGAAAGATGAAAAAGAACAGAACTCATCTTTATGCCCGTGAAAGTAGTTCAAGAAGAAGCAGGTCTTCATGGAGACCTAGAATGTTTTGGTCAAAGAAGAAAGCCCGATTTACAGATCTGGGCAAAGATCAGGACCAACCAGGAGTAGAACCTCATCAATAGATTCTGATCAAGTAAGTTCTAGCAGAACACGGACAAAGAGAACTTTCAGACCCACACATACTCGGGCCAATGAGAGTTCCAAAGATTGTAACTGCTGGACATGCGGAGCAAGATGACATATCTCTACGGATTGTCCAGAAAACCAAAGCCCGGAGTAAGACAGTTCGAGCATACCAAGGAGTTTGAGGATGTTGTCTATTTCCAAGATTTGGTACAAGTGTATCAATTTGAGGATATTCCCTCATATGAAAGCATCTACGAAGAAGAGATCTATTCTGATGGAGGTGAATCAAGCTCAGAATCAGAGTGAAAGAGTTCCTTCAGCATATGATCAGAGAAGACCCGTAAGGATTCTTCTCTCATACAACTGTTTCTCATAAAACTCTTATGAGGATAATGAATGAAGAACCAAAGCTTCAAATGTACGATGAGTTTACAATTGGAGCAATGAAAAAAGCCATGAATAAGATAGGTCTTCGAAGCAGGAAGCATCAGATTATCCATAGGGTGACAACAGGTGAATTTGCTATCCCGATGGAATTCACGGGAAACCAAATTGAGACGCAGTTAATCCCCTACAGAGAAATCCAGGAGATTAAAAACAAGGTCAAAAGAGAAGTTGCTAATACACTCTCATGGATTCATATCGGAGCCACTAGAGTCATCATCAAGGCAACATTCAAAGAAGGAATTGATTCGCCTCTCAACCTGGCGATCTTTGACAAGAGAATCACGAACCTCAAAGATTCTTGTTTGGGAGCAGTTGGAGGAAATTTGTATGCGGGAAATATGGCTTTCAATATCTATCCTAGAATTTCATATAATTTGGGAGATCGAGATTTCAACAAGGTTCTAACTCTTCATCAAGATTTTAAAAGAAGTGAATTGATGAAAGAAGGGAATATGCCTTATTCGATCACCTACAAGGTGTTGCACGCGCTCGCGAATACTCATCATTCAGAAGTATTCTTGATAAATGAATTTATTGAAGTCCCCAGAATCTTCGAAGACTTTGCCAAAGCAGTATTGTCGGATATTATTGATACTCCGACAATAGAGAGATCGACACGAGGATACAAGATCAACCTGTTCTGAACAAAAGCAGGAGCCTTATGATCGAGCCAAGAAGGATGTCTTTCCAACAGGATATGTTAATCAACAACTATTCAAGGGAAAAACAGAAGGCAATCTCGATCAGAATTCAAAAAATCCCCGATGTATTCAAAACAACAGGAAAGCTTAAATGCCTAGAAGGCTGGAGAGAAGTGTAGATAATTTTTGACATTACAGAAAAAGATAATAACTTCCCTTGTGATGTCCTCTACTATCTGCAACAACCTATAGTTGGCAGGTATCAAGGAAACCTTCAAATTGGTAAAATTGATCTAACAATTGCAGGAACTGCAGGAAAAATACCAGAACAACTTATTCTAGGTATTGAATTTCTCGAGGAACATAAACCTTGTGAAAGATTACAAGACGGAATGGAATTCACGGTGGACAGAAAGAGATACAGAATTCGATGACCACCAGTCCATTCTCGATATACATCTCAGTCGGGATGTTATATGATAAGTACCGAGCATAATATTTTGCAGCCTACACTGATTCAGGAGCTGGAATATGTACTGCCAGGTGAGATATCTTCCCCAAAGAAGTTGGTGAGAAATTACCAGCTATTGCCGAAAGAGACTTTTCCAAACGGATCCTTATTCTTAATGAAGGAATCCAAGGAGTGAAAATCATTATCGGCGGAGCAGGCGGTACCCCATGGTACAAAGTCAAAACTCCACCTATTTATTTCCATGATACATGAGCAGATATGCTGATAGGAAACAATTTCCTACAGACATTCAAGCGGTTCGCTCAGGAGAACGAGACAAGTGGACTTATTTTCACAATCCTTTGTGATCATAAGATTATTGTGCAGAGACTACGGGAGGCGTTTCACAGAAAATTCCCCATTAGTTTTTGCATCAAGCGTTGTGATGAAGGAAAACCTCGACACCCAAAGATGAAGGATCAACGGAAATTTGGAGAAACAATCATTCAGTTCCGACAACAAGGTCCTAGTGAAAAAGATTCTCAAACTTTTGACTAGGTTAATATTATGTCGTTTAGAGAACAGGATGATGAAGAAGTTACTCCGAAAACCCTATTGCTACTAAAAAAGGCATTACAAGATAAAGTTCCACAACGTGAAGCTACCCTCGAAGAGCAAATTACTTAGAGGATGTGAAAAAGAAAATTCAGAGGAACTACAACGAGGATCCACTGGCATGGTGGAATAAGAATAGGCTTATAGCTACTTTGAAGGTGAAAGCTGGAAAAGAAAATGCATTCGTCAGATTCAGACCAATCCCCACGAATATGGAAGATCGGATGGATATGCAGATAATACTTAAGGAACATCTTGTAAGGCCTCTCTACCTTAACAGTGTAATAAACAAGTAAATAGGATCAACATGCATTAAAGGATAAGTTATGGTTCCGGTTGTAGCCTTGAGCTAACAGGATTACAGGCCAAAAATGAACTTCTAAAGTTAATTAATTACATTCCCAATAATGAATGTTAATGCTATAGATTTACACTACTACTCGAGTAGAGACTATCCAAAATCATGTATCCTAATTCAACAATGCCCCTCGTTGCTCACTGCCTCAACCCGGTCCATAGCCCTTTAAGTCCAAAAGTGTACCTACAGGAACAACTTACCATGAGCATATACATCACCATTCAACAAAATCCAATCGCAATAACATAATCAATTGCATGAGATATATATGTATGTATGCTCCCTGATTTACCACATTAGCACATTTTCATTGTTGTTCCTGTTTCATAAACTCATGCACAAATCATTAGTTCACAATATAATGATCGATACCACGTTCCAGTCATAACCATAATAATCCACATTAATCACTAGAAACGTGACCGTTCCGGTCCTATTACAACAGCGGAATTTTAGGACCCCTCGCTTCGACATATAGCGGCATCATATGATATCCCTCGCTTCGACAATGACAGCGGCATGTACATCGCTTCGACATGACAGCAGCAAATATCATATTACCATCGCTTCATATGACAGCGGCAAGTACCTCCCTCGCTCGTATATAACAACCACCGGAACGATCAAGCATTTCAACCACGTGTATAAACATAACAATTGAGTCCACAATCATAATGCATCACCATTATCCCAATATATGTTAACACATTTCATAATCCACACTTGTCCACAATATATATGTAGCCAAAAGCGTAAGAACACATTTTACCGTCCGATGCCCATACGTCTCACACTACGTACCTTAGTCTCAAAAGTGGAGAAGTCGAATAACTTTATCCCCTTGACGTTGTTGGTACCTGGGATGGTTCTACACAACCATACAAATCAATATTAGAAGCCAATTATAGTCCAATATCCAAAAATTCCACAAAATAATCAAAATTACACTTTTATGTGTCTCGCGATCGATCGCCGAGATGTCCCGATCGATCGCGAGATCACACTGTCCGTTGCTGAAATTTTTTGTCTTCGGCGATCGATCGCCACATTTGGCGCGATCGATCGCCCAAAAGTGGCGATCGATCGCCAAAGGCTTCTGGAGCCTACTGTTGGCTCGCGATCGATCTCCAGAAACGGGCGATCGATCGCCAACCCCTGCACATCGAAAATCACCATTTTTGCACATTAAATCCTTCACCAACCTCAACAACACTTATACCAACAACTCAAAAACATAAAAACACTTTAAACCTTCAATTCACATCATTAAACAACCCCAAAATCCTACACCCAACCAAAAAATCATAACATCCAAAACAAACCCATTTTCAAACCCAGACATCAACCCAAAATCAAAATAAACCACACAAAAACAACAAGGGATGATATATATACTTCCTAGGCCTCAAATCTTACCAATAATCTCAAGAATAAAGTTTTTGCAAGAACTCCTTTTCCACCTTGAAGCCCAACTCGAAAATTAGGAGAAATGGTAGGGTTTGAGAGTGTGATGGGGATTTGATAAAGTGAGGGTTAAAGTGGGTAAAAGGGGTATAGTGGGGTTATAAGAGTTTTAATTAAATTTGCACCCCACTAATTATCATGATGTATAAAATACCCCAACATGGTATTTTAAAAGCATTTTACAAAAAATGCACCAACTTCCACTAAATCCATATATTCACATAATTAACAACCAATACAATTTAATCATGTTAACACCCCATATCCCAACATGCATAACATGTACCCAGAAATGTAACCCCCGGGTCACGCCTACCAGGTAATTAAGCATATCATCAAGATAATTAATCCCAACACATAAATCAATTATCACCATAATTAATCACGTAAACATAATTAATGCCCAAATTGCATTTAATCATTTCGGGGATATCACAATACTCCCCTACTTATAAGATTTCGACCTCAAAATCGCATGCACTTACCCAAAACCAAATTAAACATAAATCACATACCAGAAAATAGTTCTGGGTAGTGCTGCACCATATACTACTCCGTCTCCCACGTGGCCTCCTCGATACCCCTGCGATCCCACTGAACCTTGACCATCGGTATCACTTTGTTCCGAAGTCTACGATCAGCCCTATCCAATATCCTGATTGGCCGTTCCTCATTGGATACATCGGAATCCAACTGAACCTCAGAAGGCTGCAATACATGCGACGGATCCAGCTCATACTTCCGCAGCATAGATACATGAAACACGTCGTGAATACCAGACAACGACGGTGGCAGTGCCAAACGGTAAGCCAAGGTACCGATGCGCTGTAAGATCTCATACGGTCCCACATACCTCGGAGATAATTTACCACGCATACCGACCGAACCACACCCCTGAAAGGTGAGATCCTCAAAAAGACTCTGTCTCCCAACTGAAACTCCAACGGTCTCCGCCGTTTATTCGCATAGGCTGCCTGTCTGTCCTAGGCTGCCTTCATTTTCTGACGGATAACCTTTACATTATCCTCCATCTCCCGAATTAGTTCAGGTCCTCCCACTGATTTACTGGTCAAGTCATCCCAGTATAATGGCGACCTACAACGTCTACCATACAAAGCCTCAAACGGTGACATCTGAATACTCGCCTGATAGCTGTTGTTGTATGAAAACTCTACCAAGGCCAAAGAATCTTGCCATGAGGTATCAAACTCCAACACACAAGCTCGTAGCATGTCCTCGAGCGTCTGTATAGTACGCTCAGTCTGACCGTCCGTCTGGGGATGATACGCTGTACTCAATCTCACCTCAGTACCCAAAGCTGACTTAAGCCCTCCCCAGAAATGAGATGTGAACCGCGGGTCTCTGTCCGACACAATAGATACTGGAATCCCATGTAGTCTCACTATGTCCCGGACATACAGCTGAGCCATCCTCAAGTATGTGTACGTCATGCTGTAGGGAATGAAGTGAGCTACCTTCGTCAGCCTGTCAATGACCACCCAAATGGCGTCACAACCCGAAGTAGTCCTCGGCAAGTGGGTCACAAAGTCCATAGATATGTGCTCTCACTTCCACTCCGGTATCTCCAAGCTCCTTAGCTCGCCACCGGGCCTCTGTCTCTCTGCCTTAACCTGCTGACAGATCAAACACCTCTTAACAAAAGCGATTACTTCACGCTTCATCCGCTTCCACCAGAACTGATCACATAAGTCTTTATACATTTTCCTCCCTCCTGGATGGATACTGAATCGGCTGCTATGAGCCCGTTCCAAGATTCCTCTACGCAACTCCGGCGTACATGGAACTACCCATCGGTTGCCAAGTCTCAAAGAACCATCCTCAGCCACTCTAAACTTGGATGGCTGACCCTGAAGTGCCAATGATGACCATCTCTGAACCTCATCATCTGTCCTCTGAGCTCTCCTGATATTCTCATAGATATCTGGCTCAGCCAATAAGGTCGATACCCAAACTGGCGATGCGTCCACATCGAAGTCATAGCCCAGATGGCAACAAGAAGACATCATAGCTGACAAATGCATGACATCCTCCGCAGTATTCTTCACCTTCCTACTCAAGGCATCAGCTGTCAGATTCGCCTTCCCCGGATGGTACTCTATCTCACAGTCATAGTCCTTAAGCAAGTCCATCCACCTCCTCTGCCTCATATTCAGCTCCACTTGGGTGAATATGTCATGCCTCGAGATGACGTATACATATGTTAGATGATTATGGTGTAATTATGATTAATTACAGTACGATATGGACTCGGTTTCGGGTTGAACCGAGCACGATTAATGTTATGCATGAATGAAATCACATAGTAGACTTCTAATGTGTTTTGCATTTAACATGAATTTGGAGAGAATGTGTATTTGCATTTGGAGTGCATGTGGAGGTGATAGGATATAACTAAATAATCAGCTTGTCTTCACACAATACACCATAAGTCACCTAGTAATCTCTACATTTTTTCTCTCATTCTCTTGGAGTTTGTTGTGGGAGTTGGCTTGGCAAGAACATCAAGCAAAGATATACTTTGGTAAGGAAAATAGAAGTTCATGCTTTGGTATCAAAATTGATGAATACATGTGCTTAGTATATTCATCTTAAAGCATGTAGAGTAATACTTGTATATGCATTTCTATGAGTTTCAAGTAATCTTTTGAAAGTATAACATGATGAAAAGTTGTGTCTATGATGCTAGTGATTTAGTGTTCAAGTTGTTAGAGTATGAAATAAGGGGTGTGAGAAGAACCAAGAAGATATGCTTGAAAATCGCCATGGTTTAAAATTTTTGTCTTCGACCGATCGATCGCTAGGATCGTACCGATCGATCGGTAAAACAGGGGAAAAGTAAGGCGGTGTATGTACCGATCGATCGCTGAAAGCGACCGATCGATCGGTGAAATGCCGTAGCATTTTAAAGAAATTCAAACAGTTAAGCGATCGATCGCTAGCTTTTTACCGACCGATCGCTAGGGTTACTTGTTTGGACCGATCGATCGCTAGGGTGACCGATCGATCGGTAGACTTAAAATGTTATATTTATGTAGAATTTGATTTTAATGCCTATGATAACATGATATATTATTGGCATTGTTGTAGCACCACCACAGGGGGCAGGACAACGAGGCAATTAGCCAGGGACGACTGATTTATCTCGTTTGTGTCGCTTTCCAGGTACGTGTTGACGTACGGAGTATAGATATGATGTGATGATGATGTTATGGTCTTGATATCATATGATTTATGTTTGTTGTATCATATGATTTGTAGTATCATATGCATGTACATACATGGATTTCATATGATTGGGATGGATGCCTTGATAGATATGTGTATATGCTTTGGTAAGATCAGTGCCTTGATAGATATGCCTGGTGTGGTATATGCTTTGGCTGGGATCGTTGCCACGATAGATATACTACATATGCTTTGGCTTGAGAGATATACGCCTGGTGTGGGTATATGCTCTGGCTATTATCACAGATGAGTATGGTACTATGATATGTGCTGCTAATATGAAGATGTGATGTGGTTCCACTGACATATTGAGCTGAATAGGCATATCATATGGGGCTCGTGATAATAGGGTAACTGTTGAGACATGTCATAACATAGTGCATTTGTGGATGCATGATACAGAACATTCACGTTAGATGATTTATTGTGCTTTATCATTGATATTGATATTGTGTTTTGATATTGCACTGAGATAGCTGTTCTCTATACTCATTGTGTGAATGTTTCTGTAGGGACTCATAGACGTGGGGAGACGGGATGTGAGTCATTTTCCGCTGCGAGCTGAACCACTGCTTTGGAGTTATCTTGTAGTAGGTTTTTGTTTGTACATGTGATGTATAGTTGGTTAGGTTTTGTAACAACTTAACTAGTAATATACTCTTAATCAGTGCATGTTTTTACTTAATTCAGACTCACGTATGTATGCTTAATTGATACATAATGGATTAAGTAATGAGGACCCCACATTAGTGGTATCAGAGCAGTGGTTCGAGAACGGGGTGAACATGGGTAGAGGAAGTGTATTAGGGAGTTACCTAAACACTTTGAGAATGGTAATAGCATGTTAGGATTTGGAATATGATGTTATTCTAACATGTTATATAATTGTGAATGTTATTGTTAACCCTTGATCTACAGCTATGACAGATAGAGGGTATCATGAGGATGTTGGGGATGCCCTAAGTGGAAATGCTAGTGTGAGGATGGTGCCTGTGCCACCACCACCGATTGAGCAAGGGCCAGTGGAACAGGTATTGTTGCCTGGAGAATTGACTTTGACGCAATTTCTGAGTTATCAGCCACCCAGGTTTGAGGGAACTGAATCAGGGGAACTGGCAGAGGAGTGGCTGGAACGCGTGGAACAGATATTTGTGTCAGCACCGTGTGCCAAGACGGCTTGGTTACGCTTAGCTGAATTCCACTTAGCTAAGAAAGCTATGATGTGGTGGAAATCCACAGTACTTGAGTTGAGGGCTCAAGGACAGACAGTTAACTGGGATGTGTTTAGAACGAAGTTCTTGGAGCATTATTTCTCTGTTGTTGCAAGACAGAGGAAAGAGGATAAATTTACAAACTTGAGACAGGGAGCAATGACAGTATCTGATTATGCTGTGCATTATTCTTCTTTGCTCCGGTATGTGCCACATATCGCTGTAAACACAAAAGCAAAGATCAGACAGTTTGTGAAAGGTTTGAGGCCTGAATTATTTGATAGGGTAATGTCCAATAATCCTACATCATATGAAGAAGCGTTGACTAGAGCCGAGATGGCTGAGATTGCTGTAGGCGTATACAAGGATGTTAGACAAGCCCAACCACCTACATCTGACAGTATGAGACCTAGAGGGGAACCATTTAAATCACCACGAGGTGGTGCATCTTCATCTAGGTTTAGTGGGAAACATTTTGGATCACGAAAAGGGGATGATCGAAAATCTAAGGGACAGTCCCAAGGAAGTAATAGTAGTAGTGGACGAGGATTACAATGTTTTAAATGTGGAGGGCCACATTATCAAAGAAATTGTCCACAGTTTGATACGGTGGTTTGTTTCCGTTGTGGGAAGCCAGGACATGTGATCCGTGATTGTCCTCAAGTGGGTGGACAACAGAGGAGAGGACCAATGTCAGAGAATACAGTGCAGCAGAGACCACATGGTGTACCACAGTCTGGTGGAGGACAGAGGACAGGACCACCTCAGGCTCAGGTGTATGCACTGAATAGGGAGGAAGCAGAGGCAGCTCCTGATGATGTGATAGCGGGTAAGTGTACTTTGTTTACTTATCCTACTTTACTGTTGATTGATACTGGTGCATCACATTCTTTTATTGCACAAGCTTTTATTGATCAGTATCATATATGCTCGTCTCCACTGTTGATGCCTCTTTATGTCTCGACACCCATGGGAACTACTGTGATGACTTGTCAGAGTGTGTCTGATTGTGCTATTCAGTTTGAGACTGAGTATGGGCTACAAGTTGATTTGATTGTGTTAGACATGTCCGATTTTGATTGCATCATTGGAATTGATGTACTGAGTAAATATCAGTCTGTTGTGGATTGTTGTCAAAAGATTGTGAGATTTCAGTCTGATACTGGAACTCAATGGTATTTCTATGGCCAGGGATCGAGGGCAAGGATTCCTTTGATATCAGCAATCCGAATGTCACGTTTGTTAGAGCGTGGACATGCGGGTTATTTGATTTATGCCCTTGATGTAACTGAACAGAAAAGAGAAAGGAAAGTGGAGGAGATACCAGTGGTTGCAGAATATGCGGATGTGTTTCCAGATGAGATACCTGGATTCCCACCGATTCGAGAAGTGGAATTTGGTATTGATTTGATACCTAATACTTCTGCAATTTCACGGGCTCCTTATCGGATGGCACCAACTGAATTGAAAGAGTTGAAAACTCAATTGCAAGAGTTATTGGACAAGGGGTACATACGTCCTAGTGTATCACCTTGGGGTGCTCCGGTTTTATTTGTTAAGAAGAAGGATGGGACAATGCGACTGTGTATTGACTATCGACAATTGAACAAGGTAACGATAAAGAATAAATATCCTCTTCCTCGTATTGATGATTTGTTTGATCAGTTGCAGGGATCAAGGATTTATTCTAATATTGATTTGAGGTCAGGATATCATCAAATACGTGTGAGGGAAGGAGATATACAGAAGACAGCATTCAGAACTCGTTATGGAGTTTCTGGTGATGCCTTTTGGAGTGACAAATGCTCCTGCTGTCTTTATGAGTTTAATGAATCGGGTTTTCCAAGAATACCTTGATCGATTTGTCATTGTCTTTATCGATGATATACTGATCTATTCGCAGAGTGATGCAGAACATGTTCAACATTTGCATATGGTATTGCAATTGTTGAGGACACATCAGTTGTATGCCAAACTCAGTAAGTGTGAGTTTTGGTTGACTAGTGTCGGCTTTTTGGGGCATGTGATTTCAGAAGAAGGTATATCAGTTGATCCAAAGAAAGTGGAAGCAGTGTTGAATTGGTCAGCACCTACTTCTGTGCCAGAGATTCGTAGTTTCTTAGGTTTGGCTGGATATTATAGACGATTTGTTGAAGGATTTTCAGCTATCGCCAAACCATTGACACAATTGACACAGAAAGGAGTACCATTTCGATGGTCAGAGACTTGTGAGCGTAGTTTTCAGGAATTGAAACATCGATTGAGTACAGCTCCAGTTTTGATCATTCCATCTGAGCATGACAGGTTTGCCTTATATACTGATGCATCTTTACTTGGTTTGGGGTGTGTATTGATGCAGGACAAACATGTAGTGGCTTATGCATCACGACAGTTGAAGTCACATGAAATGAGATATCCAGTGCATGATCTGGAATTAGCTGCCATTGTCTTTGCATTGAAGATATGGCGACATTATTTATATGGTACGTCTTTTACCATATACACAGATCATAAAAGTTTAAAATTTCTATTCACTCAAGCAGAGTTGAATATGAGGCAAAGGAGATGGATGGATCTGTTGAAAGATTATGATTGTGAGATTGAATATCATCCAGGAAAGGCTAATCTTACAGCAGATGCTTTGAGTCGAAAGGTACATCATACGGCTGATGAGATGATTCATTTATCCGCATTGATGACTTCTTGTTGTACTTTGGGTTATGATTTTGATGTGGACATAGTGCCAGTACGGGTATCAACATTGTTGGTTGAACCCGACATTTTTGAGAAAATCAGAACGGCACAACTGACTGATGATGAAGTACAACAGTGGAAGGAAAGGATAAGTCAAGGACAAACATCTCAATTTGTACTTACCAATGATGGAATTTTGAAATATAGGACTTGTTGGGTAGTACCTGCTGCGTTGGGACTACGCCAAGAACTACTACAACGTGCTCATTGTAGTAGATACAGTATACATCCTGGAGGGAAGAAAATGTATCATGATTTACGTACACAATTTTGGTGGAAACGTATGAAACAGGATGTGTTGAGCTTTGTGAAACGGTGTTTGATCTGTCAACAAGTGAAAGCGGAAAGACAGAGACCAGGAGGTGAATTACATAGTTTGGAAATTCCTCAGTGGAAATGGGAACATATCACGATGGATTTTGTGACTCATTTGCCACAGACGTCTTCTGGTTGCGATGCTATTTGGGTGATTGTTGATAGACTCACCAAAGTATCTCATTTTGTGCCATATTGTATGACATTTACATATCTGAGAATGGCACAGTTGTACATTCAACATGTAGTGAGATTACATGGTATTCCAGTTTCCATTGTATCGGATAGGGATCCGAGATTTACTTCTCATTTTTGGGAAGGGTTACAGACAGCGTTGGGAACTGAAGTGCGGTTGAGTACAGCATATCATCCTCAGACAGATGGACAAACAGAGCGTACGATACAGACGCTTGAGGATATGTTGCGTGCCTGTGTATTAGAGTTTGCTACCTCTTGGCAAGAGTCGTTGCCATTAGTGGAATTTTCATATAACAACAGTTATCAGTCTAGTATACAGATGGCACCATTTGAGGCTTTGTATGGGCGACGATGTAGATCGCCATTGTATTGGGATGATGTGGACCAGTCTTCCTTACATGGACCGGATATGATTCATGAAATGGAAGAGAAAGTAAAGGTAATTCGATTGAAACTTAAAGCTGCTCAGGACAGACATGCTGCTTATGCCAATAAGCGACGTAGACCACTTGAATTTCAAGTTGGTGACCGCGTGTTCTTAAAAATTTCACCTTTTAAAGGTGTAGTACGGTTTGGTAAGCGTGGAAAATTGTCTCCACGGTATGTTGGTCCGTATGAGGTATTGCAACGTATTGGTACGTTAGCATATCGATTGGCACTACCACCGGCCTTGAGTAGTATTCATGATGTCTTTCATGTTTCACTGTTGAGGAAGTATGAACCAGATCCGAGTCATATCTTACAGTTACCTGATGTACAATTGGATACAGATGTGTCGTATGAGGAACGACCGGTTATGATCTTGGATCGAACTGAAAGCAGGTTGCGTAATAAAGTGATTCCTATGGTTAAGGTACAGTGGAACAGACGGGGTGTCGAAGAGGCAACGTGGGAGACAGAGCAGCATATGATACGACAGTATCCTGAGTTGTTTTCTGGTATGATTTTACAGTTTTATGATACTGTTGGTACATACGTACTGTACTGTTACATACATGATCATGTTTCCTCGCTTCATGTAGTAGGATTGTTGAGTTGCGTGTTTATACCTGCATGTTTGTATATGCAATTTCGAGGACGAAATTCAATAGGTGGGGGAGAAATGTCATGCCTCGAGATGACGTATACATATGTTAGATGATTATGGTGTAATTATGATTAATTACAGTACGATGTGGACTCGATTTCGGGTTGAACCGAGCACGATTAATGTTATGCATGAATGAAATCACATAGTAGACTTCTAATGTGTTTTGCATTTAACATGAATTTGGAGAGAATGTGTATTTGCATTTGGAGTGCATGTGGAGGTGATATGATATAACTAAATAATCAGCTTGTCTTCACACAATACACCATAAGTCACCTAGTAATCTCTACACTTTTTCTCTCATTCTCTTGGAGTTTGTTGTGGGAGTCGGCTTGGCAAGAACATCAAGCAAAGATATACTTTCGTAAGGAAAATAGAAGTTCATGCTTTGGTATCAAAATTGATGAATACATGTGCTTAGTATATTCATCTTAAAGCATCTAGAGTAATACTTGTATATGCATTTCTATGAGTTTCAAGTAATCTTTTGAAAGTATAACATGATGAAAAGTTGTGTCTATGATGCTAGTGATTTAGTGTTCAAGTTGTTAGAGTATGAAATAAGGGGTGTGAGAAGAACCAAGAAGATATGCTTGAAAATCGCCATGGTTTAAAATTTTTGTCTTCGACCGATCGATCGGTAAAACAGGGGAAAAGTAAGGCGGTGTATGTACCGATCGATCGCTGAAAGCGACCGATCGATCGGTGAAATGCCGTAGCATTTTAAAGAAATTCAAACAGTTAAGCGATCGATCGCTAGCTTTTTACCGACCGATCGCTAGGGTTACTTGTTTGGACCGATCGATCGCTAGGGTGACCGATCGATCGGTAGACTTAAAATGTTATATTTTTGTAGAATTTGATTTTAATGCCTATGATAACATGATATATTATTGGCATTGTTGTAGCACCATCACAGGGGACAGGACAACGAGGCAATTAGCCAGGGACGACTGATTTATCTCGTTTGTGTCGCTTTCCAGGTATGTGTTGACGTACGAAGTATAGATATGATGTGATGATGATGTTATGGTCTTGATATCATATGATTTATGTTTGCTTGTATCATATGATTGGTAGTATCATATGCATGTACATACATGGATTTCATATGATTGGGATGGATGCCTTGATAGATATGTGTATATGCTTTGGTAAGATCAGTGCCTTGATAGATATGCCTGGTGTGGTAAATGCTTTGGCTGGGATCGTTGCCACGATAGATATACTACATATGCTTTGGCTTGAGAGATATACGCCTGGTGTGGGTATATGCTCTGGCTATTATCACAGATGAGTATGGTACTATGATATGTGCTGCTAATATGAAGATGTGATGTGGTTCCACTGACATATTGAGCTGAATAGGCATATCATATGGGGCTCGTGATAATAGGGTAACTGTTGAGACATGTCATAACATAGTGCATTTGTGGATGCATGATACAGAACATTCACGTTAGATGATTTATTGTGCTTTATCATTGATATTGATATTGTGTTTTGATATTGCACTGAGATAGCTGTTCTCTATACTCATTGTGTGAATGTTTCTGTAGGGACTCATAGACGTGGGGAGACGGGATGTGAGTCATTTTCCGCTGCGAGCTGAACCACTGCTTAGGAGTTATCTTGTAGTAGGTTTTTGTTTGTACATGTGATGTATAGTTGGTTAGGTTTTGTAACAACTTAACTAGTAAGATACTCTTAATCAGTGCATGTTTTTACTTAATTCAGACTCACGTATGTATGCTTAATTGATACATAATGGATTAAGTAATGAGGACCCCACAGAATAGGAACTTCAAGCTCTTATGGTCCGTGTAAATGGTAAATGAAGTACCATATAGATAATGCCGCCAAATTTTCAAGGCGAAAACGATAGCCGCCAGTTCCAAATCATGAATCGGATATCTGGTCTCATGAGGCTTCAACTGTCTTGAAGCATAAGCCACTACGTGCTTATCCTGCAGCAGCACACAGCCCAAGCCCTGCAGTGATGCGTCAGTATAAAGGACAAACCTCTTGTTCTCTGAAGAATCACCAATACAGGTGCTGAAGTCAACCGGTGCTTCAACTCTTGGAAGCTCTGTTCACATGCCTCAGACCATAAAAACGGAACCCCATTCTGAGTCAACTGCGTCAACGGCTTAGCGATCTTAGAGATACCCTCGACGAAACGTCGGTAATAACCCGCTAAACCAAGGAAGCTCCGAATCTCGGGCACAGATGTAGGCGCAGACCAATCCATCACTGCCTCCACCTTCCTGGGATCCACAGATATCCCATCACTAGAGATCACATGACCCAAGAATACCACACTGCTCAACCAAAATTCACACTTGCTCAGCTTGGCGTACAACTGATTGTCCCTAAGAATCTGGAGCACTGTCCTCAAATGATTCTTGTGTTCTTCCTCACTCCGAGAATAGATAAGTATATCGTCAATAAATAGTATGATGAACCGATCAAGATACGGTTGGAATACTCGGTTCATCAAGCTCATAAAAACAGCCGGGGCGTTTGTCACTCCAAACGGCATGACCAAAAACTCATAATGACCATAACGGGTCCGGAATGCCGTCTTCTGCACATCTTCCTCCCTTTGAATGATGAGGATGAACTAATATTATACACAGGTGCCAGTGATCATTCGTGGGCTGCAGTACTCATTGAAGCCACGCCAGTGGGAGAAGTGCCATGCAGATATTACAGCGGTCTATTTGACAGCATCGAAGTTATCAAATGGCATATCAATGAGAATGAGTTATTTGCAGTTCAAAAGTCTTTTAAAAAATGGTCATTATTTTACTGGCAAAGAAATTTATCTTAAAAATAGATCATACAAGTGTCAAGTCCTTTCTGAAAAATAAGATTGAATCAAAACCAAAAATGGCTAGACTTTTAAGATGGCAAGCTGAATGCCAATATTATGATTGTGATATTGTCATTGTGAAATCTGATAAAAATACTCTTGCAAATTTCTTAACAAGAGATGGAAGCAAGTGAAGCTAATTCCATCATAACGAGATCAAAGCACCTCAGAGAAAATCTGGAGGAGCTAGACAAGTAGATCAACGGCCTTGTGATAAATTCCCAGGTTGCGGGTCAAGTACAAGAAATGGATCTCACGAAGGTCCAATAGGCTATGCAAGCTATCATGCAGGCTCACACGTGTTTATAGGACAGTCTTTATATTCCCCTCCGACGGGATGCTTCAGCGGTGAAGCTAAAGTCGTGTTTCAGAGAACCAGGCTCCTCAACCGGTGTGGAGGATTCAAGTACCACCACTACGAGTCCTAGTATTGATCATTTCGGGGAAGATACAGAAGGAAAATTGATTCCCAGGTATCTAGGATATCTAAGAATCAAGCCAACCCAGCACCTCAGGGGTTAAAGGGGGAGAGATTAATCTTAGGCTATCGGCGGCCAAATCTAAGGTTAATGCTAACGAGATTAATGTTTCCTCAACTTCCCATTTGCAGGAATACCAGAGGATATGGGAGAAACTATATACAAGAGTGGGTATAATTCCTGAAAAAATAACAGCGGACATGAAAATACCCAAGAATGTGGATGCTTCCTGATGTCAAACCAGAAAGTGTTCGTGAGTTGTTTGATTTTGGCTGTCTAGCCTCATTCTTTACCACAACACCAAGTTTTTCGAAAATCATAAAATTATCGGATTGGATCTACGAAGGAGTGTATGACTCATGGCAAATAAGTGAATATGAGAATTTGTTCTAATCGTGCTAAGTAGTTGGGCTTTTAATAGGGTGAAAAGCATAAAACCATCATTTGTTATAATAAATATGCACAAATCTCCTTACGGCAAAAAAACCCAATGTTTTCTTAAGCTCGGCATGAATCCTCATGTTTTGTAATAAAGATGCACAAAACTCCCATGTATTAACAAATAGGCAAAAATTCCCTTATGTTTTCTTAAACTCGGCATGAAACCCTACCGTGTTATAAAAAAAAGCAAAAAAACCATTTTTTTAAACCTTGCACGAAACCCCTTGTTAAATAAAATAGGCAAAACAACCATCTATTTTCGTAAATCTTGCACAAAACCCTCTCAATTGTCTAAGATGCTCTTCAATTTTTATGCATCTACATTATTTTATTCTTCTCTGTAATGATCCATTATTTTAGTTTTAAAACGAACAATATTCAAAAACATTTAAAGTGAATAAATTTTAATGTGTAATTTAAAATAGATTATGAATAACATTATGAATTTTTCTTTTAATGTATGTATGCTTATTAACCAATTTAATTTTTTTGATTCAAGTTTTGGATATAGTGAGTAATGAACAATTACATAAATAAAAAACATGCATATTTTCAAAAAAATCATAAAATATGTTCACACAATAATAAACATATATATAAATAAAAAATAAGTTATATATAAACCTATATAATATATATGAATGTTTGTGAATTTATTTTCATAAAACTTGCATATAATTTAACGACATTGAATAAATCTATTTATTTGTAAAATCGAGGGGGTTTTGCGCATGATTTAAGAAATATAGGAGTTTTTTTTTAAACATATTTATGATTTGTTTTTGAAAATATGCATATTTTTTATATGTGCAATTGTTGTTTACTTAATATATCCAAAACTTGATAAAAAAAGAATTTGAATAGGTCAATAAACATGCCTACATTAAAAGAAAAACTCAAAAAATCATTCGTAACGTATTTAAAAATACACCACAAAAACTATTCGCTTTAAAATTCTGAATATTGTTCGTTTTAAAACTCGAAGAACAAACCATTACAAGAAAGAAAAATTAGACAGCATATTAGACAATCGAGAGGGTTTTGTGCAGGATTTATGAAAATATAGGTAGTTTTTTTTGCCTATTTTGTTTAACACGGGGTTTCGTGCAATGTTCAAGAAAAGAGTGGAGTTTTTTTGTCTTTTTTATAACACATAGGAGTTTTATGCCTAGTTTAAGAAAACATATGTTGGATCAAACACTTGCCGCTTTACCAAAAGCTACAACTTATGGTAACAATGCAACTCAATTTTTTTTAAAAAAACTGTACAGCAGCACAAGTACCATGTTTCGATCGATCACAAAGCAAGAGATATTGTTGTACCCCAACAATCCTCATCTCAATAATTGCACTCCTCGCAACTCATGGGAATCGAACACGTGACATTGGCTCTGATACCAATTGTAGGATCAGACATTTACCGCTTTACCAAAAGCTATACCTGATGGTAACGGTGTAACTCATATCTTTTTTTTAAAGCGTATAGCAGCACATGCACCATATTTCGATTGATCACAAAGCAAGGTCAATTGTTATACCCCAACATAGGGATTTTGTTTTTTGCCTATTTTGTTAACACATGAGAGTTTCGTGCATCTTTACTATAACACAGGGGGGATTCATGCAGAGTTTAAGAAAATATAGGTTTTTTTTGCCTATTTTGTAAACGCATGGGAGTTTCGTGCATATTTACTATAACAAAGATGGATTATATGCATTTTACCCCAATTATTATTAGGTCATAGGCCCATAACCGAAATGATTAAGTGTCCAATATTTGGAACATCACTGTGGGTTTATTTTACAGAGAAAAAAAAAGATTATATTCCGATTTGCTTCATATTAAGGGTGTGGTTGTAATTATTATTCAAAGCATTTCGATATTAAAGTTGAAAAATGTGATTTTAAACAAAAATAGCGTGTTTTTGATATTAAAATCAAAAGGTATCTTAAAGTGCCAAAAAACAGCAGTTTTAGTATTTGATAAATTTGAAGAAGGAACTTACTTAGATATATTTCAAAAAACAAAATATCATATTTACCCGGGAGCTCAATACAACTTGTATAATTTTCTTTTCATTTTATCCTCTTTTCCATTCATTTCTTTGCATTTTTTTTCAGCAATGAGTGTTTTTTTGGTGCAATAAAATTTTATTCTCAAAATTTACTTTGTTGTTATAAGTTTTTATCAAATCCTACTTTTATTCTCACAAGCTAGGTAATTATTGAAAGCATCCTTTCATACAGTACACCGTTGAATGTGTGGAACAGACATAAGCCTTAACAGTAAGGAACATAAAAGGCCTTACCACAACGAAAATACTTGTATGTACTCAATTGAGCCCTATTTATATACCAGCTCGATATTACAACACATTAAATTCTAAATAAAAATACGTAAACTAATATACCAACCATTATAGACTAATCATATTGAGTTGATTCATAAGTAGTGTCCAAATCAGGTCCAATTAGTATCTTCCTTACCACACCAAATGGTGAAATGATGTCGTCGGCGTACGTGATATGGGTTTGACCAATTGAGTTGATTAATATAAGATACAGGAACAAAGTTTTCCTGCTACAAAGGTCAAATACTCATGCTCTAGAAATAACACTGAGTTGCTATGGCGAGAAGTGGATCTTTCCTATGAATGGTAATACCAGGATGTTTTATGGTATCCAATTCCTCCCCTTTGATTCCATCAGGCAAATCCGATTCGAACTTTTGCATAAGATTAGCTAACACAAGTTCAACATTTGCCATAGCAAAGGCAATCCCTGGACATCCCCTTCTCCCCGCACCAAACGGGATCAGCCCAAATCTTTCCACTTAAAATCTACTGAAGAATTCAAGAATCTCTCCGGCTTGAATTTTTCTGGCTCGTTCCATGATGCAGGATCTCTACCTATAGCCCATGCATTGATAATCACCATTGTCCCTAATGCAATATCATATCCCATGATTTTAAGGTTGTCTCGCGCTGCTCTGACCATGAATGGTACCGGAATGTGGTAATCGGAGAGTTTCTTTGATCACGGCTTTCAAATAATGCATTTTCTCCAAGTCAGTATAGGTGATATCATGTTTGCCTTTAAGTATTTCTGTGACTTCTTTTTGCAGTTTCTTTAAAATTGTAGGGTGATTTAGGAGTTCGGTCATTGTCCATTCTAGTGTTGCAGATGTAGTTTCAGTTCCCCCGGCTAATATGTCCTGTATTATTAGGTTAGTCATGAGAAAGTAGAAAGCAAATGTTTTCATTAGATTACCAGAATCATTTGCCTCATGCTAAAAGTTGGCTAACTCTCATAGTAACAGTAAAACTGAATGTTGTTTAGCGTGACTTGACACACTTGACCCCAAGAAAGTAAAATAATGGGCATTTATTTTTGATATCCTGGTCATAATTTTTTGTGAACAAAAAACTGTAAAATATGAAAAAACCATTATGTTTGGAATGAAAATGAGTGTACACATTGTGACTTATAGAAGAAAGAAGTCCTCACCAAAATCATTCCTTTGATATTACTCTGTCTATGTAGACACCAGCCACATTATCTTTGTAAATCTTAAGCAAAATGTCAACAAAATTCTCTCTGCTTTTTTCTTCCTTCACCACTTCATCACCTTTCTCTTGGCCTACTTTCATGTGCTCTTGGATTACTATCTCCAAGAAATCATCAAATTCTTTAGCAACCTTATCGACTTTAGCATCAAATCCGCTAACACGATCAATCCATGGGAGATAAGGAATAAATTCTCCAATCCTTACACTTCGCAACAGCTGTAAAAGTTCCTTCAGAGGCACTGGAAACCTCTTGCCAAATTTCGCATCAGTGTACTTCCTTCCAAAAGCCGATCTGCAGATCACATCATTGGTGAGCGACAGAAACAATTCACTCAAGTTTACTGGCAAACGGGATGAAGTAGACAACTTGATCCTTTCCATCAAAAGGGTTGTTTCCTCCTCCTTTACAGAACGGAAGGACTGAACCCTTTTGGCATTCAAAAGCTGGAGAACGCATGCTTCTCATTTTCCTCCAATATTCTGTAGGAATTTTTGGTGAGCCCAAATTGAGATTGGGTCCAAGTTTGTTATTGACAACAAATTTGGCAAATTTGGTTTGAATGGTCAATGAGCTAGAAATCCCACATTGGGATTTTAAACCAATAAAGATTTGTTTATATTGAGAAACAAATTAAGAGAGTGTAGTCTAGTGGGAAAGAGGGGTGTCCGTCCGTCCGCTCGGCTCGTCTCATCTCGCCGCGTGTGTCGCAGACCTATATTTTTGCTACACAATTTTTTTCTAGAAGATTGACCTTTCACCTACTCATCGGTTTTGATATCCTACTTTGATTGCTGAGAGTTAATGGATTTAAGTGAGACTTAAATATGAGATTTATTTTGAGGCTTCTCAGCTACCCCACACTGCATTGTCATTTATGTTTTCACCTTTGGTAGGTCTGCTGTTGCAGCTATATCAGCTGCTCCAGCCTCATTCTTTAGTTCATCCCGAAATTGCATTTCATATCATATCATCTTAGCTTCTTGAGAGTACTACACACTGCTAAGTGTTCGAGTGAGTCTGTCTGGGTTTCTACTTCAATCCAAACAGAGGTGCGACGTTGTACCTTGGAACTCTCTTGTGCAGGAGGCCGGAAGTTGTAGGAGGGCAATTTAGAGTTTACGGGCACACGGTTTACTAGGACCTCGTCCATTTCAGATACTACACAACAAAGCTTCTGCACAATATATTTAAACTGTAGTTGTAAGTTTCTATTGTTTTCAAGCATTTTATTTATAAGACAGTGTTTGTAATCTTTTGAGGTTTCGTCTACTTGAACAAAAGAAAAGAAACAACAATCGTAAACTCTAAACTTGTGTATCTTTTTTGTTCTTTTTTGTGTTCTGTCAAAGCTCGGATTTTCATCAACTGCACTTTAACAAATTGTTACTGGTCAAGTTTCATATTTAGTTGAGACACTGTTTATGCACAGTTGAAAGGTTTAATCCTACTGTTTCAAAACTGATTTGATATTATTTGTGCTCTCTTATTTGTGTTCTGTTTTAGCTAATGGCTAACCAGCTTACCCAAACACCTGCTGTGAATACTGAGATTTCGGTGATCAAAGCTAGCGGTACTGAGGCCGCTATGCCAGTTCTGAGAAGTCCAATGCTGTTTTCTCAATTTGAGAAACCGGAAAAGTTCAAAGGCCAACTTTAAACGTTGGCAACAGAAGATGATGTTCTTCCTTACCACCTTGAACTTGACCAGGTTTCTGAAGGAGGAGAAACCGGTGGAGGACAAAGAGGATCCTCAATCTGCAGTGATTGTCGAGTCATGGATGAGTGCCGACGACCTTTGTCGTAACTACGTACTGAATTCTCTTGACGATGCATTTTTTTAATTTGTATTCTCCCAAGGAGACTGCTAAGAATCTTTGGGAATCGTTAGAGACAAAGTATAAAGTTGACGACGCAGGCGCAAAGAAATTTGTAGCCGCGCGATTCCATGACTATCGAATGGTAGATGGTAGGGGTGTTTATCGGACCGGGTCGATCCGGACCCGATCCAAAATTGGATCGGTTAGTCCGGTCCGAAAACGGAACCAGACTAACCGATTCCGGTCCGCCCCGAAACCGGTATCAAATCGGTCCGGGGCGGTTCCTTTAAGCCAAACCGGTAGCACCACCGGTTCCGGTGCTACCGGTTTGGAACCAGTTCCGGAACCGAAACCGAAACCGGTTAGATTTTTTTTTAAAACAATGTTAGATATTCAACATGGCAACAGCTATAAAGCCGTTGCCATGCTGAAACGTTGGCAACGGCTTTAAAGCCGTTGCCAACGTTCCATTTTTTTTTTAAAAAATTTTTTTTTTTTTTTTGAAATATATAAATATGTGAATTTTTTTCATTCTTCTACTCACAATTCATTCTTCTCACAATTCTATACTTCAATCTCATATTTTCCTCTCAATTGTGTTATCTACAATTTATATATAATAATGACATCTTCATCTAGCAGCGGCGCTGGTCGTAGCCGGGGTCGTAGTCGGGGTCTCGTCCCGGGTCGTCTATCACTGAGTTCATCTTCGGCAATGAATTTGCATGTACCAATACCTGAGTTAAATGAAAGTTATGATTTTTTTGCTAACCTCAATGTTGGTGGTTCCTCTATGAATGTCGAACCGCAACAACCCGACCAACCTGTCGAACCTCCTGCTGCCCAAGCCCAAGAGAGACAACAAGTGGAGTCATCCGGAGCCACTACAGCAGCGAGTGGACAACCGACTCGTGCCAAAAGAAATAAGATATGGGATCACTTTGAACTCGCTCAAAAAGAAGGTACTAATGAATCTGTTGCAATATGTAAATTATGTAAAATGCAATATTCATATAAAGCTGGTGGTTCCAGTGGAGGCACTGGAACATTTAAAAAACACTTAGTAAAAAAACATAATTTTGATGAGACGACATTACAACCATTAGGTCGAGAAGCAACAAGCACAAATTAATGTTCTCACTGGCACGAATTTTATTTTAACTGCTGAAATTAACCGTAGGTCACTTTTTAGATATGTGATTAGATGTGAACTACCTTTTATACAAGCTGAACATGCTGGTTTTATTGAATTTGCTTCGTCTATACAACCCATGTTTAAACATATTTCCAGGCACACACTAAAAAGAAATTGTATGGAAGTATTTGTTGAATATAGAAATACATTGTTTCAACATCTTTCTAGTTTGCCTTGTAGGGTTAGCTTAACAACCGATTTGGACAAATGTAAATTCAGATTCATATCTTGTTGTCACTTGTCATTGGATTGATGATAATTGGTGTATGCAAAAACGGATTTTGTCTTCAGATGAGTTAGATTATGCACATACTGGTTATATAATTGCTATATATGTATTCAACACTTGTAGACATTATGGAATTCAGGATAAGGTATTTTCGATCACATTAGACAATGCAGCGAATAACAGTGTTGCGATGCGTGATTTAAATACCTATCTGAAATCAATGCTTGATGGTGTTTTTTTTCCATGTTAGATGTGCATGTCATGTGATTAATTTGGCTGTTAAAGTTGGTTATGAGGACAATCACTCAGCATGTATTGACAAAATGAAATACTGCGCTAAATGGTTACGCACGAGCCGTGTAAAGCGCGATTGGAAACAATTATGTTTATCTAATGTTTTAAAGCATCTTCTTTTTCCATCACCAATAGAAACTAGGTGGAATTCGTTGTACAATTTGTTGAATGCTATGTTACCATACAAAGATATTTTAACTCAATTTTATAATTCATATCAAATGCCTGATAGCGATGATAGTATTTATTTGACTAATGAGGATTGAGAATTTGTTGAAAATTGTGTATCATTGTTAGGTACTTTCAAAGAAGCGACGGAACGCTTCTCCGGTGTTACTTATCCAACTTCTGTTTATTTTCTTCCTTTAGTATTTAATATGTTTGATAAGTTTATAGAATTTAGAGATGACTATGACTTGCATGCTTTTGTTAGTGCAATGGAAACTAAATTTATAAAATATTGGGAACAAATCCCACACGTGCACTGCATCGCAACATTGCTAGATCCTAGTCAATGTTTATCTTCATTTGAGATATTTTTTGAATATTATGCTAAATTTTTGGGGAAGGTTGTTGACGATCAAAAGACGTCTACAATGCAATCTCTCGAAAATATGTTTCAGTTATATTATAATCAACAGGCAAGTGAATCATTGCAACAAAGGCTTGCTGAAGAACAACCATAAGCTCAAACTAAAGGTGGGGGCATCAATTTGCTTAGGATGCTGGGCAGGAAAAAACTTAAGGGAAAATGACATTCTACTAGCACGTCGACTGAGTTGCAAATTTATCTGAATTATCAATTTGTAACGGAAGACAACTTCGACGTGTTACAATGGTGGAAGTCAAATGCGGCACAATTCCCTATCTTAGCCAAAATGACTAGAGACGTGTATGCGGTACAAGCTTCAAGCGTCGGTTCTGAATCTGCATTCTCAACATGTGGCCGAATTATTGGAGAATACAGAAGTAATCTCTCCCCTGATTCGTTATGCATGCTCACGTTACTTAAAGATTGGTTTGAAGCAGAATGTAAGAATAGAAGAGATGGGGCGGTTGACGAATTTGTAAACCATTATGACGAGCAAGAAGAAGAGAACGCAAAAACAATACTTATCAATTATGAAGATTGCTAAACAGCAATATTTTTTTTTTTTTTAAATTGTCATCTCTTTACAATTATTTGTATGCATCTATATTATGAAATGAAGAAGAAATATATTGAATTTGTGATGAATATTGGGGAAACATTTACAACATTCAATAAATAAAAAAAAAATTTAAAAAATTTAAAAAAAAAATTCGAAAAAAAAAAGTTAAATTGAAGCGGACCGGATCGGACCGGAACCGGTTGGAATCGGATCGGACCGGAACCGGTTGGAACCGGGACCGATCCGGTTCCTTAACGGACCTGACCGGTTTCGTCCTTAACGGACCCAGAACCGGCCGGTTCCGTTCCGGACCGGACCGGGTCAAGCCAATAAGCACCCCTAGTAGATAGCAAGAGCGTTGTTGAGCAATGCGAAGAGCTGCAGCTGATATATCATGAACTTGCTGCCGAAGGTATGGGGCTAAATGATGCTCTCCAAGTGGCGACGATGATTGAAAAATTACCGCCATCTTGGAAGGACTTCAAAAGCTACCTAAAGCACAAGCGAAAGATGATGAGTCTCGAGGATCTTATCAGGAGGCTGCACATCGAGCAAGACAAGCGAAAAGTTGACAAGAAATCATTTGGAATGATTTCCAAGGCCAACGTGGTTGAAGTTGGGGACAACTCCCATGGGAATAAGCGCAAGCGTACTTTTGAACCCAATGGAGATACTCAGACAAAGAGGTTCACCGGTGACTGTTATATGTTGGGTAAGCCTAACCATAAGGCCAATGACTGCACTCAACGTCAAAACAATGACGGTAAGAGGAAGATAGTCCCTTACAAAGGCAAAGGTAAGAGGCCTACACATGCCCACATTGCTGAGGACAACCTGAGCTCCGACATGAATGACATGCATCTGAGTGCTGTGGTATCGAAGGTGAATCTTGTTGGAGGGAACTCCAAGGAATGGTGGGTGGACACTGGGGCAACTCGCCACATTTGCGCCAACAAATGATTTTTAAGACCTATCAACCGGTAAATGATGAGCACTGCTACATGGAAAATTTAGCAGTCTCAAAAGTTGAAGGCAAAGGGACGGTTGTGCTAAAGATGACTTCCGGCAAAGAGTTGACTCTTACCGAGGTGCTCCACGTGCCAGAGATCCGAAAAAATCTCATCTCCGGAGCAGTGCTGAACAAGAAAGGTTTTCGGCTCGTGTTTGAGTCCGACAAAGTCAATCTGACCAAGGGTGGTATGTTCGTGGGCAAATGCTACTTGGCCAATAACCTCTTCAAGATGAGTGTAATGACTTTAGCTCCTAAGACTAAGTCTAATATAGATGTTGATGTTGATGTTAATGCAGCATATGAGTCTAGCACAAGTAAAAATAATATAATGACTGTTGCCAATGTGGCTAATAAAACTTTAAAGTTTGATTATTCTTGCGAGTCTTTACATTTGTGGCATGGTGGATTAGGACATGCGAAGTATAAGTCCTTACAAAGGCTAATGTCTCTTAATCTATTACCTAAATTTAACATCAATCATAAACACAAGTGTGAGACTTGTGTAGATGCCAAATTAACCAAGTCTTCATTCCACTCAATTGAGCAAAGCACCAAACCGTTAAACTTGATTCATACGGATGTATGCGATCTAAAGTATGTACAATCTAGATGTGGTAAAAATTATTTCATAACATTTATTGATGATTGTATAAGATATTGTTATGTCTACTTAATGAGAAGTAAGACGAAGCAATTGACATGTTCATTCACTACAAGAATGAAGTTGAGAATCAACTTGATAAAAAAGATTAAAATTCTTCAAAGTGATCGAGGCGGTGAATATGAGTCACCATTTGCACAAATATGTGCTGAGAGTGGCATAATTCATCAAACCACTGCGCCTTATTCTCCCGAGCAAAATGGTATTGCTGAAAAGAAGAATAGAATGCTTAAGGAAATGATGAATGCAATGCTTATAAGTTCCGACTTACCTAGGAATTTGTGGGGAGAAGCTCTGCTTTTCGCCAACTATGTGCTAAACAGAGTACCACATAAAAAGTTGGATAAAATACCTTATGAATTGTGGAAAGGTCGTGCACCTACTACAAGTTTTAAGGGTTTGGGGCTGTCTAGCAAAGGTACCAATTCCTCCTCCTAAACGGACTAGGATAGGACCTAAGACAGTAGATTGTGTATTTATCCGATATGCGCAAGATAATAGTGCCTATCGGTTTATGGTACACAACTCAGATAATGCAGAAATGTTTGTAGTCAAAGTCTACAGACAAACTGAAGGTGTTGATTATTTCGACACATATGCTCTTGTATCCAGGAAAACGTCTATACAATTAATAATTGCATTTGCTGCATTATATAACCTAGAGATCCATCAAATAGATGTAAAAACAGTCTTTCTAAATGGAGAGTTAGAAGATGAGGTTTACATGGACCAACCTGAAGGGTTTGTAGTTCCAGGGAAAGAAACAAAGGTGTGTAGACTTGTTAAATCCTTGTATGGATTAAAATAAACACCTAAACAATGGCACGAAAAATTTGACAGCGTCATGCTTTGAAATGGGTTTAAAACAAACCAATGTGATAAATGTGTCTACGTGAAAGGAGACAATATAAACTATGTGATAGTATGTCTCTACGTATATGACATGATAATTGTTGGTAATAACAATAACATCAATATTACCAAGAAAATATTGTCACAAAATTTTGAAATGAAAGACCTAGGTCTTGCAGATGTGATTCTTGGGATGAAGATCACAAAACATGCATATGGATATTCTCTCTCCCAGAGTCATTATGTTGAGAAGATACTTGACAAGGGAAATAATACCATCGCGAGAACACCTATGGAGGTGGTGTCAAATCTTTGCAAGAATCGCGGAGAAGATGTGCAACAACTTGAGTACTCTAGGGTCATAGGTAGTCTCATGTATCTCATGGACTGCACTAGACCTGATATAGCTAACTCAGTCAACAGATTGAGCAGATATACGAGTAATCCCAGTTATGAGCACTGGAAGGCAGTAGTTCGAGTTCTTAGATATCTAAGATACACTTCTAACTACGGACTACATTATACGAGATATCCAGCAGTAATTGAAGGGTACTCAAATGCGAATTGGATATCGGACTCCAAGAATATAAAGTCCACGAGTGGATATATCTTTATAATTGGAGGTGCAATTATTTCATGGAAATCATGCAAACAGACGTGCATTGCTAGATCAACTATGAAATCTGAATTCATATCTTTAGATCTTGCAGCAGAAGAAGCTGATTGGCTTCGGAGTTTCTTGGAGGATATTCCAATGTGGTCAAAACCAATGCCACCCATTAGCGTGCACTGTGATAGTCAGTTAGCTTTGGGAAGAGCACATAACAATGTGTATAATGGGAAATCATGACACATTCGTCGGAGACATAAAATCGTGAGAAATTTACTGAAAACTGGTGTCATTTCTTTAGATTATGTGAAGTCTGAAGAAAACATTGCAGACCCATTTACGAAAGGTCTAACGAGAGACCGAGTAGAGGTTTCATCGAGGGGGGTGGGGTTAAAGCCCATGAAATTGATTTCCAACCATGATGGCAACCCAACTTGAATTGTAAAATCCAATTTGCAGCTTCAATGAGAAAACCGAATTGTGGGGGGAATCAAACAAAGCACTCGGAAAATTGAGTTCCTTACCTATTCCTGTGATGAAAGAGTGATAACCTGTACTTTGGGAAGGCTGAGCTCATGCTCTTAATGATTCTTCTATCTCGAGATGATAAAGTGGGGTATTACAGGATATTCTTTAGGAGAAATCACTTATATCGAATGTGAAGGGGCCGCTTCTATAAGATGACCTGATGGCTAAATCTCTAGAGTATTCGATGAAATATCCAAGGCAGTCCAGGGCCAAAATGGCCAACAACGAAAGAACCAAGTGTGGAGATAAAACTGTGTGAGTATTGTTGTCTTGTTATACATAAACGTCGAACAGTTCAAGGCATCGCGTCCACTGGTTGACAAGTATATCCGATGATACTTTACTAAGGAAGGTTCAAGGTTAACCACCACCTTTCCTGATGCAGTGAATTCTCGAAGTACTCTCAATTCTGCATTTCTTGGTGCATTATGTAATTTCTTCGCCAATTGTATTCATGTGGGGGGTTGTAGGAATTTTTGGTAAGCCCAAATTGAGATTGGGTCCATGTTGGTTATTGAGAACAAATTTGGTTTGAATTTTCAATGGGCTAGAAATCCCACATTCGGATTTTAAACCAATAAATATGTGTTTATATTGAGAAACAAATTAAGATAGTGTAGTCTAGTGGGAAAGAGGGGTGTCCGTTCGTCCGCTCGGCTCGTCTCGTCTCGCCGCGTGTGTCGCTGCCCTATCTTTTTGCTACACGCTTTTTTTCTAGAAGATTGACCTTTCACCTACTCATCGATTTTGATATCCTACTTTGATTGCTGAGAGTTAATGGATTTAAGTGAGACTTAAATCTGAGATTTATGTTGAGGCTTCTCAGCTACCCCACTATGCATTGTCATTTATGTTTTGACCTTTGGTAGGTCTGTTGTTGCAGCTATATAAGCTGCCACAGCCTCATTCTTTAGTTCATCCCGAAATTGCATTTCATATCATATCATCTTAGCTTCTTGAGAGTACTACACACTGCTAAGTATTCGAATGAGTCTGTCTGGGTTTCTGCTTCAATCCAAGCAGAGGTGTTCGGGTGTTGTACCTTAGAACTCTCTTGTCCAGGAGGCCAGAAGTTGTAGGCGGGAATTTTAGAGTTTAAGGGCATTTTATTTATAAGACAGTATATTTAAACAAAGCTTCTGCACAATATATTTAAACTGTAGTTGTAAGTTTCTACTGTTTTCAAGCATTTTATTTATAAGACAGTATTTGTGATCTTTTGAGGTTTCGTCTACTTGAACAAAAGAAAAGAAACATCATATTGGCCATAAGGCCCGACAGATATATCCTTGGAGTTATAGAATAGCCTGTCCGTGATTCTTGAAGAGGGCTTATCAGCAAACATCAGATAATTTGTTTTCATGATCTTCATAGCTACATCCGCCGATTGAACGATGAATACAGGCTTGCTACCGAAGTGAAGAAGCAAGACCGGCCCATATTTTCGTCCCAACGATTGCAAGGAACGGTGAGTCATTGCACTACTGCACTCAACGGATGATTATTTCCCAAGATTGGTAGCTTCGGTGGTGATAGTGGTAAGCTTTTGTTCTTACATGGTTTATATGTCCATTTTATAACAAAATATACTGAGAACAAACTGGTCAGAAGAAGCAGAAATGGATTCAACATCTTTTCATCAATTTTTGCACACCAATGTCTCAAAGAAGGGAAGAGAAAGTGATTTAAATATAACAGTAGGTCATTATCAGTGGAGAAAATTATTGTAGCCGTCTCATCTAAAAACTTGAGCTTGTAGAGAGATTGAACAATTTATTATTTATTCTCTAACATTTTCATCACTTATGGGCCAATTTGTTCCTTTTTTTTTGGGAGGCCCATCAAATGCATATATAATGTGGGTGTAATTGTTGTTTGTGAGTTTTGAACTCAGAACCTTGGCGTTAACCTGATGCTCTGATATCATAAAGAATTGTCGTCTCATCTAAAAGCTCGTGTTTGTAGAGAGATTGTACAATTTATTATTTATTCACTCACTTAATCAATATTCTAAATTTATGTCCTTTACAATACGCTTCATTAACCCATGAACAGTTTTAAGGGTGTTTTAATAGTATTTATAGGGGTGGAGTCAATGGGTAGTTTTGTATACTGAGTTTGCCATTTTAAATTTTTTTTAAATCTCGAAAAAAAAAATCCGAACTTCAAATCGAACTTGAGCTCGGTATATTTATTCAAGCTCCAATTTGATTATTAAATTCTACTTGATTTATCTCGATTCGATTTATTTACAATAATTATTTTATTCAATCATTTATCTATTTACAAATTTACTAATATATTTACAAATTAAATTATGTATTAAAAAAATATTTATAATTAAATTTATAATTAATTCAGTTAAATTTAATAAGTAATTAATTAATTATTTTATATAGTATAATAATTAATTCATTTAAATATTAACTAAATATATTATCACATTTATATAACATATTAATTAATAAATTAATTTAATAACTAACGCTATTAAATTTAATATTATAACACAATAATTATTTTGATTATTTATTGATAATCAAAGGTTGGTGCACCAATAAAACAATTCTATTAAATAATTAATCTTAAAACAATAAAATTAATAATTACAATAATAAAAAAACAAAAACAAAAAATAAAAAAGCAACGCTGCAGTGATAGTGTCGCTACAATGTCGCACCAAATTTTGATGCGGCACTATAGCGGCTCTCCAAACTAGTGCTAGGTTGGAATACCAAACCGGACGCCTCACTAAAATAGCATCGTATTGGAGATGTTCTTAGGCTTACTGATTAGATTCAAATTTGAGGTATAGATTTTATCGCTATATTAATTCCCCAACCATAATAGGGATATCAAGAAAGATTAGTTGCATATCCCAAGCTTGCTCTTATTTATACCACAAGAGAAGTTTCATATGATCAAGGAATATTGGATCAAGACACAAGTGGCATCACCTATTCGGACTTTCAATAATGGTAATGAACTTATGATCTTCTCATTAATGCTGGAAACATCCTCCATTTTCCCTTTGACATTCGATAGTATGCTCGTAGCACAAATTGGGAAAATTAGATAATGACCCGAAAGCAGTGCTTTGGAGGGCAGCATCATTATTGATTTGACATATGATGTCAAATCAACGTGCACCCCTAATTAAACCAACAAACTGATCAACATGTTGAATAAATGTTTGGTTCAAATAGAAATAACAGATGTAATCAAATTACTTCGAAATCAACCCCGTCACTGCATTGACGGTTTTGGGGAAAAAAGTTACTTCGAAATCTTGTTATGATCATCCTGAATTTGAGTTTTATTTTAAAGTTATTCGATTTTTTTAAACCAAAGTATCCAAATCTTTTAAAACGACTTCAATTTATTTATATTGAATTAGTTTTGACCAACTTTGTTGCGCATTAGTTTAAGTTCAAACATAATTGGAGAGTACATTTAACTTTTTATCTCATGGATCATATTATGCATATTGTTAAATCAACAGTCTTCTCAAAATCACTTTTGAGGAAACAATAAAACTTGCTTTTAAGTCATGGTCTAAGCAGTTTGAAATTGATCAAACCACTAGAAAACCCATTTGACGAACTAAAGTTAACTATAAGATTGTATTAACTTTTAATCAAGGAATTCAAAGGTTAATTGTTGTGAAATTCTTGGCCTTTTTTCCATTCGAAAGGGCAACCTTTTGTTATATATTATATTATATAATTAAAGTTGAGTGGCTCAGATTTGGTAATTTTGATGACATGGTCGTTTTTTCTTTAGGCAAAATTATCCATGTTTATAGGTATACTAGTTTTTCTTGCACCACGCAAGTCGCGGTGCCAGTGACCAAATTATTTGGAAATCTGTTCTCTAGCTTCACATTTTTTAAAGTACATTCATTACCTTGAGCTATATAGCAACGATTGTAAATAATGTGCTATACCTTGTACTTCTTAAGTGATGCGCAACAGGTTCTTCAGCTGTTGACATGAGCGAGAAACCAAAATCTAGACCTATCGACGCATGAAAAAGTCATGTGATGTTTTCAAAAATTATGTTTCTAATCCACTTTGGCACTCTTCCGATTAATTTTAGCATGTACTTTGATTCACAAAATGTGTGACATCAAAAATTACCAATTCAAGTAACACAAACATTTAGATAAAAAGGATTATTTGATTAATTATATTTCCTACCCCCTTCACAACTTCTAAGTCTAATTATCTTTAGAATCTAATATATTTTTCTCTAAAATATCATTGGCTCAATAACATTACATTATTATTTGAACGGATAATATATCTCTAGAAGTATCACTCACTAACACAAGTTATTTTTATTAAGATATACTTCATAAAATTGTATATATTCTATTTTTCAGTTATTTAAATAGTTTAATCAAGAGTAACTAAAATAAATCTTGTATAATTAGGAATTTGTTTCATGTTTTCAAGGACAAAAAGTTTAGCTTCATCAAAGGAATAAGACCAAGTAAATGTGTCCGCGTCGGCAGTAGTAGCACAACATATCAATACTACGTCATCTCACATCATGTTAGTGTCCCAAAAACTTCATTTATTGAGTAAAAAGTCCCGGAAATGCCCCATAATTCTCATATGCTATAACTGATTCACGGCCAATAGACTACATAGACCAATGAAATATTTACTCGGGGTCACTACTCGCAATGGTCTGTCCGTAGACACCTTGAAAACATGCCTCAAGGTTATCAGTAATTTACTCCAATAAAGGGATGCAAAGAATGATCTTACTGTCACCATAACACTTATTCCTTGTGCAACGACTTCCTTGATGGAAGGCATGCACGCAGCTGTAGCAGGAATTTTCGTGTAGGCATTAGGACGATCAATCCATTGATGAAGCCATTTAGCAGCCTTTATCTTGTTTTCAGAATCGGCAGCAAGCGTGGGTGAAACTTCGACAGGGACTTATCCATCACCCCCATATGTTTGATCATACATTGACTCAAACATTGTGCATGCATTTTGGATAACTTTCACCACAAGTTCCCAGTATGCATTTCCTATGTCTTTTCCAGAGTGAACAAGCTCCCTGCAAATCAAACTCATTAATTATGTGTGCATAGTATCTCAATAAAAATAAAAAAATCCCAGGTGAGTCCGAGATAGGAGAATCAACATGAAATTGACAAAGAGCTCCAATAATAGCAGTCAATTGTGTTAGGTCACTTATTAAAGTCCTGCTAAATGCCATTACATTTATGCTTTTAAGCTAGAGTTCATATTTGAAAATAAGTTTTAGAACCTGAAGTTTTATTCGACAAATAAGAAACAGTAGCAGTTTCATCCCAGTAATAAGGTGACCTCAGATGATCCTTGCAGCATTCTGAGCCAGAAAGGAAACTTGATTTTACAATGTCAAGTTCCTCGACTTTGAAGCTCGCCAGACGGTAACAACTTGTTTTTTTGCCATTCACGAATTGGAATCTGATGAAAATGATAGAAACATTGAAAGAAACTAATAATATAATCAAGGGATTATAGAACACATAAGTAAAGCTAATAGATTAACTGCTTGTCAAATGAAAAATAGGTCCAAGCAAATTCTACGGCAAGTAAGCCACCATAATCTCCTGATTTATTGATGTTCTTGGTGACATAACTATTTAGAATACCATTGAAGGTAGAAATTACACATTTTATGCAATGCAGACATTATCGCAAATTGCAACCCTTCCACCTAATGTCACATACTCACATAGTTTCCTATGCTGAAACGGAACAAAGTGTAAACAACATATCATCGATGTGAAAGCAAACAGAATGCAAAGTCTAGGGATTTACATAAA
Source organism: Haberlea rhodopensis (assembly GCA_907163345.1). Classification (NCBI taxonomy): domain Eukaryota; kingdom Viridiplantae; phylum Streptophyta; class Magnoliopsida; order Lamiales; family Gesneriaceae; genus Haberlea; species Haberlea rhodopensis. Next base: position 2,869,646 of record CAJQUN010000042.1, on the reverse strand, counting down.
TAATGGTAACTTACGTGACAGAACCTGCAATACCAACTTGTCCACAGGTAGTACAGTTTTCTCTGAACTCTACATTAATGTGCTCTATCTGCATAGTTAAAAGCACACATATGATCTTAAAGTTACAGAAAAGTATAAACAGGTTTTTAGAAACAAGAATCCAACCTGCATCAAATTAGCGATTTTCGAGTGATCTCCAATAACTGCATCTCGTCAAGTACATGCAAAATTGTGGTAGTGTGATGTGTTAAGGTATGTGTAGCGTAGGTCCCAACACATTATTATAAAGGATAAATAAAGACTGTTTCTAGCAATAAGAAATGGTCAAAGATATGGCAGTAAGAAATGGTCAACAATAAGAAGTGGTGTCGGATAGGCACTAAATTTCCCATCCCCTTAATTGTGACCACTCCTAAACGAGTACAAACAGAAGAAAAAAAATATTTTAGGTACTCAGCTAATATTCCAGTACTTCAAAGATATAAAAATTAAATCCCCACAATTACCTGAAATTATCATTATATGCACTTGAAGTTGATATAGCTTTCTGAAAGATCTATGATTATACAAAGTGAAAATTGTTCGGTCAATAAAAAACAAGAAAATGGAAAGAAAAAAAGAAGAAGAAGAAGTAGATAGCATTGAAAGGGAAAAGGATAATTTACTATTGGATTGCTGATTATGCCCCGGATACCACTTTGGATCAATGGCATAAGACTATAATAGGTCAACATATATTGCCATACCATGGGGCTCTGCTATTTCCTTCTCATAAAGATCATCAAGATTGGTTTTTTTGGCTCTGCTTCCATTTCATAAATTCTTGAGCAATTGACACTGACTCATAAGTTGTAAATTAGCGAGAAGCAAATTGATATGGAAATGCACGCATACCTATTTCATGGAGTTCAAATTCCAGAGAGCATACATCGATATGATCGTAAAAGTTAACAAATCCCTTCATAGTAAATAAAGATACAGAATTACCAAAAACTGCAACGAAAAAGAGTAAAAAAGAAGCGTGAAAGAAATCTAAGAGAACAAGCCATCACCGATGACAGGCATGAACCACAGGGCAATAGAACGGGAACTCCGTTTGTCCACCATCACCTACAAACAGAACCCTGCCACATACGACAAGACGTTTCTCCGGGACAGATGGCGATCGACAACCCTAGCCACCCACGACAACACGTTTTCGGATGAGGCGGCGAGTGACAGACCTTACGATCGAGTGAACCCTAAGAGGAACAAGCATATAAACCAAGCAAGGAAATAGGATCTGATTTCTTTTTGGGGGGGATCAAATCGTCTGTCTTTTAGATGGACAAACAGGCGGCCCAAGGAAGAACGTAACTTGAACCTTTCGCATGACCGCAATAAAGATGTTCCTCCCACCTCTTCGATACACCACGAGAACCAAATGCAAGCTGGTAGAGAAACAAAGCCGGTTGAAGAGATAAAAAGGGCTTCAAATAGAACAAGGCGAGACTCATATAATCTTGGTCTGTAGTTAGATAATCCAGAGAAATGTTCAAGCCCATAGGTCCATTACTGTTCAAATGACTTGACACTTATTATACTGTAATTATTTTTTAAAAAAAGTTTAAAAATACCTAATTTTTAAAAACATTACAAAACTACTCCAAAACATCGTTTGAAATGACGGCTTAGACTTGGTGATGAACCACTTGTACAAGACCCCTCCCCCATTTAGTGGCCGCCAAAGTGTAGGGCGGCCACTACGAGATGAGTGGCCGCCTGATATCATGGATGGCGGCCCCTCAATTTTTTTTTTTATTTTAGTTGTTTTATTTTAATTTTTTTATTAAATTTATTTTGTATTATTTTTATTTTTAAAAAAAATGATGAATGTTGTTGAAATTTATTCGTATAAATATGCCGAAATTAATGGGATTAGATTCAAAAACCAAAAAGATGAGCAATAAGAGTTTGATAGTTTGAAATGTATACCGAATTATTTTAAAAAATAACAAATTATTAAAACAATAGTGGTTTTCATTTATTTCCCGATGTGAGTCAATTTAATATAATCGATATAGTAGCAACACCTAGTGATTGTCATCTATTTTTCAATATAAAAAGACTCGGGTTCGACTCTAACCTCATCAAAAAAAAAAGTACTATAAAGTCGAGTCGCATTGCATCTACCTATATTGATTAATTGAAATTAATTTTGTTCTATAATGATTAATTTAATCTTTATTTATTCAAATAGTCGGCATATTAATTACTCAAAGTATTCTAAAATAAAAAAGAGTACAAAATATGTATGCACATAGACGAGCTGTGTATCCAAGGAAAGCTGCTCACCAATATCCAAAGAAAGAAATAATATATCAGAATTATGTTATAAATTTCATAAATCCAAATACAAAATACAGAGCCTTTATTAGTTTTTGTGTTTAGTAAAAATAAGGATTAAAACTAGACCAGTCAATTGAGGTCAACCCGAACAAAACGAGTTGTCCTGCCAAAATCATGATCCAAATGGGTTGAGCCCGTTTTGGCCCACTGTCAGGCACATTGGAAAAACCCAAAGGACTAGGGGCTTGTTGTGCCAAAAATATATTTGGTTAATTTTAGTGAATTAAAATAATTAAATAAATATTGATAAATTACATTTCAATTAAAATTAATCAAAGATTTATTACAGAATAATTATTTGATGACCCAAACAGCTTGGTCAGTTTAGGTCCTCCTCCTCCAGGCAGGTGGGCCAACCGGGTTTTGTGCATATTAAGCACATGGTTATTTGACTAATTGAATGTATTAACCTTGTTAAATATGATTTATGGATTCCATATTACGAAGGTTAGCTGAGGAACGTGAGCGTTAATTAATAAATTAATTGCTCACAAAACAAAATCAGAGACCGTAATATAAATTTTGGTGCACATCTCTCTTTCGGGGAAACTTCTTCTATTCACCGCCTTCACCACACGCACAACCACATCTTGAATCAGACTCTGTGCTTTACGGGATTCCGAGGAGCTGTATTCTGAGTTTGTTTTGGGCATAATAAAATTCAAGAAGATGGATTCAGATTCGTGGATTAGAAGTTCTTCTGGTGACAGGCGATACCAATCTCGATCGGGTTTCTTCTTCTTTGCATTTTTCTCTTAGTTTGTTTCTCCGTTTGTCTTCTGTACTTTTTTCTCTGTTGGGGGAGGGTGAGGAAGGTTGAGGTTGTGATGAATTGAGCTAACGTTTGAGTTTTTTTGGTTATTAGGTAGGTGGGATTTGTATTAGGTGGACGAGGATTAGGAAAAATAGAAATGGAGCTGAGTTTTTCTTTAAGAAAATATAGATGCTTGTTAAATTTTGAATTTTTACATGGTAAAGATTTAAACTTTGGAATTTCACGTACTAATTTGTTTGGCTGCTTCTGGTTGTTAGGAGGAAACAATAATTGAAACGTGAAGCCTTCTTTATCTACGTGTTTTAACATGGAACGTGGATGCTGCGTGAGGAAGTAGGAATTGTGGGGTTTCCAAGTTAGAATTTGTATAGTTTCACTTGTAACACTCTTTAGAGGTTAGGCATTTCTTTTTCCAAAGAGCAGGAAGAAAATCTTCCTCTTTCACCTGTAAAGTTGGCTGTTGGTTTAGAAGAATGATTGGTTTCTGACGGAAAACCAATGTTAAATGATTCTGTTTGTGAAGTGTATGAAAAGGATGTTTGGATTAATGTGGTGTTGTATTGGTGGATGTACTGCAGATGCATACCGCGGAGAAGAGTACGAAGGAGAAGGGGAGCTGAGGGCGGAGTTTCTATGCCCGTTTTGTGCACAGGATTTTGATATGGTGGGACTTTGTTGTCATATTGATGAAGAGCATGCCATAGAAGCCAAAAATGGGGTACATAATCAGTTTCCTTTTATATATAGTTTCCTTTGTGCTTTGTGGTTGAGAGTGATTTTGGTCTGATGTTGTAATGTTAGCATCATGAATCAATCATGGGATTAAGTTAGAGCTTTGTAATTGTGGCACAAACGTGTTGGCAGGATATAAACAAACTTTTTGTTGGTGATAAACAGAATTCTAGAGTTCTATCCTTGGTTTGATTTGTGTAAGGATTATATGTTATGCAGATTTGTTCGATTGTTTATTCGCCTAAAACACTCAACAGTGCTTCCTAAAATGGAATGCAGTGTGTGGCGATTCATGTTATGATTATACTTCTTAAAATAGTCGAGCAAGATCCTTACATGATTTATCCTGGGCACTAGATGTTTGCCATTGGAAGTTGTGATTTGAAGAAGTGATCATGAGTGGCATTAATCAATATTTATAATGCCTAACCAGATAGTAATTTGCGCTTACCTTGTCTTTTTTCATTATTCTGCTGTGCATGCCTGAATATATCCTTATTTTTCAGCACTATAGGATCCTATTTTGGAATGCAGATTTGACATTTTTATACGAGTCTTTAGACGCAAAATATTGAACCATTTTATTAATTGTGGATTTTGAGACAGAGTCAATCTTATTATCCATTATTGAATTTATATAATATTTTTTGCCTTGCCAACATTCTGAATCTGTTTCACTAGATGTCTTGATATAGCCGACATCATGATTTGTCGAATATATGATTTTCAGATGTTTTATCACCTCAAATCATCGAAAATTATGTTTAACTTCAGATGTATTGTTATACATACAGGTGTGTCCTCTTTGTTCAAAAAAGGTGGCATCAGATTTAGTTTGCCACATGACCATGCAGCATGGAAGTCTTCTTAAGATATCCTTTACAAAGCTATGAACTGCTTTTGAGACTTCACGTTTATTACTAGTAAATCACTGTCCGTCTTGTCCTTTCAATTTATTTTGTCAAGTATCTTTTTTCTGGATCATGGTTTTCGTTAACTGTGTAGTACATGCATCGAAAAAGAAGATTGCGCCGGGGGTTGTCTAATGTGTCATTTTCCTCTTTGAGAAAAGATTTACGGGAAGGAAAGCTGCAATCCCTTCTCGGGGGATCTTCATTTTTGGTTCCTATGTCAAATTCGGAACCTGATCCATTGTTGAACTCTTTCATAAACAATCCAACTTTAGCTTATGAATCTCCTAGTGCTCAAACTCTCTCCTCAATTAAAGCTAGCCCCATGAAAGAAAGCATCGTAGAGAATCTGGCGGACAGGTACGGTCATCTTGGTTAAACTTGCGGGCAGAGAGGGAGGGTTTGTCCACTAAAACAGAAAAAAATTGAAGCTCTGTGTTTAATTTGCCTCCTTAAAACTCAAGTCCCCCCCCCCCCCCCCCCCCTAATTTATTGGAGCTACCCTGTCCCTTTCTCCGGTATGATAGAAAAGTTCTGTTTTTGTTATGCTACTTGCCTTGAAAGTGCACTTAGATAACCGAAAAGAACACCATGCTTAAGAGAAGCATGTTCCGAACTTGCGATGGCATTTGACATCTGGTTCTCTCATTGTAGCAGAGTTAATCAACAGCCTCCCTTGTCCGAAGAAGATCAAAAAGAGAAGACCCGAAAATGCAAGTTTATCCAAGGTCTACTGGTGTCTACTTTTCTGGATGATAACTTGAGTTAGGAATGTTAGAGGTCACGTGCAAGTTTTTCAATTCGAGCTGAAGATTGATCTAGTTTGCAGAGAGTAAGGTCAAGAAACCACTCGAGTAAGAGAATATGGCCTTGTGGAGGCCTGTTATATGTTATTGACATGCACAATGCATATATTGAAACCATTGAAGTGCTCAATGTTATGGAATTTGCTTGTTGCTAGATTGATGTTACATCGTCGCATCACACGCTGAAAAATTTACAATAAAAAATGGTTTGTGTAGTAATGTGCGTAGATTTAATCTGCAAAATTGTGTTTAAGAATTGAGAATGCTATACAAAAGTTCAAATCATTGGGAGGTGACAAGAATTAAGGAGCCACAAAATTTGCACAAAGTTATTAATGTACAATCTATAATCTGCATAGCCAAAGATTTGTATACATGTAATACTATTCGTCATCATCTATTGCAATTTTGTCAGGACTAACCGTGTATAAAGCCAGTAAGACAACATTTGATGCACTACAGTTCCAGCCCATTCCTGTATCTGCACTTGGCTACAGAAAAAAAGCCAGTACTCAGGCTGCTATTAACTTCTCCGATCGAAAATATCACCACCTTTTTACATCCACAATCCATTATACTCAAATACGAGCACTTGTTTAGTCGTATACCCGCCATGTGAAACAGCAAGGAGCAAATTCCAAAATGCAGAATCTCAAATTTATGGACGCAGCCTGGAGTTCATCGCAGAAGAGAGATGCTAGCTTGTCGACTACCATCTCCAATTTGTGTTGTGCGATACAAAAAGCTGTAATCAGGGTGATCAATTTGCAACAACCGAAGCCAATTGTCAGCAGCTTGCAAGAGTGAATCGACCTTTTGGCCTTCAAAAATTCCATTCACAATCCAATCAGAGGCCTTAAACTCATATGAAACGAGACCAAAAGTTGGTAGCAAGAGCTTGCAGCCACCATCACACATCCTTTCACTGCCTGTGGGCATGAAATTCTGTATCAGTCATGTTGTAGCATTTATATTGTAGTAGTGTAGTGTTGGGGCCGGTATCACTCCAAGAAACAGGAGTCCTTATGATTCTATCAGAAATGTGATCTCCATTCAGAGTTCCATTTATATGCAATTGCAGAACTGAACTACGATTCTATCTTACTCAAGACCCCAATTTCTAGTGCTGTCTCAACCCAAACCATTGACGGCACAAGAAAAATGACGTGCACAAAAGGAAGGAACAAATATTGATTCAGGGAAGAAATCAGTGTACTACGAACTGGTTCACAAGGGAATGGAATGTTAAGAAACATGCATCAATATTTTGCTGAGTTGGGCCTACAGGTATCCTGTATATGGGGTACCTGCATAATACAAGCCATCACTTTCAGTTTCATATTAAAAAAAATGCCAGCTCCCATACCATCTTTGTCATAAAGAAAAGTTTACCAAGCAATAGAAACCCAGCTTGCTGGAGTCAGATCACTACACCTGTATGTTTTTATTTCAGGAAAGCGAGAGGCCAAGATTGATATCTGTTGAAAGTAATGGAAAAATCAAGTCTACATATATATATGAATGCGAAATTATAGCAACTATGAGAAGTTGTCCAAAAGATTGATGGACTTGCCTCATCAGCTAATGGTTCACGATGAAATGGAAGCTCTTTCTCAAAGTACTCAAAAGTAAGTAGACCTGCTAATGCCACCACTTTCAACTGTCGATCTCGTGGAAGGATTGTTTCTTCCTGTGAGCCGATTATTCTCTTGGACAGTTGCAGTATGTTCGTACAATAATTTCTGACTATTATGAACCTCTTTATCTATTCCATATTCACTGCCACCATCACTACTTGTCTCCCTGGATGAATTAGCATCACCAATCACCATCATCTCAAGGTCTTCTGTCACAATGTTAGACCACAATGAAGGTTAATTAATCAAAAAAAGAGTGCATATCAGAATAACAATGTTTCTCTATATCAGGAAATGCAAATAAAAAAGGACACCTTTTTTCCACGCTTGAGGGATCTGTGTACAGTTGAATGCCAGACAAAGAAGGTACATAATATTGGACAACAGAATCACTTCCATTCAAAGCCATTGGAACTCAGCTCCATAAACACTCCACTCTGAAAAATTCCCAAAGATCATCAAGGATGAAGTATGGATGGATCTCACTATCACGATTTCTCCAAGTTCTATGAGTGGTCTGCAGATATCCAAATGCACCCATTATAGCACTATTTTGCTGCCACTCTATTTTAATTCCGCAAAACGGGTGATAAAAGAAATAGATAGTAGATAACCTCACTACATCAATGATCCTAATAGTTCATCATGATTAAATTCCATACACCAGGGTCAAGACGCGATATTCTTGAATTAGGCTACTTTAGTAATTGGTGTTGAACAACTTCTCGTATAGCCATGTATTCATTGCCCACTTAACATATCCCTAAGCAGCAGAGGTGCAGGGAGTGTAGGAGGAAACACGTGAATACATAAAAACGCCAATATAAAAACATCAACCTCTAACATCCCTAGAAGAAATATGGGATAAGAAAGCGGATAATACAAAAAATTATCTGCCTCATTTCACCCTGATCATATTAGCTGAAGGAAAGATGATAATCCATATATCACATGTATTTTTCCTTGTTTAAGGGTGATAAATGAAAACGAAAATACGACGTACAGCAAAATAGCTGAAGTGCTAAACAAACTGAAAACCAATCTTATAAACGCAAGATAAAATCCTAAAACAGATTCTCAATCACATTTCCACCATTCAATGATCTCTTAATCATCAGTTAAACAGAGAATAAAATAGCCCAACAAGCTTTTCTTACTCCAAATTTCGGTTATTCATTGTATTAAACACAAAGATTACAAAATTGAAACCGATCCACGGCGATCTCCACTCTCCAGTAAATGAGCAGAACAAAACTAAGAATAATTGAATTGACCTTTCACACTTTCTTAAAAATACAAAGCAATCTTTATATACCTTGGGAAAATGCCGAGCAGGTACAGCAGGAGTTGTGTGCTCTAAGAACCGATCCAAGTACGAACCCAACCTGAATTCTCTTCTTTCTGTTATTGAAGGCGTAGAGCTAAACTTCAACAGCTATTGTTGCTGGCTTTGAAAGATGTCGGTGAGGAGGAAGATAGGGGAGGAAAGATTGTACTACGGTCCACCAGCTTTGAGGAGGCAAAGCTAGCAACAACAGCTATTAGCTATTGAAGTTTAGCTCTACGCCTTCAATACCAGAAAGAAGAGAATTCAGGTCGGGTTCGTACTTGGATCGGTTCTTAGAGCACACAACTTCTGCTGTATCTGCTCGGCATTTTCCCAAGGTATATAAACTCGGATTGACCCGACCCGGTAAACTACCCTATTCGTGAGTCTTTACATCCCAAACCATTTATTTGGCTTCCAAGTTTTAATCAAACCCAGGCTTCAAACTCCTAATTGGAACAGGGGATTGAAGGCGTAGAGCTAAACTTCAATTGTTGCTGGCTTTGCCTCCTCAAAGCTGGTGGACTGTAGTACAGTCTTTCCTCCCCTATCTTCCTCCTCACCGACATCATTCGCCCAAATTATTATTAACTAAAGCACACGCACACAAAAATATACAGTTGATATCTGAATACAAAATCACCGAAGACACTAATTCTTTTCTTTGATCACAAATTTTTTCCTTAACTAACGAAATTAGGGTTTTGAAGGGTTTTAAGTGCAACTTGGGAAATTTATCCCCCGTTCCATTTAGGAGTTTGAAGCCTGGGTTTGATTAAAACTTGGAAGCCAAATAAATGGTTTGGGATGTAAAGACTCGCGAATAGGGTTGTTTACCGGGTCGGGTCAATACAAGCCCGGCTCAAAATCGAAACCGAACTAATCGGTTTCGAACCGCTCTAGAACCGGTAATATACCGGTCCGGAGCGGTTCCACGGATTCTAATCGGTAGCAATACTGATTTCGAAACTGGTTAGTTTTTTTTTTATAAAAAAAGATCGGATCGATCTGGAATCGGATTCGATCCGGTTCTTTAACGGATATGAACGGTTCCGAGATTACTGAATTTGAAATCGGCCGATTCTGCACCTCTACTTGGGAATGAATGAGGGTGCACGTTAAGATCACATTTATATTGGATAATATATGATTTCATACAATAAATTTTCTTAAAAAAACATTAATAACCAAATACTAATGGCTGGTAGGTAGAACCTTTTCATAAATTCAATATTTATTAATACCAAGGCCAAATAAGATGTTTTACAGTTAAGTCAATTTTAAGGTGTACAAATAACAATAGTGAACGGGGAAAAAGTACAAAAATCATCTTTATACGTTGGTCTAAATTTCACTTGATAATCATTGTTTGGAAATTATAATTTATATCCTAAATTTTTATAAATTGTAACAATTTGCATCATCTTGATTCGGTTGATATTTTTATCAAAGTTTCATCGTTGTATTCAATCAACACCTTACATCCTCAAACATAGAGCCATCAAGCTAGCTGTTGAAAATTTTAAAAGAAGTAAAAAAAAATATTTTGAGTATCAAATTATTTAGACGTTTGATTTCAGAAAAAAAAAAAAATTGCCACCCTAAAAATTTATTGGATTTTTTAAATTTGCAATATAGCTAATTTAAGATGGTCTAAGTTTGATGAAGTACGTCGATGATGGAATGTTGCGACAAATCTTCGATAAAAATATCAACTGAGTCAAGTGAATGTAAAGTGTTACAATTTATCAAAGTTAATGATATAAACTGCAATTTCCTAAATAATGGTTGCAAAATAAATTTGGACTAAACTGTATAATGGTTTTTATAATTTTTCCAAATGAATAATTCTAAATCGAGATATTATGCTAATGTTGGGGTACCAAGAGACCAATACTTCAGTATCAAAATATTGTCCTAGTGCCACCATCTTCATGGATGAAGTGAGATAATCTTCTAAAAAATAGGGGAGGTCATATATTTCATTGCCACGATTCTCAAAAAATAAAATAAAATTATTGTCCGAGTTGCGGGATCATGAACTGATATGTCTTACATATGGGATATTAATGTGGTAAGTGACAAAACAGTGGACCGACATGTCACTATAAAGTCCCTGTCTTTGTAATTTATATTAATAGATCATACAAAAAAATATTTAATATCATAAAAAAATGTAACCAAAAAATATATTTGATATATCAAAATAAATAAGTTTATTTATATAAAATTCACACAATCAAGATTAAGACATCTCTAATATTTGAATCAAAAATTAGAAGAAACTCTGAAGATAATGAGATTATAATAAAATATATTATTTGAGCAGTAACATTGAATTTATGTGCTATATTGTTTAACATTACATAAACTATATTAAAATGAGTCACGTAAGACCAAAGAGAAAGTTACGTAATGAGATCACAAACAGAAAAACCAGTAGCATATGCAAGTACAAAGTGCGGCAACAAGAGCAGAACATCAAAACAAAATGCTGTAAAGATGCAATCGGCAAGCTGAGTGCGGGGACCACCATAACCAAATCATGTCCCCTCAAACCATGCAACCCAAGATGTGGTTGAGCAAGGGAATTGCTTTCCAATATACCTGAAGGTACAAACAAGGATAGACAAGAGACATAAATTGATAAAAGATAAACAAACGAGCAAACCCTTGTCTCCAAATCCCTCACTGAAATCCATTGACACAAAAACACCACTGGATGACGCACGAAACCCATCGGCCCAATAGTCAAAACCAAAAATTAACCAGCAACTGATACCAACATTGAGCAAGTCCAAAACAGCGGAGTGGTCGACTAATGGGCAAAGCCGCGAGATGGACCTCGCACCCAGAGTCGAAACCACTCAAGCAAAAAGACGGGCAAGCCAAAACTGAAGACAACACTAGTTGTATATGCATGGTGTAGCTAAAGTAAAGCTAAATGGGAGAAAACTAACAAAACCCAAACGTAAGCAAATGGACACTTAGAATCTCCCTTTCCACGAGCTCCCCAACAGAGGGGCATTAGAACTGGCGCCAGGGTTGTAGAGCAACCACCTCCGCTGAATAAAAAAGCACAGATAACCGAAAGGCCACAAAGAGCATCGAGACAGCTACTGGGCATAGCTTCGGTGAGGAGCCCCCACTGAGAAACATGCTAGAAATAGTAGGATGGCATCTACGAAAAGTATACACACCAATAGAGGAAAAACAACCACATGCAGAGGAAGAGGATAACAAGACGAGCCACCAGTGAGTCGCTTGCAGACCATGGTTCGCAGTCGCGGGAACGGTACCCGGAACGGAAGGCATAGTTTCAGTTCCAATGACATTTCACGGAACGGTCATGACGCGGATTTTTTTAAAACAATATTACAAATTCAAAAAAGAATGAATATTTTGACAAAAAAAAATTCATATTCTTTAATTATTAAATAATACTTAAAAGATTACTTTTAGAAAATAACAAAATTATTAAAACATTATTTATCCTCAATATATACTAAAATTTTTACAACCATGTCAAAATTATTTTACTTTCAAATCATAATATTAATAAAAAATAAAATATACAAACTAAATGAAAATTTTCATTTAATTTTTAACTATTTAAATTTTCAACTAACTTGCAAAATCACTAAATCTTATGTACACTTTATTAAAACAAAAAATTATCATCAATATCACAGAATATTTTTTATCACTTTGTTTACAAAAATTAAATTATTTCACAAATCATTTAATTATAAATTAATTAAAATACACATAACAATTTATTTAATTAATTAAACACAAATTGTATATGTCTAACAACTTTTATATTTCAAAATCCACCGTTCCACCGATAAATCGTCATTTTTTGTATGTTCCATAGTTCTGTTCCATTGTTCCACCGATAAATCGCCGTTTTTTATCCGTGGAACACCGTTCCAAAGCAATCTTCTTTACTACCCGGATCTTTGGAATGGCAGACAACGTTCCAATTCCGGAACGGGCGTTCCGGGCCTGGAACGGCCGTTATGGTAAACCATGTTGTAGACAGGCACCGCAGTTGGATGGATCACATTTTCTCATTAATCAATTTCAAGGATTACTAAAGTGTTACTATTTATTTTATATCATCTATCCATATTAGTATGAACTAGACAACTTGAAAGCTTACTTAATGGCTAAAATCTATGATGCATGGACACGACTAAAAATCACTTGGTGCAGTGTTGGATACTTCCAAGACACCGACACCCCTCAGACACTCATCAGACATGCCACGTGTCGTGTCCTTATTTTCTTATAAAAAATATTCTGACACTCGTGTCCACGCCGGACACGGCCAAGGGGCGTGTCTGCTACTCAAATGACACTTTTATGGGTTAATTATACAATTTAAAAAGTTATTGACTAAAATAAAATTTGGACGTGTTTGTTAAACTTTATGTTAATTGCAGTAATATATAGTTGATGTTAGTATGTGCGATATTAGGATAATTTCAATGGCATACTTCTTGAATTAGTAAGTATGTTTGGTATTATCTTTTATGTGGACGTACTTGTTAAACTTTATGTTAATTGAAGTAATATGCATTTGGTGTTGATATGAGTGATACTATGATGATTCAAGTGGCAAACAAATATAGTTTTACAAAATGATTTTTAACAACAATTGGCTCAAGACCACTTTTCCATTAAAAAACTAACGGAATGGGCATGTGCCGGTATATGGAGCTTTGTGGTCCTGGATTTGTTAAAATAATAATTTTAAAATAATTTATGAGATCAATTTTTTCTTAAAAAAATAATTTTTATGGACTATATTTGATAAGTTCTAAAAGTTTGGGACTGATGCTGCAAATGACACTACTGAGTGTAACTCTTTTTGTAATTCAACACTTTTTTTTAATTAATTTTAAAAAATTTATTTTCTCAAAATACAATAAATCATTCTTCTATAGTCGTAATTTCTAAAATCTATCATTTCTTATTTACCTTTCTTCCTATTCCATTGGCCAAAACAAAATCAATCGTTCATCACCAATTACATCGGTTATAGTAAAACATCAATTGAAAATAATTTCAATCACGGGCTTGACTCGAAAAGCTGGAAGGAGCTAAGTCACATAAGTCCGATGCGGGAGCGGATGCGGATGCGTGAGTGCGTCAATTTGCAAAAAATTTGAGTGCGGGTGTGCCTTAATGCGCCTATTAAAAATTAATAAATAAATAAATATATATACATACACACTGATGAAATGAAGTTAAACATACATAATATATATCATATTTAACATACTCACATCATTATTATATTATTTACAAATTTACAATATGAAATTCTTAACAACTTCGATGTTTGCAACTTTACCATTCTTAAAAAACATTAAAATTAGATTTTATTGAAGAGTCTAACATTTGCAGCTTTGCAAAAATGTTATAGCCAGCGATATAACGTAATTTGAATCTTGTATTTGATCGTTCGTCTAGTAAGAATTCTCCGAAAAATATATTGTAGAAATAGAAATGAAGTATTAAAGTTTTGTTTTATTTTAAGATATAAAATAACGAATTTGAAAAATGACACCAAATTTTTCATATTTATTCCAACATGTTTGGTAATAGTATGAATTTATTAAAAATGACTCATATTATTTCCGGAGACTTATATTATTACTTTATGAAATGACTAATATAAACATTTAAATTAATTCAATAAAAATAAAATAAAAGTTTTATTTATAAAGTTCATTCTATTAGTTTTCATGCAAAAAACCAAGATATCAAATTTATTATTATTTACTCCGCAAAAATGTTACAAAATCACAGATTTATCATACTTTCTTTAATCACATATTTTAATTTTTCATATGTTATTATGTCTTTTCATGTTTCATTATCTATCTATTTACCATATAATATAATTTTCTTACTAACCCGAAATACCTAGAAACCATAAAAATTCATCTAAACCCAAAATCAAAGAAATTTTTTTATAATTACAAAAAAAAAAAATCGGAGAATTAAGGAGGATTAACAAGACTTTGTAACTTAGTACGCGACTTAGTAAATCTTAATGCGCGAATTATGAAATCTTAGTGCGCGAATTATAAAATCTTAGTGCGCGAACTAGAAATTCTTAAAGCGCGAACTAGAAATTCTTAAGTCGCCTTAATGCGCCGCAGGCGCACCGAGTTCGCCAGTTCGCGGCCAGAGCGCCAGTGCGTGGAGGGGGTAGGAGGATTATGTGACTTAGGGAAGGAGTAAATTTGGCATCGGTACATCAATCATTGATATATGGTTTTGAATATTTTACATCAATGATGATAATACGACAATATCAAACTGACCATCGACATCATATATTTTAAACAAGACCTTGCAATTTATAAGCTCCTAAAACATTTTATAACATAATATATTTATAATTTATTTAAAATAAATTTAATCAAATATCCCAATGAAATCCATAGCCGAGTAGGTAGAAAACCATGGCAAGGCAACCACAAAAGGTAATTGTGATAATCTTGTTCTACATGTGTAAAAATTGGAAGTTTAAAATGTTTTATACGGGATTATAAATTTACAATGGATTCCTATAGCAATTTGACTTAATCATTTTCATAGAGCGATGACGGATACAAATTAATTACTATATGAGTCTATTGTGTTGTCGCGATTATGTGGGCCTGAGCCCGGAGCGTGACAACAATTATCCAAGTATGAAAACCAAGACCATTACATTCTTTTACAAAGCCTAAACATTCACACACTATATGATGATGTGCTGTAAATTTAATAATCATTGAAATTCCCACACTTTTCAGGCAGCTTCACTTATAAATTGGCCAATTTCTCTTAATTATTTTGCAAATAAAATAACATATTCTTTCCTCCACTAGGAATATATCTAAACTTTTTCTGAAATATTTAGTTATAATTTATTCGAATAATGGGTGTGATCACTTATGAGCAAGAAGTTAACTCTTCAAGCCCAGCTCCCAAGTTGTTCAAGGCATTCATTCTTGATGGTGATAATCTCATCCCCAAGGTCATGCCTCATGCAATCAAGAGCGTTGAAACCCTCGAAGGAGACGGTGGCGCCGGAACCATCAAACTAATCACTTTTGGAGAAGGTCATTAAACATTATTATAAAAATTATCATCAAAATTTTGTCCTAGCTAAAATATTGGGAATTTTGGTCTTAGTCTATTAAGTTGTTTTTTTTTACTTTTCGGCTTTTTTCAGTGGAACACTGATGTGATGCCAAATATGTCAGTAACTTTAGGTGTTGTGTCAGCAATTTTGAATGTCATATTAGCAATATTTGGTGTCATGTCACTGTTTCGGCGAAAAGTTACTAAAAGTAGGAAAAAACCAACTTCCTGAACTAAGATCAAACTTTGACTACTTACAGGATCAAAAACCAAAACATGCAAATTACTGGATTTTTTTACAATTTTCTTTTAAAATATTGTATGTCCTAAAGACATTTTCTTAAAATATATAGTTTTGAGAAGTAATTAAGAAAAAGAACCACATAAATTAATTAATAGTTTAATATTCATGTAAAAATGTGCAGAGCGTGAAGCACAGGATCGATGATTGGACAAGGAAAACAAGGTATTCAAATACACCGTGATCGAAGGTGATGCTTTGAAGGGAATCCTCGACTCTATCTCCTACGTTGTCAAAATCGAAGCTTCCGATAATGGCGGTTCTGTCTGCAAAACCACAAGCCATTACCATTTAAGGACGAAGCTGCTCATGGCATTACGGAGGAGAAGATCAAGGAAGGGAAAGAGAAAGCAAAGGCAATGTTTCATGCTGTTGAAACTTATCTCCATGCAAACCCTGATGCTTATTAATTATATATTAAAAATATCAAAGGTCTGGATTTGGTGTGGGTGTATAATTAATTAATAATCAGTATGTTCTGATAAATAAAAGATATATAAATATATATTTATATGAATGACGGTGTAATAACTAATATTTATGTACTGTCTTTTCTAAAGGATGTTATGTGACCAAACATTTAATTACTTATTCTATCTCTTGTTATATATTATTTCCACTCCTATTTAATTTTTCTTAGCTAATTTCTCTTATCAAATCTAAAAATATACAATTTAAAAATGCTAACTAAAAAACTTTTTTAATTAATTGCCTATTAATCATTGGATACATATCATTTGAATCAACCTCTTATCATATCTCAAAACTAAAACCAAAACCAAAGCTCAAGTCAAATCTAGAATTATAAATTTAAAGTTAAATTTGTTAGGGTGAGCCTTGGCACAATGTTAAGTTGTTGTCATGTGACCTGGAGGTCACGTATTCGAGTCGTTGGAAAAATCTATTTGCAGTACAAGATGCTGCGACTCATTCCCGAATCCCATGCATACTGAGAGCTTCGTGCATCGGATTTGCTCTTTTAAGGTAAATTTGTCATTGCAAAATATTGTTGCTGAGTCTGATGTAGTGGAAGCGTAACACAATTTTGAAGGCCTAAAAATTCGTCCAAATACACTACAGGTTATTGGCAAAATAATGAGTTTCATTATCACCTGTTTCCACCCAAAAAAAATTTATATATATATATATATGTATATTTATATCCAAATCCAATAGATATCCAAGATTAATCAAAATTGGAGAGTTGTCTCATACTAATTTCCTTCATCATTTGAAATCCAAAAATATTATTGAACTATTCTAAAAATTATTATTGTGTTCAAAACTAAGATAAATACAAAAGATTAGTCAACAGTATCACTAAAGGGCAAACCTCGGTCCACAAAGTTCCTTCTATGCGTGGGGTCTGGGAAGGGGTCCGGGCTACTTAGGGCCTAATGTATATGTAGTCTTCCCTGCAATGCAAACGGCTGTTTCCACGACTCGAACCCATGACCTTCAAGTTCATATATCAATAATTTTAACCATTGCGCAAAGACTCACTTTCAGCTAGAAGACAAAAATCATTGACGAATAGTTTTATCAATTGTCGTAATTTCGGTTGACTATCGACATCAAAGACTTGTCTCGTTTTCCACATCAATTTATTGAGGACCAGAAAATGAAGACTAATGTATCATCATGTAAAATAACTTCAATGATGCATTTTATATTCAATCTTTTTCTTGAAATATATATTCAAAACAGAACATTTAAAATTAGAAGAAACAAAGTATGAATTACACTTAGACACCCTCTAACTTTCATAATTGTTGTTTTAACCCCTCTTGTCTAAACAATAACGTCTACCTTAACTGTTATGTATTTTTATGTCAAATAATGGGTGAGATATCTGTAATTCTTCATCCATCCATTATAAAATAGAGGGGACAGATTCGTAATACAGCTACTATACATAGCGTCCATCAGTTATTATTTAAATTAGAGGTAAGTAGTCATATTAAAACCATTATACAGGAAAGATAGCTATGATTTTCCCTATATAATATTGATTGAGAGTGAGATATTAGGTCAATGGGCAAATAGTTTAATTTAATCTTGAAGTAGAGAAAGTCATGCTTAATCAACGACTTTGCAACACATGAAAAACACCCAAACATACTTTGATGAGTCAAAGAAAGACACTAGAAGAAATATTACTTTTTAAATGGGGACTTCGAATATCAGACTTCTGTGGTGATTTATACTCAATTTTTTTTTCCTTCCAAAAGCAACTTCTTCATTAACCCTTCTCCTTTTTTCTCTCAAACTAAAGCTCTCCATTTCTAGTCATTTTACTTCATCTTGTTTCATTTGGTTTTAAAGGGAAAAAAATATGGGTGTCATCAAAGTTTCCCAATCCTTTAAGACAAAAGTCACCCCAAGTAGGATGTTCAAGGCCCTGATCTTGGATTCCCACAACCTTGCCCCAAAACTCATGTTCTCATCAATCAAGAGCATCGACTTTCTTCAAGGAAATGGCGAGCCCGGAACGATCAAACAAATGAACTTCACCCAAGGTTAAGGCCGTATACAAACTGTATATTATTATTTGTTAAAATATAGAATAATTATCTTCAATTTACATTGAGGATGTGTTAAAAATATAAAAAAAAAGATATGTTATTATATCATCTTCCACGAGCTCGAGGTTTGGGATATAGTTGTTTCTAACAAAGTATCTAAATATACACTTTAGTATATTTATTACCAAATCTTGTGTTGCCAATATGGATCTACAGATTTGTTATCACAAAAAAAGTGAAAGTTTCAGATAGTAAACTACTTCGCATTTTACAAAGCCACAATAGAGTCGATGATAATTTACCGCCCTATGATATCGCTAATTTGCATTTTACTCACTTGGTTTGTAAATAGATAGTTTACGCCACGTGGTTTGAAAATAAGTACTTAACCCCCTGGTTTTCAAAATTGACAGTCTACATCATATGATTTACGAGACATAGCAATATGGTGTTTTGCAGCTAGCACAAACCATGATAAACTGGCTGTTTTAAATAGAAACATAGTTGTGGGTAAACTGTCCGTTTTCAAACCAGATATGAACTATTTATTTAGAAAATCACATAAGAGTTTGTTGGTAAAAACCCTACCAATAGATTTATATGTTACTGTAAGTCAATCCTAATTTAATTTTATACTATGTTTCTTGTAGCTAGTCCATTTAGATATGTGAAGCATAGAATCGATGAAATTGATGAGGAGAACTTCAAGTGTAAGTATAGTTTGATAGAAGGAGATGCACTGATGGACAAGCTTGATCAGATCACCTACGATGTCAAGTTCGAGGCGTATGGCTTCGACGGAAGCTTATGCAAGATAACAAGCGAATACTTTACAAAAGAGAACGTAGATATCAAGGAAGAACACATCGAGCATGGGAAAGATAGAGCTATAGGCATGTATGAAGTTGTTGAAGCTTATCTCATGGCGCACCCTCATGCCTATACTTGATTACAATTTTGCTGTAAATCTTGGGATTTTATTGTATCCCACTTTGTTTGATTATTCAATGTTGGTATACTTTGATGGATATATATGTGATTTTGTATCTTTGGGCAATATAAGGGCCATAAAACAAAAGGATTGTATATTGAGGTAAGAGTTCAACTTTGTCTCGCTATGATGCTCATGATTTCGACGACAAAGCATTTCTTGAAATACAACGACTATGATTCATAATAGTAGTACTACAAATCATGGATCCTAGGTTGTACCATGGGTGCTGGGACACCCCTTTTTGGCCGCCTCCGAGCCTCACAATATTTTTGGGAGCGTGATTTATCGGGATAATACATGATATGACATTTCTTGTTTGCACTCATTTCTGATTAGTCCATATTGTTTGCACTAACCCGATTTACTCCCTTTGGTTTTCTAATTTGTCCCAAATCGGTCATAAACGTTAAATGCACCGTTAAAACTAACGGAGATGGACTGTTAAATTTGTTTTCATTTCATTCGACTTTTTCTCGTGCCTTTTTGCGTAATTTCAATTCATTATGCCTAAATTTCCAACATGCAATATATTTATATATTCAACGAGAATTCTGTATAGCTAACTAGAAAATTAGTGAGATTATTTCATGAGAAATATATACTGACATGTATAATCTGACTATTATTATTATTATTATTATTATTTTTTTTTTTTAAGATAAAAAATATTGTGTCAATAATTGTTTCCATTTTGAAGAAATTAGTTAAAGATTAAATTTTAATTACTATAAATTAAATTTTAATACAGTTCGTTATTTATTTAGAAAATGTTATATGATTTTAAAATGATATCATCATAACGCTGATTAACTTTTTTTCTATGTTGATGGTTATTAATCAATATTTATTTATATTTTAATATTAATAATTAAATAATCATATATTTAAAAAGGCAATCGAGTATTTTGTGTCTGTGTTAGCTTATCTCATAATCTCTTTTATCCCACATGGAATACTAATATAAGTTTGAGGGACCGAAGAGATATAAAAGGCTGGGAATACCAACAGGGAAGCTCATACCTTTCTCGGCCTTTTGGCTAAGATCAAGTGTAGTATCTGTTCTTATCAGTTTAATATCTGATATGTGGGCCAATGGTCCACACGATATTAAATTAATTTTTTTAGGGTGAAAGCCCATCAAGATAGCTTGCTATCTGGGCTTTCGAGCGTCGTCTTTGTGTTGCACTATTACATAGGCCTGGCGCAACCCACCAAATCAAGTTTAAATTTCCAACCTTTGGGCCACATTGGCCCACATGTTATAAAAAATTAATAATAACAATCCTTTTTGGTGCAGTTGGTCTGACTGGGGCTTCGAGTGTGGGTGGCCCTTGAGTTGAACTATTGATGGGCTTTCTGTGTCGCACCCCAGCAATGGCAATGATAGCATCACAACTATGTTCAGCGAGGAAAATCCAAGCGCATGCAAAATAGTGTAATGAGGGCTAATTTAACTAAATAATATAAAAATAAAAAAAAGGGTTTGCATTTATATCTTGAAAGCGAGACGTTTGAAGAAACGTGAACCGAGTTCGCGATTCTTCGTTTTAAAAAAAAATTGGCATCGTTGTCAGCGATTGTTTGGAAGAAGTGTGAACATCAGATCCTCAGTTTTGTTCGAAAGAAACACGAACCTTAAATCCCCTATTTTTTTTTTTGAAAAAAAATTGTTTGAAAGAAACACGAACCAAATTTTAGAAAAAACGTGAAATAAGTTCGTGTTCTTCCAAATGATTTTTTTTAAAGCATGTGGACCCGAAATGAACTTCGGTGTGTGATTTGAGATGGGAGGTTAGGAATTAGGATTCACTTAAATCTTCGAAATAATGAGTTTTAAAGATAAGACAGTGGCAAGCAAGCCTCTAAGGGACAAGGTTGTCCCCCCTTGCCAAACAAAGAAAAAGTTTTCCTTAAATTTTTTTTTTATTTACTTCTTAAAAATGTTTTTACATGTTGCCCCACTTTAAATTATATTTTGACCCTATAATTTTTTTTGCCTGAAATTTTATTTTAGAATTTTTATGCCCCACTTTTTCACAAAAATCCCGTGTCCGCCACTACAAACTACAAACAAGTATGAGTTGTAACTGCAGTACATCACAAGATTGAAGAACAAAATTGTGTGGTTTTACGGTACTTCACATAAAATATTACGAAATTCATATGACCGAGAAAAGAGCAGATTATGAATGAAAAAGAAAATCTTTTTTTTGTTTTTGTTTGCTAAATTGTATTTTTTTTTTTTTGAAAAGCTAAATTGTATTTAGCATCATTTGCAAACTGGAAAAAATATAATTAAAAACATAAAACTCCATGTATAAAATTTATGATATTTTTTAATAATCACAAATACCAAAATATGCAAAAAAAAAACATTACATGGTTATCAGTTAAGGCTCGCTCTGGAGATAATTTATTCTGTTCATCAAACACAGATTGAAGTTTCAGATGGCAGCAAGCTGCTCTTCGTTTATCTCCCCTCATTAATTAATTGTGTCGCCTTCCTTTTTAGTTCTCTTACATATGGTTACATTAATTGAAAGTTCCATGGATTCTCTTTCTTTAGACTTGATTTGGTAGAATTCTCAAATTGGTGATTCGGGTTGCCTTGCAAGATTCAAGCTTTCATTCAAACTTTGATTCTTTGTTCTGCACAAAACACCTGGAAAGTTTTTCGTGATCTATTTGTTTAATAAATTTGAGAGAATCTACTAGGGTTTAGGGTCATTTTAAGATCAGAATTTGCAGGAATCAAGAATCAAGATTTTTTGAATTGGGTTATTCTTGAATCCTCATTTTTACCATCAAGATCCAATTTTTTAATAATCAAAATACTCATCTGGGTTTTCTTAAAGAAATGAATTTCAGAAGTATGTTTAAAAAAAACATGGGGATCCGAGACTGCGAATATGCACAGTATAAATGCAAACCGTTTTTTTACTTTACTTTATTTTTGAATTTGTTTTTATTTTTTATATTATTTAATTAAATTAGCCGTGTACTGTGTAATGAGACTGCACAAAAATCAGAAGTATTGCCAGCCAAAGCATTTATCCAGCGTCCCTCCACATTAAAGGATACTAATAAAGCCAGTCCATTCCACCTTCATATTTATGAATATTTAATCTAAGATGGAATAAGAATCCTCAAATGCGTGAAATTGATTGTAGGTGCAAACGAAAGGAGGACAATAAATAATCTACACTACTTTGAAACATGAAATATATATTAGGCATCTTAAATATATTTAATAATTGTTATATACCACCATTTTTGAACTTCTATATCTTTTTGTGACCTTTCGAGGCTTCTGTCAATGGCTATCTCAGGTACCAGTCTCCATAATTTCGATTGTTGATGACACAAAACTTGAATCAAAGGTTTGATTGCTCTTGTCAGGCTCCGTCGTACTCTTATTATAGCCTCATTCTAAGTGCACACATTGCAATTTCTTTATCATAGATTATCGTTCCTGAGCTTGAGGGAAGTTTGAAGGAGCTTCTTTTGCATCAGGTTTGGTCTTCTCTTTCCTTTTTTGCATCCACAGCATCTTATTAAGTTAGTTGCATAAAACTCTGCGTTTGTTTATTTGCTTTACTGTTATGACCACGAAGCCCATGGCTAGCCCAACAAAAGATTGAGTAGTTTGGACTTCTATTATGATTAGGATAAGGATTTCAGATTTGGTTTTTGTTTTGAGATTTAGGATTTGGTTTTATCTAGGATTTTGGTTTATCTGGGATTTATTTTATAGGATTTTGGTTTATTTGAGATAGAGATTTTCATTGTATAAATGATTTATTAATGGAATATTAAGAATGAAGTTTTTGAATTAAATAAATCCTTAAGAAGGTTTCATGCCTTTATCGCTCTCTCTCTATTTTTCCCCAAACTCCTGTCGAACAACATAGGTGAAAAGTATCCTAGCCGTGAACAATTCCCTCGACCCGTGAATGGTAATATCATCATCCCATAACGTGATCCTACGTACATAAATGATTTATTTGATTCAAAAACTTCATTCTTAATATTTCTTTAATAAATCATCCATCTTTATACATGAAAATCTCTATCTCAAATAAACCAAAATCCTATAAAATAAATCCTAGACAAACCAAAATCCTAGATAAAACCAAATCCTAAATCTGAAAACAAAAACCAAATCTGAAATCCTTATCCTAATAATAGAAGTCCAAACTACTCAATCTTTGTTGGGCTAGCCATAGGCTTCGTGGTCCATAACATTTACCACACATTTGAATCTGAGTTGAGGAGATTGGGTGTGCTTTCCAAATAAATTTTTTGAAGTGGTCTTTTAAGATAACGCAGAAGTAAGACAAAGGTGCATAAAAAATATTTGGAGAACAATGAGCATGAGACACTTAGAGCAGAGTTATTGAGAGTTGGGGTAGGAGATGAGAAGAGGGTCTTGTGTGGGGCTTGTAGTCCACATGTCTTGTTTTTAAATTATTCTTACTTTTCTCGTTTGTATTCATTATTGAGAAACATGCTTAAGGGAACATTTTGAAGTACCTTTGGAAAACATTAAGCTTAACAAAGTTATAAATATTATCTATTTAGGGTGAACTGAATAGCTGTGAAGCTGTTGTAGATGATGGGAACAACAAAGATGCAAGCATACTGCTCAATGAGGGTGGCAAGAAAGATTCGATTAAGCGGAGGCAGGAGTTGTTAGTCGATAGTGGGTCTTGCTGAGGTTTGCACTTTATGCTCTCCGATAGTAAAATTACATTGTCCTTTCTGTACCTTTATGTTTGTAGAATTTCTATGTTTTTTTATAATTTTTCATCAGTCTTCGCACTTTATGTATGATGGTTTCTGGAATCTGATTGCCTTGCCCCCTATATAAAGTTGTAAATATGTTGCTTATGTTTGCAAAAACTAGTTGAAAAAACTCTTAAAAGAGAAATGTGAAATATGGGCCGAAGGTCACGGTTAGATTTCATAATTAAAGTAAAACCTTTGAGGAAAAATATTTGATAATATTAGTAGATGCTATGCAGAAAACTCTTTTCTTATCCATATCAGCGTTTCGTTTAGAGGTTATTATCTCGGCGATAGTATCCCTCCCCATTATGAACTATTTTCCCTACTCAAAAATGCAATTTCATGTGTGTACTAGTAACATAGTTTCCTAAGATCATCATCATTTTGTCTTCAGTTCAAAGATAATTAAAGAATACTAGGATACTTCAGACTATGCGGTGAAGGGGATTGCGAATGAAGAGCTGCTGCGGCCCTTCATAGATAACGGTGTTCTGTGCGTTCCTGAATGAGCTGATTAAGAAAAAAGGGGGAAATGAATCCCTTTAGAGAGCATGAATACACAAATTAGCAGGTTATATGGAGAATTTCTAGCATCCAGGAGATTGTCCTCCTCTGTTCATGAGTTCTCTGGGTTCTTCCTCAGATAGATGAAAGTTTTGTAGCTTAACTTATTATTATAGATGATCCTTTTGGTGCAATTATATAAAATGAAATGCCAATTTTTATTGTTTAGTTCATCCTAATATTTTTGCCTGATTCAGTTTTCAAAAGTTATTTTGAATTTGAATGTTAGAAATTTACACGTGACACTACCCGTCATATGATGTCTGTGACATCAAGTGGTGAACTATTGTATGAATTGGTGTGAATAAAAGTTGCATATTTGGCAATTTTTTAAAAATTGTGCATGTAGTTTTACTTGTATGGTGTATGTTGGCGGTGTGAAATTGTGCATGTAGTTTCAAGAAGTCTTCACAGTACCTTTTACCAAACAAGAATCGCAAAAAAAAAAAAAAACAAGAAATCTTAAGTCCCC
Source organism: Haberlea rhodopensis (assembly GCA_907163345.1). Classification (NCBI taxonomy): domain Eukaryota; kingdom Viridiplantae; phylum Streptophyta; class Magnoliopsida; order Lamiales; family Gesneriaceae; genus Haberlea; species Haberlea rhodopensis. The sequence continues at coordinate 2,844,277 of CAJQUN010000042.1, read as the reverse complement.
TGAAACTTTCATTAACCATCGCAAAATTACCAAAAGACAAAAAAGAAATACTAGAACAAGTAGGCCAGAAAATAAGTAAGAGATAACAGCAGATGAGAATTGATCCCAATTCACGGTCCAATTCCCATTCAAGCCAATCAAAAATAAAACTAGTAGAGAGATTTTGAGCTTCATATATGTGGAGACACAGAATTTACATATCCAAGAGCTCTAGAAGTGCCAATCTCAGCTTCAGTAGCCACATCAAGAATCTAGAGTAGGTTAATGTCAACAGCCATATCGGTATTCAGCTGTTCAGGAGGCTCCTCTTCCATTATTCCTGCACCTGTAGTCGAGAAGTACTCACGGATTGTTGTTTTACGGTCCCCGAGATACGTATGATCCAGAAAGTTATCATAAGCCATATCACCAAGGTTCTTTGCTGCCAATACACTGCAGAATGATTTCACATCTTTCAGCTCACTGGTGATAACCATAACATAATTGTAAATGGATGCACAGAACGGAGATTTCTCCACATATTGATCGAGGAACATAGAGAAATAACCATGTACAGAGGAAATGCCCAAACCAAGCATTTCAGCGAGAACAAGAAACGTCTTGTTTTATGAAAAGAAGATACGATACGCATTTTGTAGAAGTTTGATAAAGATAGCACTCACCAATGCCGGAGATAAACACGACAGGGTAAAAGATCATCCAACCAAATCTTGTGAATGCCATATCGTCCATACCGTTGAAAGAAGATTTCTTCACTTCCTGCCCCAAATGTCTTTTAATGTTATGAGATGAAAATGCAATTGAACTGCATAAAAATACCCAGACGAAACGTATTTGAATTTCCAAAAGAAAGAAAATCACCTTTACATCTGTTTAAGAAATATTCTTCATCACTATAACGCGCACACAACACCTGCATTAAAAATGTCATATATGGTTCTTGATTGTGCAAACACTAACAAGTCATTCATGTCAGACGAAAATCACTTTAATTTTGCTCACCGCTGGACTTGTGTAAAACAACTCATTAAATGTTTCCGGTGTCACCTGAGGATAGAGATTTTAAATTAAATAACTGTCAGTTAGTATCTTTACCCTTGATCGTCTAAGGATAAATGAAGATATTTATAAGTGAAACAACTTGAAACTCACAGCTAAGAAGCGGAATTCATGCTCCCTCTCCATAAAAGAGGGTATCTGAGTAAGTAAAGCAAATCACATGTCAAAATCAGCTGCTCAAGCTCCATATCAGATTTCAAACAGAGAATATGAGTGTTCTTACCTCCGTTCTCTGGATCTCAAAAATGGTAATCACAAGAGCTTCGCCTTCACATGGCTCCACACTTAAGCTTGATATCTCCTGATAAACAATAAAATATTAACATAGTTCACTTCAAAAAGAATTGGAATTAAAAGGGAGAGGAGCTGCCTAGTACAGACAATCACCTAAAGAATATATAAATATTTGAAAATCGAACTTTTCTTATATTTTCGTACTCCAAGTTCTAAACAGTAACTTCAAGTGCCAAAAACATCAACTCTAGAAAACCATCACAAGTTTTCTTCTTCAATCTCTTTCCTACAGATTAATCGAATCTTGTCGATTGAACATCTCCAAAAAATTTAAACCAATTCAATTCCATCCAATCATAATTTTCAAACGTTATTCTACAAAATATTGAGCTTTTGACTAAATTACTCAGCTAAAAACACAATTCAGCCAAATTCAAGCATCGCATGCTAAAATATCAGCAACCATATAAGGATAACTCATCCTACTGGTAACGAGAAAATAAAGATTTAAGTTGCCCTCTTTTCAGTTATATTATTTGTCGCAGCATAAAAATAGTAGCATAAAGAAAATAGAAAACAGACCTTGGTTTCAGGTATAGCTATCCCGCGCTCGAAGAAAATAGGAGCAGCATGAGCAAACACTCTCCTAAATCCACTCAATTTCGCCATTCTAAAGTTTATCAAATTCGGGAAGGTACTCCTCGCACTCCTCTCTGCATTATCACCTCAAATATTACATTGGCGTTCCAAATCTATTTAAGGAACTACGGAACAAGTCAATATTAAATACCAAATTGGAAGAAACAAGCATTTAGCCAAAAAAAAAACAGAACAAAAAATCTAACAAAAAATACGAACTATCAATCTGCTTAAGCTCTTCAATATCACTTCGGGCAGTGCAAAATAAGGTACATTTTAAGTGAATTTGAAACGGATACACTAAACACAAAATCATTAATAGCAAAAAATGATTGGATAATGACAATTCAAATAGTAGAGCTCCAAAATGAGGCAGTGGTATCTATTGATCTCTACACCAAATAAACGGATTTTTTAAATTCCGTTCCTTATCCTTCATCTCAAAGGTAACCGCACGCACCGGACAGAAGAGAACCGAGGCCACAGATGGAAACGAGTCCATCGGATGACACGATCAGATCAAAATCGGACTCTTCTTTGAGTTCGAAAGGCAATGTATCGAGCGGAGGCTCCGTCTGAGGCGGTGGAGACGAAGGAAGTGAATCTCCGATGGACATGTCTGAGCTGCGGCAGAGTATGGTCGGGCAAGGGAAGTCTCGCTGGAGATGTGGGGAATGAAAGCGAAAGGGAGGGGGGATGATAAAGGCGGGGGGGAGCACGTCGCAGGCACGTCAGGAGAATAAATAATAAAAATAAGAAACACGTGTTAGATTTGGGAAACAAGGAGTTGAAGGGGTAAAGGAGAGGCATCACTTTTTTGACTGCCCAATCCCATCTAAATATTTTTAACAATTTATATATTCTTTTTCTGAAATTTTAATATTATTTAAACATATTGTTTTTTTATTAATTATAATTATTTTGGATATCATATGTTTTGATGATTGATTGTTAGATATAATGAAGAGTATTTTAGTGAGTTGAAGATATCATTCTACCCATAAAATCTCCTATTCATATAAAAAGTATATCATAATATTTATCTGAAATGTGCTTTGTTACCCATTACTTAGTGCCACATGAGATAGATCCAAACATCCAACATGTAGTATATTCTCAATATTAGATGTAAATATATCACATAAATTGTTGGATCTATCACATATAATAGCAAAGAACAAATCTATTTATCCGATCCGTGTAGATTTTCTTGGTTCATTGAGATTTTATAAATGAGGTACACTAAGTAATGGTTTGATTGAATAATATCCAATTTCACACGTGGTTTCATCAAGAATTATATTCTATGGTATCCTTGTCATCTGTCATACTTACTCTTGTCCATATACAAAGACAATAACAATCCTTAGGGGCTGAGCAAACGTCCCTTATAGAATTCGTATTACAAACGACATGAGTACAATGCATACATGCTGTATCGATATAAGGTCAATTACACATCCGCTAGGTACATATCGAAATCAATCGAATCAGTATCTAATCACATGATAGCTCGAACCTTACAAGCTTAAGGATTTCCATAGGACGACGTAGGCAAAAAATCATAAATCCCAAGTCTTGACACGATAAAAAAGGGGGTTATCCATAAGATGATGTCGACAAAGCATCATCAACTCTCGTATCTCAATAACATAATCATGGCGATAAGCGGGACTACAAATCCCCTATGATTTTCGGGTTATTTAATGTCAGACATAGTACATTGTACAACCCAAATGATTGATCTAAAAATAACAGTCTATTTAATGATAATAGCTCAACATATATATAATGTATCCATGTATGTTTAAAAACGATGAGTATTAAACAAGCAATAAATTTCATACATTGATATGACAAACATATGCCATGGATGCCCATATTATTCAAATAAATCATATAGTCACATAATTCCACGTAATTCATTCAAACATACAACAAATTGTACATATATTACTTGATCACGATATAACTTATTTCATTTTCACTTCAAAGTCGATGTCTCTTAATCCGGAGATAGAATTTCAAAATAGACAATCAATTCACACAATCCAAATATTAATTTCAATCAGCTAATTCATTTACTTATAAATTAGTTTAATTGAATTTATAATTTATTTTACTTATTTTCGTTCAAACGTATTGCTATTAAGACATTTAACCCATAGTTAAAAACTTATTAACTCATTTCTATTAAGTTACTTATTCAAATTCATCGAATTCAAATCATAATTCCATGTTTAAGAATTTTCAAAACCAAGAATTTTATATAAGTTGAAATCGAAATAGTCTCGAATTTCTTGTCGAAGTCAGGTTTATCGTCGTCTAATCTATCACATATTTCACATTTAACTTCAAAGACATCATTATTTATTCAACAATAGGTTGAACATAACAAAACCAAAGAAAACTATGAAATTGACATATTTAGAATTACGAATATGCAATTTGTGTGACAACTGACAACATTTCAAAACACTAGTTTGTGTCTTCATTAAACTATAATATTTCTCATATACATTCTCAATCATGTGATTAGTACGAAACAATCATATGATTCTTGTGAATTTAAACATGAATTATGATAATACGAATTTTTGTAAGCCTTTTCTTTTTCAAACAAGTATTTTTTAGGCGGTTAGATTTGATGACTGAATCGATTTTTATTTTATTTTCAACGTACAAAATTCAATCTCGAGATGATTGAAGAGTTAAATCGACTAATGATTTAATAAATGTTAAAAGTTTGAAATTACAATATATATAAAATTGAAAAAATACACGAAAAACAAATGGGAGATTAACGAATAAAGGCAAGTAAAGTGGAGTTGAGCCGGTGGCCAAGATGGTAAAAATTCAAAAAACAAAGTGAAGTGGAGTTGAGCCGGTAGCCAAGTATGGTAAAAATTCAAAAAACCACGTCTCATAAATCCCATGTGACGCCAATATTGTACTTAATTGCTACATATGATATGGTGATAATCACACGACACGACATGACATGAACATTACACTATTTGCATGTGAGTTTTCCTATCAAATTCAAAGCACATATAAATAAATAATGCAACCGAAATTATCATAACATAACTTATATTAACCCCAAATACATATTACTTCAATTAACATAAAATTTAATTAACACGTTCAAATTTTATTTTAGCCAAAAAAATTTTAAATAACCCTTTCAAAGTGTCATTTCTGTGTCGGACATGTCCATCGATCGTGTACGATAAGGGTGTCCGATTTTTAGGAAAGTGCCCGACTTTATTTTTTTTAAAAAAAATTAAGGACACGCCACATGGCTTGTCCAATGAGTGTCCAAGAAATATCAATGTCCTATAAATATCCGATATTACACCAAATAATTTATAGAAGTATCCATACATCATATATTATTATTAACTAGTCAGGCACCACGTTTAAAATGCCTTGCTTAATGTTGGCGGTGGGTCACATCAATGCGACTTTCTTCACACTAAATTTGTCATCTAGAGTCCAACTTGTTCAACCAGCGATGTTATTCACACGACAAATCTGGCATATTGCAGCACAGGACCAAATTCTTTGATTAAAACATGTGTGGTCAAATGATGCTTACCATTATAGCTTCTTCTGTTCTTGTTTCGCACGGAATTGATTCTTCTTTGAAATAAACGAAAATATACAAGATATAAACGACAATTTACCCATTGTTATTATTAATAGACATTTTATCACCTATAATTTATAAATAGACGGTTTACATCATTTTTAAAATAGATAATTCACCTCATATGTTTTTCAAATAGGTAATCTACTTCTCTTTGGTTTGCAAAAGCACACTGCCCCATGCATGGAAGTGGTGTCTTGCATATATTCACAAACCATAGGGGGTAAACAACATATTTTCGTAATATAGAGAATAAACTGATTATTTTGAAACAACAAAAATATAAATTATCTATTTGGAATAATATGGGTATAAACTGTTTTATATGGTGTTAGTTGTAAAAAAAAAACCGATATCTTTGTTGTCCATCTTCTTCATGCAGTATTAATTGTATTTGGACAGCTCGCAACCGTTCACTTTTTAATGATATAGATACTTTTTTGGTATAGATCAAAATACATGTTTTTAGATGCTTATTTCCTATAACTATTGGGGGTGGTAGGATGGAGATTTGAATATAAGACCTCTGTATAGTAATTACGATCGTCGTCAGATGAGCTACAAGATATCGGCCTCTAACATAATTATTGAGGATGTATTCACATTGTCATTTTGTCGTATTATGATATTTTCAACTGGATATGCCCAAAATATTTGTACATCGTTTTTTCATCTACTGATTAAGAAAGGTTGTGTCTAAAGTCCTCCAAAGATCCATTTATTTCATTTTTTTCCAAAGCTTCCAAGAAAACTTTTTGGATGTCTTCTCTTCAAAACAATGTACTGGTTTTTCACAGCCCTGGTCAACTTGTTTTTTTATAAAAAAGGTAGGCCTCTCGAATCTCATTGGAGAGTGTTATAATTGACTACTAATTAACAAATGCACATTTACTCTTATACCTTTGTTGTTTTGCTCTTCTTGTTTTTTGGGCTTTTTACTTGTCAAGTCGAAGGCTGAGATTGGGCACTCCTTCAAGCCTTATTCGAGATTGAGACTGGAGATTATAAGGCGAGAGAGGAGAGCGGTTTCTGTGAGGGACGGAAAAGGGGCGAATGAAATTTTCTTATGCCGGAGAGAAAGAAAAAGCGAGCAGTTCTGGTGGAAGAAGAACAGGAGCAGAGTCTTCTTTCTTGAGAGGCGATGTGGGGTCCTCGTTACTTAATCCATTATGTATTCAATCTTATACACATGTGAGTAGGAGCTAAGTAATCATACACATTATTTAAGAGTTTTACTATGTCAGTTCTTACAACAGTTACTAAATTCTAATAAAACCCTGACATAATATACAACACATGGACATCACATTTACATATAAACAACCTAACGAAGTTCAACTCCTAATCAGTGGTTCAGCTCGCAGCAGAATGCAACTCACAATCCTGGCTTTCCATGTCTATGAGTCCCCTAGGAAACAATCACACAACATGAGTATTGATAATCAACTATATCAGTTCTATATCAATAAGAAAGACAAAATACGATAATCATCATCGTAAAAGCTCAACAATGATTGTTCTATATGCATCACCAAATGCAAATATGTCATGACATGTCTCAACTATCAACCTGTTATAACGGGACCGATGATATGCCTATCAACTCAATATGTCAGTGGCTCAGCCTTCACATTCCATATTGGCAGCACATAACCGTCCTCATACGTTATAACAGCCAAAGCATATACTCAACCGGAGTATACCTCTCATGCCAAAGCATATGCTCAACAATAACATATCTATCGTGGCATCACTCTCACCAACATGCATGTATATCATCATGAATGTATATACACATATGATATCATCAATCATATAATCTACTTTCAATATCATCATCACAATAACATCAATATTCGTACGTCAACATGTACCTGTCGTGCGACACAAAAGATCTAAATCAGTCGTCAATGTTTAACCGCCTCGTTGTCCCGTCCCCTGTGATGATGCTACAACGATACCAACAATATATCATGTTAAAAGAGGTTGCACTATCAAATTCCACAACAACATAACATTGTTCAACATTTTAAGTCTAGCGATCGATCGGTCACTCTAGCGATCGATCGATCCAATCATGCAACCCTAGCGATCGCTCGATAAAAAGCTAGCGATCGATCTGTATTACATCTGAATTTTAGGCAAAAGCAACGGCATTCTAGCGATCGATCGGTCACTTGTAGCGATCGATCGCTACATGAACCGCCTTACACATTCCCCTATTTCACCAATCGATCGATACGACCTTACCGATCGATTGGTAGACAGCAGAATCAAAACCATGGCGATTTTCATGTCTATCTTCATGGTGCTTTTCATACACCTCATTTTCTACCATCACAACTTGATATTTTCATAATATAACAATATATGAACATGTTGGCAGAACATTACACCTTGTTTCTTTGATTAAAACTCATAGAAATGCAATTCATGAATTTATAATCACTTAAACCATATCAACTTTCATGCTAATATGAAAACACTACTAGTAAAGCATCCTATCCACATGTTAAAAGACTCAATTCCTCACCAAGTAGCTTTTCTTCTACTTCTCACCAAGGTTCTATCTTGATTCCACACCAAAGCTAAGAAGAGGTAAGAGAGAATGGAGAGTGTTGGTATAGAGATTTGTGAGTGAAATGTGGTGTAGTATGCGAGTTTGAAGTTGAAACCACTTTATATAGTAACAAAACAAATTGATATGTACATGCATGTAAAATCTCTCCCAAATGAAACTCACATGCCAACCACTCATGGTCTTCTCTTGACTAGCTCATCAAGTCAAGTCCACATAACATACCAATATTATTCCAATGGTTAACCAAAATCCAAACCTCACATGTCAAGTCACTAACTACATATACATTACTCAACATATATCATAGGCTTATCATACTCGGTTTCACTTAAACTCGAGTTTACATCATGTCGTACTTATCACAGAATAACGCAATCATCCTATCAAACATGTCTAGTCATATCGATGCATTACAATTCTCTCCTACTAATTGAATTTCGTCATCGAAATTTAAAATACACAACACTATTGTAATAAACAAATCATATACTCAACATTGCAGTAATTACTCACCAGCAGTATGATCAAAACGTAAACAACATACCAGAAAATAACTCAGGATACTGCTGCATCATATGCTGCTCCGTCTCCCATGTTGCCTCCTCGACACCCCGTCTTTCCCACTATACCTTCTGTTAAGAATCCATCAAGCAATACGCAGCGAAAAAATAAAATTTTGGATTCCTACCAAGGACCTATACAAAGTAATCATACTGAGATTGATAAGAATCATACCCTTGTAGCGTGTTTGTAGCAGAATCCTCGTTGCAAGACCACAAGTCACGAACAAAGATTTACACCTTCGTCTCTACGGTATCCACACGATCAAATCGAAAAGGGTGTTCAAGAACAAGTTGATAGACTCGTTCTTAAACCAAAACTGAACTCACGGTTCAAAACCGATCAACGACGGCCGTTCAAAAGCACCACGATCCCACGACAGCGGTGGCGTGTTGGGTGCGATTGAGGCGGCGGCCGAGAGCTCCTCTTGGTGGCTATTAGGTTTTAATAAAAATTAACCCCTTAACTATAACCTTGTTAGTTTATATATATTAGATTAGATTTAATTAAAAGGCTTTCCAAAAGCCTTATTGGCCCATACCCAATATATTAATTAAATCCATATATCTAATATTTGTAATTAAGACTCTTCTTAATTAATTAATTCATCCAATGAATTTTATCTCCCTTTATCGATTTAATCTTTTGTGTGACCCGATATGATCTTGCAATGTTGGCAGCGACATAAAATCTAATTTTATGTTACAAGCAATGAGCGGTATCTAGCAACACATCAAGGCTACCCAAATTACAAGAATGTCATTGACTCGACATAACCTACGAACTGTGATAATATTAACCATGTAACTTAATCCCTTTGTCCAATGTGTTTAGATTGAACACGAGTCATCGAATAGTCATACTCGTATATTCAATCTTTTATTTCTTGATCCCCAAGTAGAACTAGAATAAACGAATAAGCTCGATATCACATATCGACTCATTCGAGCACGTCCATGCATTTTAGTCTTACTCGATCAAGGGCCCAAACACTTCTCCTGTAATATAGGAGGGACAAATCCTTTCTTGATCACTCAACATCCCTCTATATAATTCGTGGTGTATCCAATGATTGTCTTTATAGTTTACCCTGTTACAGGTAACGTTTGACAATACCAAGATACATGATTCCTAATGTTGGGATCTCTGGTGATCTCAAGTCGTAAGGATTACATACATTATTATCACTATGAGAATTGCTTATGACGTTCATATAACTATCCATGTAGCATTCTCATGGTGGGTCTGTCCAGTACATCGTTCTCTAACATGTTCCCATGTGTTGATTTGATATCTCCTATCTATGAACAATTCATCAATCAAAACATACTAGTCTCAATGTATTATCATTATCCCGATTCATGATAACACTTGACTAGGGACAATCTTTAAGAATAATACAATATTATTCTAAGGACATTAACTTATATATTAATTCATATACACAGATACTCGAATAATATATAGTAATGAATTGCCATTAACAAAATCATAATACATTGTATGCCATAAACAATCATCTAATGAGTTGTCTTAGGGCATATCCCAACAAATCTCCCACTTGCACTAAGACCATTCAGACATATACTTAATGCCTAGAGATCTAGTATGACGATCATGCTTCTGCTGTGATAGTGGCTTCGTCAGTGGGTCAGATACATTATCATCAGTTGGTACTTTTCATATTTTTACATCTCCTCTTTCAACGATTTCTCGAATGAAATGAAAGCGCCGAAGTATGTGCTTGGATCTTTGGTGAGATCTAGGTTCCTTAGCCAATGCGATGGCTCCATTGTTGTCACAATAGAGTTCAATCGGATCTAGTATGCTAGGCATCACCCTAAGTTCAGAAATGAACTTCTTGATCCAAACAGCTTCCTTTGCTGCATCTGAGGCAGCAATGTATTCAGCTTCAGTTGTAGAATCAGCTATTGTCTCTTGCTTTGAACTCTTCCAGCTCACAGCACCTCCATTTAGGCAAAACACATATCCTGATTGCGATCGGAAATCATCTTTGTCGGTTTGGAAGCTTGCATCAGTGTAACCTATTACAATGAGCTCTTCCTCACCTCCATAAATCAAGAATGTATCCTTAGTCCTTCTCAAGTACTTCAGGATATTCTTGACAGAAATCCAGTGACATTCACATGGATCAACCTGATATCTGCTCGTCATGCTCAGAGCATACGAGACATCGGGACGAGTACATATCATGGCATACATGATAGTTCCAATAGCTGATGCATATGGAATCTTACTCATGCGTTGTCTCTCATCTGGTGTTGAAGGACACTGATCCTTCGAGAGATGTATCCCATGTGTCATAGGCACGAATCCTTTCTTTGATTCTTGCATGCTAAACCGTTTTAACACTTCGTCTATGTTTGTACTTTGACTTAGGCCAAGCAATCTTCTTGATCTATCTCTATAGATCTTGATACCTAATACATAGGTGGATTCACCCAAGTCTTTCATAGAAAAGCAATTCCCTAACCAAATCTTTACAAATTGGCAGGCAGGGATATCATTCCCAATGAGAAGTATGTCATCTACATACAATATTAGGAAGATAATTATGCTCCCATTGACCTTCTTGTAGACACAAGGTTCATCTACGTTTTTGATGAAACCAAACTCTTGGACTTCATCATCAAAACGAAGATTCCAACTTCGAGAAGCTTGCTTCAATCCATAAATAGATCGTTGTAGCTTGCATATCTTTCCAGCATCCTTTGGATCGACAAAACCCTCAGGTTGTGTCATGTACACATCCTCAAGTAAATTTCCATTAAGGAAAGCTGTTTTGACATCCATCTGTCAGATTTCATAGTCATGAAATGCAGTTATTGCAAGTAAGATCCTAATGGATTTAATCGTGGCAACTGGTGAAAAAGTTTCATCATAGTCAATACCATGAATTTGTTTGAAACCTTTTGCAACCAGTCGGCCTTTAAAGGTTTGTACATTACCATCCATGTCGGTCTTTTTCTTGAAAATCCATTTGCACCCTATGGATCTTACCCCTTCAGGCGGGTCAACCAAAGTCCATACTTGGTTTGCATACATGGATCCCATCTTAGATTTCATGGCCTCTTGCCATTTCTCAGAATCAGGGCCCATTATAGCTTCTTGATAAGATGGCGGCTCATCCTCATCAATAAGTAGTAAGTCACTTCGTTGAGTCACAAGAAATCCATATCTCTGTGGCTCACGGTGTTCTCTTACGGACCTACGCTGGGCATGTGTCTCTTGAGCAGGCATTTCACCCACAACAACTTGTGGTGTCTGCTCTGTTTCCATCTCAATATCATGTTCAATGTTTTCTTGTGGTTGAACTTCACCAAGTTCTATTTGTCTCCCACTGGTTCTTCTCGAAATAAATTCTCTTTCAAGAAAGACACCATTCGAGCAACAACTACTTTGTTCTCGGTGGGATAATAGAAATATTATCCTTTCGTTTCCTTAGGATACACCACAAATAAACACTTATCAGATTTGGGTCCAAGTTTATTGGAGGCGTGACGTCTCACGTAAGCCTCACAACCCCAAATCTTCATAAAAGACATACTTGGACGCTTCTTAGTCCATATGTCATATGGTGTCTTTTCTACTGATTTAGATGGAACACGGTTCAGTATAAATATTGTTGTTTCTAAAGCATGTCCCCAAAAAGGAAGTCGGAATGCATGACTCATCATTGATCGAACCATGTCCAACAAAGTTCGATTCCTCCTTTCGGATACACCATTCCATTGTGGAGTATACGGAGGTGTGAGTTGTGGGACTATCCCACACTCCTTTAGATAGTCATGAAACTCTTGGCTTAGGTATTCTCCTGATCTGATCAGAGAGTTTTGATACTTTTGCCAAGTTGGTTTTGTACTTCATTCTTGAAATCTTTGAACTTTTCAAAGGTTTCATGTTTATGTTCCATTAACACATACCCATATCTACTGAAGTCATCAGTAAATGTAACGAAGTATTGAAAATCACCTCTAGCTTGTGTGCTTATTGGTCCACATACATCACTATTTATGAGACTCAATAAATCATTCGTCCTTTCAACATGTCTCTTGAAAGGAGCTTTAGTCATCTTGCCCATTAAACAAGATTCACATGTTTCATATGATTTAAAATCAAATGAATCTAATACTCCATCCTTATGAAGTTTTGATATGCGACTCTCGTTTATATGGCCCAAGCGACAATGCCAGAGATAAGTTGGATTTAAATAATTATTCTTAATCCTTTTAGTATTTATGTTATAGACATGCGTATCTAGATTTAAAACATATAGACCATTAATCAATTGTGCACTAGCATAAAATATCACATTCAAATAAATGGAGCAACATTTGTCCTTTATAATAAATGAAAATCCAACCTTATCCAAACAAGAAATTGAATTTATGTTTCTAGTAATCGACGACACAAAATAATAGTCTTTTAAATCTAATATTAAACCAGAAGGCAAAGTTAATGAATAATCTCCAATAGCTAATGCAGCAACTCTTGCTCCATTTCCCACTGGGAGATCAACCTCGCCTTTCGCCAATATCCTACTCCTTTTGAGATCCTGCACATTAACACAAATGTGAGAACCACATCCAGTATCTAATACCCATGATGAAGAAGTAGATAAATTGACTTCTATAACAAAAATACCTGAAGTGGAAGTCACACTTCCCTTTGTCTTCTTAAGATCTTCCAGATATAATTTGCAGTTCCTCTTCCAATGACCGGTCTCACCGCAATGGAAGCAGTTCCCTTCCTGTAAGGACCCCAAGCCCTTAACCCTTAATTAGTGTATTAACCACTATGTGTGGCACATGCTTCTATAAATACTCAATCGGGAAGCTCAGATGATACTTACAAAATTCCCTTAACATTCAACGTTATAAGATCATCTCTACTAATATATAGACTCATAGAGTTGCCCATTACCATCCCCATTTTGCCACTTTTTACATTGTGGACTTTTAGAAAAATTTGGGCAGAGTCTCCCCATAAATTGGGCTATCCCGAAACAAAAGCACATCACAATATATAGTTCCCGGCCAGGGAATACACAATACCCAACAGAATACTGAACACAAAGTAAATTCCCAGCCAGGGAAGGCACCACACATATGACGACATAAATGGGTCTCAACACCCACACAATACACTAACGACTCTCATATCATTAGCAATTCTACCACAATTGCATGCAACATATAATGAAGGAGAGAAAGACTCATGTCTTTATATACAACCCATATACATGAATATCCATGCTCACAAGCGAGCATCATACATGTGTATATATACCTCGGGTGTATATAAGTACTCTATACGATACCGTGCTCCATCAAGCCCTGGTACCACGATCCTGTGAGTGCATCCAATCAACAGCTCGAGCCCAGCTCCATAGCCATCGATGCACCTGTTCACCTGCCCCAACAGAGACAGCCCCCAACGGGGTGAGCATACCAATACACGAAATCTCATAATCACAATAATGAAATTCATAATTTACAACACAAGTAAATATTAATGAATTTTAAATGATACTCCCTGGATGGCAACATCCTCATCCGGGATTCCGTGTACTGTCCCTGTTCTCACAATCATCAAACTCATCAAATCTCATAAATCAGTAAATCAACACATTGATTTAACTCATAGCATGCCTGATTCTCAAGTATCAATAATCAATGATTCCAAGTTCATTATACATACAAATATAGATATCTCAATATCTAGTACTGATTTCTCAATTTCACTATCAATCATAGATAGCTCAAATGCCTAGCATTTATTTTACCAATTTCCCATTATACTTAGACATCTCACATGTCTTATAATGAGCACATGATCCCACGATCATTCTCAGGCATCTCAAATGCCGTACAATAGTCATATAGACTCAGTACCCCATATATATCAACATATGTATGTGCATATAGCCATACCCACAACCATCTAATGCAATTACAACACATTATGCATTTCACAATTTCTATCACATAAAGTAATGCTCGTACGTCGCACGTACCTTAAATCTCCGAAGTCCGAGCCAAACCTTGCTCGAGTTCCATGCTCTGAGGAACGATGTGCTAACACGATAAATTAATTCACAATTAATTACGAACATGCAACCCATGCTCAAGCACACCCACAACCCTCAAAATATTGTCAACACAAGACAATAACCAATATCGAAAATTGCTCAAGAATACTCCACAAATTCTCGAACCTTCACAACACAAATCGAACCCAATTAAACACCATAATTCATCTAAAATATGAATTAATCAATTAATAGCAAGAATCATCACCCTTGCCAAAAACCCCCAAATTTGAAATCCAAACCCCTAAAATTCGAACACAACATGCCTCCTTATACAACTAAGGCATGTAATAACCAACCCATAACAAGAATCGTCACAACCCTTCCAAAAAACACGATTTTCGAACTTAAACCCACGAAAAAGCATAAAATCGAACCAAACCCACCAACAGCAATAATTCGAACAAATCGAACACAAAAATGGCAGGGAATTGCACGAAAATAACGAAAAAGGGGTAAGGGAGGTTACCCAATCGAAAATCGGAAGAAATCGGACCAAAAACGAAGAACCCTAGAAATTGGGGATCGGCGCACTTCCGCAAAATCCGACTTCCACACGCGATGAAACTTCGAATTGATGGAGGGGAAAGCTGCGTCTCGTCGGGACGAAGCCGGCGGCGGGTCGCACGCGCCGAACGGCGGCCGGACGGCGGCTGGCGCGGCGCTTGAAGCTGCGTGGGTCAGGGAGATCGCGGCTGACGGGAAAGGGAAGAGAGAGAGAGACGGGTGAGGTGCTGAAAAGCTTCCAAATAATTAAATCTCGGGTTCAACTGGTATTTATAGCAAAAATACCCCGAAATACTAATATCCCCACAAATACATCATGATTCATTAAAAATCATCTGTTTTCAAAAATTCTCTCTCTAACTCAAAAACCCCCTACCGGTGCCCACACACAGCACCCGAGATTCTGAGTCACACTAAAAACCTAACTCACAGGTTTTCACCGAAATGAGAATACGATCTCAACCTCGGGATCCCACGATCCCAACTACTCAAATAGACGAGCCCAGAAGGCCCAACACTTCGATTAAACTCCAATTGCCACGTAAAACAACCTTACGGGTTATTAACACTCCGGGATTAACATCCCTAATCTCAGGTCATCACAATATCCCCCACTAAAAGAATTTCGTCCTCGAAATTAGCACCGGTGTATCACATAACACCCAGGCTACACAACAACATGAAGTCATAACCTCGATTCTTGACCATATCAGAATCGTCTCAATAAACGCGAGGATACTTATCTCACATCAAACTCTGAAACAGAGCGGCTTTACCAAAACCAACATACCCAAGAGGCAAATGTACCTCGATGCGGTTCATCCCAAAAGTCAGTCCCTCATGACTGCAAAACAACCAATACTTACGACCGTAGATCGGACAGTCATCCTTAGTTCTAATACAACCAGTAAGAACGCATCCTGGATGACACCTCAACCTTGAGGACGTTGACCTCGTGTCAAACTCTGGAGTGGAATAGACTCCCAAATCCATCATAACGTCAAAGATCGACAGCACAACTCAACGCTAACAGTTCAAAAGCAGTTAGTCGACTGAAACTGCAAGGATTCGAATCGCTCCCGATTCTATCGTAGATGTCATCCAATGATATCTTATCATGACTCACGATGTCTAACACACATCGTTACGAGGGAAACACTAGGATACCACGGTGTACACATACCAAACCTGGTCTCCACTTTCAAACCTTTTCCATCGAAGGAGCAGTCGCATCATTGCAACTCAATTTGGGCAACTCACGGCCACAGATTCACACAAAAGACATCTCACAAGATGTCCACCTCCGGATATTCCAATGATCACATCCTGATCATAAATAAACCATCGAGACTCCACAGAGTTCAAATCCTGGAAGGACATGCAATAAACACATTGCATCCTCAACGCTTGTGTCGACAACGACACCCAATAAATCTGAATTCCTGCCATCCCTTGACAATCCTAGGATTTAACAATCCAACTCGGGAAGGCTATCACATAACTCGAAGGAAACACCAACAATGGAACACCTCAACCCACACAAGATAATTCCCTCCTCAAAGGGAGTCAACTAACTTCACGATTGTTTCTCATAACTTATCGTGCCATGGAGATTCCCAATCTCAAGGTGTTCAATCTCTCTCATCAGAGATTTAGCCATCCAAAATAGCATACTCTATGCTTGACAAAAAGAAATCATTAATTGGCATCCGTATACTCACCGGTATACCTGCCTAAGCATTGACATCACATGCATACTCAATGCACTTGGCTCGGGTATCTACAACATACCTCTAAGCCCCAAACACAACTGTCAATTCTGAGTCATTCCCATCTCAATAGAGGATGATAATCGACGATCAACAACACGGTGTGATTCCCAAGATCAACACCACACGTACCAACTCACCGAATCTTTCAAAGATTCCCAAATAGGTATAATACTACCTCCTTCCCCACAAGGGAAGTGCCATCGAACTCGAGATCCACAAGTCTCGAACCACTGTTCGGAAAAACTGGATACAATAACACCCATTGCATCCCAAATACACGGGTTCCCCAAATCGAGTCAACGACGACTTGATGACTCTCTTGTTGGTACTCCAACATTATGAGCTGTCCCAGACAAGTCCCTCAAAACAATAGATGTATAAACGTTCTCATGGGGTGTCACATGCCTCAACATCATGCTACAAAGGAACAATCAAAAGCCTGCCAAAAGCCTTCATCGTATCATCATATGATTCACCAAACTCTGTTCCATCGTGTAGTATCATGGCTCCAACAATCACACTATATCATTCCCCCCAATATCTGGCTAGCAAAACGTTGTCTCCATAGGCTCAATCAAGCCCACCAACAAACCATATGTTCCATCTCGGTATGCCATACCGAACAAACCGTTAGAGTACTGGGTCATCGCCCAACATATCTCTAAAATACCAAGCACAATGGACAACCCGGTGTCCTTGCTCACTTATGATACAATCATAATCCGTTAAAACTTATCCCACACCCTCAGGGTGGGTGTAACCATGTCTACCCTACATCACAACACAAGCGAGTAGTTTCCTCAATGACTACTCTTACCACCAATCACTTGGCCCTAGCCAAACCAACGAGCATACCCAAGGTATCATTGCTCGACAAAAGGTCTCGTCAACTAGTGACCCAGACTCTACCATGTGCTCACCATCGGCACTCAAACCATACGACTAAACACATAACATAAATGTATTAGCCATCAAACGATGCTACACGTCTACATAGAACATCAACTATGTCATCGTCATCCCGTGACGGCATATGTCAACATATGACATCCAACTAACATCGTCCAACACACGACGGTACATGGCAATACACGACATCCATAATCTCATCATCAACACATGGCATATATATAGCAACACATAGTATCCACAATAATACTAACACAAGTAATATGCCATACCTCATCGCTATCAAGATAGCGGAATACCTGTATCCGTCGCTCGATAATAGTACGTAGTCAGCACCCATCGCTCGAAGGCGGCAAAATCCTGTGCTGAGTACATAGCGGCACAATCCATCGCTATAGAATCGACGGCATGATACCTCGTCATATAATAAGTGGTATGAAACCTCGCTATACACCTGAGCACGAAAAATCGTCCACATAATAGCGGAAAGAGGCATCGCTATCAATACACATGGCGGCAAGAACCATCGCCAGTCAATATAGCGGCATGAACCATCGCTATCAATATACATGGCGGCAAGAACCATCGCCAGTCAACATAGCGGCATAAACCATCGCTATCAATATCCATGGCGGCAAGAATCATCGCCAGTCAACATAGCGGCATGAACCATCGCTATCAATATCCATGGCGGCAAGAATCATCGCCAGTCAATATAGCGGCATGAACCATCGCTATCAATATCCATGGCGGCAAAAATCATCGCCAGTCAATATAGCGGCATAAACCATCGCTATCAATATCCATGGCGGCAAGAATCATCGCCAGTCAATATAGCGGCATAAACCATCGCTATCAATATAGCTGATCCCTAGTCATTGTCACGGTAGTGTATTTTAATGCCCCTCGCTTATTTTCATATGGGCGGCATAGGATAACCTCGCTACAATGGACATGCGGCGCTCCCACCCCTCGCTTCACAGAGAGCGGCAAATACCCTTTCCTCGCCCCATATGACAACCACGCTCAAATGTGACATGCGGCGCTCCCACCCCTCGCTTCACATTTAGCGGAACCAAAACAAAAAGCGGCAAGCATTTAAAATCATCACTCATCCATAACAATGACTCATGGGATATTCACCAAGTATTCCATTTACACCTGCAATCACAAAGCATATGCCATATCCAATATACATCATCATGAGTGTATTTTAATGCACCTCGCACAAATGTGACACGCGGCGCTCCCACCCCTCGCTTCAACATTTGGCGGCAAAGCATTAAAATCATCACTACATGTACACATACATCCACAATGTATAAATCCATGATGTGTATAAAATGCAGGTTACCGTTTCGTGTCTTTCGACCATGGCCTTAGCCTTTCGCATCATAGTGTTCCTACAGGAACAATCACAACCCATGAGCATACAATAATCCATATTCCCACAATATGATTATAATGAGTAAATGCATAAACTATGAGTACAAAGTACTTCCTGTATCCCAATGCATTTCGATATGCTCCACCTGGTTGTCCCTGTGTCACAACTCACAATCATAATCAACAGGTTATATTATGATTCTATAGATGTCATGACATATAATCGTTTCACTATGATCACATATCACAAATGCACATAAGCAAAACAGTTGTGTCACACAACACTAGCTACTATCATGCATAAATATGTGATACTCATCCCTATCAGCATGTTCCAGGCCCTCAACAGCCCCAAAGAGCTAACCACTGCTCTGATACCACTAATGTAAGGACCCCAAGCCCTTAACCCTTAATTAGTGTATTAACCACTATGTGTGGCACATGCTTCTATAAATACTCAATCGGGAAGCTCAGATGATACTTACAAAATTCCCTTAACATTCAACGTTATAAGATCATCTCTACTAATATATAGACTCATAGAGTTGCCCATTACCATCCCCATTTTGCCACTTTTTACATTGTGGACTTTTATAAAAATTTGGGCAGAGTCTCCCCATAAATTGGGCTATCCCGAAACAAAAGCACATCACAATATATAGTTCCCGGCCAGGGAATACACAATACCCAACAGAATACTGAACACAAAGTAAATTCCCAGCCAGGGAAGGCACCACACATATGACGACATAAATGGGTCTCAACACCCACACAATACACTAACGACTCTCATATCATTAGCAATTCTACCACAATTGCATGCAACATATAATGAAGGAGAGAAAGGCTCATGCCTTTATATACAACCCATATACATGAATATCCATGCTCACAAGCGAGCATCATAAATGTGTATATAACCTCGGGTGTATATAAGTACTCTATACGATACCGTGCTCCATCAAGCCCTGGTACCACGATCCTGTGAGTGCATCCAATCAACAGCTCGAGCCCAGCTCCATAGCCATCGATGCACCTGTTCACCTGCCCCAACAGAGACAGCCCCCAACGGGGTGAGCATACCAATACACGAAATCTCATAATCACAATAATGAAATTCATAATTTACAACACAAGTAAATATTAATGAATTTTAAATGATACTCCCTGGATGGCAACATCCTCATCCGGGATTCCGTGTACTGTCCCTGTTCTCACAATCATCAAACTCATCAAATCTCATAAATCAGTAAATCAACACATTGATTTAACTCATAGCATGCCTGATTCTCAAGTATCAATAATCAATGATTCCAAGTTCATTATACATACAAATATAGATATCTCAATATCTAGTACTGATTTCTCAATTTCACTATCAATCATAGATAGCTCAAATGCCTAGCATTTATTTTACCAATTTCCCATTATACTTAGACATCTCACATGTCTTATAATGAGCACATGATCCCACGATCATTCTCAGGCATCTCAAATGCCGTACAATAGTCATATAGACTCAGTACCCCATATATATCAACATATGTATGTGCATATAGCCATACCCACAACCATCTAATGCAATTACAACACATTATGCATTTCACAATTTCTATCACATAAAGTAATGCTCGTACGTCGCACGTACCTTAAATCTCCGAAGTCCGAGCCAAACCTTGCTCGAGTTCCATGCTCTGAGGAACGATGTGCTAACACGATAAATTAATTCACAATTAATTACGAACATGCAACCCATGCTCAAGCACACCCACAACCCTCAAAATATTGTCAACACAAGACAATAACCAATATCGAAAATTGCTCAAGAATACTCCACAAATTCTCGAACCTTCACAACACAAATCGAACCCAATTAAACACCATAATTCATCTAAAATATGAATTAATCAATTAATAGCAAGAATCATCACCCTTGCCAAAAACCCCCAAATTTGAAATCCAAACCCCTAAAATTCGAACACAACATGCCTCCTTATACAACTAAGGCATGTAATAACCAACCCATAACAAGAATCGTCACAACCCTTCCAAAAAACACGATTTTCGAACTTAAACCCACGAAAAAGCATAAAATCGAACCAAACCCACCAACAGCAATAATTCGAACAAATCGAACACAAAAATGGCAGGGAATTGCACGAAAATAACGAAAAAGGGGTAAGGGAGGTTACCCAATCGAAAATCGGAAGAAATCGGACCAAAAACGAAGAACCCTAGAAATTGGGGATCGGCGCACTTCCGCAAAATCCGACTTCCACACGCGATGAAACTTCGAATTGATGGAGGGGAAAGCTGCGTCTCGTCGGGACGAAGCCGGCGGCGGGTCGCACGCGCCGAACGGCGGCCGGACGGCGGCTGGCGCGGCGCTTGAAGCTGCGTGGGTCAGGGAGATCGCGGCTGACGGGAAAGGGAAGAGAGAGAGAGACGGGTGAGGTGCTGAAAAGCTTCCAAATAATTAAATCTCGGGTTCAACTGGTATTTATAGCAAAAATACCCCGAAATACTAATATCCCCACAAATACATCATGATTCATTAAAAATCATCTGTTTTCAAAAATTCTCTCTCTAACTCAAAAACCCCCTACCGGTGCCCACACACAGCACTCGAGATTCTGAGTCACACTAAAAACCTAACTCACAGGTTTTCACCGAAATGAGAATACGATCTCAACCTCGGGATCCCACGATCCCAACTACTCAAATAGACGAGCCCAGAAGGCCCAACACTTCGATTAAACTCCAATTGCCACGTAAAACAACCTTACGGGTTATTAACACTCCGGGATTAACATCCCTAATCTCAGGTCATCACACTTCCTTAGCCACTCCTCCCTTTGGCTTGAGTGCAGAAGCATGAGGCTTAGATTTAACAAAGACTTTCTTGTTCTTCTTAAAGCCTTTTGCTTTAGCCTTTCCCTTGCTCTTATTCACAATAAGAACATTAGTGGGCTTAGACTTCTTTGAGTTTGCTTCATATGTTCTCAACATACAAAGCAATTGCTGTAGAGTCTTTTCGATTTCAATCATATTGTAATTCAAGACAAATTGACTGTAGCTATCAGGCAACGATTGCAAGATTACGTCAGTGGCCAACTCTTGGTCCAATGGAAAACCCAGCTTGTAACACCCGTAAAATATTAAGGCATGTATTATAAGAAGATTAAAAAAAAAAATAATAATAATAATAATAATAATAATAATAATTTAAATAATTACAGAAAATAATAAAATTTAGTTTGTCAAATTTAATCTTTGACCAACTTAATTGGGAATTCCAATCGATCATGTTAGTGGGGAATTTTAAGAAAAAATAAAAATGAAAAGGAATGAAATGGATTTCCACAATTAAAACTCTGTATACGTGCCTTATAAATCTTGTAACAAGAGATGAGTCATTTCTTAGAAACGAAGGGGAAGAAAAGAAACGAGAAGATAGGATCGAAATTGAGCAAAAATGAGAGAACACAAAACGTAACCCAAGTCTCTTGTTTATGCTATTCTTAAGCTTCAGATTTTGTAGAACTCAAAAGTTAACAGCAAGATTTTCTGGATTGTGCTGCTAGAGACCAGTCAAGGTGAGGATCCCTAAATTTATTCATTGTTAATCGAGGAAATATGAGCAACATGGTTCCTTGAGGCTGTAACTAAAATGTGTAGTTTAAATGAAATATTCCTACTAGTTTTACATAAAATCAAGACTGATGGATGAAGTATGATTTGAATCCCTTATTGCAAATTGTTAGTGAATACATACAGTATCCCTAAATTAGAACTAGTAGTCTTCTTTGTAGTTATAATGAATAATATAACAAACTATTAAATTAGTCTTTGTATAAAAGTGATTGTACGTCCACTTGGATTTATGAATTCCTTGTGTGAAAGTGTTTGAAATCTATTGAAATTAGGCACTGTATTGTGGAGTCATTAAAAAGTAATGGCAAGAATTCCTAAATTTCTTAAATATAAGAAACTCTACATGAATCGAGGCTTGTGAATGAGATTTTATAAGTTGTCACATGGTATGCTATTTAGTTTTGTACAAGAGTAAGCTGTTGTTGTAATCTGGATTATCCACTATGTTTGATGCTCATTTCGCTAGGAAGACATATACAATTATACCAATTTGCTGTTTATACTAATTTTCTTGTTAACTTTCACTTGTCAGACAGATTCAATAACTTCTGACATTGTTTTTAGCTAGTAGCGGGTAGAAGTCAGGTGGGAAGTTGGATATTGTAATCTTTTTATTCCACCAGTCAGGGTACGTTCTGTCTGAATAAGAGCAGTAAATTATCCTTGAGTAAACTTACTGATCGAATATCATTAAATGAAAAAATTGAGAATATGTGATGAATTGATGAGTTGAGATATAATAATGATATTATGGTATATGATGAGATGAGATATAATGATGAATGATTGGATATATGTTATAGATGTGGTTGATGTGGACTGATGAGTCCAGGAAAATGGGCCAGTGGATGAAATTTCTGGTCCTGATATCATAAATACGGATGATATGGACTGACGAGTCCTTGATGTAAGCCAAGTGGATGACATATCTGGTCTGATGGTAGTGAATGCATTGCGATGCATTTCATATATAGATTATGAGATGATATGATGTAATATTGGACATCGTAATTAGATTATATTATTATTGTCTTGTTTGATAGGATTAGTTCCGAGGTAACAGAACAATGTCTTATTATTTGTTAAATTGTTGAATTATATTGATGAGATGTTACGATTTGTATAATTTATGTTGGTATTTTGATAAGAACGTACTAGGGCGTTAGCTCACCCTTTTATGGGTTTTGTTTTTCAGGTGACAGGACTGGTACTAGTGGACGGTGTCAGAGTTAGACTAACGACGTGATATAGGGTAGAGCCCACTAGTTTCTAGTGTTTGATATTACTGGACGAATATACGTTTGATGTCCAATAGGTTTAAGAGATTTTATGTTTATGTTTATGGTTTAAGAGATTATATGTTTATGTTTATGTTTGTGTTTATGTGATGTTGATTAGCATCTCGATCAGGTTTGTCAAATTTTATTTATGATGGAAAGTATTTACTTTGGCGATAGTGGGCCTGTCATCAATTGCTTAGGATTGTGATATTGGATTCTGATATTTATAGTCGAGATCCTGTCTGTTTGTTGTTTGATTTATTCCGGCTCAAATATATTATACATCATCAAGTGGTTAGTCTTGGTTTTAGGAGGGCCCCAGTGTGTCTGGTTCATATTTGTTTTTTTAAAAAAAATTAGCCGGAATATGATTGCTTGATTATTGATCGTGATTAAATGTATTAATTGCATGCTAATGTGAGATTAGCAGGAGGGGCCCTATACAGCTTCTCAAGATTCTCAATATACCCAATCATCTTCAGTACATGAGTTCCAACAAGGCTTCCTTCTACCATTCTGCACTGAAATAATGCTCTAGAGACATCATATCTCTCTTGTCTAGCTTGTTGTTGGTAGAGTTGCTTTAAGTGCTCGATCATATCGAAGCACCTCCATTTCCTCATGTTGCTTCTGAAGCTCAGAGTTCATGGTGGCAAGCATAAGGCAACCAACATCAAGTGCGTCATTTTGATGCTTCTTGTAAGCATCCTTATCGGTTTTAGCGGCCGTAACGGGAGGTTCCTCAGCAGGTAAGGGCTCCTCTAGGACATATTGTTTTTTCTCTTGTTTGAGGACAATCCTCAAATTCCTATATCAGTCTAGGAAATTAGTCCCATTCAGTTTGTCCTTCTCAAGGACCGATCGCAATGATAGTGTGCTAGTTACGTTGTTTGATGCCATGGATATCTACAATATAAATATGCAAAATAAGTTTATGATTATAATCATTTAATAAGGTCTTATATTAAATGACACTCCCACTATATTGTTTAAAATATCAACCCTCGAAAACTTAGTGGGCCAAGATCCATATTTCAACTAATCCTGAGTTAGCTTTGGCTAATCACCCAGGACTCGATTATTTAGGTAGACAACACTTTGTCAATTACATCACATGTAATTCTTGGATGGATGGACGAACAACACTTTGTTCAAATTCATCTAATGAATTATTATCCAACCCCATGCCTCTAGGTTCCCAATCCTATTGAGATAACCTAGTTA
This sequence comes from Haberlea rhodopensis, assembly GCA_907163345.1. Classification (NCBI taxonomy): domain Eukaryota; kingdom Viridiplantae; phylum Streptophyta; class Magnoliopsida; order Lamiales; family Gesneriaceae; genus Haberlea; species Haberlea rhodopensis. Next base: position 2,818,707 of record CAJQUN010000042.1, on the reverse strand, counting down.
AGTCGAACCAAATTTTAAAATAACACGGATATCACTTTTATCATTTCGCGCCTTACTAAGATTGTCACGGTGCTTTGCTTTGGCAAACCCACACATGTTCAATCGAAGTCTTGACGAGTATTTTTAATTGGAAGGCATCTTGATTGACTTAATATTATAGGAGAGATTTATTGATCTCATGATTTTATTAATATTGAAAATATGTCTGGTACATATATGAATATATACATATCTACATATATGTATACATATCTACATATATCTCATATATGTATGAGATGCATGTTTATTTTAACGATAAACATGCATCTCATACATCAACATAAAATAAACGTGACATGGTTATAGCCCCAACTAATGATTTTCTCAAGCCAATAAGAAAATACTAAAAGGTCAACCTAAGGTAACTTCTTCAAGCACCTCTTTGGCTCCATTTTATGAATGACCTCCTCATCCCGGATCCTTGGTCCATTTTCATTGATCTCCATCAACAAAATAAACTATACTATATAACAATTACATGATATAGAGAATTCCTCGAGTTACATTCGAGGGAAACATAGGGGAGGGATAACATTTAAAATAGAGAAGGCACGACACACAGGCCGTATTAAATTACAAACATTCACAACATCCTATCTAATAGGTCATATGGCTATAACAATTAATGAATTAAATTCTAAACATTTTAAAATTTAATTCTAATTAAAACTGTAAAATAAAATTTTATAAAATTATCGTACGCTCGGGACATCACATGCCACGGATACTTGGCGCGCCTCAAGCCATGGACTTGCTAACCCTAGCAAGCCCACGGTTGCAGCCATGTCTCGGTCCAAGGTTCGAAAACCTAGCATAACCCACGGCCCAACCATGCACGAGACTAGGGTTCGAAACCCTAGCCATGTCGGCGGCGGCTTGGAGCTCCTCGAACCAAAAAGGGTTCGAAACCCTAGTTACACGGCGGCGGCGGCCGAGAGCCATGGTGCCAAGGGTTCGAAACCCTAGCCCTTTCGCGGCGGCTCGGCCCATGCTTGAGCCAAGGGCCCGAGACCCTAGCTCCATGCGGCGGACCGTGAGGATCATGTGAGCCAATGGCTCGGTTTTGATCACGAATTATCATATACTTCGATCCGTCAATTATATCACATATAATATTGCGATAATTCCCACAAAATCGATTAATACATATCATATATGAATTAAACAGTTTTAAAGCATGTAAAAGATTCAAAACATGATTAAACAATTAATCACATAAATCCGATATGAGCTTTGAACCTGGCTCTGATACCACTGTTAAGGAATCCATCAAGCAATACGCAGCGGAAAATTAAATTTTGGATTCCTACCAAGGACCTATACAAAGTAATCATACCGAGATTTATAAGAATCATACCCTTGTAGCGTGTTTGTAGCAGAATCCTCGTTGCAAGACCACGAGTCACGAACAAAGATTTGCACCTTTGTCTCTACGGTATCCACACGATCAAATCGAAAAAGGGTATTCAAGAACAAGTTGCTAGACTCGTTCTTAAACCAAAACTGAACTCACGGTTCACAACCGATCAACGACGACCGTTCAAAAGCACCACGATCCCACGGCGGCTGCGGCGTGTTGGGTGCAATTGAGGCGGCAGCCGAGAGCTCCTCTTGGTGGCTATTAGGTTTTAATAAAAATTAACCCCTTAATTATAACCTTGTTAGTTTATATATATTAGATTAGATTTAATTAAAAGGCTTTCCAAAAGCCTTATTGGCCCATACCCAATATATTAATTAAATCCATATATCTAATATTTGTAATTAAGACTCTTTTAATTAATTAATTCATCCAATGAATTTTATCTCCCTTTATTGATTTAATCTTTTGTGTGACCCGATAGGATCTTGCAATGTTGGCAGCGACATAAAATCTAATTTTATCTTATAACCAATGAGCGGTATCTAGCAACACATCAAGGCTACCCAAATTACAAGAATGTCATTGACTCGACATAACCTACGGACTGTGATAATATTAACCATGTAACTTAATCCCCTTGTCCAATGTGTTTAGATTGAACACGAGTCATGGAATAGTCATACTCGTATATTCAATCTTTTATTTCTTGATCCCCAAGTAGAACTAGAATAAACGAATAAGCTCGATATCACATATCGACTCATTCGAGCACGACCATGCATTTTAGTCTTACTTGATCAAGGGCCCAAACACTTCTCCTGTTATATAGGAGGGACAAATCCTTTCTTGATCACTCAACACCCCTCTACATAATTCGTGGTGTATCCAATGATTGTCTTTATAGTTTACCCTGTTATAGGTAACGTTTGACATATCAAGATACATGACTCCTAATGTTGGGATCTCTGGTGATCTCAAGTCGTAAGGATTACATACATTATTATTACTATGAGAATTGCTTATGACGTTCATATAACTATCCATGTAGCATTCTCATGGTGGGTCTGTCCAGTACATCGTTCTCTAACATGTACCCATGTGTTGATTTGATATCTCATATCTATGAACAATTCATCAATCAAAATATACTAGTCTCAATGCATTATCATTATGCCGATTCATGATAACACTTGACTAGGGACAGTCTTTAAGAACAATACAATATTATTCTAAGGACATTAACTTATATATTAATTCATATTACACAGATACTCGAATAATATATAATAATGAATTGCCATTAACAAAATCATAATACATTGTATGTCATAAACAATCATCTAATGAGTTGTCTTATGGCATATCCCAACACCTTACACCATTGGTATCAATTTACTTCTCAATTTGCGCTCTGCTCAATCCAAGATCCTGACTGGTCGTTCCACATACGACACATCTTTATCCAACTGCACTTCAGATGGTTATAATACATGACTCAGTACCTGGTTCATATTTCCTCAATTACGAAACATGAAACACATCGTGGATGCTACTCAATGCTGGAGGTAGTGCCAATCGATATGCTAACGTACCAATACGTTGCAACACCTCATAGGACCAACATATCGTGGTGACAACTTTTCCAGGCATACCAAATCGTACCACACCTCGAAAAGGTGAGATTTTCAAGAACACTCTGTCACCAACTTGAAATTCAAGTGGTCTACGTCGCTTATTCACATAAGCGGCTTGTCGATCCTGAGCACTTTTTAATTTCAATCTGATCCAGTTTCACTTTCTCCTCCATTTCACGTATCATATCTAGTCCATTTAATGAAGACTAATCACCATCATCCCAATACAATGACGATCTACATCGTCGCCCATACAGTACCTCAAATGGTGCCATCTGTATACTAGTTTGATAACTATTATTGTATGAAAATTCCACTAATGGCAACGAGTCTTGCCAAGAGTTATCAAACTCCAATACACACACCCGTAACATATCCTCAAGCATCTGTATCGTACGCTACGTCTGTCCTTCTGTATGAGGATGATACGCTGTACTCAATCGTACTTCAGTTCCCAGTGCTGACTGTAATCCTTCCCAAAAATGAGAAGCAAATTTCGGATCTCGGTCCGATACAATTGAAACTGGTATTCCATGTATTCTCACAATATTTTGAATGTATAACCGAGCCATCCTCGAGTAAGCAAACGTCATACTGTATGGTAAAAAGTGAGCTACTTTTGTCAGTCTGTCAATGACTACCCAAATCGTATCAAAGCCAGAAGAAGTCCGTGGCAAATGGGTTACAAAATCCATTGTAATATGTCCCATTTCCATTGAGGAATCTCTAAACTCATCAATTCACCTCATGGTCTTTGTCTCTCGGCTTTCACCTGTTGACAAATTAAACATCGTCTCACAAACTCAAGCACATCATGTTTCATGCGTTTCCACCAGAACTGTGTATGCAAATCGTTGTACATTTTCTTTCCTCCAGGATGTATACTTTATCTACTACAATGAGCACATTGTAGTATTTATTGGCGTAGTCCCAAAGAAGCAGGTACTACCCAAAATTTTCTATATTTCAGACTTCCATCACTTGCTATCACAAACTGAGATGTTTGTCCTTGACGTATAATTTCTTTCAAGTGTTGTACTTCATCATCAGTGGTTTGTGCCGTTATGATCTTCTCAAAGATATTGGGTTCAACCAACAATGTTGATACCCTTACTGACATTGTCACTGCATCAAACTCATATCCCAATGTACAACAAGAAGTCATCAAAGCTGACAAGTGAATCATGTCATTAGCAGTGTTTTGTACCTTTCGACTTAAGGCATCCGCTGTTAGACTGGCCTTTTTGGGATGATATTCGATCTCACAATCATAATCTTTTAAGAGATCTATCCATCTCCTTTGCCTCATATTCAACTCTGTCTGTGTAAATAAAAACTTCAAACTTTTATGATCAATATATATGGTAAACGACGTACCATATAAATAGTATCGACATATCTTCAATGCAAAGACTATGGCTGCCAACTCCAGATCATGCATAGGATATGGCATTTCATGTGGCTTCAGTTGTCTTGATGCATAAGCCACAACATGTTTATCCTGCGTCAATACACAACCTAAACCAAGTAATGATGCATCAATATAAAGAGCAAACCTGTCATGCTCTGATGGAATAATCAGCACCGGAGCAGTAGTTAACCGATGTTTAATTCCTGAAAGCTATGCTCACATGCCTCTGACCATCTAAATGGTACTCCATTTTGTGTCAGCTGTGTTAATGGTTTGGCAATTGTTGAAAAGCCTTCAACAAACTGTCTATAGTATCTTGCCAAACCCAAGAAACTATGAATCTCTGGCACAAAAGTCTAATGCAATGAAGAAGACAATCCGCAAAGGACAATGGGATAAGATGGCACTTCTATCTTTTTCGAATCTACTGATATACCATCTCTGGAGATCACATGTCCCAAAAATCCTACACTGGTCAACCAAAACTCACACTTACTAAGTTTGGAGTATAAGTGATGTGTTCTCAATAGTCGCAACACCAGATGCAAATGTTGGACATGCTCTATTTCACTCCGAGAATAGATCAGTATATCATAGATAAATACAATGACAAATTGATCAAGTTATTCCCAAAAAAAATTGATTCATCAAACTCATGAAGACAGCTGGAGCATTCGTCACACCAAATGTTATCACTAGGAACTCATAATGTCCATAGCGAGTTCTGAATGCTATCTTTTGCACATCGCTTTCCCTCACACGTATATGATGATAACCAGATCGTAAATCAATCTTCGAATATATCATCGATCCCTGCAACTGATCGAACAAATCATCAATACGGAGAAGAGGATATTTATTCTTTGTCTATAGTCAATGCACAGTCGCATCAACCCATCTCTCTTCTTGACAAACAATACAGGAGCACCCCAAGGAGATACACTATGGAGTATGTATCCCTGTCCAATAAATATTGCAAGTGAGTTTTCAACTCTCTCAGTTCAGTTGGTGCCATACGATATGGTGCTCGTGATATCGCAGAGGTACCAGGTACCAATGCCAAATTCCACATCTCGACTTAGTGAAGATCCAGGAATCTCTTCTGGGAATATATCTGCGTACTCTGCAACCACTGGTATATCCTCTACCATTCTTTCCACTTTCTTTTCCGCTACATCCATAGCGTAAATCATATATCCCATATGTCCACGTTCTAACAAAAGTGACATTCGAATAGCAGATATCAAAGGAATCTTTGCACGCGATCCCTGTCCATAGAAGATCCATTGGTTTCCACTTTCATAATGAAACCTCACTGTCTTCTGACAACAATCCACAATAGTTTGATATTTACTCAACACATCAATACCGAGAATACAATCAAAATTCATCATATCTAACACAATCAAATCGGCCTGTATTCCATAATCAGTATCAAACTGAATAGCACAATCAGACACACTCTGACAAGTCATCACAGTAGTTCCCATGGGTGTCGAGACATACAGGGGCATCAATAGTGGAGACGAGCATATATGACACCGGTCAAGAAAAGCTTGTGCAATAAATGAATGTGATGCACCAGTATCAATCAATATAAAAGCCGGATAAGTAAATAAACAACACTTACCAGCTATCACATCATCAGGAGCTGCCTCTGCTTGCTCCTTGTTCAGTGCATACACCTGAACCTGGGGCGGTCATGCTCTCTGTCCCCCACCAGTCCGTGGTATAAATTGTGGTATCTGTTGCACTGTACTCTCTGACACATTTCCTCTACCATGTGGTCTTCCAACTTGAGGATAATCTCGTATTATGTATCCCACCCTTCCGTATCAGAAACAGATTTGACCATCAATATGTGGGCAATCTTGTTTATAGTGTGTTCCTCCACAATTAAAATATTGCAAACCTCGACCACTGCTATTACTACTACTACTGCCTTGGGACTGTCCCATGGCACCTCGTTCGCCGCCTTTCTACATCGCATACCGCTTCCCACCAAATCTAGAGGAAGATGCACCTCCTCGTGATAATTTAAACGGCTCCCCTCTGGGTCTCATGCTATCTGATGTAGGTTTTTGGGATTGTCCTACATTCTTATAAACTCCAACACCAATCTCAGCCATCTCGGCTCCAGTCAGCGCTTCCTCAAACGAAGCAGGGTTATTAAAAATCATCCTATCAAACGACTCAGGCCTTAAGCCTTTCACAAACTGTCGGATCTTTGCTTTAGTGTTTGCAGCGATATGCGGTACATATCTTAACAATGAAGAATACTGCAAAGCATAATCAACCACTTTCATGGTTTCCTGTTTCAGAGTAGTGAACACATATTCTTTCATCTGTCTCGCAGCAACAGAGAAATAATGCTCCAAAAAACGATGTCAAAACACATCCAGTCAATCACTTGTCATTGAGCTATCAATTCTATCAGTATTGCCTTCCACCACAGCATCGCTTTCTTTGCCAATTGAAACTCAGCCAAACGTAACCAGGCTGACTTGGCACATGGTGCTAACACAAAGATCTATATAACACGTTCTAACCATTCTTTCGCGTGTTCCCCTGATTCAGTACCCTCAAAGCAAGGTGGCTGATAACTCAGAATTGCGTTAGTGTCAACTCCCCAGGTAACAGTACATGTTCTACTGGCCCTTGGCCTACAGGTGGTGGTGGCACATGTGTAATGCCTAGACATTAGTCATCCATATGATTGGGTAATTATGGAAGAATTACGGTATGATGTGGACTCGGGTTAAGGTTGAACCGAGTATGAATGACCAAATGACAAAAAGGACTAATTGTTATTGTGCAATGAATGAGACATAATGGGAACCAATGAAATGATGTTCATGTGTGATAAATCAAGTATGATATGAAATGTCATGAAATAGAACCAATTGTATGGCATTGCTAGACTTGTATGAGTTGTGGAGTGAGATATTACTTTGCTATGCATTTAACATGCATTTGAGAGGGGTTCATTTGAATGTGCATTTGAGTTGGAGGTGAATATATATATACAAAATCAGATGTCATACACATACAACACCACAACTCACCTACCACATCTATACAAAAGCTCTCTTGTACCTTTATCTTCTTTGCTTGGTTCTAGCTTGGAAGCATGTTCAAAATGAAGTATGTGGTAAGGAGAAGTTGCATGCTCTACTTTATGTAGTTAGTTGGCGTAATAAATTTGTTATGGTGCTTTATATGCCAATCAAGAAGCATGTGATTTGTTGGAAGAAAGATAGAATTCATATGTTGGTGAATTCAATGAACTAAGTTGTAATCTGTTGAAAACATGTTTAGATCATGATATATAGTTGTTTTATGATGTTTTGAGAGTATGATTTGAGGTAAAAGAGGTACACCATGAAGATAAGCATAAAAAATCGCCATGTTCTGATTTTGACAGAGTATAGCGATCGGTCGCTAGGAAGGTAGCGATCGATCGCTCGAAGAAAATGTGGTTAGCGATTGATCGCTGAAGAGTACCGATCGATCTCTAGAAGGCCGAAACATTTTGTGAAAATTCAACTTAAATAGCGGCGATCGATCGCGAGCATTGACCGATCGATCGCTAGGGTATAAAAACTTGTAACGATCGATCGCTAGACACGACCGATCGATCGCTAGTATGAATGTGTTGAAAATGTTATATTTTGTTAAAAGTTTGATGGTGGAGCCTATTTTAACATGGTATATTGTTGATATTTATGTATCACCATCACATGGACATGATCGAGAGGTGGTTATTCATTGACGCCTCTATGTTATATTTGTTGTACAACACAACAAGTACGTGTTGACGTACGAGTAATGATATTCCATCTATGATCATTATATCCTGATATATGATGATGGTGTATTATTGATTTAGATATGAGATGGATATGTTGTTTATTGAGATATGAGATGTGATTGGTGCTATGAGGCACGATGCTATTGAGGCATGTGAGTGGTGTTGTGAGGCACGAGGTGATTGAGACTTACAGTTGATGCCACGATAGGAATGCCATTGTTGGGCATATGCTTTGGCTGTTATACATGTGAGGACAGTTATATGATATGTGCTGCCAATATGGGCCATGAAGGCTGAGCCACTGACATATTGAGCTGAGATAGGCATATCATATCGGTCCTGTTGCCATTGTTGGGCATGCTGTACATATGTTGTTGAGAGTGATGCCACGATAGGTATGCTATTGTTGAGCATATGCTTTGGCATGAGAGGTATACTCCGGTTGAGTATATGCTTGGACTGTTATAATGTGTGAGGACAAAAATATGATTTGTGCTGCTAATATGAAGATGCATGGAGGTTTCACTTACATATTGAGCTGAGATAGGCAAATCATATATGTCCCGTTATAACAGGATGCTGGATGAGGCATGTAATGACATATTTGCATATTGTGTTATGAAGTATGTACAGGGATATGTACAGGAACAACCAAAGAGGAGTATTGCAAATGCATAATTTACAGGAAGTTGTTTATAGTGTATTGATGCATTATCTTGATGTTATTGTGAACATCATTTCAATACTCATATTTTGTATGGTTGTTCTGTAGGGACTCATAGCTGGGGAGAGCTGGGTTTGTGAGTCAACCTTCTGCTGCTAGACGTGAAACTGGGCGAGATTTGTTGGTTTGTAATATGTAAACGATACACAAGATGTAATGTATATGAATAGTGTAAGTGGAAGACATAGTGAAAAATCTCAATCAGTAGTGATATTATCTTAATCCTGTTTACGTAGAATGTCTTTTACGTAATTGGCCATTTAATTAAGGATTAAGGTGACGAGGACCCCACATTAGTGGTATCAGAGCAATGGTTAGATGGCTGGGATGAACAAGGGTAAAGGAATTGATTTAGGGAGAGGCATAGTCACTTGAAAGCATGTTATATCCTTCATGTTGTATAGGATGTAGTGCTAACATGCTTTATGTGTTTCCTTGTTGTTGTTAATCCTTGTTTTGCAGTATGGTGATATGCCTTGGTATACATTCCCAAGAATGTCAGAGGGGGTGGTGTAAGTGTCAGGTGATGAAAGTCAGTTTGTGATATCGTTTCCAGTGGGCAATGTCCAGGGGAAATGAGATAAGTGTATCTAGAAGCCTTGCCAGTCTTTCAGTTTGTGCACGATATATGTGCTAAAATACAGAGCTGGACACTGAGGAGTAAGTTGAGGAGTGGTTGGAGCGTGGTGACCAGATTTTGGTGTCAGCTCCATGAAATCAGTGTGATTGAGTCTGTGACTGGTAACTGATGGTAGAATGAGATGTTTTCAGATTGTGCTTTTCATGGTTTTGTTGTTATCAGACAGCTCGATGAGTGTCCGATTATGAAACAAGAGATGAATGCATATGAAGTTGTTTTGTTCAGTTTTTGTTCTTGTTGAACGAAGTGTGTGAGGGGGTTTAAGGCCTCAGTTGTATGATGGGCGTTATTGTGAGTAACCGATGTCAGTTAGTATATGTCGTGAGCTGGTACCTGTTGGAGCTGATACACACCGTATGAGATTTCGGTGATGATATCCACTGAGTATTGTGTGTTCTCAGTTTTCTGTGTCATGATGAGTGTATGACAGACGATGGGTACTAATACCATCGTTATGATGGGTGATGAGAAAGACATAGATGGATGTCTCTATGGGAGTCTGCGACTAGAATGGCATGTGTGACATACCATTGTGTGTCTTAGATTGACACGAGAAAACTCAGTTGGATATGTTTGCTTGCGAGATGTATTGTTATGGCATTTGGTGCCCTGCATAGTCGGATGTGCTCTATGTGTGCCGAGTCATATTTTTATGTGTCTATGCATTGAGTTGGTTGATATAGACATTGCATGTGTATAGCAATGTCGGGATGAACATAGATAATTGTGAGACGAAGACACATGTCACTACTGTCTCAGGTATGATGATTGAGCTGTCTTGGTGGATGCTCAGATATGCGTATTTTGCGGGAAGTGCAAGGGGGAAAAGGATGTTCTCTGATCTCGTATGCATGTAGTCTCATATGGACTTCATGATGGGAATAATGACATCATGATGGGAGTCAAGAAAGGGTTGTGTAGTAGTAGCATGTGTTAGTGTGAGGAATGATCTAGTATCCTGGACTGACTCACATGGTGGTGGTGATGTGCACACCTGATGCAACCAAGGGATCTAACCATTCGATGGAATGTGAATATCGAGTATGCATTGTATGATGTGACAACAAGAACTTATTGTCCACATGGTATGGTTATGATAACATGTTTGTACTTGAGATGTGAGCTGTATCTACAGTGTATTCTTCACCAGTTTGTGTTGTGAGTACGACCGACTTGTGTTGTGCTTGACGTGTATGAGATGGCCGTGAATATGATGGAGCTGGTTACTCTGTTGAGTTAATGGAATGTGAATTGTGATCTCCATTGAATTGAGTGTACACAGGGGATGTGCTGGTGACTTGTAACCAGGCCGTATTTGGTCTGATAACACGATATTGTTCAGTTCTAGTATCGCACCACTACGGGTGTAATTGTATGGTTATAGTGACGTACTTGCTTTGACAAGCACGATACCATTTTGGTATTTGTTTCAGAGACATTGTATCGATTCAGTATGGCCGTCAGTATGTTTTATGTTGTTACGTCCCAAGCATTGTGGACTGTATATTCATTGCATACCAGATGTAAGAATGATTTGATAGGAGTAATCGTACACTATGAGGTATGTATTTGAATTGTACTATGTAGTACAAGTGTCATTGCTAATGCGGGTTGAACATATGATGTTTCCTCGTATGGCAAACTATCATGACATCGCTAGTTGATAGCATTCATAGTATTGGTGAGTTCTTGTGATATTGAAGAACTGAATGCGTGAAACGTTGTCTGAACCGTGTGGAGTTTAGTGCATCAATCCATGTGGAAGTTGGATTGCATATGTTTGACTTAACAGTCTTATGAATGCATTTTATGTGGTTGTTTCAGACTTGGCAGTTGTATATGCATGATGGGTTTTCTGGTACGAAAGGAAGCATGAAAATTCCTGTTCTGACTCTTTCATGTTGTTGAGTTATTGTGATGTCGTTTGTTCTTCGGTGTATCTTTACCATCTTGTTTGATGGAGATATCCAGGGTGAATTGAGCTTGGAATACCAGTATTCTCGATGTGTTTCTTTGTCATTGAGTACGCTGTATATGTGAACAAGTGTATACTGGTTGAGAATCGAGCCGTGTGTATCACGTACTGGATCTCTTAATTTTGTGGAATCCTTTAGAATAGTAGTCTCGAGGGCATAGTTGATACAAAGGAAGGTAATAATAGAAATGCAGAACATTTCTGGGTACCTGTGCTATCGATTCATGTCAACTATGTGGAGAATATGATGTCAGATATCAAAGTGATCATTGTGATGGACTGAATGACTCACAAAGATCAATGAGGCATGACGAGGTTGTGCTGAGTTGTGTATGTACCAGAGTGTTGTGCAGGGTTCTGGTGGACACTATATGTTTGGTATACCGTGTTATGAGTATGACGGTCAACTACTGCAACCAAGATCTCATGTGTGAGCCTACACCGTGAGGATAGTTGAGTCGTCGTGTTGTTTGTGTTGTTGCATGACTGAGGGTTGCTCGCTCTCGTTAGCAACTGATCTACCTTATACTGTGCTAGTTCCATTAGTTATGGACTGGGAGAGAGGTTGGGTGCAAGGTTGATAGACTGTGTTAAATGGAAACATTGTGGTTGACACGTTGTATACTTGCAGTGTCAAACACAAGTTATTAAGATGTGAGAGCGGTGATAGCTCTGTTTACATCTGCTTTATGGAGATAATAGTTTGGAAAGTACTACTGAAGTACTGGAAATTGGTGAGAGCAAGATATGTTCACCTAATTGTTGGTGTGGGAGAATCTCTGTCTATACGAGAGTGGAGTGAAGATGAAGTCCTCAAAGTTGAAGTTGGTTGTCTGATGTATATTTGACGTGATATTGTATCGTTGGTGTCCAGAGAAAGGATTTGTAAAGCAAGTTGAGTACATGTGTGCACCAAGCAAATACAATGAATGGGCAAGTTGTGACTTAATGATGACACTTGGTACGATGGTGGTGTGATAAGTGTATTTTATACACTTATATTTCCTCTTATTTTGCATGATTTAGTGTTAGTTTTCGATCAGAATTACACTTTTGGGTTTGTTCTGTGTTGTTTTGCAGGAATCCAAGGAATTAAGCATTTTATTATTAAAAGATGTTGAAAAATACATAAATGTGACAAGAATTCAAATTGGGACTCAACAGTGAAAAATCGTGCACCGGGATAGAATACATGTTGCACCATAGCGCCACTTATGCAACAAGATTTTATTAAATATTTTCGGGAGCATACTTCATGTGAATTTGGATGGAGATATTGCAAAATTCCGGAAGAAAAATCTGATGAGATTGGGAAACAAAATATGATGAGATTATTAAAGATATCATTCAATTTGATTGGAGGAATAAAATGCATCGAGATTCACGGATGAAACATGATTTGGATTGACCAACATAGGAGGATTTTCATTGGCTAAAGAGGGAAAGTACACGCATAAAGGAAAGCTGGAGATTTTGATACAAATTAACGTGAAAAGAAAGACAGAAGAGGAACCAAAGAGATATTAATTTAAAGGGGAACTCTCGTGAAAAAGAGGAGTTTTACAAGAGAGAGATGATCGGATACAGATTTACACGGAAAATAATTGCTGGACGTAAGTGAAGAGACGCAAGACGTGAAGAACGTGCGAGAGCAGTACACAACCGAGGGAAATAAAGAGAAGGGGAGGAGATCATTCGAGGCGGCGTGCTTACACCGAAGGGCATAGATTTTGACGACGGAGAAGACGACGACGACTACCGGAGACGGAGGGCCATCTTCATATTCGTTTGAATATCTCTTCCCTTATGTTTATGATGATTAAAGACATGTCTATGTGTTTATTTAATGTATTCATGAACTAATTTATTATTCTAGAGTTAGACGGATCTTGACTTGAAGTTTATTTGGATTTCCGTATGGTTTATTTATGTTTTCCTGTTCCTAATGCTTTTAATCTACTGGCCATGGATTGAATGATTCCATATTCGTGATCTATCACTCGGGAGAGGGGGTTGTGAATAGGAAAGAAGGAATTCGTATCGTGTTAGTTATATTGTTCGGAAGGCCTATAACTCCATAGAAGTCGTCAAAGGAATTACTGCGCTTTTACAATTGTTTGATAATTAATCTTAGATAGGGATATCAAGATTAATGTTAGATAATTACTTCTGCTTAACACCCGGGAGGGGGAGTAGAAACAAGTAAGAATTCTCGGCTAGTAAACTAGGAAAACACGACATAGTGGATAGTTGAGTGAAGTCGAACCTCTAGAATCCGTTCTCATTGATTTTCTCCACTTAAATTCTTCATCTTGCTAATTTATTTATTTTAGTAGATTAATTTAATAATTATGCTATCGGTTGTCTAAATAAAGTCGAGACTATTCTAATTACAGTACTTGGTGTAACTTAATTTTCAATCCCTGTGGGTTCGACATCCGTATTTCAAAATTCTATACTAAAACTTGACACCGTACACTTGCGGTACGTTTCACACGCATCAAGTTTTTGGCGCCGTTGCCGGGGATTGATATAATTTTGTTTACTGATACTGTTACCAAGTAGTCTTGATTTTAATTTAGAATTTTATTTGATGTTTTTCTTGTGAGGTACTTGGAGATGTTTCATCAGCAAGTTTCCACAAGCTTTGCCCAACAACCGTATGAACCATTCTATGCAGCTTGGGACAGATTCAACCACGACTTTTCAAACTACGCTCCTCTTCAATCTTTCTACAGTGGATTGGATGCCGACACACAAGAATGGGTATTTAATGGAGCTTTGGCAGCTGGTAGTTCCATATATTGTAGAGATGATGACAGGGTGCACCTGTTTAACCATATGGCGAATTTCGACTATCAGTGGCACTTTGATCCTTCAATGCTGGGTTGGAGTCACCAATATCCACCAGGGCATCATTACCCTCAATTTACACACCAGCCATTCGATCATCAAGCAGAGGATGAGTATAGTTCTGATAAAGTCTCTAAGTTGGAGGATAGTTTGCGCAAATTCTGGCCATCATTTGAACCAAAGATCGAAAATGCCACCAGAAGTAGCCTTGAGCAGCTGATAGAGACATTTGTTCAAAGTTCGACATTGAGGCTTGACAAGAATGAGTCGAGGCTTGATACGATTGAGGGTCACATGAACAACATGGGTGCTACAATGAAGTCTCTTGAGGTGCAAATTGGGCAGCTTGCTAATGCCATGAACAACCAACAAAGAGGATCATTTCCTAGCAACACCGAAGTGAACCCAATCAACCAAGTTTGGGAGAGTGATCCTACTCATGCGGAAGATTCAAGAGAATATGAGCATTTTCAAGTGGTTGAGCCTACTGTGGAAGAGTTATCTGATGAATTCCCGTGTCAAGATGAGCCTAGCGTGACGTTGGAAGATGAGCATATTTTTGGAAATAGTGAGGAGCACTCATCGATGGTGATGTCCTATATGCCATATGTGGATCCGTTCTTCCCATTGATGCCAACTTCACCATATTACGTCCTCCACGAGATGAAGCCAAGCTTAGAATCTTTCTCCCATGCTTATCAATTTTCGAAAGACGTTGTTGGAGCGACGAGCGTTAACTGCCACTATCTTGCCAAGCTTGAGGGCATACACAACCAAGACCCACATGTAGTGTCATATGATACTTACTATGGGCGGAAGCCGCTATTTGATGGTTGCTTCGCATAGTCTGGCTGACGACTTTAAACAAAGCGCTTTTCGGGAGGCAACCCGAATCCTGTATCCTTATTTTATTTTATTTTTTTTAAAAAAAAAAAATTGAGATGTCGTAGGACAGGCGTAACTACGCCTTCTTCAAGGCGTAATTACGCCTGTCAAATTTCAGGAAAAACAAATGCCGTAGCGTAGGCGTAACTACGCCTGTTTTCGGCGTAGTTACGCCTACCATTTTTCTAAAAAGTTTTCAAAGCGGTAGGCGAGGCGTAATTACGCCTCTCCAGCGGCGTAATTACGCCTCGCGTATTTTTACGCCTCTTCCCCTCAATTTTTCAATTTCGATTTTTTCTCCTCAATCTCTCTTAATTATGCTATCCCACCTCTAAATTCCATATTTTTATCGATTAATTGCAGGTTTTTGGAGTCCATTGGTGCAAGGAAGCAAGTTTAGGGGGGTTGCATCAAAGTGGTCTAGCTTAGCCAACCAAATCGAAAATTCTTCATCTAAGGGTTGGGTCTATACTGATGCGGAGGTCCCTATCATCATCTTCTCACCATACCCATGAGCATGAGATGGGCGACGATTACTGACGATCGTCGTCGCAGGTAGGTGTGTTGTCCCTTATTTTATATGTTGTATGGTACATTGAGGACAATGCACGATTTTAAGTTTGGGGGGGTGTTTAAACATTGAAGATGTTTTGTTTCCTGGATTCCTATGTGTGTTTTGTTTTGTGTTTTTTTTAGTCATTTTTTGTTCTTTTTGTGTCATAAGTCATGATTTGAAGTAATTGTGAAGCCGATGATGAAGAATTGAGCTTATTTGTGAAAATTTTAAAATTTTTGTTCGCTTTGCTCTTGAGTTTCTTACATATTCATGCACTAGAGACCATGACCATTTGACCAATTAAAGTTGATTTGAATGAACACAAATATGATATAGACAATTCTTGATAATATTTTGGGCCTTTATTCATTGATATAAATTTGCCATAGTAGCCCCTTTGAGCTTAAACGTAAAAGAATGAGGATTGAATTGTTGCAATATTTTTAGAATCTCATTCAAATTTCTTTCTTATATTACCTTGGTTTTGAGATACTATTTGAGCACATTTGTCATACCATATAAGTTATTTGTGAATTGAGAGTAGTCTAGAACTTGCTTTAGTACCCTTTGAGGTGAAATACAGACATATGTGGCTTAGGAATGATTTAGGCAATTTTTGATTCGTTTGAGCCTTTGAAGCCACCAAATGACATCATTTTTATCCCTAGCTACCCTTTTGAGCTTATTGAAAATCGAATGGTATGTGCTTAGGCACATAATAACCTCCATTCGGCATCATTTCAAAATCCCACATCGACCACCTTGTTGAAAGCTTATACACTATTTTCTACCCTCAAGTGAGTAAGACCCCTATTGCACTTTAAAATTTCAAATATCTCCCATGTTCCTAATTGAAAAAATAGAAGGGGGATAATAATGAAAAAGGGCGTGGATGCATAGAAAAAAAATTTGTTGAAGAGGTGAAGAAAATAGTGATGGAAAGAATGAGAAAATAATGAGGTGAATGATGAGGCGGATGAGAAAAGAGGGTGAATTGAAAAGAAAAAAAAATGATGAATCATCAATAGAAGGAATCGAAATTGAGATGAGAGTGCGCAACAATGTCATATTTAACTTACTCTCTTGTTTTGAAATTCCGATCTTTTTATTGAAGCCATGAGCCAAAGCCTAACGTTACAAGCTTATTAAGACCTATTGACCAAGCCACATTTGTCTAATATACTAGTGGAGAAGGTTATGAATAGTGAACCTATGACACTCGAGAAACACTTGTAATAAACATGGTTTTGACATTCACATACGCACATCTCATTACTTTGATTTTATGCATTGTTCATTGTTTGTCAAAGTTATACTCCTTTTTATGAACAATGCAAATGAACCAATACACCTTGCAAAGTCCTATTGATTTGTGTGCGTAAAGATTGCTTTGAG
Source organism: Haberlea rhodopensis (assembly GCA_907163345.1). Lineage (NCBI taxonomy): Eukaryota > Viridiplantae > Streptophyta > Magnoliopsida > Lamiales > Gesneriaceae > Haberlea > Haberlea rhodopensis. The sequence goes on along the minus strand of CAJQUN010000042.1, from coordinate 2,801,418 downwards.
TTAATGGTTAAATGGAAGTGGTAACACACACACACACTTGAGAACTCTTGAGTAGAAGTGATATGCATACTTGACGTGAAATTTTTAGACCATTGATCTTCGAGGCCAATTTGCAATTATAACATTTCATGACTTGCGTTAGTAGTGTGTTTTCTTTTTCTCTTTTATTTCTTAGTCTTTTTCCATTTCTATTTTGCTCGGGACTAGCAAAATTTTAAGTTTAGGGGGTTTGATAAGTGTATTTTATACACTTATATTTCCTCTTATCTTGCATGGTTTAGTGTTAGTTTTCGATCAGAATTACACTTTTGGGTTTGTTTTGTGTTGTTTTGCAGGAATCCAAGGAATTAAGCATTTTATTATTAAAAGATGTTGAAAAATACATAAATGTGACAAGAATTCAAATTGGGACTCAACAGTGAAAAATCGTGCACCGCGATAGAATACATGTTGCACCCTAGCGCCACTTATGCAACAAGATTTATTAAATATTTTCGGGAGCATACTTCATGTGAATTTGGAAGGAGATATTGCAAAATTCCGGAAGAAAAATCTGATGAGATTGGGAAACAAAATATGATGAGATTATTAAAGATATCATTCAATTTGATTGGAGGAATAAAATGCATCGAGATTCACGGATGAAACATGATTTGGATTGACCAACATAGGAGGATTTTCATTGGCTAAAGAGGGAAAGTACACGCATAAAGGAAAGCTGGAGATTTTGATACAAATTAACGTGAAAAGAAAGACAGAAGAGGAACCAAAGAGATATTAATTTAAAGGGGAACTCTCGTGAAAAAGAGGAGTTTTACAAGAGAGAGATGATCGGATACAGATTTACACGGAAAATAATTGCTGGACGTAAGTGAAGAGACGCAAGACGTGAAGAACGTGCGAGAGCAGTACACAACCGAGGGAAATAAAGAGAAGGGGAGGAGATCATTCGAGGCGGCGTGCTTACACCGAAGGGCATAGATTTTGACGACGGAGAAGACGACGGCGACTACCGGAGACGGAGGGCCATCTTCATATTCGTTTGAATATCTCTTCCCTTATGTTTATGATGATTAAAGACATGTCTATGTGTTTATTTAATGTATTCATGAACTAATTTATTATTCTAGAGTTAGACTGATCTTGACTTGAAGTTTATTTGGATTTCCGTATGGTTTATTTATGTTTTCCTGTTCCTAATGCTTTTAATCTACTGGCCATGGATTGAATGATTCCATATTCGTGATCTATCACTCGGGAGAGGGGGTTGTGAATAGGAAAGAAGGAATTCGTATCGTGGTAGTTATATTGTTCGGAAGGCCTATAACTCCATAGAAGTCGTCAAAGGAATTACTGCGCTTTTACAATTGTTTGATAATTAATCTTAGATAGGGATATCAAGATTAATGTTAGATAATTACTTCTGCTTAACACCCGGGAGGGGGAGTAGAAACAAGTAAGAATTCTCGGCTAGTAAACTAGGAAAACACGACATAGTGGATAGTTGAGTGAAGTCGAACCTCTAGAATCCGTTCTCATTGATTTTCTCCACTTAAATTCTTCATCTTGCTAACTTATTTATTTTAGTAGATTAATTTAATAATTATGCTATTGGTTGTCTAAATAAAGTCGAGACTATTCTAATTACAGTACTTGGTGTAACTTAATTTTCAATCCCTGTGGGTTCGACATCCGTATTTCAAAATTCTATACTAAAACTTGACACCGTACACTTGCGGTACGTTTCACACGCATCATGGTGTATGATCACGGTTGTTACGCGTTCTTGTCTTTGACTGTTGACTTGCCTGAGAAAAGGGAGCAGATAAATCTACACAGTGTTGCTTTCATGCATCGTCATTGCTATGACAATGTATTATGACACATTGTTTTGTGAAAGAGTTTGGTCCAGTTTGGTAGAGTGTTCATCTTGCTTGATAAAGAGCCAGGAAAGAACGACTATGATTCAGAGTTAGGGACTGTATGTTGTGAACTCTTGTATTGATAGATTGGCATACCGTGGGATATTACCATTCTCAGTGATTGGTATATGTACTATGCGTATGATAGACGTATGCATCTTGATGTACAATGAGATACCGATGAATGGTATATGGATGACAAAATCAGTTCGGATCTTGCATAGAGCAGATTGTCAGATATATCGGAACGTAAGATCTCACGATTCTTTATGATAAGCAGAGGATTGACGGAGCTTCTATGTGAGCCATCGTCAGCCTATGATACTGCAGGATCCTACGTTATTGTCTGGTATGGTTATTTTTACTCTTTTTATTGCAAGGCTGGTAAGCTGATGTTTTAAATTGCATCTATGCCTCATTCATGGATATGTGCGTATTGTTACGATTGTGTTGCCTACATGATTTCAATTTCGAGGACGAAATTCAATTAGTAGGGGAGATTTGTAATGCCTAGACATTAGTCATCCATGGTTTATTTAATGATTGGGTAATTATAGAAGAACTACGGTAAGATGTGGACTCGCGTTCGGGTTGAACCGAGTACGAATGATCAAATGACAGAAAGGACTAATTGTTATTGTGCAATGAATGAAACATAATGGGAACCAATGAAATGATGTTCATGTGTGATAAATCAAGTATGGTATGAAATTTCATGAAATAGAACAAATTGTACGTCATTGCTAGACTTGTATGAGGTGTGGATTGAGATATTACATTGCTATGCATTTAACATGCATTTGAGAATGAGTTCATTTGAATGTGCATTTGAGTTGGAGGTGAACATATATATGCAAAATCAGATGTTATACACATACAACACCACAACTCACCTACCACATCTATACAAAAGCTCTCTTGCACCTTTCTCTTCTTTGCTTGGTTCTAGCTTGGAAGCATGTTCAAAATGAAGTATGTGGTAAGGAGAAGTTGCATGCTCTACTTTATGTAGTTAGTTAGTGTAATAACTTTGTTATGGTGCTTTATATGCCATTCAAGAAGCATGTGATTTGTTGGAAGAAAGATGGAATTCATATGCTGGTGAATTCAATGAACTAAGTTGTAATATGTTGAAAACATGTTTAGATCATGATATATAGTTGTTTTATGATGTTTTGAGAGTATGATTTGAGGTGAAAGAGGTACACCATGAAGATAAGCATAAAAAATCGACATGTTCTGATTTTGACGGAGTATAGCAATCGGTCACTAGGAAGGTAGGGATCAACCGCTCGAAGAAAATGTGGTTATTCATTGATACCTCTACGTTATATTTGTTGTACAGCACAACAGGTATGTGTTGACGTACGAGTAATGATATTCCATTTATGATCATTACATCATGATATATGATGATGATGTATTGTTGATTTAGATATGAGATGGATATCTTGTTTATTGAGATATAAGATGTGATTGGTGCTATGAGGCACGATGGTGTTGAGGAATGTGATTGGTGCTATGAGGCACGATGCTGTTGAGGCATGTGAGTGGTGCTGAGACATACAGTTGATGCCACGATAGGTATGCCATTGTTGGGCATATGCTTTGGCTGTTATACATGTGAGGACGGTTATATGATATGTGCTGCCAATATGGGCCGTGAAGGCTGAGCCACTGATATATTGAGCTGAGATAGGCATATCATATCGGTCATGTTGCCATTGTTGGGCATGTTGTACATATGTTGTTGAGAGTAATGCCACGATAGGTATGCTATTGTTGAGCATATGCTTTGGCATGAGAGGTATACTCCGGTTGAGTATATGCTTGGACTGTTATAATGTGTGAGGATGGAAATATGATTTGTGCTGCTAATATGAAGATGTGAGGAGGTTCCACTGACATATTGAGCTGAGATAGGCAAATCATATTTGTCCCATTATAACAGGATGATGGATGAGGCATGTAATGACATATTTGCATATTGTGTTATGAAGTATGTACATGGATATGTACAGGAACAACCAAAGAGGAGTATTGCAAGTGCACAATTTACAGGAAGTTGTTTATAGTATATTGATGCATTATCTTGATGTTATTGTGAATATCATTTCAATACTCATGTTTTGTATGGTTGTTCTGTAGGGACTCATAGCTGGGGAGAGCTGGGTTTGTGAGTCTACCTTCTGCTGCTAGACGTGAAACTGAGTGAGATTTGTTGGTTTATACTATGTAAAGGATATACAAGATGTAATGTATATGAATAATGTAAGTGAAAGACATAGTGAAAAATCTCAATCAGTAGTGATAGTATCTTAATCCTGTTTACGTAGAATGTGTTTAAAGTAATTGACCATTTAATTAAGGATTAAGGTGACGAGGACCCCACAACATGGGCCAACCCAACATTAGCATTGCCACTCATGGCATCCCCAACATCATCATGAGGTACTCTGTCTGCCATTACTGCACATCAAGGGTTAACAATAACATTCAAAGATATAAAGCATGTTAATATAACATCATACCAAAGATCTCAACATGCTTTCAGGTGATTAGGCAACTCCTAATACACTTCCTTTACACTTGTTCACCCATTTCTCGAACCAAAGCTATGATAGCACTAATGTGGGGTCCTCGTTACTTAATCCATTAAGTATTCAATCTTATACACATGTGAGTAGGAGTTAAGTAATCATACACACTGATTTAAGAGTTTTACTATGTCAGTTCTTACAATAATTAGTAAATTCTAATAAAACCCTGACATAATATACAACACATGGACATCACATGTACATATATACAACCTAACGAAGTTCAAATCAGTGGTTCAACTCGCAACAGAATGCGTGTAAGGCCCCGATGCTAATTAATACGGATTATCAATGATTAAGCAAACCCGAATAATTAAAAGTATAGACTTTGAATTAAGGTGTTCCGGACCAGATGAGTCAACCAACTAGTGGAACATGTTTTAGTGCATGAGCATGTGAATGATCACATGCACTTGGAGAACACATGCCACTAATTAATTTACCGCATGTTTAATACATGATTTTGGACCATTAATCTTGTAAGAAAGTGATGTATTGACACATGGATTCCATAATACATCAAAAATTAAAAATTACCCCAAGCTACATTGAAACTCTCGGCCACATCTATCATTTGGATGACAATTTCTCTCTCCTCCCACTTAATCAAAGGAATTCTCCTCCTTCTCTCTAGGCATTTCGAATTTCCAGCCTTTCATCTCACAAATTCTTGTGAAATTGTGAATGCATGTCACATGCAATCATAGATTTGAAAAGGTATTGAGGAGAGGAGAAGAACCCATCAAGGAGATTCAAGTTTGAACAAGTTTGGAGATATGGTGATAGATGGGTGCTTAAATCTTGAAGATAATTGAATGTATAACCTATTTCTTAAGTTTAATTAACTTGGATTTGTGTTAATGGTCGAATTATGGTGCAAATACATTGTGGTGAATAGTTGCTGTCAAATTGTAGTCTGCTAAGACCAGTGCATGAACAGTCTGATATTTCGAGTTTTTAGCATAGTTATGTTTCGCATTTGAAGATGACTCCCCTGATAGAAGTTGTATTGTTTTGTGTTAGCTTTAACTGGCCACAAAATTCAGCTAATTTGGATTTAAGCTGAAAACGTTATGGTCGTTTTACCAACACGTGTCAAATCTGGAAATCCACTGCATGCGAGTTTCATACATTGTGTTCTTCGAATTTCTGGGAATAAATGGCTACGAATTTGAAGTTTTAGGTTCTAATAGGAGTTTAGTATTCGAAGTTATCTTTCATTTGGAATTGGCCTCACGCAATTTTGAGTTCATATACAGAAGTTATGCTAATTTGACCACATAGTGCTCAATCTGGAAAATGATTTCATACGAGTTTTTAGGCTTGTACGTTTTTCAAATAATGTACATCTAGATGAACTATTTAGCTTAAAGCTCATAAGATATGTATTGTAGAAGTTTGCGTTATCTTTCATTAGAAACTAACCGCACATGATCTGGATGTCGTATGCATTAGTTATGAAGTTTTTATGAAACGTGGTCAATCTGAAACTTAGAATTTACCCTGCTTTGCATAAATAATGTTTAGACCCAATTTGCCTTAGGTAAATGAACGAATTTGGGGAAGTGTCAAACATATGAAATATCATATCTTGAGTTAGTTATCAAGCTAAATTAGACCCATGTAATTTGGTTTAGTATTGGAAAATTTATGAGCCAATTACTATGAGCATGCAAGCTGAAATTTTAAGAAATTCTCAAAGGGTCAATGTTTACATTGTAAACTTGATATTGGAAATAATTGAACACTTTGATGATATAATTGAGGTATAAATGACCAGGTTAACAGATCTCG